>JAVKLA010000093.1:30028058-30041039 GCA_034782735.1 Sagittarius serpentarius | reverse complement strand
GAACATGGATTTCATGCACTTACTGAGTATGGAGCTGAGTGCAGCCTTTTTCCTGTGTGATGGGACACTCTATTAAGCCATCAGGACCCCTAGAGACCTAGCAGTTTCCATAGCAATCAATTTTTTACATGAGTGGTCATTTTACCCTCATGACTAACAGTAATAAAAAATTCTAGCACAGTCAACTCTTCTAGGTGGTTGCTGAAGATTCCTGGGATGTTTTACCTGCTATCAAAAAGAGCTCCAATAAAGCTTGGGGGAGATGGATGGACAATCAACCAACCAATCAAAAAACCACCCAAAACCCAGAAAAGACCTACCTAGGAAACAGCCCACAGCAGACGATTAAATTGATCCTAGTTTAGCAGGAAACTTAAATTTTACTCAATTTTACCATGTTCTTGCCTTCCCTGAAGAGTGAGGGCCAGTACAAACCTTGCATTTTGTGGCCTAATGTGTGTATCTAGTCAATCTCAAGTAAGTTCTGCCTTGACATAGCTTGAAGAATTATACCCTGATATTCTGAAGGATCAGATTTGGTTGAGGATTTAGTGATGTGCTCCTCATTGCCTGGTCTGCATGGGTAAAATATTCAGCACTAATGACAATGTAAATTTATTAAGTATATTAAAAATGTGTTCTCTGTTGTAGCCAGTCATGAAATGTAGGAGTGTTATCAAGTAAATCAAAAAGAACCCCAATCTATTTTCTGCATGAAAAAACATGTAAATCAAGATAATGAATATTAATGCTGACATATATTATCAATATATTGTAAATAACAGATGCACAATGGTCATGCCACTTCATAGTCATACAGTGTTTAAAAGTAGTTTGTCATTCTTTTTCTGCAAATTAGAAGATGAACTTGCACATCTGTTTCCTAGACTGTACCTGTTTGTGCAAATGATATTGGTAAAACATAGCAGAACTATCTCTGTTTCTGGTCCACGGGGTTCATCTCTCTGTTGTGGCTGTGTAATAACTGCAGACAACCTAGACTGGAGCTGAGATGTAAGAGGAAAGACAAACAGCACAGTAGTTACCAGTTCATAAAGAGAAACACCCTTCACGTTCTCGTATTTCCATCCCTTTCATATCTGTGCAGTCACTCTTCCTTTCACAGAGCTAGGTAAAATTGTAGTTATCTTTTCAGAGGGATGTATCCTCCACTAATCACAAAAAGGAAAGAATGTATTTGGGGCTGAGATTGGGTAAACAAAAAACTACTTCAGTTGAGTGAGTTATACTAGCTTGAGATCTGAACTCCTAAGGTTTTCAGATCCAGGTCCCAAATGTTTCTCCATTTGCACCTTGGGAATTATGCAGGCAAACATTCAAAGTTTATTGTTACTACAGAAAGAGCCAGACATATCAATAGGTGTCTCTTGAAGAACTTAGTGAAACACCTGGAAACTCTATGCTGTAAAAATGTGTATTTAAATATATATCAGTGGTATGTTTGTGTAGCATAAACTGACTACCATTTACACCAAAACATAGTGGCTTACTTGGAAGAGACCTTTTTTTCTGATTTCTCTAACCTACCAAATAATAATTGGACAAAACAGAAAAGGAGAAATAAAGCCCATAATTAATCAACTTGTGTCTTCAATGGTGATAGAAAAGCTGGCTTTTGAGTGTGATCCTGCCAGCAGCTCCTGTGCCTCAGAGCACAATGTAGTTCTCAGCAGCAGTGGGCTTTTCATTCTTGTGCCAGAAGCTTAGTGCTGGTGGCAGGGAAAGTAGGACATCAATGCGTATGCTATGTATTAGGAAGGCCCAGGGCCCTTTAGGAAGGCTCAGGGCCACTGGGTGAGCCTCCAGGTCTGTGTGTGTGCACCAGTATTGTTAGTGAATACTGTGCTTTTCAGGGAGCTAGAGCAATTAGGGCAAGGAGGGTTCATTTTGCCTTTTGTCATTAGAATGTACAGTTGAGGACCTATGCGTACTCAGCACTGAGAAGGTTTGTGGTTGTACGACAGAGGCAACTTGAGGGCGACTCGATCCCTGGTGATCGAGGAACTAGTTTGCAGCTTGACTTCCTCTTATGAAGGCTTGGAGGAGGCATGTGGGGATTCAGGAACTTTTCTATCCTGGCTGGCAGCCTTCCAGTGCTATTGTGCCAAGTCGTTTCACTGGTGAGATGCAGTAAGTGATGGGTGAAGATGTGTCCTGTCAATTATGAACATCAATTGTAATGCACTTTACACAGATACAGTGGTTTGCCAATGGGAGGTAAAAAGCCTTCCTTCTCTATTTCACCCATTATTTACCCCTACGCCCCAAATGAGTTTGTTCTGTAAGGAAGTTGCATGGATTTCCCTAGCATGCATTTTAGTGTGCTGCGTAGTTGGGTGTGAAGATAAAACCTCTTTTCAGTGATCTTGCAATCTAGATAGATGGTGTATCTGTAAGAGATACTGAGTTGAAAAGTAATAGAAATTCAGATATGCCATATGTATTGTGTATTAAATGACTGCATAAGGAGAGAGACGGATATCCTGTCTTCTCCCAAGGCAAAATTCTTGCAGAAAGAGTGCTGTTTGTTCTACTAATGTGCTTTTACTGCTGTATTTCAGGACTCTAGGTACATGTGTGTATGTGTTCCCATTCATTTCCTTCTAGTTCCTTCAAGCCTGAACTCCTGGAGTCAGGTGACTGCTCACAGTCTCAGCTTTTGTGTAGTGGGAGAAAGACCCACTTCCTAGTATGCACATAGTGAAGAGAAAGTTGAATGGCTCCAACTGCTGTACAGATGGATAAGCCCAAACACAGATTCTTCACACTTGGTTCCCGAGAGCTTTTTTCTTTGTTGCTTGAAGTGTCTTGGATGGAAAGACAAATCAGGACGGGATGGAAGGGGAATCAGAATGGGGTGGATTCCTCCATGAACTGGACCTGTGGATGCTGCTTTGTCATACTGAAGGCTGATGTCTGGATCACAGCTCTGATTACGCCAAGCAGAGCCTTGAGCCTGGCTTTCCTGCAAACCAGCTGAAGGTTGATTGTTGGCTTACATGATTTTACTGTCCAGCAATTAAACAAAACAAAACACACCAAAAAAACAAAACACTTCCTGTTCTGGTGAACAAAAGCAAATTTTGTTTACTTTTGATAAAACTGGAGGTTTTTGCTTTTTCATGGTGGTAATGCTACAAAGCTGTGCTCTCTTCTAAGGCAGAACAGCAGGAGAGGAGGCACACCCTCGGAGTTAACCAGGAGCCAGGTATTTCCCATATATACAGGAGAAACACAGCTAGATGGAAAGGATACAGACTGAAAAGCAGTCTGAGGAGATGGCAGGTTCCTTGTCACTGATTAAAAGCTGCCAGTCTTCCCCAGCAGGCTGTGACTGCTGTCTTGGGTCCCCTAGAGACTTTTGTTAAGCTGCAGGCTTTAAAATCTGCACAGCACTCGGCTGCCAGTCTCATGGACACTGTAACCTCTGGGGAAAAAGGGGCTGCAATAAAAATCAGGTCAGCATTATCCTTATACATTTGAATACAAACCCTTTTTTAAGTAAGCTAAAAGGGAAACAGGAGGCCAGAAGAACTGTGTGCTAAATAACCCTTCTGTAAGACAGGAGGATAAAAGAAAGCTCTAGGCAGGTCTAAGCTCCCATTGTGCTTTACCAACAAGGCACTGTGTTCTTACTGATAGTCTGGTGTGTTTACATTGTCCCAGGCTGTCTCAGCTCAGAAGGATCAATCTAGGAGGCTGAAACCCTCATGTTTTTGGTCTCCTGTATTTATTTCTGTCCTTGCTTGTAGGAAGCAACATATCTTCTGTTTAGAGCTGTGGAATGAGAACCACAGCTGCAACTCCTCACCTTCCTACATACAGCTTTAGGCAAGTTTCTTCACCATTGTATGTGTGGGTAATGGGGTTATGTTACCTGTCCATCTGCAGTAAATAAGCTGAGAGTTTTGGATGAAACTGGCTAATAAAAAACAGTCCTGAGTCAGAGTGGAAACACAGGTGCATAAGCCTACAGTCTCCATCCATGGCTGAAGCCTAACAGATTTGGCCTATATGTTACCAAGCCAAACTTCTGGTATATTCTTATCCAGTGCCTAACAGGACCTTGAGAAACTCTTGAATATCTTTGCAGGTGGGGTAGATTGTCATCTTTGGGTCAATTTATGACATCTTTAGTTTGAATTTTGCCTGAACAGGGGCTAATTCAGAAGGGTAAGAAATGAGATTCAAAACCATTCCTTTTAAATAGTCAGTTCTCTTTTTCAAGGAAGGAAAATCGACACATGGAATGTTTTATGACCATGGGCTGCATGGCATTGCTGGCAAGAACTACTAGATGGGAGAAATACTAGAGGCAGCAGCAAAACGAAGTCTTTTATGAACCTCACTTGTAATAGTTTTTTCTTTATGAAGATATGAGACAATCTTTTTTCCTAATTGCCTTTGTAACTTCTCAGGTCCTCTGTTCTTGTGTTTTCTGAGAGGTGAGGGAGGCAGGACTACAGCCTTTTTTCCTTCTTACTCCATGATAGCACTGCCTAAATGGAAGCAACACCCTTCTGTACTATGGAGTAGGTAAGAATGTGAAGTTTTTGCACAGTTCTTCCTCAAAATGAGTTTTCCTTGCTAGAATCTTCAAGAAGTAGCTGCTTTTTTTCCCTAGCCTGCCTTCAGCAGTGCCCAATAAATGACAGCTATTATCAGTGATAAACTCTTAATAAGAAACCTACTACCTTTGGGATAATTTTTCTTTCTTGCCCCACTAGAGAAATCAGCTTATGCCCTGAAACGTGAGTTTTGATGACTTGCCATATTAACATTAATACCTAGTTAAAATTGTAAGTTATATATATTGTAGGCTATTAAGTTATTGGCCCTTTCCAGTAAGCACATCTGTGGCTTGCAAGACTCTGACCTCCTTTTGCTGTGAGCAGTGTGCACTGACTACAGGCATTGTGGAAATATAATTTCTCTTCACTTCCCTGCCAATGCTCGAGTGACGATGTGCTCTCTTGTTATGAGGCAGCATAAAATTTAGAGGCTAGTCACGATGAAGGTAGTAAGAAAGAAACTTAAAGACCTCAGTAAATTTCCCTTCTAAGTGTTCCCTTTACAAAGGTAAATGGTCTTATTCTTTGTAATCTCTTTGTATGTTAACAGCTTTCACAGTGCTAACTCTTTTGTAAGAAAAGCACATTACAATCCCAGTCTGCTTTATCTTTGGTAAAGGAGCCAAAGGAGGAAGAAGCCAAGACATTTTTAAATTTTTTTTCTTTAAAGTCCACCAGCTACTCAGCACACATGTACTGTAAATTCAAGACGTGGATGTTACTCAAAGAAGCAAGTGTGATGTCACAAGTGTTTTAATAGCCTTTGATTTATTTCCCTAAGTGCTTTATTAAGATGATGCACAACAGCGTTTGGAAGCCAAATGCAGTCTTAGGAGAGACTTGGAGGAGTTATTTTCAATCTCCTGACTTTTCTTCTTCAACACAGTAATTTGTTTGATTGAGACAGAAGGGCCCTGGATTCAGAACAGGGATTCTACTTCTTATTTAGTGTTTCTTTGTGAGTTAATCAGCCCAGTTTGTGATCTGAGTGAGTAGGAGTATGAATGAACTTACTGTGATATAAGAGAGCTGCATGGTTCAGAGAACAGGATACTGGCTGGGGTTGGGAGATTGGTGTTCTGTTGCTGTATGGGTTTGTGGCTATTAGTGAAATATTTGGTTAGGCATAATCAAGAATCAGCAAATTCATGTGTATCAAAAGTCAGCTGCAAGGAATCCTCTCTTGGCAAGATACTTCTAATGACATTCTGCAAGGTTAGTTCTAGGTGCAGTGATATAGGGCATTTTTGCCATTCGTCTGGTAATAAATCTGGCATAATTTCCAAGTTTTAAGACAGGCAGGGTAGTGAATCAAAAAGAGACCTGAGGTAATCACAGTGAGCAAATGGATTACTTTGTAAGCTGAGCTCACTTGGAGAAAAGTATTTTAGTCCAACAAAGCGTAATAGTAGGACAAGGGCTGAAAGTTGTACTTACAGTACTATATACTACCGTCTTACAGCATGGAGAATAGCTGTGATTGGACAGTGTGTATAGGCTGGAATAGGCAAAGAACTGGACATCATGTCCCATTGTGAAGGGGACAAAATGGACTGCTTTGGTCAAAGGCTATGTAAGCTAGGAGCCAGCAGTTGAATTTTTAAAGAAATTAAAACTACAAAATATTTATTTTAAGACACTGATTTGTCATTAAAATCTTTTCATGACAATGTAAAATTTTCAAAAAACTCTGCACCCATGATAGGATTTCTGGGCAGACTTGAAAGAGAAATGGAAAGTGCAACATTGTTTAAGATGTTTCTATGTCCCAGAAGCAATCTAAATATGCCTACGAAGGTTGCCATCTGTGGCCCAGAAAGTCACAGAATCCCAACCGTTGGTGGCTGAGAGAGTATTTAGAGGAAATATTAATTCATGCTTCCAAAGGTCTTGCACAGGTATCTGTTGTTAACCATCATCAGACAGGGTACTGAGCTAAATGAGCTTCTGCTCTGACATGAGATGCCCACCCTGATTTTGTGGCAGAACAGAGCTCTGTATAGGTAAATGTACTCACTGGAAGTGTTGCTGTTGTGATGTAGTTGCATCTTGTAGCTAAATTTGTTCATTTCCATTTTGTGAAGGTAATTATTTTACGTTAATTCATTCCAAATTATCCAATTCAGCACAAAGCTAACTTAGTGAAACGTTGACTTGAATTATAGAATAGACATAAAAACTAAACAGACTTGAAACATCCCCCTAAGGTCATGCATGTAGCAAATGCTTAAAATTGCAAGTGAACCAAGTTTGGTGTCTGTTATAAGAATAGGGAGTTTGGGAGGTGAAACAAAGGATAGAAAATATGAATGGTGGAATAAGGTGAGCAAAAGATTGCACAGGCCAGGTAAAAGATGACAAGTACTGAAGAGAGGTAGGGGAGGAAACCTTGTTTTTGAAGCAAAGATGATTAGACATGGTTAAGGTTAGAGGAGTTGCATGAGGAGGTCAGCTCTTCTGCTTGTCGAAACTGGTATTAATTCACTGACCTGAGTCAAACTGCACCACTTTCCACTAGCTGTTGATATGCTCCAGAAATGACTTCTGGCCACTGATATAAAAGCAGCATCACCCTTCCTGTTAGGCTTTTTTTCTTACTATTGATATTATTTTGATAGCTGCTATTACTGTTTAGCTTTTTAGCATTATCAAAATGCAAAGTAAACAGAAAAGGTGGTTGAAAATACAGTAAGTGTAGCTATAAAGTCTATTCAGTGTATGTCCCATTAGAAAATAATGGTCAATATTGTAATAAGTATAAATTCATTGTCCACCCCCTCTATTAACATAATTAAAAAGGCATTGGGTTTGGCAGTTGGCTTCTCTTACATTCAGTTGCTCTTTATTGTATCAGAAGAAACCTGCTGAGTCAATTGGTTTAGAAAGATGAAATAAACCTCTTAGAGTAAGCAAGGCTTGTTAATTTGCAGAATTTCTGTTGAAATTGCTTGAAAAAAAAAACTTGTATAGAGATATAATAGCCTAGTTTTATGTGTGTGGATTATCTCTGATGTGCAGTAACTCCTGGAATGCTGGTTAGTGCTCTGAAAAAAAATGGAAAAAATGTTTTTTTGTTAGTTTGGTATGGGACAAAAAGAAATACCTAGAATTATTCATGAAATGGATTCCAGTGACAGAGGAGCTGCATGTTGCAACTTTCTTCCAAACTAAATCCAAAATCTTTAGTACGTCTCATTTAGCTGAGGGAAGGTCTGAGGCTATTTACTCCTGTTATAACAGCTAGCACTCTAGCTTTTTTTTTATTGTAAGTAATCCCATCAAGTAAGTAAGAATTGATCATTGAATAAGGGAGGTCCATTTTGGTTGTTTGAAGGGCTATTTTGGATCAAACCAAAGATCTGCTTGACCCAGTATCTTGTCTTCAATGTGAACGTGCAGCAGATAAAGAAGAAATGATATGAGAACAAGACCAAGCATGTGTGTTACTTTCTTGGTGTAGCCTTCCAGCTAATACTGACTTCCAGCTCCAGGACTTTATAAAACAGCAGAAGTGTTTATTTAATAGAAGTATATACTAGCTCTTGGTGGGTGTGTTTCTGTGGGGGTTATTTCTTCTTCTCAAAAGGGTATCCATCATTTGAACCAGTACAAACTTCTAGCATCCAGAATGGTGGACAGCTGAAGAGCACCAGGCTTGTTGTTGGCCTGTGTCAACTGCAGCGAGAGCTAAATTAATGCTTGAAGTTTTCTGTGCTGTTAGCAATCCAGTTTCTTTTCCCTACACCTCTTTATATATGTGAAATCCTGCTGTGTGATGAAAGCAAATTCACCCAGCTGTATTTTATCTTACAAAATGAACTTGCCACTCACCATGTTGGACAGAGTACCCTATGGAAGTGAAAAAAGTAAATGACACAACTGCACTTGTGTGTAGCCTTTAGGGCAAGGAGCTCCATATGGCAGATGGAGAAGAGAATGTCTTCGAGTTTTATTGATTGCTCTTTAAGCATTGCCTTATCCTTTTAATGAATGGAGAAAGTAAAAGAGGTAACATTTGCAAGCTCAATTAAGTAGTAAGGAAAAATTCTGGTTCTTTAGTAAACTTGTGCTGTATAGATTTGTACCATGCTGCTTACTAGAAAATGGAAGTATGGAAGAATAAAGTAGTGGTGGTCCTGGATGATCTTCAGCTCTGTATTGCTTCCAGGCTGGCCATATAAATATTTTTTTTTTTCTTCAGAGGTGGCAATGACCTTGACTCTGAAGACGCAGCTGCTTGGGACATATGATTCAACACATCAGTGACTCCCGTTTAATTAGTGTCCTTGAACCTACAATGGGGACCTTATTGGCTTGTTAATTTAATTTTCTGAATGAACTTTAGTGGTGACTGCCCTGCTGCCTTCTGGGTGAATGTGATGTAAGGAATTGAATCTACCTCCTCCTTCCCTGTTTGATGGATCTGACTTCCCATGAGAAAGAGCCCTTCCAAAAGTACCTGTAGAAATCTTGTTCAGAAAGGAAAAAGCAGAGGGAATTAAAAATTCTAGAAAGCTGTGTCCTCTCTGTTCTGAGAATGAAATCTGAAAGGTAGCTTAGCTTCTGTAAGGCCTAGATGTTCACCATCTGATAGGAGAAGTCAGCCCCTACTGGCTGCAAAATATCTTTTTCAATGATGAAGAGGAAAGTTGGGGAAAAGGGGAATCATGTAGTTGTTGCCAGCATTACTCTCAGTGGCTCCAGGTGATGTTACGCATGGGATGATACCAACCCTCATTGTGTCTACCTGCCCTTATGCAGGAACTCCTCTCCTTAAAGATTGAGTATTGACACCTATATTAGTAACTTTAAGGATCTACTCTTGATGGAGGGATTTCTGTTACTTTGGAAAACACAAAAAGGCCACAGCTCAGTCTGGCACATAGGGAAATCACATGATATGTGTGGTGCAAATCTGGCTGCATAATTCCGTTCATTTTGGCACCTGTTTTATTTCACATAGGAACTGATGTCTTCCAGCTGCAGTTAATGAGCTCAAATCCATCCAGGAAGGGGGAGAGGATGCTGAGTGGATCAGCAACATCTCAGATGCCTTAAAGCCTTAATTTACATGTGTATTTGGCTTACAGATGACAATATCACGTATGTGCCTTAACAATATCCCACTGGGCATTGTCATCCTGTCCCTCCCACATAAATTTGTCCTGTCCTTTCCTTTCTAAAATGCTACTTCCCTGGCCTCCCTGCTTCTGTCTCTTCCTTTGTTAGTTTCAAAAGGTTTTAAGTCTTGCTCTGAAAGCTACATAATACATTTATATTTTCTTATGGAACATCACATAAGAGCCCAGAACTCTTCTGAATGCTGATGTCATAAACATTTTTCTTCTCAAACACTAAACCTCTAACAGGCTTTTATGTAATTATATATGATAATTATACAGACTTTCCTGTAAACTGTCTGTGGAAAGGCTTGTACAGATTTCAGTAAGCTTTGGATCAGATTCATTACCAGTTTTTCCTATCCAAAGAGACAGAATGTTGTTTTCTGCTATGCTTTGTCTTTTCTGTGCCATCCATATGTACCCAAAGTTCTTATAAATTGAATTAGTATTTGTAAAATGGTATTCTCCTTTCTGTTTGTTTGGGCACCTACCAGTAATGTACCTCTATGGAAGCAGCCCTTGCACTAGGACCGTTGCAGCTGAGTATCTAGCAAGTCAGGTGCATACAGCAGACAGGTGAGCCCAGTGCAGTGGGGAAGGAAGTGTTGCTGGCACATCAGGCAATGACTCACAGCTTGCTGCCCTACTTCTTGGAGGAGTTCACACCATCTGCTGTTGGCATCTTATTCCTAGGAGAGATTTAAAGTGTGTGAATACAGGTTAATAACAGAGATTAGTGAACCAAGAGGGCTCTGTGGAGAATCAAACTCAGTTGCCTCAATAGTATGAATAGGCTTATTGTCCAAGGGATTGGAGATGCTAAGGCAGAGGTAAATTCTAAGGAAGAATTTGACAGAGGCTAAAGGACTCTTTTTCTTTTTTTAATACCTGATTGGCAGCTGCTGTGTTGTGTCAGAGAAATTAAATGGGTGCAGGTGGGTGAGTTTGATCAATGGCCAGCTAAGGCTGTTGTCCTTGCTGATGTGATATTGGGATCACTGTGACCTCTCTGGGAGACGAAAAAGAAAAAATTCATCAGGCATCCCACAGTGACTGTTACATTCTGCTGACCAAGCCTAGCTCCTGTTCCTCTGCAGCAGGGTGCCATGGCCTCTCTCTTGCTCTTTGGTTCTGTGTAGTGGGTGCAGGTGGTTGCCCTGATTTTTAAGTTACCAGCTGTGCCTGGTATGTGGCTGTAATATTGCTGTACAGCTGTGGCAGAGACCTGTGGGAGATTAATCTCATCTGCTCAGATCATGAGCTGGCAGTAGTCCTGCTAAAAGGCCCAAGCTTGCTGTTGCTAATTCACTGAGCTCATGAACAGTTTGCTCAGAAACTCAGCTGTTTCTTAAATATTGCTTTGTAATGTCTAAATGCAAAAAAAGTAAAGATAGGATAAATTACCAAGAGGCCTAGATTCTTTGTAGGAACAGGGCTGGCAGCATAACTCTTCTACCGACGGAGTCCTGCAAAAATGAGGTAGTTGCACTCAAGGAGCTGAACTTGCTAGCCTCTGAATCGGGCAGGACTTATCAGCACTATTAGCTGAGTCAATGCCCAGTGGTACAGTAAGGAAGATGCACTGTTGGTGTTGCCTCTCTGCCAGAGTCACAGAGTAGACAGGTAATAATGTCTTCATTCAGCATAAAAAGACTGTTCCATTAGTTGAAATAATAGACTAGGAGCGGGTTTGTCTGGAGACAGAGAACAGTGATTTAGTCCCAGTCCCCAGGCAGGGCTGTATGTGATTTACTTACTGTTTGTGTTCCAGCACTGTCATTTGCTGCAGTCTAGGCTAACTTTTTGGGATTAGTAATTTGTTACGCTTAGTTACCAGTGCTTCCGCTAAAGTAGACTCTTTACTTCTGAGTTGCCCACCAGCGCTGCAGGTCAGATGGTCTACCAGTTGCCACAAGAGTCACTTCTGCCTGTCTTCAGTCCTGACTTTCTAAAGCAAACTTTACTCTTAACTGCTGCTTCATTTCCTGCATCTTTTTTGCTCTGTCAGCCAAAGACTTCTATTCCAGCAGGTCCCAAAGGTGTGGTTTCTTAATTCCCTGGTTCATTTTGCAATAATTCCCCAGCTGGTACCAATCACTGGGATGAATGTAGGTATGCTGATTAACTGCTATAAGAACTATGTCTAATTAGTTGAGCTGGTATCTCCCTTCCTGAATACCCAAAGGAGATGTTTTTATTTGAAGGTTTTTTTTTTTTAGATGGGCTAGGAGTTAATCATTAGGCACAAGTCCAGTGGTTGAAGACAGTTCAGCCTCTGATCTAGCTCAATAGCCTTAATTCACAGAGGCAAAAGAGGCCTCGTGTTTCAGGGGTGACAATGCAATCACTAGAGTTTTCCATTTGTCCCTCTCTGTTTCCCTACAGAATAAGATTCCTTTTCCTGCTTATCTTGCCATAGCCCTCAGAAGATGCATTTGAGCTCCTTCAGGCTCAAATGCAGAGATATAACACCAGCCATTTTGCCCTGGCTGTCCATTTCTTCTGGACAGTTGAGCAACATCACATTTGGGAATGGTGACATGAGTTTATATATCTCCTTCCCTCTGAAAAGAAACTCAGTAAAGCAGAACTGGGACCTAATCCACAGGAATTTCCCAAAGGAGTGTAAATATATGGAATGTACAAGTGGGAATGTAAGTTTCATAGTCCCAGGACTAACCATATTTCTACTTCCTGGCCAATAAGAGCTCCTGGTGTTGATGGCTACATCTGTCCTGCAGAATTCAATTATCTTCTTGAGTCTTGGCCTAAATACAGTTTGTATTCTTCCATGCTTATCAAAGTGGCTGAAGAAATTTGGTAATACATGCTCTTTTGTTGTATGTAAACAACTGGTGAATACAAGTGTATGCTGCTGCAAACTGAAGACTTTTTGTTTAAAAAATAAGAGGAAATCTTTAGAAAGTATATTGTAAATATCAAGGTGATGAAGGTATGTCTGGCATATGCAGTGGTAAAGTAGTTCAGTTCAATTTTTTGTAGCAAGGGTTTTTGTATCTGGTGTTGCAACAAGAAATTTTTGGGTGTGCAATTTCTCTCACCCCTAGGTTCCCTGTTCTACTGTCCTGCATCAGTGACCAAGTCATAAAGCATACTTCCTAGTAGCTAGTACAGCGCTGTGTTTTCAGTTCAGTGTGAGAAGACTGTTGATAACACCCTGATGTTCTTGGTTGTTGCTCAGTCGTGTTTAGACTCAGTCAAGGACTTTTCAGCTTCTCATGCCCAGCCAGCAAGGAGGCTGGAGG
>JAVKLA010000093.1:30002746-30016853 GCA_034782735.1 Sagittarius serpentarius | reverse complement strand
TCCCACTGGGTGGGGGGGGAGCGAGTGAGCGGCTGCGTGGTGCTGAGTTGCTGGCTGGGGTTAAACCACGACAGGGGGGAAGGGGGAAGTTCATCACTCCCATCTAATCCAAATTTGATCTTTTGTTCTGCTAAAGCATTCAATCTTGCTCTTTTCTTTGGGTATCCAACCTTTATGCAGCAATTTCTCTGAAGCCTGAAAGTAAAAAAACCCATCTCCAGAATACAGTGGAATGTTACTTCTGCTGAAAAAGGCAGTGGCATCAGAAACTGGTATAAAAAAGCCCTTTAACGCCAGCTTGCAATAACAAGATGCCTCTGGATTGTTAAACGTGAAAGTTTGATCTGAGTTATGCTGTCCCATGGCTAGTTTGGTAAGAGGGGAGGTTCTGAAGAGATATTATACAATGGGATACACATGTCACCAGAGCTGAAGCAGTTAGATATATCCACATTGGTGTTTTGTCATTTTACTTTTGAATCTTTACTTTGGATGATCTATGCCACAGACTGTCTTTTCCCGAGGTTTTCATTTCCAGTGAATTTACTAGGTGTCTCCAAGAAGAAGCTGGGTGATCAACATAGACTAGTTTGTTCTAAGAGTTGTTCACCATAGACAATACAGGTGCGATTGATCTCTGCAAAGAATACTCTGCTTTAGCAGAATAGATGTGAACTAGTCTTTAGCAGTTCACAGAGGGAAAAGGTTTGCATCATAGCAAGGACAGTGTAGATCAATCCAGGTGGATTATTCTGATTTCAGGACAAGAGTGCCTAAGCCCATTCAGCACTATTCTTCCAAGCTTTCAGGTGATAAAAAAAGCACTTAGAGGACTTACACGGCCTTGCATTCTGCTTGGGCAATTGGAAGGACTTCTAAGTTTCTGTCACCTTTCAGTCTTGCCAGCCTGGTCAGCATTCATGTGCTACCCAGATTATTAGGAGAATTCTTCTTTTCCTTGTCTTTGCATTCAACAGTCATAAGTCTTGCTGCTGCCTAATGCTGTGCATCATGGTATTAGTAGGTTTGCTCTTGTCTTGTTCAACTGGGAACACTTGTGTGTTCATCATAATTGACTGTTTCCCTTCACCTCTCCCCTGACATAGATAAAAGTAAGAAATAACCTCAGTGTGATTGCACGGCTTCCTTTTATCCTATATGACCTGTCTTCTGTCCTGTTGGAAGATTCCCACTGTTATCATCCCATGACTTCTAAAGCTATTGACCAAATTCTAGTTAACCTCAACAGAGGAATTCAAACCTCAAACATATTGAACTACTACTTGTTTTCGTAAAACTTTCCAAATTGCAAAGATTTTTCCTTCTTGGACTTTTGAAAGGTACGGAAGATGCATTGTATGGTGAAAGGTGCAGCTTGCTGAAGCCGTAATAGTTGGGTGATACCAAAACCCATGTGTGTGCTCAGCGCAGCCCCAGATGATAACAGGAGTGTGGATGGCTATGAAATGGTGACCTATACCTGCAGCTTGCATCAGCAGATGGAGGTTTAGCCATGTGGCTGCAGATTCTGGCAGGCCCTTTACCAAAGGGATGGATGGTCCTTACTCTGCATATGATAGAGACAGAGGGACAGGTATTCTCTGCTTGGGTTGCCCACCTGAGTTACTACCTCTCATCTGAAATAACTGTGAAGGCAATTTACTCATATTTATTTTTCTTCAGTCATTATTTTAAGGGGGAATAAATGACTTACCACCACCTCCTGGCTCTCCCACCCCCCCTATTTTCTTTCTTTCTGTTTTGGTTAAGATTTTGAATAACTATCCAATGCAATGTATAAACTCTGGATTGGATGATAAAATATGAGCCGCTTCTGCTTGTCACACTTTTACATTATTTATAGCAATAATCAGCTGAACTATATTAAGCCAAAAATTGCAAGAAATTTGAGTGTGTATATTTCTGTTCATTTAGATTACTCCAAATAAAAGTTGATTAAAGAGGAGAAGAAGAAAATTGAATTAATTTAACTGATTATGCAGAGAAATGTCTATTTCATAGTTTCTTATTGTTTCTTTGTAATTTTTTTTACCCCTTCTTGTTCTCCAAGTCTTTTTGATGGGTTCTGTAGGTGGGAATCTTTACTTTGTGATGAGGAAATTCTTTCCATAAAGGAAAAAATACACATTTCAGTAAATTCATACAAAAATTCATAACTTCATTTCTAGTAAAATTTATAGTCATGGCTCAAACTGGAAGAAAGACATTTCCAAAATGGAGGCTTAAAAAATCTCTTTTAAAATGCACATTTAAACTGGCAGTTGATTTTTGTATTTCTTCCTTTTGACATTGATATTAAGGCTCTTTCCAATCCTTATTTACAGACACAAAACCCCAGAAAACTTACACTGTCAGGGTGGGGTGGGAAGTCAGTGGAGCCTGAGGGGACTTGCATTTGGCTCTGTCACAGACTTCCTTCAAATATAGGATTAGTTATCTAGTCTTTCCCTCTGTTTCCCCTACCTAGAAAGTGGGAACAGTAATTCTTGCCAGCCTGCTGAGAGTCTCATGAGAAAAAAGTAATCAGAAATGTGTTCACTTAGGCAGGTGAGACATGTCCTTTGAGTTTTGAAATCTCTTCTTTTTCTTTACCCTGGAGATGCCTTTAAAAGTTAATTTCAACCTGCCAGGGTAAATTTGAAGTGTTTTAATGTGCAGTGTCATTACAGACATTTAAAGAAATGCTAACCAGCTCTTTGGCTTGTCACTGCTGTCAGACCACTTAACGCTGCCCTCTTGAACCAAACTCGTACGAAGGCAAGAAAAACCTCACTAGTTTCACTTTAGTTTAATACCTACTTAAAGCAAGTGAGCTATAGCTAAAAATTAGCCAAGATTCATTGATAAAGTGAGGAAGGAGAGTCCAGGGAAGGTGTAAAGACATAATATGGCTGGTCCCAACCTGCATAAAGGTCTTTAGCAGAGGCAGTGTGTCAGGGACACAAATCAGTTCAACATTGAAAGGCCTGGGCTGCTCAGTGGGATGCAAGAGTTTTAAATAAAAATCCTGTGTCCTGACTTAAAAAGTTCATAGGAAAAATTCCCCGGACTTTCTAATGTGATAACCTGTGTGCTGGGGGTGGGGAGCTGATAGCCATTCAGAGTGTGACCTCAGGAGAGAAACTTGTACAAATGAGGGCAAGGTCTGCCTCTTTGCTGCATGGAAACTGTGTCCAAGGACACAGGATTCTCTGTGTTTATATCTTGCAATTGCTCTTCAATGTGGAGATGTATGTCTCCCCTCAAAATGTGTCAGTGTCTATGAGCTAGGCAAACAGTTCCCATTAGAAATGGGCAAGGCCTTGGGGAATTATTTATATGAGTTAGAAAGCCCGTGGTGAGAAGCATCCAGGTGAAGGAAGGTAATTTGTAAAGCAAGAGTAACTTTCTATGAAAATAAAGAATAGGATTAAAAAACCAGTTCCTCCCTGAGAGAGAAGCTGAGATCAGACATTATTACTTTCTGGAAAAAATACCAGCGTTACACATGAAGGAGTTAAATCAAAACAGGCATCAGACCAAAAGTGACATCTATCAGTGGCCTGTGAAAGGCTTAATGGGAAGAACATGTGAATTTAAATGGTTAGTTGTTGAAGATGACTTTGACATTACTAGCTTTTGTGAAACATGGTGGCATGGTAAAAATCAATGGGAAACTTTAGTACTTGGCTATAAAACCATAAAGGAAATAGTTTCAATTTAAGTGGTGAGGGAATAGCACCTCAGCCTAGAAAGATCCCCAGAAAGAAAGAAAGCAAAAGTCAACAACTCTACAGCAGAGTTTACAAATAGGCTTAAAACATTGCCCACAAGAATACAAATTCACTCTAGAATTACTAGCTCCAGTACATGTCATATTCAGATGTGAAAGATCATTTTTTAATGTCTTAATTATTCCTTTATTCAAAAACTTGTTGAGTGAAAGCCTTTTGTAAGTGCAGCCTGTGACTCCACAGTTCTGCCTTCTGCAATCTGAAAGCCTTCTATCCAAAAATCTGCTCACGTAGAGATTAATACGATAGCAACTGGAAAATGTTGTGCTTAACTGGCCAGTCCCTTTGGAGGCAAACCAAGTGGCAAATGTAGTTATGCAGGAGGTTGGAACAGATGATCTAATAGTTATTACTGTTTCTTACTTAAAATACCTGACTTCTGCCAGGGGTGAATACATGTGCAGAAGGTGAAACAGGCTAGAGCCCATCTCTTCGCACTGCTGCTGGTGGTGACAGGCTGCCCTGCTCTGCCGCTCCCTAACCACGTTACTGATGCTTCTGGTCCTACCTCCCAGGGCTGGCTGCCACTCGGACAGCAGTTAGAACAGCAAATTAAACTGTAGAGGAAGGAGGGTGAGGACATGATATGTAGACGATCTTCTCCTGGTGGAGGTGGGGGAAGCAGTCAAGTTAATATGTGGAAACCAGGTGTAACTGGTGGAAAAAAATAGTAATGGGGCCAATTAAAGTGAGTGCTTCTTAATGATGTGTGTTATAACAAGGAACTTCATCAGTTAACATATGCCTTTTATGGGAAGAAAGCTGCACTCTAATAGGCAGGAAGCATGATGTTACACAGCTTAAAGTCTGCATGTAATGTTTTTCTTTTTTCTCGTGGAGTGTTCCAGAAAGATCTTGTTGCAAAAGAAAGCTTCCCAAACAATCAACTGGTTGATTCATCAAGTCTTCAGCAGCTTATGTAAAATAAGCACAGACGGCCTTAAATTTGTAACAAAGGAGAGTAAACAGCAACTTGCTAAGGAATTTATTTAATCTATATATTCAAACTGACAGCCTCTGAATTTCAGTCTGCACTTCTTGAGAAAGAAGAAAATTTCCATAGGGTTCATGTTACTGGTTGATTCAGAGTGTCTATTATAATTGTGAAATATTTGTAGGAATAGATTGAGATATATTCATGACAGTAGGTGGACTAATGGAATTCAGTGTCTTTATTTAAAATGTGTAGGAGTTTATTATAATACTGTAATAGAAATGTCACTTACCCTGACGGGAGGAAAGGGAAAAACCCTGTCAATGAATAATAATGAAGTTATTTAAATGTCAACTTTCCTGTAAATACTTTGCAAAATATAAATTATTCTACATGTTTCTGGTTTTGTTTTAAATTATTACTCAGGGAAGTCAGAGCTTCCATCCCCCAGTTTTGGTATATTGTTTTATACTGTCAAATGAACTAGTAATAATTAAAATGTTTCTCTTCTTGGGTGTTTGCAGAAATCATTCTGCCTTACTGAAAAAATAGAGGGTCTGATTCTAAACAGCTACTGGTAAAATTTGGGATGCATCTAATAGAAGCAATTACAACTAAAATGGTGGGACAAGTGTGAAGTTCAGAATTGAGTCTAAATACTCTGTTTCTGAATATTCTTCTTTTACGAAGTATCATCTGCATTTCAGTAACATCCACAATGTCCTAACGTTTCTTTTTTTTTTTATTTAGTTAGGCTTGCACATATATCAATTCTCTCTGCAGACCTTCCTATTTCAAACTCATCTGGACTTATTTTGACTTAGCATGTAACTGTACGAAGCCAAATCAAGCCAAAATGAAACAGTTTACGCAGGGATTTAAATTAATTTGATGAGACATCTATAAACACCCCCCCCCCAAACAATTTGAGAAACGGTTGCAACATACATGTTTACATAAGAGCTAATTAAATAGGGCTTACTGTTCACTCATTTACATATAGTTATTTCAGTAGCTGTCGCTTTTCAGCAGATGGTTCAGAAGGTATAGAGTTTCATTTTTGTGTTTTCAGCTCTACAGTTTCTGGGTTTAGTGCTTTCAGGTGATTCATCCAGGCATTTTTTTGGTCTGCTCATGTTACACAGGTGCACTAAACCTGAGTTCTCTTGGCAGAGCTTCAGAGAAGCAAGCTACCACACAAAGTGTGGGAGATGTTGGTTGATACATATCCATTCCCCTTCAGATAACTGGGATTGAATATGTTGATAGTACACTGTCTTCGCTGCCTACACCCTGTTGAGGTTCATCAGTCTTTTGCAACACTTCCAGGTTAGGCTGGCTGCCTGGATCACCAAATGGCTGATACATTTTTCATGGTTTAAGAGTCTCGTGCTGCTTTGTGCACTCATTTAATAAGACAAACGAAGAGCTCATTATCCAGGCTGCTAATCAATGGCTGCTTGTATACATATATATGTATATAAAATAGCAATAAGATGAATGCAAGTTGGTGATACACCTGGGTTACAGCCCAACAGAGGCTTCATGTGTACACAGCATTTCATTCAATACAGTTCTTTTGTTCTACTGCTCTGTGTGTATCTATCACCATTTCTTTGTGTTAAAGCACTTCTAGGTGCCTATCTGCTGTTGTATAATATTTACCTCCCTGTTAAAATTAAGGGTAATTGTAAAGTGGTGTAAGAGAAACAACAACTTGTAATTGGGCGGGTAGAAGGACTAGCTATTGCTAGTTTAGAACATGATAATGAGAGTAAGGTCTAATAAGTAGCTCCTTTGATTGCTCGTGTATTTGTTCATATGGAAAAAAAATGATGTTTTTCTAAGCTTTCCAGTCTTTTAGTTGCTTTTATAGATGTTGACAGAAGCACACACTTCCATCTGTATATAACTTTACCTGTAAATAAAGCTATGAATGCAAAATAATTGGCTACAGATTTGAAGTAAGAAATGACTGGCAATTCTGACTAAGATTATCATTTGCAATAGGCCTTCAACATCTGTTTGCCTATGCTGTGGCAGGGGTACTGGCTGCTTTTCTTTAACAAAGCAAGTTTTATGTGTCAGTTTTTCTCCCCTTTTGAAAGGTCCTATTTTGAAGTCACTGTCACAGGTATAAAGAAGAGCTGCGTTACTTCATCAGTACATTTTTTCCTAACTCAGCAGGTCAGATTCAGTCCTTATATTCTTTACATATATTTATCAGCCCAAACTTTTGCAAAGGATAGATTTTGGTTTTTAGGCAGACCGCAACAGAAATATTAATTTCTGAGAAGGCTGGGTGGTGAGGTGGACAAGGCAACCAAAGTGAACCAGCAGTCCTGGTGTTCAGCATTCTGCTGTGGCTCCCTTCACCTGAGCACTGGAACATCTCTGAAATATTCAGTGACGAAATAACCATAACAGTATCCTCCTTCTCAGTCTGCTGAGGAAATAGCTCGGTTAGCTTATATGTGCTCCTGAGAGAGATGACCTTTATAAAGGGAAAGATCAATCAGTAGATGAGAAATTGACGTTAATGTTCTAACCAACAAAGGTCATATATGTGCGCAGGGGTGCATATGTTTATTGGGGGGAAAGGAAAGAAAGGAAAAAGCTATGATTGTAAACCATAGGTCAATTGTTATATGACCAGGACAGGTACATGTAAATGCTTTGATAAAGTTCTGAACTAGAAAGACTCAACTTTAATGCAAATCCATGTTTTAGTGCAATTCATCTTAATGAGTAAAACCCTAAGCTGCTACCTTCTTGTTTTATTCATGTACTGATCGCAAAATCTGGAATCCCAGAAGCTGTGGTATGATGTAGGTGTGGAACCTCATCCAGAAATGGAACACCCTCTGCAAGCTGCAAAAAAAAAAAAAAAGAAAAAAAAAATTGTAGACATTAAGTGTCTTAAATACCTTTGTGAACTTACCTATTGTTTCCCAGATAGGAGAGAACCTGGAAATAACGGGTGCCTAGGGTTTACTTTAGGATGACTGGGTTTGGAGTGATTAGCAGAAGGAAAAATTCATGTTACTGCTTGCAAGTGAAGTTCTACATGGACTCATTTGTACATTTGAAAGACAAGATGCAGATTTACTATCTGCAAGAATAAGTTATACTTTTAAATGTCTCTGTTATCCGGATACGTGTCACTTTTCTGCAGTTTGTGGATGCCAACTGTACTGGTTTTGGCTGATTATCTAGATCCCCTGGATATTAGGACATAATTCAGGCAAGCATGAGCTGCATAATGAACAAAACCTCTGCTGATAACTGGTCTTGGTTCCAGTCACATGTTAAGAGTAGAAAAAAACCCATATAAATTGTGGGTGTAATATTCATGCAGTTAGGTTTTCAAAAGGATGTCAATGTTTTTTGCAGAAAACTGAACTCCAATTTCACTGAACAATCAGCTGGAGCAGCTATTTTGGAACATGCTAAGAAAAGACTCTAAGCTTGGAGTATACAATGAACTAATAACTTTAGTTTCTTGCTATCTGCTATTTGGCATTTCTGACAGTCATCATCTATACACAGAATTTAGCATTTCTTATGGTACATGTTTATTTTAAAATGCTTTGGGAAGATGCTGGTTTAATTTTTCCTAATCTAATTTAAATGCAAATTATAAGCACTCACATGATACTGTGTGTATATAATTAAGTATCATTATATACTACATGACTCATTCAAAAAGCTCTAGAGAGCCATTCCGCTATGTAAAGCATGACTTCTATTGAAAAGCCGCCAAGTGACTTGTGGTTTTGTGATTAAGTGTTTGTACTTATGAAATCTCTTTGAATTATAGGTCAACAGATTATGGGACAACGTACGAGAAACTGAATGATAAAGTTGGTCTGAAGACTATTTTAAGCTACTTGTATGTTTGTCCAACAAACAAACGTAAGGTAGGTGATAATGTGATTGGCTCATTTTGACTTTATGATGCAATTTCTGTCCTGGTGATCTCTCCCAGTTTCTTCAATATCTGTTACTATTTAAATAGTCAAAAACTCTCTCCTTCTGTCTCCCTCCCCTGGAAAAAGTATGTAGCTTTACCAAAATATAAGCCAGTTTATACCACCTATACTACCTACCAGTGTACTTTAGGGAAAATACGTTAGCAAAAGATGGCCATTAAATGGATAGGCATAATAGGTATCATGCATTTAATTGTTTGCTTACCTTCTGGATGGTGATGATTTTGTTGTCTGAGAGAGGCTCATTAAAATGGCAGAAATGCATCTACAATGGCCAGATTGTATGTAACATTATTTGTCTTTTAAGTGCTCCCAGTAGTGAACTGAACAGAATTTGACAAATTCCTGCAGAGAAAATGCCTTCTGAAGCCCAGAAGGTTTTAATCATACAAGCACCCTACTGACTAACAATTTACTAAGAATTTATAATGCTGACATATTCATAAAAGGGATCTGATGCCTTCATTGATGTATGTTTTTGACAGAATTTTTGTAATTTGGAAGTATGCAATAGGAAGTGATGAAGCACAGTTCATAATGATGACGACTTGTATTCTCACATATGCTAACATGCAGATATGCTAGTAAACAATATTGTGTTCAAAGACTCTCCTTCATATGCTGTTTAAAAAAGAGTTTAACTCTTGTATTTGATGATAGGCAATCATTACTACTGGTGTTTTGGTGTGAAAACTAAAAAGTAGTTTAAATCATCCTGAAATTACTAGCAATTTCATTTCAGATTTCCTCATATGTTGGTCCAGAAAAAAAAAAGAAGGAAAATAAAATCAAAACGTGATTAAATAAATGGTAGTGGTGACACTATTGTTCTCTTGACTTACTAGCTGTGAAGCTACAGTGCACATGCAGTGTGTGGAAGGCCCAACTCCAGCTCTTTACTAGAGGGAATATGAACCTAGCTAGAGTAGTTTTCTCTCCTTTCTTTCTGTCCTAGTGGATAGTTCAAGTTATTACAGGCAAAACTGAATTGCATCGGCAGAAAATGCTAGTGAAGGCTCACCTCTCAAGGAGGCTGTGTATATTTGGGCAGCTGAAGTCACAACGATGCTGTTGTCATTACACTGAAACATTATGTATTCTTTAAGACAGACTGTGACAGGAAGAGGGAGCTGTCGTAACCAGAGAGGACAATGCTTAGCTTTGTTGTCTTGTTCATGTTTAACTCTTTGTTCAAAAGAAACAGGTACTTCTCAGCATGAGTCATGAATTTAGGTTTTGCTGGAAGATTCAGAAAAAAAGAAGTTGGCTACCACTTACCTTTGTAATGCCACCTGATGGATTCCTCATACCTACCTACATTGCTATGATTATACAAGACTGGAAAAAGGTGTAGGGGTAGAGAGATAAATGATCATGATCAAAACAAGAAAAACTATGTGTTCAAGTCTCCTGATGAAAGTCAGATTAAATGGTCCCAAATTCGTGGAGAGATGTCATCTCATTGCAGCTGACCCCAATGAAGATATCTAGCTTTTCACTAGAAGCTAAAGAATGAAATTATCAGATCACTCAAATGTTCCTCAGATTTGAAGTTTTAAAGATAGGTCTCCTGGCACAAAAACTGTGGTGTGGAGGATATGTATATAATCATGCCTGATGTTTGTTGGAGAGTAATAATGCTGTTCTGTAGAACTAAGAAGGGTTTTAGCTGGGCAAAACCTGCATGATCCCTTACCTATTGTGGTGCAGAGAAACCTAAGAAAAAATGAAGGGTTTTGCAAGCATGTTAAGCCAACTTAAGCGCAGGTGGGTTCTGAAAATCCTTCACCACCTCTGGCTGCACCTTCCCACTCCCTTCCTCGCACTGCCACCCTTGTTTGTGTAGCCATCTGGTGAGCTGGATCGAGGACCAGTCTGCCTGAAAACTAATCCCTTTCCAGCTCAAAAACCAAATTGATGAAAGGAAAAAGCTTTCAGGTGGAAGGGTGGAACCGCCTGTTCTGGCAGTAGACTGCACTAAAGTTGGCCTATAATCAATATGGGACAATGCCAGAGGAAAGCTGCAACACCTGGGATGAAAGGACCTATGTAATGGTCTAAGATTTAATTTTCCAGAACTTACTTAAGCAGAAGCAGAATTAAGCTGGCAGGGAGAACTTTTGGAGGCCCTGCTTATGCTGTCTATTTCTGTAGAATATCAGGCCATTCCTCCAACAAACATTTAACTTTAGGCACCCAGCAGTCCTCCGTGATTAAGAAGGCACGGAGAACAGAGTGTAGAGCTATATTATATTTCCACGCTAAAAATACTTTTTTAGTGAAAGCAAAAATACTAAAACTTAAGGTCTTTATCATACCTGCTATGGAGCGGAAAGCAGAAGGAAACATATTTAAAAATTTTCCCACCAAGAACATTTTCAACAAAAGCCTATGTATAGATCCTGAGACCTGATTTCCCTCTCCCTCCCCCCCCAAAAAATTCTCATAACACTGTGGGAAACTCTGGTTACTTTTAAAGTTTCATCATTTCGCTACCATGGGCCTGATGAGTAGCTGCAGACATTGTTTTCAAATGGACTCAACTACTCTAAAATCCATGAATTTTGTAACACTCATACTGTTCGTGTGAAGGCTTTATACATTGCTGCAGTTAATACTTCGGCAAATGCTAACAGTGTTTTCCCTAAATATTTGTTATATGTGGTAAGTGATTTTTCTGACTGCACCTGCAGCCTTCGATGTTCTTTGTTCCGCAAGGCATTCCTTAGCAGAGAGAAAAGGCTTCTTCTGTAGTGGAAAAGAAATGGTCCATTTTTTATCTCGAAGCTATTGGACAAGAAACCTCTCTACAAGAGTGATTCATTAGTGGGGCCAGCATGTACTTAACTTACTGAAGCTGCCTTCTTTTGAAAAAAAGCCCTTTTAGCACATGCTTAACTTTTAGAAATATTCCCATTGAAACAGAAGGTAAATGTTGAACTTTGCTGACTCAAGACTGATTGCTTCTAATGAGAAAACCAAGTGTATCCTGTATGTAGTCTTGTCTGTTCCTTGCAAAGCAGAGCAGTTGGAACAAGGAACGGTAGGATGCATGTAATTGGATTTATTCTAATAATTAATAGATTTGTTCATGAATTTCTGATGATTTTCACATTCTGGAAAAGAACAAACAGCAATATGTATTGAATAAATTGTTTGTTATAATTTATTTGCTCTTCTCCATCTAGAAAAAAATATATCTATAAATACACAGGATTTACAGAGCTTCCCACAGTCTGTGAATGCCAATTTCTTTCTAAAAGCTTCCGACTTCCAATTCTTGTCTCTTTATTGAACAAAATTAAATCCTTTAACCAGACATTGCAGGCAATGTTGTATTACAAAAGGGTGCTTTGAAAATAAAAATGAGAACAAAGTCAGCTGTTATTTACAATTTAAACTGATGACCTATTGCTGTTGCTTGGTATTTTTCTGAATTACAGTACTTTCTTAAGTAAATTACAGAAAATAGTGAGTAACATAGCGATGTATAAACCCTGGCAGTAAGAGAGGTAGAAACCCTGTTTTTCAGTATTCTCTCCTTTCACTGAATTACTGTACTACCTGGTGGTATGACTGATGACACAGATCAGGGGGGAAAAATTTGTAATGCATGGATCTTGCCAAAGACACAGAGCCTGTTTGAGTATTTGTCAACAAGTCTCCAGAAGAACCCTCCATGTGCAATAAATCCCTAGGCTTAGGTATGTCAACATTGGTTTATTTGTTAGGTTCATAGAGCCTTTTGTTGAGGGGAAATAAATTTATTTAAATGCTTCTACATGAAGAAATAATGTTTGGGAATAATGCACTAGTGGGTTAAAAATTAAACTAAAATAGAAATCCAAGCTGATATCTTGAAAATCCATTTTTGCAAAAGTTCGTCATTTACTTTCCCAGAAACTCATATGCACTAAGTTTTATGGTCTGTCTTTATAAAAGCCTTTCACACAGATTGCTTTTAAGTATTACATGGAAAATCATAGACCTATGCAAATAAAAAGTGAATGAGTGGTGGTGGGGACTCTACAATTGCTTTAACTAGAGGTTTTCTTTGACTCAAGAAGTGCTGCTGGCTAATTTAGGCACTGTATCCTTGTACAAAGCACACTGTGTTCTTTGCAAAGAGCCAGTTTGTGCAGCCCGTTCATTCCTTGTACTTTCAAACTCCTTTTATCTGTGTATCTCCAGTTAATTAATAAAATGCTGGGTAATATTATCTGCCAGCAACTTTTATGCTATTAATAGGACTAGTGCATGAGATATTTCCTGTGGGTTTGAATTTTTGCTAGGTTTTTTTGTTGTTTTATTTTCTTTCTCCCTTTCTTTCTGCAAGCTTGCCTTGAATTTTCCCTTTATTCCTCCAACTGTTCAGATTTTAATTGCTGTGAGGTACAGTGTCCTCTTTTCTTTCTCTCTAAAGATGAATGGATTACAGATGCCTTCCTCTTCTTCTATATTTAGTGGTTGAGATTAGCACCTATGTCACAGTGTGATAAGCACTGTCCTGGTGTGTAGGTAGCTCTAAGATAAAGGATATTTATTGTAAATATAATTGCATGGGTTTCGATGCTGTCTAGATCCTTAACTACTTCAAATTCACTTCTAATAATGAGTTTTAAATCAAAGGAATGGTGACTCAGCCTTCTATTTTTTTCTAACATTGGGGGGGTGGGTGGAGAGAATAGTTGGCAAATGTTTCTGTTAGTCAAGACAGGAGAAGATTTACCCTTATTAGCTCAAATGGGAATGATTGAGTACTACTTTGTATCCTGTGGTATTAGAGGAGTTAATTTGCTTCACGGAGGTTCTGGTTTTGGAATGTAAACTGCCCAGTTGTATAAAGCGTAAGACCGAGAACGGTGTACTTTACACCGCAGGTGCCTTTGCACCTGCTCTCCTCAGAGCTGGGGAAAATATCTGTAGAGATGAAGAGTTCTACCTGACATTTCTATTTCTCTAGAAGCTGCTACCCTCAGTTGCTAAAATCAGATTGGGAACACTTCTAAAAATCTTCTCTCTGACCTGTCTCACCATGGAAGCTTTCAGAAGTCTGATGTGATGACAGGTCTTGATTTTTTTTTTTTTTTAACTCAAGGAAAACCAGTTATTTCCAGTGTTGTCCTCCTCTGTAAATCTTAGTGTGAAGACTATCAGTTTGTATGGGAGAGGTTAGAGCTCAGCAGAGCTCTAAGCACACCTCACTGTAGACTGAGCCAGATCCTGTGGCTGTCAAGGGATGGCATCCTTAGCAAATTAGGCACAGTGGGAGACCCAGGGTCTATGGTCGATCAGTCATGCCAGTAGCCTAAAGTGCTATTGCAGTCCACTCTTGCAGAGATAAAATAAATTATTCTGTTGCTCTCTTCTTTTCATTTGGAAGGAAA
>JAVKLA010000093.1:29977610-29996891 GCA_034782735.1 Sagittarius serpentarius | reverse complement strand
TGTTCCAGCCCTCTGATCATCTTTGTAGCCCTCCTTTGGACCCGCTCCAGCAGGTCCGTGTCTTTCTTGAACTGAGGACCCCAGAGCTGGACACAGGACTCCAGGTGGGGTCTCACCAGAGCAGAGTAATGAATGTGATAGCATAGCAAACTTGAAGGACAGCAGTCTGTGCTTAGTTTTTGGCACTTGGGAAGAAATGCAAACACATCCATATGCCACCTCTAATGTAATGTTGTTCAGCTCCCAGAAAGTAAAGAACAATTGCAGATGAACCAAAGGCAGCCAGACCATGTCAACTGGGGAAGAAAGTGTAGCAGTTTCTCTGCCTACATCTTGAGACCCTCAGTCATTTATGGATTTTGTGTTAATAGGTACTTGAGAAGAAATATTGTCAGTCCTAGCTTATGAATGAGATCAAATGTGTGTTTTGCTAAGGTCAGAAAATAATCAGCTGCAAAGACAGGAACTGAACACAGGATTTTGGTTGAAATCCTAGCCACAAAATCATCTTTTCTCCAAATTCATGTAATTCTGGAAGATCTGATCTCCTTTTATACCATTCCTTTCTGGCAGGGAATCCCAAACTGCATCCCATCCATGCAAGTTTGTACCCTTCATCTGTATTGCTAGAAAAAAAGAAATCTTTCACCACAAAAAAAGGAGTAGAAAGGAAAGAAGGAAACATCATTCAAAGCTTGTTTGGTAGAAGAGTAGCGCTAGGCCATTGCAGAGGGATAGAGGAAGCTTAAGTCAGTCATCCAATGAAGCAGTGGGCAAAGTTCACAAATCATCTGCTGCCCCAGACCCCTGTGTGTCTAACACCAGTGTGACTGCAATATTCGTTTTTTATCTTGAAAATAAATAAATTTCTCCCACACCTTTTGAAACATGTCTGGCATTTCAAACCTTGGAGCTGAGAGTTATTTTCCAAGTCATGTCCCTTGTTAAAGTGTTTCGCCGTTCTCTTTTTATAATACTTCTACCAGGAAAACTCTTCGGTATGTTCCAGGATGCCAAACCTTTCCTTTTGCTACTGTTTCAAGTGTGTTACTGACATTTACAAGCTCCCACAGGAGCATTCAGTCAATTACCACCAAAGACTCCCATTGTTCCAGGGAGACTGACCTTTCCCCTTGGGCACCAATTAGAATCTGTTACTTTTATTCCCATAGTGCTTGCTGTAATTGGGGCTCTGGCTCTTTGCGAGGTAGAACTTGTTGGATTTTTGTCTCCTTTTCTTTATTACTGAAACTGAAAGATAGCAAGAGTGAAAATTCCAAAACATATGTATATACTTTGGGGAAAACAACATGATTTTAATGAAGCTTTTAAATTAATCTCTCTTTCACTTATCAGCAGGAGTATAAGAAAAATCCAAGTGAAAGAATAGATACGTTTCATATGATGGCATGACTTGCTTCCTCTTTTTGTTTTCTTCCTTCAGCTAATGTGCTCCAATTATTCTACAGCAGAGATTTGCCAGCAAATGAAGGACAAACATGCTGTGGGCCTTGCTAGTACTGAACTACTGTACCCTGAAAGTTGAGAGGAGAAAGGTGGAGAGCTGTGTACCTGTCAAGTGTCTTGAGCCTCAAGGCCTGTCCTTTCTTGTGTTACAAACCACTAGAAACAAAGACTGTAAATACTATATTACTGGTAGCAAAACTGCATACTGTGGTTAAAATTCTTGCTGTAAATTTTATACTTTTATGCTTATTGAATTTTTCCACCAACTTATGTTTCCTTTTTCAGCTGGAATTTGTGAGGGCAGAAGCAACTGCTGATTGAGTATGGAGGGTTTTTTCCTCTATTGAAGATGCCTGTCTGGACAGCTAGCCAGACATTTGTCAGAATATGTTTTTGTAAAAAATCAAGGTTTTGAAAAATGTGTTCAAGTGTCTGCTTTTTGTCATCTCTTCTTGTTTGGGATCTTTGAGGTTGTATGAAAACTTTTTATGTTCAACCTATTGCCAAATCCTCAACACTTCATAAGGAAAAAAGTTATATGTTATCTTGATATCTGCCACAGAAGGCAGTTCTGTTTTAAGACCAGCATAGTATACAGAATTATGGTATAGGTAGCTGGGTATAAACCAGACATTGGTAAGTGGTACAGAGGCTTCTAAATCATTATGATGATCAAGAGTTCTGAAAAATCTAATATCTATCAGTTTGCACAAGTGTAATTACAAGGCAATCTGACTTTCTTAGAAAACGGCCAAGTTGTGTATAAGCCAGTATAATACCTGCCAGTATGTCCTTGTCTGGTAACTATAGAGCAAATTTTGGTTCCTTTTGCTTCCTGTTTTTGGTGTAAGGCAGTCTGTTTTGGTTGCTTACTTGTTTTGCTCAAGTCTTTTAACATTCTAGTAAGTTAGTGGACCATACTTTGACATTTTTGTGCAGAATGATTTCCGTGCCTTCATGTCCAAGTCAAATAATCATCAAGACCTACATTTACCAGCTGGCACCAAATAACTTTACACTTGGTGACTTAGATAAGTCACAGGTGGTTCTAGGAATGTGTGTGGGTAAGACCAAGAATTATTTTTTCCTTCACCTACAAAACTCTGTGTGGTACCCTGAATAATTAGAATTATGAACATTGCTTTTCCTGGACCCATATTCTTCCTTTAGTGGAATTTGATGAAACACAATTTCCTTCCCCACAGTGAATTGAAACTGTCCTTTTCCCCCCCTCTTACTAGATGGGATTTAAATGAACCAAACCTGTGAACAGCCACTAAGTAGCTTCACTGTTGACAAGAAACAAGAGATAAACCTTCCTTCTTTGATCCAAGGAGGATCTCAGGTCCTGGGAAAGAGTTGCTTGTGTATTTTGGGTTCATATGTACTTTTTATCTTAAGGTTTCCATCTCTCTGCAGATTCAGAGAACCAATTTTCCACCATCTTCCCTAGAACAAGGCTACCAATAATTGGAAATACTGACAGTCCTCTGCAGCGTTCTGGACTTCTAATGCTCTTTCTATTTGCTTGTTTGCTTTTGCTAGTTCCAGAAGGTTTTTAGATGTGAATCTGGCTCAAGATTGATTTTATGTCTAATAAACCTGGAAAAATAAAACTTTCTGAACTGAGGACTTTATTAACTGCAGGAACAGATTTGTCAAGCCTTGCTAGATACTATTTCATATATTATGGGGAAATAAAAAATAGCAAAAAGTAAAAATAAAAAGTATTTTATAGAAGGGCTTGAAATTTCCCTAGGGATAAACTAAAACCCCTGCCTATTTCCTTTTTTTTTTCCTGGCCATCAGAAGAGGTAAGTAAAAGATTATGACTTAGGAGGCAACCCCCCAGGGGTGAATGCAAACTTTCTATCATTTGAAACCAGCAGGAGGCAACTAGGTTTGCCTGATAAAGAGGCAGTTTATCATCTGTGCTGTTATGTACTTTAACATTACAAATCCAAAGCAACACCAGTTAATTATTAAGTCTTTTTATATGGGGGTTAAAACCAACCTTGATGCATTATAGCCAACATAAAGAGAAACTGAAGTATTGAGGCTTTCCTGTATTTGGGCTTTCCTGAGAAGGCTAAGAGGTAGAACTCACTTCAGCTTTTCTCTTGCTAGAAGTTTCCTTCATAGCTGAAGAGAACAATTGAAGATGATGGAGGGGGGGGGGGGAAAGGTCCAAGAACCTCTTTCTAACAAACAATAATAGAACAAAATATGTCACAGGCTTTATGGGGTCAAGTAGCCCCTGACCTGAGGTTACTGGTGTCTAAAGAATGTTTGACTTTGGTCTGAAGCTTGTAATCACATTTTTGTTACAGAAGCAGTGTCTTCACCTTCTCTAAGCCTTTCTAGCTGGGTTAGTCTGAGTTTGGATTTTTGCTTAACTTCCACATCGTTTTCTCTGATACCAAGCTACTACTCTGACAGCTAGGAAAAGCCAGTGTGTAACAGGAAACAACTGCCTTACTCTAAGAAATCTCCCACCCCGTCTTCACACTGCAAATTGTGACAGGAGGTGTCATTGGCTGCGTTAGGAGGGAGGTAGCATATACTAGAGGTTTGGACTTGCCGCCTGGGTTCATGCCATACTAAGACAGGTATTTCCATTAAAGCACTTTTAAATGTCTTTGGAGTATAAGTACCATTTTCCTGTTTTTGCAGGCAGCCTGAAAAGTAATTCTGAAACATGGGAATTGCATTGTATGGCCCAAAGAGCTATTAATTCCAGTTCTAGGTAAACAAACAGTCCCTCTTCAGTTTTAACCTTACCATGAGTGCAGCTATATGCTATTAACTCACTGACATCACATACCTAAGCTGATGGGTATCCCTGATCCTTTTGCTATCTGTGATACAGGTCATATATTGCAATAAACATTTTCCCTCTACAACAAAATGAAGCTGGAAGGGTCATCCTTATGGGCAGAGTTTGGACAGAAAATGAAAATCATCTGAGGTGACTTTGGCATACAGGTAAAGCCTGTAGCTATGATCACTAGTTACACTGGATAGGTGTACTTTCCTTCCCACAGTATCTCTGCAGCTCACATCCTTTAAATAAACAGCAAAAGCAGGTTTATAAAAGCATTTCTTTCTCTTTTAGTGGTTGATAATGATCAAGCAGTGTATATTAACTGTCCAGTAGTGTGCACTATGCTTGTCACAGCAGAGACCCACGAACCCAGAAGCAGCAAAGTAAAAATAAGGTGTATATATTATTTTTTAGCTCTGTCAAACTGCCTGTTTACTTGACCCTGTAATTAGGATCGTGCCATTAGCTGTTCTGATTGAGGCTGTGGTTACAGAGGTAATAAGCAAGGGCTAGGAATAAAAGAAAGGAAAAAGAAAATGCTGCAAAGCACTAGCACAGTCACGAGTAAAGAGGTGAGTAATAAATGTCTAAGGTGGCTAGGTCGTTTCTGGGAGTGTTCCAGATTCCACCACTTGTCTGCTGCTCAGTCTGTTTCTGTGATATTAGAGCCCCTAAAATCATGCTACATATACCTGCTCTTATGTAAGTATGGCTGCCTCCTCAGTGTCTTTCAAGAACAAGCCTAAGCCCACTCTAAGGGTGAGATTTGCAGACATGCTGTGTGCTAAACAGAAATTTAGGGAGAAAACAAGCCATTTCTTTGTCTGGGCCTCAGCATTCCCTTGCTTTCAGTGAGGATATTCTAAGCTAATAGCATGTGATTGATCGTCACTGAATGGTTGAAAAGTCACTGAAATGTCAACCACAAAGTGGCTCTTTGACGATGTTGATGGTGTTTGCAGCCAGGCAGGATCTGCAGGCAGTATGAGTTTGGCTGTTTTTTCCTCTGTTTGGACAACAGATGCAGTGACAAGTTTGCATATTCAGCAGTGTAGTCTCAGGGAGCTAAGTCAGGAGGCCTCAAGGTTTAGATTCTTTCTTTATCTAGCTCCCTGAAGACACTGTAGGTATAGCCAACGCTATATGTAGTTATAACTTCCTAGAGCACCTCCATCACAAAACCACCCATGGGTAGATGAGGAGAATCCCAACATGAATAAAGCTTAGGCTTGGAGTGTGTCTCTCTTGTAGCCGACTCTTACAAGTGATAGGCTGGCACAACCTAAGGTAGCTTTCAGCTGATTTAGTTACCACCAAAAGGGGCATAGGTTTTCGATATAGGTTACAACAGCCTGTCAGGAACTTGGAGTGCTTATGTGACTAAAACCTCTGTCATTGCATCTCAACTGATGTCAGTATTCAAGTTAACTGAATTATATTTATATTTGTAGGAGTCTTACCTCCCTAAAGCAGTGGGGAGGTGACTTTAAGAAATGGAAGAATGTTTAATAATCTAGAATTTAAGTAATCTGAGTTTATTTCTTTACCTGCTTCCCAAGTTGCCATATAACTTTGAAAAAGCTGTATTGATGCTTTGCACTTGGAAGTGCTAGCTCTTGACCTCTGCAAAACAGAAATGCATTTCACTGAGAAATTCACAGTTTTCTTGGATGAGGTGCTGCGTAAGTGCAAACAATTTTTATTAATAGTCAGTTCATGTGCATAATAAAAAAAAATAGGTTCCCACTATAAAGAAGGTTATATTATTCAATACATCTAAATTACAGCCACAGTAAAGTTGCGTGTATAGGTTCTGTTTGGAATTACATGAATAGGTGCTACATTATACTATATACTCTTGTACATTATTGCTTTGTGAGAGATATACAGTCTGTACCACTCGAGATGGGAAAAACATGTCTTCAGTAAAAGGACATATCCTAGGCTAGATGCACTAATATTTTATGAAAACGTGAATAAGTGAAGTAGATTTATCAAAAGGATAATGAGAAAACAACATTATTTTTGCTGGGGTGGTGGACAGTTTAAAAATAAAAATCAAACCCCTGAACAGCATCTCTCTAGGTTATTTGCTTTCAAATTCTAAGCAGTGGAAGGGCTGTTCTCTCCTTAAAATGCAAAACTTCAGAAAAAAATAAATGTCTTATCCTTTTGAAAAATCCATCCCTAAATGTCATAAAATATTACTCAGTAATCCATCAAATCATTCACGCTGAAGGCTGCTGTGGTCCAGCTTGAGTTTAATCTGAAGTGAAATTAGTGCACATGTTTCTTCCTTCTGGGTCAGACTTTTGTCCCATGCGGGTTCTTTGCCAGGGGTTCTCCAGGGACAGGGTGGTCATGACCAGAGACAGCATTAATGGTGATGAACGTGTAATGGGAGAAGTGATTTTCAGAGGCATAGAGGGTCAGGCAGGTACCCAGCTCTCAGCGAGTGCCTTCAGTGAATGCTCTTTATATGCAAGTCTCCTTTTTAATGTGTTTCAATCCAGATAAAATGTTCCACCTTGCTGATTTGTGGAGAGCAGCAAAGATAAATTTTGCCACTGTTTGATCATGTGGAAGAGCCCCTTTCCCCCTTCAGTCTGTGAATATTTGTAATTATCTTAGTCACTAGCAGGTGGATGTGGTGTTTGGCTATCTTTGGTGCTTTGGCAACCAAAATGAGCAATGAATCTCTCTGAGCTAGAATGACAGTCTTACTTATGACTACACAGGAGCATGTCTTACTTCCTTCTCTGGACCATACTTCATGTACATCAATCAGCCTGACCACTGGTAGTGACTGGGGCCAGGGAAATCTGTGGACCTGATAGTTAAAGAGGTCACCACCACATTGTAGGGGAGTGAAAGGGTGAAAGGCTTCCAGTAGTCACCCAGTAAGTGAGAATACAGTGGGTACAGAGATTGTAGGTTAGGTTCACCCTGGCTGAAGCTGCCTCCATTCCTCTCAGACCACTGGAGGATCCAACACAGAGAAGGGATATCCAGACCCACTTCTCTCAGCCTTGTAAGGGCAGGCAGATAGGAAGCCTGCAGGCAGGAAACACTTGAGGTTTTAACAGTACAGTGATCACAGAGCAAGCTCAGCCTCCATCTCTAACTTCTTTTTTCACTTGTTGATAGCCACCTGTGAATATTTTGTTGGGGAAAGGTGCCACAGTCTTCATTGTCCACTTAGCTCTTTGCTTCAAGTTGGTAACAAGGTATTGATTGACTACCAAGGGTAGTCTGTGCTGTGACAGGCACATGCACAGTAGAGATTCAGACCCTTTCCCAAATTATTTCACATGAAACATCAAACAGTGACTGGAGAATGACTGTTCTTATCACTCTGGGCCTTGGAGGTGTTCTTAAGTGCTACCCACTGTTATTAGCTCCAAAAGCCTTTTATTCATGTTCTTCAAAATACTCATTTCAGCCTCTCTTTCAGCCATGCTTCATGGAAAGTGCCTATCCTACCACCTTGGTCCCAAAACACATTTTCAGTACCAGAGCTCTATGAAGGTATCACAGATCATAATGAGCCTAGTTTAAACTGACCAACTGAAGTGTTGAAGGTACAGCATTAGCTAGACTAATAACCTGTATAAGATACTCCTTTTCTTCATGATTCCCCCCTTTTCTGTAACTCCCTGTATCCCTTTAGCATAAGAGCAAATAGAGCTTCATACCTCATATTTTCCAGACACAGATAATCATTGCCCTCGAGACCTCACCTACCCAGTTGTGTGTCTGTTCTGTTTTCCTTCTCAGTGGTCTTGGGTATTTTCCTTTGAAAGCAAGGGAGGAATCTTGGCATCATCCAGGGAACAGAGACAAAAAAAAAAAAAATCCCAGGGTTTTTATGCATCTGACTTCTTTTGCTCTTAATGGCTAATTGCTCCTCTCTTCAAAGACTTGCCAAGTTAAAAAAAAAACATAACTAAAGAACTGAGCTATAGCTCATCACTGCTGCATAGTTTGACTGTCATTTTTAAAAATTTCCCCAAGTAGCAAAAGCATTTAAAAGGGGCTTGGCACCGAGCAGCCTGCATTGCTGGCGCGCAGCAAACTGTGCTGCTGTTTAGACAAGCAAGCTGGGGTGAAAGCGCTCTGTGGGGTGAGAACATGCATTTGTGAGCGTGGATGTGTTTGATGGGCTGCGTTGTGGATTTGTTTCCATATTTGTTTACATATGGACTGAGAAGAAGATTCTAAACCTGTTAACAAGGAGGTTTTAGATTGCAAGGTGTCATTCAAAGTATCTGTAGCTTGGATTTTTCTGAAAGACTTTTCACTGTCAATTCTTTTTTGATCAGTAGTGTGTCCCCCAAAACGAACATGCACAAATGCATGCAAGCAGATCTGAAAACACCTGGTAGCCAGCCTCAGCTGGTATAAGCTAATGATGCAAAGTGTTTTATGCACTAATTATCTAAATCTGTGTGTTAAAGGATTACTTCATCTGCTCCTGAAATTAGATTTTATTAGTATTTTTAGAGGACGTGGGGTTTTTTTAGAAGAGGGAAGGCATGGAAAATGAAAAATACTGCTTTTCCAAGGGAGGCACAGTCTATGGGAAAGACAACTTCAATGCAGAATAGAAATAGTAATTAAAAGTAGAGAAAAAGAAGGAATCTGAAGTATCTAGTAGGAAAGATAATCCTAAGGGAAGAGGGAATGTCAAATCCTGGTCTCTGAAGGGCATGCATTATGGATTTATACAGTATAGATGTGTTCAATGACAACCAGACTGTTTGGCTTTTCTAAAGCTAGAAAAAGAAGTGAAGGATTTCAGAAATTTCCTTCTGACGAAGATAAGAGTTTTCTTTTTTAATAGCGAACATTTCTAAGAAGCAGTGAAATAAAAATAAACAAAAAGTTCTCCATTTCCTTTCTTCATTGTACCTGAAATATATCTTCTTCTAGGGCGGAACGTATTTGGGTCTATTTAACAGCATGTGGTGAAACTACAAAAATGTTTGTGAGAATAGGAGGAAGGAAATCATCTCTTTCTGAAGCTGCAGGGGAAATTTAGGCAGAGAATGTAATTAGCCAAGCTAAAAAATGTCTGGGAGAACAGAACTTGCCAGCATCGTTCCTACACAGTGTTTTGACAACTTTAATGAATGTAAGTGGTCAGCATAGTAGTTTTAAGAATAGTCTGGAGGCCTGCAGTAAAAAAACCCAAACCCCACCAACCAACCAAACCCAAGAACTATAAACAAAATTAGAGGTACTTTTTGGGGAGGGGACATGTCATAAATATGTAACCTACAGCTAGGATATCTGGGGAGGGTAAGTATATTTTCAGTCTTTCAAAGGGAAATTTGCTTATACTTCAGTGTTCAGTTAGTAAAAGCATTTATTGAGTCTTAAAGGCTGCATTTAGACAGGACTTTGCATATGTGAGAGAAACTACTTTAGTATGCCCACCAATTGTTGTTCCAGATTCAGGAACATAAAGAAGGAAAGGGAGGCTTCATCTCTGCTATCCCACCACCTTGAGGTGACCTTGCTTCTTGTAGTATTAAGAACATGCTCGTTTAAAAACTGTTTGTTCTATGACCCTAAAATGTCCCTATGCTATATAATGATGTCATGTATCAATATGAGTTAAAACAGCTACAATAAAAGGTAGGATAGGAAAGCAGGAAAGGCAAAAAGGAATAAGAAAACCAAAAGTCCATTATGCAATAAGATCTGATTATTATAGTATGGCCTTTTTAAGCTGAGTAATAATCAGAATAATTAACATGTTTTGCTTTGATTTTAATTGTGATTATAGCTGGAGTAATTTGAAAAATATACATTTGATTATCAAGTTAAACAAGATCCTTTTACCCTTCTTAAATTACAGTTACTAATTTAGTACAAAATTAAGGTCTTTGAAAATAAGAACAAGGTCCATTATAAATTAAAAATAAGGATGTACAGAGAAGAGTACTAAGTGAATTGGAATGAAAACTTGGAAAAAAAGAATCCAAGCCTGTCCTGGGAATGGTTTACAAGCTTTTAAATGCAAATATATCAAAGCTTTTCATAAGCCATGGATCTTATTTTTAATCGCTATTCCACTGTTTGAAAATCAGCCACATAGGCTCTCACTTGGTTAACATTCATTTTACTAGTCTCAGATCTTGATCCAAAATCTACTGAAGTCAATAAAAATACTCACTTTGAATGCAAAATTAAATTTTTCTTATTAGCATGTCAGAAGAGTTTCCTTTTGCAGTATCCCGCCATTGCAGCATGGAGAAGCAGAGCCCAGCAAAATTTTTGGCAAGAAGGTGAGATTTTCTTTATGAGCCTGTGGATGAGCTGGGCTCACAGGCAATGTACCACACTTCATCAAATCTGCTGATGTGTCATTTCAGTAGATGTTAGAACCTGTAAACCTTTGAAGTGTTTCAGAGTTTACCCCAGTAAGCGTAATTTTTTATATTTCACTCTGATTTGTACTTAAGCTTTGTATATAAGCTCACATATTTTAACACTTAGTTAATGTATTAGTTTCATATGCTACTCAGATACCATTGTGGTTTCCCTACCAAAGACTGGTGCATGATCTACTGTATTAAAAAGATAAATAAAATGAAATATATACAAAATCCTCCTGGTAGTTTTGTAGTCAACAATGTACACGTATCAGGCAACGAGTACTGCAGTCAACAACAGTTAATATCCTCTATATCATTCCTAGGTTGTTCTTGTACACCTGACATCCACCATAAAACTTAGTCAAGGGTAACCATTTGTGAAAAGGATTTATGATATCTTGCAGAGTAATCTCTATGCTGATGCTCAAAAGAAAATACAAGTAACTTCATCTGAAATGAGAGCTTTAAAAATGCTGGCCAGCCAAGCAACTGGACACGAGTATTCAATATGTTATCCTGTTTACCCGTGTGCCCATTCACACATTTGGGTACCTTTTTACTGGCTTCTGTGCGTATTGAAGTATCTAATTTTTCAATATTTATTTAGGATTTCTTTTACATCTGAAAAAAATCTGTTGCAATTATTCTGTCTGTATTAAGTTCAAAGTTGCTGTTGTCTCCTACATCCAGTGTTATGTGTCAGACAAGAGAACTGCTGTGGTCTCTTCTGCCTTTAACATCCATGTCTGAACAGCCAAGACCAGACAACTGATGGGAAGACTAAAAAGGTCTAAAAACATTAAATAATTTGTCTGCATTTTTAAGACCACTGGTGAAATGGGAGTCTGGGTCCCAGTGTAAATCCTAGCCTTTTTCCCTATGAATTTGACAAAGTTTTTTTCCTCAGAAGGTTTCCAATTCAGTTAAAATACTGCTGAGAATGTGTACATTTGCTAAATCAATGGAGGGTTAGCAGCATACACAAGGTGGATGGAGGCCAAGCAAAGGAGAGCATCACGCTTGTGATTAGATTGAATCACATGTGACTGCAATTCCTTGTGGTTAATTTTTCTTTAATTAAAAATAATAAATTATTTTTTATCAAACTTAGCTGAAGGGAGTATTTGTGGATGATTTATATTAATAGTTAATGGCATGACCTGCAACAATGGTAACCTAAGTTCTTTACATAAGTAATTTACCCAGTGCATTTAGAGAGACACATAAGTAAAGTGTGAAACTGATGGGATACACACACACATGTACATCCAACGATACTGATGGAATACACACATACATACATGCAATCATATGGATATATATATATACCAAAGGAGATAGGGTACATTAGGCATTTGGCTGCCTAATGACCAGCTATCCCAGCCCTCTGAGTGGTATATCAATTTTTCATCCCACTGACATTACAGAGTAGAGGAGAGGGAAGCTCGGGGTTGGTTTTGCAGTTGTGAGTTTGGTAATGGCTCCCAGTCATTGCCAGATAGAGCTGACAGGCTCTACAACAGCACAGATACGGTTTTAGAGAAGTCTCTTCTTGCTCATTTCCTCCTAGTCAGGGTTTAGACTACCCACTGGACCGTGAAGCAGTATAACACCATTTCTGACTGCACGCCATTGAATTTCTTGCACTTGAATTGCTTGTCAGTGTTCCGGTATCACAGGTCTACTGGGTGATATTCTAACCTGCAGGTGAAGAGATCCAAATGTATCATCCTGCTTGCTACTGTTTTACTTTACCATAGACTTCATTTGTGTCTTTTGTGAAGTCACTGAAGTCAGGATCTATGAAGGTCTATAGATACCTATCTCCCCTGGCTTCACAAGAATTAAATAGGAGCTGGATTCCTTCTTTCCTTTACAGTCTGGGCCGAAGTCTGATGCCGGCCTAAATTTCTGACAAGGGGTGGACACAGGTGGAAAGCGCCCTGAAGTTCTCCTCATTTCTTATCTCTTGTCAAGGTTTGGGAACTGCAGCTTTTCTCATCAGAGTTGTGTAGCTAAGTACTAACAGCTATAAGAGTTAGATACTGCTGTAATGAATAGATATATTCATAGATATATGCAGCTGTATTCTTTACTATTAATTTAGTAGTGGTTTGCCTGTATTCACTGATGCTCAGGTGTGGACTGAGCCCTGCTCCTCTCTGGCTTCTCCTTCGTTGCTGTGGAGTGAGTGCCGCATGCCTGATGTTCGGAACCAGCAATACTCATTGTCTGCCTTGCTGATTTCCAAATAAGTCACTGAAAGTGCCAGTCCATGGGGACACTGAGCCCTTTTCTGTGCATCAGGATTTATTTGCTTTTGAAGTGTTAATACTAGAGAGGAGGAGGAGGAGATGTCTTCGTCAGCTGCCTTAAGGAAGTCATTTACTATTTTAATATGTTGCTGTGGATTAAGAGGACTGCTGAAGGGCAGAATGGCAACCTCCTCTTTGATCCAGATGACTGGCTCTGTAGGTGGTGGTCATTAGAAAGTAGAAACAGCTTCATCCATCCTATGACTCCAGCTGTAGGGAGCCATAAAGCTGGTTTATATCAGGCCAGGTTTTCTATGCAGGTTGTGTCAAAGCCTGGCCAATTCTTTTGGCATTCCTATTTCTAACACACTGCCTTTCCTAGCTGTCTAGAGGGCTAATGCTCTTATTCAGACTTTCAGCATCTCCTGTCTCAATTATTGTGATGTCCTTTCCCCTGGCCCTGACAAATGTGGCATGGCCGTCTCTGATTCATTCAGAATGCAGCTGCAGAAATCAGACACCTAGCTTTCTGCTTCAGCCATATGACACTTCTTTTCTGAAACACTCCCCAGCTTGTTACACTGAAAACAGGGCTGCTGGCCTTTGAGTTCCAGATCTCACTACTTTAGCCATACCTCACTGCATATTAGGAGTTGAACTGCTGCCTCCAATTAATCTGTGATGCTAGTCTCCACTTCTGCTTGCAGCCTTTTCAATTAAGTGCCTTTATATGGTTTCTCAGTGTGCCCATCATGCACGGGAGGAGATGCTTTCCAGGGAACATCCACTACCCTATGCCAATACTTTCCTTAAACAAAGGAGGAGGTTTCCTCTTTTTTTTTTCTTTTTCTTTTGTTGTTAACATAAAACCTTGATCATAGTTGAGTTTGAGCTCGCTTTAGTTTGTACGTTTGCAGGTACTGTGCTTTGTAGTTCTCTGCAGCAAAGACCACTGTTTTGTTGATATTTGCATGTTAATTAGTGCAACAGACTCCTAGACTATGATTGGGCTGCTGAGATGCTGAATTAACACAAGTAATAAGTAGTTGGAAAGATCTATACGAGTAATGAACCAGACAGGGAGCAGACCGTCATCTATCTGCTGGAACAAATACGAGAGAAAAAAAGATGGTGAAAGTGAAGGAACCAGAGGAAAGAAGAAAAAAAGAAAAGGATGGAGTTGAGGTGGGGGAGGAATTGAGGGGATTAACAAGAGAGGATTTACACAATCACAGGTAGGGGGTTCTTGCAAATCAAGTTATTTTTTGTTTGATGGGGGCACAATGCATTAAATCATTTGCATAACATTCCCAGGCCCTCCAGCTTAATCCTTACAGTTCTGAAAGATTCTTTGTTTGAGGGGAATTAAATTCTCTAAAGAATTTAGGGCCAGGTCTACAAGGAGGGTTAGCACCAAGTTTTTTCTTCTTTTGACTGTGGTGGGAGTTACACACCTAATTAGGACTTAAATATTTAGCCTTTTGTGGAGTTAGGACTTTGTTCTTTTTTACTGTATTCATAGAAGGTTGATATTTCATTTGTCTGAAATAAGAGATGGAGGAAACATAATTTATGGTCCGAAAGCTTGTTTGATTTCCTCCTGGCTGTCAGTTCTGGGGAGAATTAAACATTTAATGATTAATTTTTATTAAATTGCTGAAATTTGCAAGACACAGTAATGTTTTAGGACACATTTTTTAAACGTTTCATTTTGAACTGCTTAAAATAAAACATTTAGGCTTTCCTGATGTTTTTTTCCCCTGAAAATATTTCAGGTGAAACTAGTTTCTGTGACTTTACAGTGATCCTTCTGAAACTTCAGGTTTTTAAAACACACAAAATATTTGCAACAAAAATGTCTATTTCTGATTCTTAGAAACCAGAACCATGTATTAGTCAGCATAGTTATGAGGCATAGGCTTTTCCTTGGATATCTTGAACAAACCTTGTCCTGCATGTGGCTTTTTAAGAATCTGTCACTTCATCTGCTTTCTTGCTGGTTTTGACTTAGATATGCGGTATTATCCCTGTTTCGTGAGCAATTTCTACAGAAAGGAAAATAGGGAATTAACTAAATGACTAGTAAGTCAGGGGGCCGGTGTGAATGCAATCACTCTTGTCACCATAGTATTCGATGATTTTTTTTCTTTACCAGCTGCTGTTCTTGTCCTTGCATGTATACCTATGTTTATCTGTAGGAACAGATATGGCTTTGCTCTGAAGGGAGGACCATATGTGATTCATCACGTCGTATGACGCAGGATAGTTCTTGTCTCAGGAGGATTGTGCACTCTCAGCTTCTCATCTTTCGTATGTCCATATTGGTTTCATCCATATTTAACTATTTTTATAAGGTAAAGGCAAGAAAAGCAAACACAAACAAAACTTGCAGCTAACTCCCTCAGATGTTCTTAAGGGCGACTCCCATGAAAAACTTATGAAACTTTATTTGCTGAGGCAAACCAGCTCTAAATTCTGTCAGAGAGCTGATTATTACAGGGTCTTTTAAATCCTGTCTGTGTAATCCTTGCTGTACTCTGGATTCTCTGTTAATCCTACATCTGCTTTTCCTAATTCCACCCTCTTTAGGGATATAGGCAATATATTCTTTTTGCTGGTTTGTTAATGTGTCTGGATATGGGCTACCAAACCTGTACAGGGTGTTTAGAATTTGTCTGAGGATAGAGATGAAATCTGATGAAGTTGTAATGGAGGGAAAAAAAATATAATCAACTTCTAAAATGCAGCTTGGTTGTTTTAAGATTTGTGTAGTTCTGGTCTTGCTCATTTTTAGGTAGTGTTGGAGGAATTTCTCAGAGGAATTTCTCAGAGGAATGAAATCTAATGTCTTCGAATGTTGCTTATAACTATTAACTGTTTCTTCAGTAGCTGAATGCTTGGAGGAATGTCTTAGTGCTGCAAATAGTGCCTGCTTTTGGAGGGGTTCTTTTCATTAACATTGAAAGGTCATGTATTTTTTTCCCCTTTAAAAAAAGGGAAAAAAGAAAGAAAAAGGAGAAAAATATCCTGAAGCTATTTATACTGACTTGGAAATATACTTAAAGCCTAGCAAGTTAGAACATCTTACATGTTAAAATGTTGACCAATTTGTAAAGCAAACATTTTCTTCTTAAAATGCTGTGTTTGCACACAAGTGTTTATGTGTGCATTTGCGCACACACATTCTACTAAATATGGGAATACCTATTATACAAAATGGGTTAAAATGATTTTAACTTCTTGTTGTTCTATTAGCTTTTTGCTCTTTACAAAACAGGATTATTAAAAAATGAGGTCAGTGTGACTTCCTCCCGACAATGTTTTCAGTAAGCAAAACTCATAAGACATATTCTAGAGGGAGACATAGGGGGCCAGATCATCAGCTACATGACTTCTAGTATCCGATCACAGATACTATGAAATTAACTTTCACAGTGACTGTAGCCTGAACCTCTCCCTTACGTGGTGACTTTAAACTTCTTTATGCTGATTTTTATACTCGAGTGACAATATGGAATTATAGTCTTAGGCATACAATTATATAAAAAAAAATTACCAGATTGATAGGTGAACTGCTAATGAATTGATTGGCGACAGCATCCATGCATGTCCTCTTAACTTTGCAATGCAAAGTGGCAGAACTTAGTTCAGGTCAAAGCAAAAAATGCTTAAACTAAGTCTAATAATCCTACATGTACCAGGGCTAAAAGTATGTGCATAGACAAGTAAATGCCTCACGTAACACGCAGTAAGTTCTTAAAATAAGATGAATTGACTGTGTCTGGAGATTTACTTCTGACTTGTCCTAGTCTAACCAAGATCAAAATTGGGTGATGATTCTTTAAAGAAACATGAAAATTGTGACTAGGTTTTATGAAGTATTGATTTTTAGTGTAACTAGTTATCTTTGAGAATGGACTACTAAAATGAGGCTGAGTATAAATTTTTCCCCTTCAGGGTAGCAGAACTTTAGGATCTCATATCACATGATTTGTAGGGGACTGGGTGGGAACTGAAGCTGTATAAGAAACAGCAAGCAAGAGGCCTGAATATAGTATTGAGTATCTAACAGAATAGCTAACGATTTCTCACCTCTGTAATCCTGGCTCTTGCATAGCATCATTGGTCTCTTTGTTGTCATCTCTTATTGTAGAAATAATTTAAGCTCTCTGGGACAAGGACCTCACATTTTATTTGTAACTACGGTGCCTCTGAGGCTGTATAAATAGTGCTCTGATTGGAAGGCAGAGAATTCCATGTTTCCAAAGGTATAAAACTTTTACTTCTAGGCTGGATGCCCTCTGAGGTATCAAATCCTTTATCTGTCACTACCCCTTTGATTAGCTCTGCTTTTTTGGCACTGCTCTAGACCTTGATGTCTGGGGCCTTCTGATATTGAAGGCTCTCATCTTCAGTGTATAGAGTAAGAGTCAGAGCAGAAAGGAAACAAGGTTAGATGGAAAAGCCCCTAATCCTGATCTGAAGAAGAGCTAATTCTTCTGGGTCTGAAAAAGAATTTGGGGAGATTAAGCAGTACTGATGCAACCTGACACAATGATTTGCTTCCACATAAAACCTTATTCGGATATGAATCAAGCTAGCCATTAATCTTTCAAGTAAGGAACAAAACAGTCTTACAAAACATGTTCAGCTTGCCTTGTGTAGGCCCATTACTAAGACTGCAAAGCTATGAGGTTATCCTTCTTGATTCCCTCTTGTAATCAAGACCACAGACTCATCAGGAGAACAGTTCAGCAATCAAATAAAAGGTGAAGTTCCACTGCAGCCTAAGCCAGTCTATGTCAGGGTTACTGCAGGTCCCCTATGTCCCCCTTCACATCCTACTCAATAGTTGTGTTTCCTATTTGTTCTAGCATTAAGGTTATGTGCCCCTGCAGTGGATGGTTCAAGTTGATAAACCAGCAGGCAGATTGAGTTGAATGAGTGCCAATGATAACACAAGAGGAGGGGCAAGAAAATCTGCAGCTTGAGACAGAGGGGACAGGAGGATCCTAATACCTGTGACTTGTGTCAGACTCTGTTGCTGTGGCATTAGATTTTCTGAGGCAGTATCTAAAAAAACTGTATCTCTCTGCTGGTCCAGAGGGTCCAGAGCTGTGTATGTGAGATGTCTGATGTGAGGCAATGTGACTACTCTTCTCCCCATCATCTCCCATCGGAGAAACAGGTGAAGAAACCAAAATAAACTCAGGATTCAAGTTTCTTTATTCTTCTTCCATACCTGTTTTGTCTTGTTAGTTGATGTCACTGCTGTGAGGGGGCTTGAGAAGAAAAATGATGTCAATATGGACAGGACACATTGAGCTGGAAGTCTCCTTAATTAGCCTTCTGCCAACTCCCTGAAAGACTGGAGAGAAGAGCATGTCTAGCAACTACATTCACCAGAGGTCAGCGTAGTTTTCCAGTGCCTCTTAGGCAACGTACAGCTAAATGTGAAAGCTGGCACTGTTCTCATGCTTGGATTTTGCTCTGGCTTTTCTCAGAGCCTTAGTATAAGAAGGTTGAAATCACTGACTTTTCTGGAATTCTGCCATTTTATTCACTATCTAAATTGTCCCACTGACTTTATTATGCAGGAGAACATGGACAAGGCAGATCTGGGTATAATAAAAGGGGGAAAGCTGTGCCAAATCGACACCTGAATCGAAGAATTTAGTCATCTGACATCTGTTTTGCTTGTCAGCTAAAAAAATTATGTAATTATCTCAGATACATGCCTACAAAAAACTACAAATATGTCAGTAGGATTACAAAGCTGGAAAGCTAGAAGGTTTACATTTTTCTGTGCAAGTGCTCTGGAACTGGGGGGAAAATCAACATGCTCACAACTGCTGACCACATGCTTATAACTTAATTGTTTGAGAGAGTGTATATAATCAGATAGCAAACTTCCTAGAGAGTTGGTTAACACACAAAGTAGACTTTCTTTTTAAAGGTTTTAAAAACTCATTTTAATGGGTGAGAAAAGCTGGCTGACATTTTAGAACTAACCAAGTGCTCTGATATAAAAGCTATCTCATCCACAGCCCATGCAAATGTTGAACATTCACTGGAGTTTAAATCTCTGGTGAATTTTCTGCTATGGCTATATAGCAGCCTAATATTCCTGTCAGAACAGATTTGCAAATGACCCATAAACCTAAGAAGAAACTGAAGCTGAAAGGGTGCTCTGGGCAATATTGTTCTCTTTAGTGACTTTTTGTCTGAATCTGAGTCATTGATTAAGTTTTCTGGATGCAACTTCTAGTCAAGCTTAGTGTCCTGGTTTCGGCTGGGATAGAGTTAATTGTCTTCCTAGCAGCTGGTACAGCGCTGTGTTTTCAGTTCAGTA
>JAVKLA010000093.1:29948413-29974209 GCA_034782735.1 Sagittarius serpentarius | reverse complement strand
AAGGCAAAGAAGCCAAGCAGCTGGGATCGCTTTCTAGGGAAGGTGGCATTGATAAGGCCATCGGAAGAGGGTCACAAAGAAATTAGGGTATGTGGAGGAGTAAATGTTGTCTTATTAAGAAAAGCACTTAACTGCTATTATATAGTAGTGAGACTTTATTTGCTTCCATGACATTTGGTCTAGGCTGTGGACAGAGTATTTTTCAGAATCTCTCTAAAGAAGAGTGCTGTCCGGAGGACCAAGAATAGAACATACTATCCATTACATCTTGGCTATGCAGAGTCAGCCAGACAACTCTAGAGTGACAAATGTCATTATTGATAAAATTTTACATTAATTGGTCCATGGTCTTAGAAAACATAGAATCATACAATCATTTAGGTTGGAAAAGACCTTTAAGATCATGGATTCCAATCATTAACCTAGCACTGCCAAGTCCACCCCTAAGTCATGTCCCTAAGTGCCACACCTACACGTCTTTTAAATACCTCCGGGAATGGTGACTCAACCACTTCCCTGGGCAGCCTGTTCCAATGCTTGACAACCCTTTTGGTGAAGGAATTTTTCCTAATATCCAATCTAAACCTCCCCTGGTGCAACTTGAGGCCTTTCCGTCTTGTCCTATTGCTTGTTACTTGGGAGAAGAGACCGACAACCACCTTGCTACAACCTCATTTCAGGTAGATGTAGAGAGTGATAAGGTCTCCCCTGAGGATCCTTTTCTCCGGGCTAAGCAACCCCACTTCCCTCAGCCTCTTATCACAGGACTTGTTCTCTAGACCCTTCACCAGCTTTGTTGCCCTTCTTTGGACACGCTCCAGCTCTGCCACTAAGCAGAGATGTTCCTTTACCTGGGTGCATCTCCCACAGGTATGCTCACTACTGCTGTCCAGTACGGGCATAAGAGTAGGGCACAGCCTGCAGCCTGACAGAAAACTGTGTTCCCACTAGAGCTCTGTCTGGGAAGCTGCATCAGTCGTGGTGGGTGCAGAGTCTAGAGAGACCCTGGTCGAGCTGGCAGGGCTTCAGCGCCTTCCTGCACCAACTGCTGCGCCATGCCCTGGTCGCTCGCACTCCCCAAGAGCTTCTTTTATATGTGTGGGGGGCTTGGCCACTGTTGTTCCTGGCCTTGCCCAGGTCCTGTCAGCCGCTGTTGGGTGAGCTGTGGGCTACTGGTGGCTCCCTCAGCTCCCCCGGAGGCTCCCCCAGTTTGGGAACCCCCCCTGTGCCCTGTGCTTGAGCGCTCCACTGCGGATCCTGCTGGCACCAGAGCTGCTTGCCTTGGCATCCTCAGGTTACGCTGGCTAAAAACTACATGCATGACTGAAATTAATAGTCTGTCTGCATTTACACTTAAGGCACTTGAACAGAGGTGAGGGGATATCCATTTGCTGTTTTATGTGTTCTATGAATTAATAAATAACTTAAGGCTTCCAGGAGCTTGCATCCTCTGGAGAGATTTCTCTTGACTCCAGGGAGCTTTGGATCAAACATTAAAGAAGGTGCAGGATTCTTTGGCATTTTTTTGTAAAGCTGTTCAGAAAGACTTTGTGCAAGTCAGTTTGGGAGAGCTGTCTGATAATGACACTGTGTGAAGAGAAACAGCAAACATCCCTGTTATTCAGAAACTTTGTATATCAAACGAATTAAATATTGTTTAAAAACATAGCTATGGAGCTGGTGACCTGAAGGAACCATTCCACCTCCAACTTCTAGTAATGTGTAACCTCTGCCTCAGATTTTTTCTCAGACTGGGATGTTCAGCTGGATGAATTCTAACTTTCTTTTTAAATTGAGAGAATCACTGTATTCAAAACAATTCAGAGATTGGGATTAAAATGTCACAAAGTTCGTGTTTGTCAACAACTCTTTGTTGACAGTACGTCTATAGGCTGATTGTCCCCCAGAGAAGACACTTGGCCCATAACTATGTGATAGGAAGAAGTATAGTCTTCTATTAAAGATACTGCACTCAAGCATTTGAGGTTTGGCACAGACTTTCTCAAGTCTTTTAACAAATGTGCTGTTTAATTGCTTTGTGCCTTATGTTTCCACGATTGAAAGTAAAGGTGAGAACGCTTGCTGTGTACTTATGATATTCAAAGGATAACTGAATGAATGCATGTGAGGTAATAAAATTTTCTGGAGATCATTTATCCCATAGAAATAAACTGTAGATAGATGTAATTATCATTATAAGATTGATGTAAATTTGATGCCAACTATTTCTAAAGTAAAAATAATTTTAACTTCACAAATTAGTTATAGAAATGTTAATCATTTCTCTGCTTTTGAATATTAACAGTTGGGCATACCATTATCTATTAGAACTTGGGGAAAAAGAACCCCAAACCTGCAAAAGTCTGCTATTTGTCATGTTACTAGTTCTAATTCAGTGAATTCTGTGTTTTATAGTGACATTTCAACTGATGAGGGTGGCAAATACCTCGTTGGAGGCTCAAGAAGATTAAGCAATTATGTGAAAAAGAATGTCTTCACCACATTCAATAATTATTACAAAATCACACCACTTGTAATCCTGAGCGGTATTTGATGGCCCACTATAGTCAAGAGTAACATCTTTTATTTTATTGACATAACACTATAAATCTATCATCTCTTTGTTTTCAGGGACCTGATTGTTCAGCATATGCTAATGGCTCTTTTAGGCAGTTCTTTTATTCCCCTAGAACATAATGTAGCCTCAAGACAAGTTTTCTCCTGCTTGTAGGCTAAGGGAAGCAGAAAATTCAGCATGAACTCTGTCTCTCTGTGTGCTTTGGTTTTATTCATAGCCAAAGTATTCCTTTAGCAGGGTTAGTGGATCATCTAGAGAAGGATGCATTTTTTTGAATGCTGCATTTATCTGTAACGACTGGGCTTAATAACATATTTATGAGCAGGGCTGTAGTTAGCGTTGGTTGCCAAGACCACTAACACTCTTGACTTTTTTGCCTCTGTGTGTTTCTTTCTGACTGCCAGTCCTTGATTGTTTTCTACTTCTAGTTATGTCTCCATAGCAAATTACTGTCAAGCACGTTGGGCTGTCGATTTCTAGCATGTTAACTACTGCATAGTAACTGTCCATATGCTTACACTTACAGTGTGATAAATTTGGTGGTGCTTACTCCTTAGTGAAAGTGAGGAGAAATGTGTACACATGGGCAACTAACGTGCAATAAATAAAGAACAGTTATCTTGCTTTGTGGGAACTGACTGACATACCATAGTTTTTACTTCTTTTCTAGCCTTCTTAGTACATACCATTTTTTCATTCACCTACATGCGTGGAGTGAAATTAAACTGGTGTGTTTCATTGGTGTGATCCCTATGTTTTGAGGATCTTAGAATATGCAGTGTATGAACAAAATATATTTGTATAATTGACACTTTTATGACTCGAGCTGAGTATAACAGCAAACGATTCAGCATAGTAGGGACTTCACAATGTTGTTTGGCTTCACCTCTTTTCTCCCTGTTTTTCACACCAACTATATTTGTTGTGAAAGGCTTTTCACCACATGTAATTCTGCTACCTTTGTCTCAACTAAGTCTAAGTCTGTTCTGAAATTTCACTTTAAAATGCAGTCCTCCTCTCTGGCCTCTGACTTACCTAAATCCTTTCTGTAGTAAAGTTATTAGAGCCTATTCCCACTTCTTCCCGTGCCTGTGTGATCTCTTTTCGGTGTGTCTGGAACATGTTCTTTCCATCACTGGCTTATTATATCTTGTTTTCTTTACTTACGGAATGCACTGCCATCTGAAATGATATGTTTGGGGCACTTTTTTAACTTATGCACAAAAGATCTTACAGAGAAATCAGTTGCTCTGTATTATGCTATTGCCCCCTATAGCAATGGAGACAGCTTTCCCAGTGGCCAGAATGGCCTATCATTTGTTTTTAGCTTGTGAATTAAACACAGCCAGAGAAAGCTTAAGAAAAGACTACCTTACATGTTGAGTGCAAATGCAGAACTATTGCTAGGAGCATCCAATCAACTAACCTCATCTGCATCAGTGAGCAACTGACAGACCTGGACATTAATACATGTCTATATCTGGAGTATATCCTCTAGGAAGTAGTGCAAGGAAATGCTATATGATCTTGTTTGAGGCTGCCTGAATAATAAGAAATGGTAGCTTTGCTCTCACCTAGTATCCATTAGGCATTATAGAAATAACAAATGATTAGTAGGCAACTCGAGTTCTACAGCGTAGTAGCTGTAAGCATCTAAGCATTGTGATCCTCAGAGTCTTTAATGTAGGAGTTGGACAGGGCAGAGACAACTGAAGAAATACATATTGGATATTAAGCAGCAGGTGGAATAACAAGAAATTGGCAACACAGGAATTTGCTGTGGCTGATGATATAATCATTCCTAACTTATTTTCCCTATCACCAGAAGCAGCCCCATTACAGTCTGATTTGTGTCATTAGCAATACTATTGATCAAGTTCTCATTAGCAGTCATTGGCACTCAACAGCCATTGTTGCATCAGTTATCTGTGCTGCTGAAACTGATACTGATCGTTGGCTTCTGATAACAAAAATACATCTCCATGTTTGAAGCCAGCTAGCTGGTTGAGTTAAATTTGTTCCATACTCTTCAAAGTTAGGAGTGAGCGATCACATAGTTTAACATCACCAGCTGTTTGAAGCCATTAAAGCATTACAGGCTGAGTCCAAGTTTCCTTTGTCATCTCATGAGTAATAGCACTGCTTGAAGTCATTAGTGCCTCAGCCTTTCAAACATTAATTGGAGTGTGGTGAACAGACACCCAAATACCTGATGTGAAGTATGGTACAGAAGGACAATTTGTGCTCTCAAAGAACTTTGCTAAGAGTAGAAGCAGAAGGTGATTTTTGACTCCAGAGTGACATCGAGTCACTAAAGCAAAAATATCATAAATTCTACTGTCCTCTTCAAACAGTCAATTTTAAACCTGCTGCTACGTATGGTTCCTTTCTTTCTTTGCTGTTGCAGTATTACTTCTGTATGGTTTTGGCAATCAGTCTAATAATGAGTAGAATTCTGTTTTAGCAAGATCAGCTACCAGCTAGGAAGGTCACTTTAAAGTACCAACTATCTTTTATTCCTTTTAAAAAAAACTGTAGGTTTTTGTGCCCCTCCTCGTATGCTGTATTTTAAGTAGAAAGATAAGTTATCTTATAGCAATATTCATACATAAATCCAGTAATGCTTTGCCCTGGTTTGGTGTAGTAACTGTTACAGAATGGCAATTAACTATAATGTGTATTGCGCAAGAAAGCCTTCTTGCAAGCTGCACAACTGTGTGACTGCTAAAATCTTTAGTCACACTATTAAAAAGCCAAGGAGGGTTATAGATGGAACCTTCCATCATGGTGTCTCAGGATGTCTCTGGAGACACAGGCAGGTGACCTTCACTCTTAAAGAAGGCTCTGTTTGGAGATCATAACATTAAAACATGTAGCTTGCTGCAATAAGTCTGCAAAATCAGTGCTCTTAAAAAAAACCCAGAGCCTACTTTTGTTCTCATGGATGAAAGTATGCACTGAGTGATGAAGATAGAAAGGTATAGCCTCAGTTGGTTCAACCTCTAATAATACCATTAACTTCTAATCATGCTCTGTTAGCCTCAGTAGGCTTTTGTACCAGCTGAGGTTCTCTTAAAAATTGGTTTTCTGTCTGTATTGGACTAATTGATCATGCCTGCCATGGTGGTATATGACGACAAACCAAGAATGCTGATCCTTTGCTTTAGACATTGTAAATGTAGATTAGATTGTGAGTTGAAGGTGAGGTAGTAACAAAATCCCAGCAGACTGACGTATCATATTCCTTTTGACACTTTTTTTTAAAAGCTTTGAGGAAATCACTTGGTTTAGAAGAGGGCAAATTGCATGAAAGAAAAGACAAGAGCATCAAGGAGGAGAAGCATGAGCAACTCTGGAGCAGAGTAGTAGTAGGATAAGAGCTCCTTACTTTCTACATTGTCATCCGTCTTTGATGTCATATGGCATGGGCAAGGAGGGAAGTGAGGCATGGGGCATCATTCCCTCGTGAATATTTTATCCCTTATGCTCTTTCAACATCTTGATATTACCCAGAACAGCTTTCAAGTATATGTGTCTGAATAGGCTCAGGAAGTCATCTCTGTGAAAAACAGCTATACTGAGTCTTATAGTCTCATAGTCAGCTGAACTACGGTGCCCTTGCTTAATGTGAGTGTAATACTCACATTAAAGTTGCTTAGATATCACAGGTGGTCTGTGACACTGTAGTTCCATTTGAGACCCAGCATTATGGTAACTAGAGGGTAATAGCAGAATTGGAAAATTTAACACAGTAGCTACCTAGGTGCGTATGTGAAAGACCGTGTAAGAGTGTTACAGAGTGACTCTACGTAATAATGCAACCATTATACCAAAACTGGTAATGAAAAAAAGTGTTTTGTGTTATTGCTTAACAGACTGCACTGAATTCCCTTAACAAAAACCAATACAGAAAGTAAAGAGAATTATTTATTGTTGGAGGTGGAATTCTTTTCAGACACATTTGATATGGATAATTTGAGTTCATCAATTGCAGCAACAAAAATAAAAAGCCAAGCTAACAATTTGCAAGCAGATGCTAATTCCCCAATTGTTCATGCAACATGGAACATAATTTGAAGTGATTATGAAATTAATGCATTAATACAAAAAATGCTTTGGAGAGAAGCAAATCAGATAAATGCGCATAAAAGGAACTAGCTGTAGACATAATTTGTGAAGCTGTGCTTTATTCTCAGTCAGAGGGAAAAATTAAAACTAAAGTAAAGAGAAATTTTAAAGAACAGTTCAGAATTACCATCTAGGAAACTAAAATGAAACAAAGCACGGATCTTCAGCAAAGCCTCTGCACAGAGACTGCTTTGAAATGTGAAGGTACAGAAAGTGTCATATCATATATTTGGGAAAGGAGCACTTGCTTATGTGAGTAAGGAAGAATTCCCAGCTGTATGAGCACAAATGCTGGATAAAGATGACTGAAAGCCTGGAAGCAGGTAGATGGTAGAACAGAACTGTGCCATGAATCTGAAGAGACTTTAAACTGAATGGTGAAAACTGGAAAATTAATAGACAAGGCTGGGAGACTCTGTGCTGTCTTTTGTATTTTCTCCTCTTTGTGCATGCTTGTCTCCTTTACTGTAGTTAGCAGAGAAAGAATCTACCCTCCACTGTCCTTGTTCACAGCCCAGAGTCTAAGCTTACCTTTCCCCCATTGCACCAACTTTATTTGTAGAATCTTTGATTTTTCTGTAACGGTCTTTTGAAATTAACTTCAGTGACACAGGAGGACAGGCTCAACATGCTGCTTGAAATGTTTGGTCTGGTTTAGTGAACCTATTCGTTAAAATTACAGGGGATTTCATTGCTCACTCTCACCACTGCCAGAGAACCAAGAAGTAGTTTCGTTGTGGTTTTCCTCCCCGCCTTGTTTTGATGAGCATCATAGGATAGGAAAATTATTCTGACTCACACCCTAAAGCAAGAGACTTCATCCATGCTGAATTCCTGTCCCTGCACTCATTTTTTTCCGTCTCCACACCTAAAAATCAAGTACTAGCAGAACCAGGTGTACCATGCCAAAGTTTATATTGATCCAGCAAATGTACGCTCAGCTGTTATCATCATCTGTTGCATAGATGTGTGTTGAAAGATAGATAATTACTTGAAAGCAATTCCATTTAAATCTAGTCAGAAAATATCACTAAGAACCATTAGATTGTATAGCCATCTCCCGGGAGAAAAGAGGTGTAACTCAGTGAAGAAATTGTGATGCCAATTCTCATTATTTTGTCAGGAGTCTTATGATACGTGTCTTTTCTAAAGTTGTCAGCTGGTTGGATCAATTTTAAATTGGAAAGAATTTAAATTTTTGTTAAAATAAAGTTTCTAGGCCTCAGAGTTCCACACAAAAGCTTTAAGAAGTAATGTAAACCTTACCTAATGAAATCTTCTTTCCTCACCCCAAGAACAGCCAAAAGGTAAACAAAAACCTAAATTAAATGAGGTCTTTATTAATGGATCCTTGGAGCCATGATTCTTGTTTTTCAGGTGGTTAAGTTTGAAAATACTGTCTGAGTCTTTATAAAATATATGAGCAAAATAAATGAAAAAAGTTCTTCCACTGGCTGAAAAATAGCATTTATTTTTGCAGACAATTCGGTAAACTTACTGCTTTTTGACTGTATATAAGTATACATTTTCTTTCAATAAGTTCCCTATAATTTCAGGGAAAAAGAAAAGTCTGAAAATTGTATAACTTTTTCTCAAACTGTTGATAACTATTGTGAAAAACTGTACTTCTACTTTTTCCCCTCCTTCTACCACCCAGAACATATATCTTCAGGAAAACTGAATACCCGAAGTTCTTATTTGTTATACTTTCTATTAAGGCTATACTTCCTTAATTTCAGAACATGAAAGCAGCAGACACTAAAGGATCTGGTACTTGCCTTAGACAGGTATAATGTTACCAGCTGCAATGAAGTCAGTCCCAAGAATTTTGCCAGTTAGGGCAAAACAGATGAAGGAAAAATAGCAGTTTCTTACCAATTCTATCTGGTTCAAACAGCTACTATTCAAAGTTATTACTGGCTTCCAGTGGTTCATAAGCACTCTTCTTGCTGGAGGCACCAGCCCCGACCTGAGAACTGATGGACTGGTTTAAGTGCTTTGGATAAAATCAGCCGTGTTTATTGAACAGTTTCAGCTGACAGATTTTAGGTGAAATAAGATGAGAGTATTTGTAAGGAATAGAGGGATAAGAACCTTGTACAGAGAGATGGAGATGAGCAAGTATGGATAATGTCCTTGGGACCAGCAAAGCACCTTTGCCTACAGTCTGAGGTGCATGTAGCTTTGTGGCATTCCCTCCCCCATGTTTCTTCACTTTGGGTATGCTACAAAACACAGGCAAGAGTAAGAGCCTCTGAAATATTAAACAGCACAGTGCCACACAGGTGCCAGGGCTGGCCAGAGGCAAGTGGCATGGTTGGAAACAGTCGGCTATGAAACAGAGTGTTTAGTGAATTGACCATCTGTCCAAGTTTGGCATAACTGATAGAGACCATCAGCAGACCCTCAACATTGCTATTTAAAATTGTTTAGTCTGTTAACATTTTTTTAAAATTCATGGCTGTAACTTGTCACCATTCCCATCTCTTTTCTCACTTTTCTGAAATATCCCTGACACAAGGAAATGGATTCCACACTGTAATGGTTGCATGTGGTAGAGGCAGGGTGAAGGCAAAGTAGATCTGAAACAGATCTTTGAGAAACATGATCTAGTGGAAGATGTCCCTGGCCATGGTAGGGGGATTGGACTAGATGATCTTTAAAGGTCTCTTCCGACTCAAACCATTCGATGATTCTATGATCTCCAGTTACCATTGCATGCACTGACATAACACTGGGGGTGCAAGAGGTCTCTTTGTGCCAAAAAGTTTGAAGTGAGACTATGGTCTTGTTGCCTCTTGTGGCAGCATTAGAGTGTAATGTTACTCCCTCCTACCCCTCCCAATTGTTCTCATTTGTGGAAGGCCGAGAGCGAGCAGGAGATAATTTATTCTACGTCTGTTTTAAGGGCTGAAAAATGTACAATTTCCTTACCAGTCAGTCCATTTGTCCCCCGATTGCACCTCCTTTTCCATGCATCTTCCTACCATGATTGTTGTGTGTAGGTGAGTCTGAGTATTTCTTGTAGTGGCATAATCATCCTTAATACAGCATTCTTTATAGAGCATGTACAGAGCATGTGTATATGTCTTGGGAAAGAGACTGACTGAAGACAATGAACCACCCAAGAATATCTCTCCCAAGAAGAAAACCTTACTATAGGGGCGTATGAAAGAGGCGTAACTAGGGGAAATGGAAAACTAGGCATCACATGGAAAACAGGGACATAAAAGATGCGTATCATGAGAAGCATCCTTTGTAATGAGCTTTATTTACTTTGGAGTAGTCTCCCTTGGAGGCTTGATAAAAGATTCATGCAAAGATTTGAGTGTCCATGAGGCCTAATAAAAATAAACAGACCAGAAACTCCTAAAATGATAAATCTCTCAGGCCAGGTAAATTCCTGATTCTCTGTAGCTGGGGGTTGAAACCTATTGAGCAGCTGTCTGGCCATCAACTCATCCATCTTCACAATGTATTAGAGATTTTTCCTGCCCCAGGCTATCCCTGTTTATACCCTGATAATGGGGTACACCCCACTGTCTATATACAGTGAACACGTGTCTATAAACTTTACAACTCAGTGTATCAGTCACCCATGCTGTTAGGCTGTTTTCAATGCCTTTCAGGATTAAGTTCATAGCACTTGAAGTTCAAGTACAGTTGAGGGGATATTACAAGAAATAGGAAAGAAGATCATGTGGATGGTGAGTTTATCGCTAACTTGCCCTTCAGGGAAAAATTGCTCCCTTAGTGTCCCTCTTTTCCCTGTCCCTTTTGTAGGTCTGGTTAGGTTACCATATTTTTAGGCAAAGAGTCTCCTGTTGCTTTGATTAGGATTAACAACCCTTAGAGACCAGTATTTAGGGCTGGAAGATGCTATTGTTTGTAATATGCTTACAGTGCAAATGGCTTCTTTCTTTTTGTGCCACTGATTGATTAGTGGAGTTTGTCCAAGTAATTTTCCCTCTTGATATATGCACTTTCCTTCTCTACCACAAAGTTGGTGTGAAGATTAGTTAATTAATCTCATGAGATTCCTTAATGAAAGGCATGCCTTACTGAGCAACAGAAAAAATTACGGACAATACGTATGAACACAACTCATTCCAGATCTCTACAAAGCTGAAGTTTCTTTTCTCTTCTGAGCAAGTAAGATGGTCTCAGCCTAAAAAGGTTTTTTTCCCCTTTTCAGTACAATGCAGAACATCTGTTGCAAAAGAACAGATGATTAATAATTGAAACTAAATAGCACTGTCCAAAATAAAGTGCCTATAGTACTGTAGCTTTCCTGAGTTCTTTGTCTTTGTTTCTTTATTTCTTCTCAAAATATAATAAACAAATACAATCATTGTTATGAATTAGATTTTATTCCAGAATGGAAGTTTCCACTGTGTTTTACTTAAGGAATAGGTTTTCAAGCTGTTTTCGGTGATAAAGCTTTTTATGTCAAATGCATGTAGACAAAGAGAAAGCAGTGTGTAATAATAATAAAATACGAATAGGAAAATTTTATTCCATGCTAGGCTACTAAATTAGACCTAAACAGACTGCAGAATGAAGAGATAAGAATCTAGAATTCGATTTGGGGGATATCTGAAAAACAGAGAAGCTTAATCTTTTCATGTTCCTTCCCTCAGAACTGATTGCTCCAGAGCTAATGTTTATGCGTGTGATTTGGAGCTCGGCCTGATGAATTCTATTTTCAGTGCTGCTACAGGATCATGGCAGGTGAAACTAACCTTGGTGTTTTGGGCTCATACAGCACTTCTAGCTTCCAAAGCTCTTGCTAAGTTAAGATGGACCTTTAAGTTAAAAGGAATGTAAAATTGAAGGTGTTCTTGTTAGTTCTAAAATTGATGTTATAACCCCAGATATTTAAAATTAAGATTAACACTGAATAGAAACTAAACAGTTTCAGACTGGATAGGCCCAAAGAGTTTGTGGAATCTCCATCCTTGAAGGTATTTAAATATTGACAGGATAAGGTCCTAAGAATCTATCTGTACCTTTGAAGCTGGCTCAGTGTGAAGCAGGAGTTTGGAGTAAAAGAAGCTCTGACAATCCTACAGTAATCTATTAAATTATATTAATGAAAGGTTTTCTTTATTGTTTTTAGGATTACGTTTCTATTTTTGCATAAGGATGACTCGAATAAGAAGTTGTTTCCTTTTTTACAGTCCTCATTAAGACACTAGGTGCATTAACTCAAGTAAGGATGAAATGTAGAATCTTTACTTTCATTTAATCCTTGAGTAATGGAAATGGAAGCTGCACTTTAAAAAGCTAAGATTTAAAAAGTGATGCTAATCTTCAGGGACTCCTTTCTCCCCCATCTCATTTTTTTTCCTCCTTTGGTTAAAAGTTATCACCTCAAAGCAAAGGCATATATTTTAAGAATTCACCCTAGCTGCTGGGATTGCAGCTTACTCTTGGGAAGGTGAAGGTCGATGTTTCTCTCTCTTCACAGTCCAGCCCACAAACGGTGACTCAGCAGCACACAAAAAACCTGAAGATGTGGCAACTTCTTCACTTTTAATGGAAAAAGAAGTAGTTGAATCTTTTCAGGTCTGGTCCCAGGTGAGGCACTTTTGAGAATGGGGCTTCTGCCAAAGCTCAGCTACAGAGAGAAAAGGCTGTAGGTAGCAACCTGTCCACTTGATGAATGTCCCCACGCTGATGAGGTGGGAGTAATGAACCGAGCTGTGTGTGAGTGCACTGCCCTCTTTTGGATTCTAATAGAAACAGGATCAGTCCCATACCACTTGGTACTTCAGACGTTTTCTGAACTTCAGTTCAGAGTAAGGAGCAGTTGCTATTATACGCTGTCCTTAGGACAAACCTTCTCCCCTGCACTGCTGGACTTTCTTTATATCTCTATTCATATCAAGTAAGATTAGCAGAGAGAACAACTGAATCACATCTGCACAGATGTCTCAGCCTCATGTTTGCTTTTCATGAGTCTATATTGGATTGACCAAACCCTGTGCCTGGGACTTTGGTGGTATGAAAATTCAGATAATGTGGAGAAACCACATTAAATTGGGATTAGTGAAGATAGAGAAAGCTGAGCAACAATAACAGCAATTGTTTATTAATACAGTTAATACATTAATACTGATTTGGGTTTGCTATGTTCAAGATAGAGAAGGTCACTAGTACTTTTTCACTGGCATTCAGACAACAGCCACATTAATGAAAATCTATTGTTGCATACTGTGCTTGAAAAAGAAACATTGAAATCCAGTTGACTATTAAGATTATGATTATCACTGAAAATCGTAACAGTAGTTGCAATTCTGGAAGTGTTCCTAAACACAAAAAAAAGAAGTTTTTGTTTAACTTGAATGTTTAGAAATTGAGAGAATTAAAGCTTTTTCTTTTTCATTTGTTACAAAATATTAATTATTTCAGTCAATATGAGAAAGGGGAACACTGAGCTGCATGACCTTTCATTCATCAGAAATAATTTTCTTAAAGCTCAAAGCTGTTAGTCAAAAACTTCTTACAAATTACTAAAACAGGTCCATTAAAAACCATCTGGATAGGACTCCAGATACTGTGCTTAACCAAAAATGGGCTAGAGACAAAAAGCAGAGGATTAGACAATTTATAATATAATATTTTAGGCCATATTTTTCTTAAATCCCATAACAGAAGGAAGACATGTTCAGCCAAGGTAGCCAATCAATGGTCTCAGTACATAGGGTAACAGGACTGCTCTAGTTTCTAGAAAAGTAATTTTAAAACATGTGTTTGCTAAGACAGCTGGTGGTGTTTTCCATTGGATGTGTAAAGGAATATTCTTTAAAAACAGATGAAATGTCTTTTCTTGTTTATTTGTTTTTTTATTTCTGGTTAGCATATGTGTGGTGGGGCTCAGTGGCTTTTCAATGCTCTTTGCTTAGCCTCTTATAAGCACATGCTGTAAAGAGTAGTAAAAAAAAAAGGAGGCAGACATATTCCTAAGGTAATAATTTCTTCCAAAATTTCTTCTCTTCCTTTTGATATTGTTTTGGACTTTCACTAAATAATGGTATCCTGTATAACTGAAAAGACAATCAGCAGGTTTTTGGAAGCAACTGTTTATGTCCCTGTCTGAAGCTTGGCTATAGGGGGGAGTTACACATTGTTTCTTTTATTTTTGTAAGTTGTTGTTGGTACATACATTCACTTTTTCTGTCTGGTAAAACAACCCCATATGATTCCCACAGATAAAAAAAAGAACTTTTGTTAGCTGCTTTCTTTTGCGGCCTATAATGAGTTTCTTCACTAATGCAGAACAGGTAAATGGATTATTTTTATCAACCACTATCCAGCTTTTTATTTCAAACCACATTCATCAAGATGCCAAATGCAATTCTCAACAATTCTTCTATTAGGAACACTGTACAATCCCAGCTTTCAAGAATATTGGCAGGTGATAATTTTTCTCTCTTAAAAGATAGTCTTTTGCCATCTAGTATTCTGCTGACAAGAGATTGTCTTATCACTCAATGAGCACAAAATCTTTCATCTGTGCAAACAAGATGAATTCACTATCTGAAGCTTTCACCACATCATTTCTCTTACCTTTAAACAGTCAAGATTTGAGGAAGATGGTAGTATCCAACCAGTTATGGACCTCCTGTGGGTTCTTGGGGAAAATGATGCTAGAGTTTCCACTGTCCAGATCTGGATTAAGTCTGAATCTGAACTACACTGTCTAGTAAACATTAGTATAGTTTTATTTGGGGGAGACATGGAGTATGTTACTCTCCATATCAGCAAAGTGCAGACTGATTTAATGAGTTTGGGTTATATGTCTTTGTATGAATATTCTTAAGTCAGTAAGTTATAGTTGCAAAATAACTTGTCCACAGAATTTTTCCTTGTATTAAAGTGGTCATTTCTACTTATTTCTGAGACTATTCCAAACCAGGTCATCATTCAAAGGCAATTTTTTTTTCTTCAGCATTGAAAGTGTAATTCTGTCACTAAAGTCTTTTCTTTCCCTACAAAATTACTGCACTTTCTGAGTTAACAAGAACTTCTGGCAATAAAACACTTCACAGTGCCTTGATTGAATTATTGGTGTATTATTTTAATGGTGTCTTAATGAAATTGCTCAGCAACTAACCTTGTCTTTTAGTTGGCATTAGAGACAGCTTCAAAACTGTCAGCTCTAGCTCATTTAATGTTTTCATTTAGGTGCTAATACTGTTAGCTAATTTATTTAAAGCAGAGACTTGGGCCAAATTTTGGTGGCATTACTCATGAGCAGAGTTCTACAGCAGTTGATAGTAGCCCATGAGTAAAGTTTGTTAACTTTCACAAAGGCTTCAGTCTTCTCTTTCTCTATTAATATCCAAATAAATGCTTGTGTTACTTCTTTTTGGTAATTTTGTCCCTAACTTATTTGCTCTTGCAACCACTTACTGCTTCCAGCAACTCAGTGCTCTAAAAGGAGTTGGTCTAATTTGCTTTACAGTAGCATTGCATTTATTACAGAATGTCATGGCCAAAGCAGTTCCCTTCTTTGTCTTGTTTCACTTTGTTTCTTATTCTAGGTCTTCAAAAACATAAGCAATGAGCTAGCTGGATTAGTTAAAACCAAGGCACTTTGCTTTGAAATGCATGTGTGAATTGCTGAATCTGGAGAACAGGGTTCTCTCTTTACACAATCTTCATGCCTTGTAAATGGCAATCCAAACTCAGAAGTGATATGTAAAGTGGCAGAAATTACATTTCATTATGCTGTGACTCCATAGCACTAACGCTCTTGCAATCAGTTAGCTTGTAAAAAAACCAAACCCCACAACCCTCTAAAATTATGTAACTGGCATGCCGACAAGCTGGTAAAAAATGCAATTGTTTAGAGAATTTAAGTAGGGAATGCCCTGCTTTTGTTAAAAGTAGGACATTTTTGTTCTTCCTTGCTGATTTCCTCTTTTGGTGTACTTCACTCTTACCTTTTCTGGTGAGAAATGTTACTTGTTCCATGTGGGTCATCAGTGTTGGGTCTATGCATGAAGTATGTAATAGGTGAGGAAGGTGAAGGTTCTTTTAGTAGATTTGACCCAATTTGTATTTCATCCCTATTTCTGGTCAGGTGGTATAACTCAGATCTGTTGGTACATCAGAAATGAATGAAAGAACGTGTGAATCTCTGGAACATATTTGTATTTTTTTCATACTGTTCTATTTCACTGATAGTATCCTCTTTCCTACAAAATGTTAGAGAAAAGTTGGTCCAAGTGGAGATATGAGGGGCTAAAACTAAAGACTGAAAGCAGTTCTGGACTTCTTTTGACTAAGCCACTGAATCTAGCATTCAGGGCAGTTACATAAAGATCACAATTCCATCTATAGAAGCAAAATCAGAATCCTCTTGCAAAGTGTTCCTGGGTTTCTTTGTGAGAACAGCAAAAATCCACATAATTGTCAAGGGCAATCTGCCGTGAACAGAGTTAGCACCAAAAAAGGGGTGAAAAAAGTGTGTAATGTTTAAAATCCATAATGTTTTGTATTCATTTGTCACTTCTAGAAAAAGCAAATCAAGTCTCTCCCTTTTCAGGGGGTGGATGATTAATGGATGCCTTGCATTTGGTTGCAAAAGCCTGTGTCGACTTTATTGGCTTTTTTTACAGAGAAAAAACCCAATCCGTCTGAAGCGTCAGGAAGTGCAACGTGTGCTTGCTGTGCCTGGTGTGAGTAAGCAGATTCTGATCATTGCTGAGCACTGATCTCAACAGAGAGCAATTACTTTTGCTGGGGAGAAGTAGAGTCTTGGCTTGTCCTCACTCTTAGTTTTTGTTTAACATAAGATAACAATAAACGAGACCAGAGGCACTCTGTTGTTGGTCTCCCTTCACAAAAGGCTTTTGCTGTAAATGAGAGGCAGATATATATGCCTCTTTTTACTCCTGTGTTAATAGCTTTATTTTGTAATGGCAGAATCAGAGGTAGTTTAAAAACTGTCAAGATAAAAATGATGGGCCTAATTCTTCCCATAAGAAGTTGCTAGATCAGCCTACCTGAGCTCATAATGTTGTTATCGTTTATCATTTTCATGCTCTCTCCGGTGACATATGTGAGAACAGCCATGCTAAATCAGACTGAACCTTAACCAGTCCCACTCTGTTGAGAGGGAAGTGTCAGATCAGAGCGAGTCTATTTTCCTATACATTTTCCCAGAATTCAGCAATCTGTTCTTCAGATTCCTGAGCCAACAGTGATATCTTTGAATTGATGGATTTTTATTTTTTTTCTTCAGGAGTGTTATCTGTTCATTTTTCCTATTCACAGAAACTTTTGACATCTACAACAAAATATAGCAAGGAGTTTCATCGTTTAACTAGGCAAAAAAATCATAGACTCATAGAATGGTTTGGGCTAGAAGGGACCTTTAAAGTTCATCTAGTTCAACCCCCTCTGCAATGAGCAGGGACATCTTCAGCTAGATCAGGTTGCTCATATATCACTGCATTTCACCCGTCATTTTACTGCTCAGATAAGGTTAGGTACTCAGTATTGTGAAATCCTTTTACAGATCTTCATAGCTGGCTTTTGTTTTCATCATTCTGAATACCTTATTGCCATCGGCAAACTTTGTAATCTGTCTTTACTTCCTTCTTTCCAAATCATTAATGAATAAATTGAACAGCACAAACCATTAGGGAAATTCCAGATGAACACTTCTCTCCATTGTGGAAACTGAAAGATTTTTCCCTAATGTTTGATGCTGATCTTCTAACCATAAGTTAATCTGTGGAAAGAGCTTTTATCCCTTGACAATTTTGGATCCTTTGGCAAGGGAACCCCTCAAAAATCCTATTAGACTTCATCAACTAGGTTGTCTTTCCCTATAGGCTCTAAGAACCTGAATAGATTTAAGGTGTGATTTAAGTTGTGCAAAAGTCGTGTTGATTCCTCAGTGATGTCCAGAATATACTTGTCCACAAACCAGTGTTAGCTGAGAAAGCAGTAATACGTTGTATCAGGCACTGTAGAAATAGAGCATGAAGATTGCTCCTTTGAGGAGCTCACATTGAAGGAAATCCAGAAAGCTTTCTACAGTGAAGTCAGAAATTATAAAAATAGTTTCTTTCTAATCTCCTATCTTAGATATTCATAGATACTAAAGTTTATGACTTCTAAACTTAGATTCACTTTGTTATTGTTGCTGGTTTTATTTTCCATGCTTTTCCTGTTCAACACATCTGTGTCTGCTTTTATTTTCTGTATAAGCAACTGCATCAAGTGAATGGGTAATAGACAACAAAGCAGAAATTGGCTTCATTTATTTCAAAGAAAATTCTAAAATGTATTTACCCAGTATTTCATATGCTGCAACAACAAAAACATTAAAATTAATTGTACTTTCCCTCCTTTCTCATTTACGCTCCAGGCAACTTAGGCAATAAAACTAAGCTAATGTGGCTGCAACTACATTAGCATGTAGTGCAGCTCAATGGAAGTGGGCTTGTAGAATGAAAAGGTTGATGCTGAGATGACACCTATCTGCAATATGGGTATTTTGGAGGCAGAGGGTTTGACTTCAGAGTAGTGCTAAGGTGCTACTCTGAGCTAAATATCCAGTAGTGGTTGGAGCGCATTAGATGCACTCCTGAAATGTATATTCTGGTTTAGTTTCCTTGAAAGGGAATTAATTTCCTGTGCTCTGAGATCATTGTGGTATGAGCCAGAGCATAGTATGTAAGGACTTGCTATAGAGATTTCCCCCAAAAATTTGGGGGATTCATTTCAGAAGCACACTCCTGGTCTGATCTGAAAGGTTCATGTAGATACGCACAGCGTTCCCCTCTTGTTTTGACAGGTTTTTCATACAGATGTCAATTTCTGCTTCTTATCCAATAAATGATATCTTTTGGGCTTGCAACTGATTATTTACGTGCAGATATGTTGTAATTAAATGTGCTTTTCTTATCTTGTAAGAAACATGGTTCTCTGACTGTGATGTCAGTAGTGACTGCTTAGTCAACTTTTGCTTGTTTTGTTCTATGGCGTCTGTGAAAAGTGATTGGCAATGCAGGGTACAGCAGTGGAGCAGACAAAGCTGTCCCAGCGCTGAAAATTCGTCTCGTAGTTAACAATCTGACTAGTGGCTAGCAAGTGATCTGTTACCCCCTTCCCCTGTCTCCGACTCTCTGCGTGCCCTTGCATAAACCTGCAACAGTTCTGCACAGCTCCGCCGCATCTGAGACACTATTGCTATTGGCATAGGTAGCAAAACTGATGTGTCTTGAAACACTTCATATGTACAGAGTGGCTGGTTATCACAATGCAACAGCTAAGGTTTCTGGAGACTGTAGATACCTGAAAACACAGTAGTAATAGCCCAGGTGCTAGTTAGCAGATTAAAGCCGAAGTCAGTAGTGCTGGCAAGTCTGTTTAGGCACTTAACTTTCACTGATTGAATGAGGAATTAGGTGCTTTGGTGCCTCAACAGTTTGTCCCTCAATTTGCTTTTTAAGAATTGGAGATAAGAATTTTTACACTTCAGAGGAGTGGCCTGACAGAAAATGTGTTAAGACAGTGATGTGCTTGGATGTGACAATTGTGAGGTCAGATGGGTTCCTTGTGCAGGTAGGAGGAAATATGTGAGACTAGAGTGAATCTTGATTAACAACTTGCCTTAGACACACAATCCAAAGTCAATGACAAGACTCTTATTAACTTCAGGGAGCTCGGATCAAGCCCATTGATTTGCACTTATTTCTGCTCTAGTTGCTGTAGTCCAAATTAATGCTGTGCTGTGATATTTTCAAATACCAACATAAACAAAATCCACTCAAGAAGGGAGTCATAAAAATAGGAAAATCATAATGCTTGAGTCATAATACTGAATTGATAAATGTTAACCATAGGAACATTGTCCCAGAAATTAATCTGGTTAGAAAAAAGAACGGACTGATAAACATCACAATTAATTTTTGGCTTCAGAAGCTAGATAGGCTGCTTAGTGACAGTAGATGATCTATATATTGACATTTTGATTATTAGTGCTTTCTGTGTAGCTTCTATCATGTAATCTTCAGTTTAGAAGTCACATCAATGATATGCTTGATGTATTTGAAAGTGTTAAATGAAAATAAGAATTTCTAAATCTAATAATGCCTGTTTTCATCACAATTTCAAAATTAAATCAGAGATACAAAGGGAGACTGTACTTTACACTACAAAGGAAACATTACCCTGTTTTACATTAGAGATACGGTGTGGTAACGTAACTGGTGTATGATCACTCAGGATATTAAAGTTCAGGAATTTTGAAGAACCCCAAACTTCCAAGTCACAGGCCAGATAGTTATGCTACCAAGGGGTTTTTTAGAGATAGATTAAAAACCTCTGGCAGTTATGAATAATGAAGGACATTTCCTGTGTAGATTATAAGTGTATTTACACCTTCACATACAAATAGGTTTTTAGCATCTGGTGTCTATCAAGACTTATGGCGCACTATAATTCATAGGTAGAGAGTTAAATTGTATCTATCCTGCCTGCCTGAATGAAAGAAAGAGAAGGAAATGGAGTGTGTGGTTTTTGCAGTGCGCAAACCCAGACAGGAATTTGCTCCGAGAAATGCCAGGTGTGGATCCTTTAATTTCAGGCTTGTCTAACAACAGATCAGTGTTTGCCATTTGCAAAGCAACAGCAGCACTAGTACTTAAAAAAAAATTTAAATGCTAATGATTCAAGGCTTTAATACCTTCCCAGGCAAATATTCTTCAGAGATTTTCATGTTTGTCATTCATGGTGCCTCATTCCCGCTCCTTAGGGGTATTACTTTGTTGCTTGCTGAAATACTGGAATGATCTCTTTCTACTGCTCAAACCTATATATTCTGTCATGCAGAGACACGAGAGGAGTATCTCATTATTTTCTCTGATTCACCAGCAATGCAGACCAATTAATACCACAGTTAATGGGGAGAAGTCACTACTACTACTGCAAGCTGTATATCTTCTGTCATTCCTGAACTAACATTCTTGGACAAAACTAGAAAGCAACTTTACTATGTAGAGATTGTTTTTGATACAGTACCAAATCTGTAATTCACAGCACCGTAGAAACTGGAGATGGAAAGAACCCAGCATGTTATCAAATGTGTTCTCCTGCCAAAGCAAGATTGCTTGTTGCAGACAGCCAGATTATAACATTTCAGGCAATGAAACTGTCATCTTCTCTGAAAATTCTGCCAGAGTCTAACAAACCTCACCATTAGAGATCATTCTGTGTGTGTCTCTCTTTTTTTTTTTAAACACCTAACTTTTTCTCTACCACTCCAATGGATCATCCATGAAGACCCTATCAGCCCACTGTGGCTGTCTGGTAACTTAGTAAGTTTTCACTCTGGTGTTACAAATTCCAGGTTTGATTTTTCGAATTACCTGAGCATAGCTTCATTTAGGTCTGTTTTAACTAGTGCTAAAGTCATTCTGCCTATTTGATCATATGTTACATGTTTATATACATAGCTGAAATACACCATTTTCCTTACTGTAAGATTGACTATGCTTAGTTTTGACATTGCATTGAAACATTTTGAAATAGACATATTTAATAAGCTTATCTGAAGTTCCTAGCTGCTTACTTATTTTTCCATCTGACTCCTTCACCACTGTATTTTCATCTTTCCCTTCTGTATAGATTATGCTGCTGACTGATCCAGAAGTTGAGAGCAGTTTATTGATCAGTTCTGATGAAGGGGCCACCTACCAAAAATACCGTCTGAACTTCTACATCCACAGTCTGCTCTTCCACCCCAAGCAAGAAGACTGGATCTTAGCATACAGCCAAGATCAGAAGGTGAGAATTGTTGGCAGTGTTTTGCTTTATTTGCTTAGGAAGAACCTAGGATTTCCCTGTATCTCTAAGTAACTGCTTCAGAGCATTCAGGACAGTCTTTGGGGTGATACCAGGACAGTCTTTGGAAATACCAAACTGGTATTTCTAAGCAAGAAACATTGAGTAAGCTTCAATGTAAAGGGCAGAGCAAAGGGCATGGGCACCTACTGTGTTCTTGGGGGCTAGCCCTCTATGACTGACCTGGCAGTCTGCTTTTATTCATCAGTCCTTTTGGCAATATCATGTGGCAGGCAATGGACAGACAAGACAGCTAGGATCCTTCATGATAGGAATAACAACCTCTACTGAGACTTTTTTCCTCTTATTTAACAATTCTCTTGCTCAAGCCTAGCACCAGCTCCAAGAACAGTATAAGACATTCCTTGTTCCTATCTGGTTGGCATATTTTCAAGTAGCCTGTGATTTTCTAACAGAAAAGTGGTGGTGAGTCAATTTCCTTTGAAGTCCAGTTCCTTCAGTATTGGTAATCCATCAGTCGAATAAATATGCTGTGAGATTTGCCTTGATTTTTTGCTGGCCTACTTGAGACAGCAGAATGGGACTTGATTGTAAGAGATCTCATTGTTAGAAATTTTTGAAAATCAGGCACATCGGTACTCACAAGTCAGTCATCTTCTGGTGAAGGACTTTATAGCACTCAATCTGTTTAGTTTACCAAAAAGCAGATTGAAGGGAAACTATATTGTTGTCCATAGATACCTCCATAGGCGAAGACAAAACATATGAGTAAGCATTTTGATCTAGCAAAAAACCTTCTAACAAGAATTAATGGCTAGGAGTGAATGGCAGATAAACTCAACTGTGAAGTAACTAGCCATTGGAGCAAACTGCTCTGAGAAATGGTGGATTTCACAGCCTGACATTTTGTTTTTGAATAAAACTGGAAAAAGACCAAACCAATTTGCTGAGCTCCCAACAGAGGTAAAAGAGTGAAATATCTTGGCATCTAGTGTACAAGCCTTTATACAAAGTAATTTAGTGGTCTCTTTTTGTTTTACATATGATGAATCTATGATAATCCGAATCTAATCAATAATCAAAGTATTGGCTGAATTGTTCAGGTTCTATATTAATGTAAATATCAACATAAATTTTTTAATTCTATGATGTTTTCCATCTGTGTATTTGAATTCATTTTACAAACATTAAACAAACTAATTTTCCTTTAGCCTAAATTATACTTGTTGTTACTCTTACTGTAAGCCTGAGAAAATAAATGCATAAGGAAGCTAAATAAGTAGGTAAGATCACAAAATGATCTTATGTGAGTTTTTGGAATAGAAGTTCAATCCTGTGCTTTAAACTCAAAACCAGTATCCTTCCAGGACTGTAGCTTAATATCCTTTCAAACTATGAGAAATGCATCTTGCCTGCGTAATTCTTCCTGTAGAGTCAATTGCATGCAATATTTTTCACTCATCTGCCTGACAGCATTTTGTAGAGTGTACTGTGGTTATAATCTGTTTAGAGGAAGGTGCAGATTAAATTATTTCTGGGTGTTCAGTATGTAATTAGACAAGGTCAAAATGTTTCCTTTCCCTTGTGGCTGTTGAATTCTCTGGACTGAGATGAAACTCAACAGAAGCTGGTTTGTGCTGTCTTTTAGGACCCATTGGAATGAAAGTTAGTGTGTTAGCAAGAGGAAATTTATTACATGCGGATCAATGAAACTTTCAGTGGTAAATTTGTCAAATAAAAGTAGAAAATAGTAGAAAGTGAATTTCAGCTTTTGTGGTATTTGGCCTGCTCAGGAAATAATTCTGAATTAGAGTCCATACAGCTAATGCTCATCTAATTCATGGTAGAAGGCTACCAGCAAGTATATTGTCACTATTCCATAGGAAACTCCCACTTTTCTGTAGAATCTTAAAAAACAATCCAGATATAAGAACAAAGGATCCTTTTGTGACTTAACTTGATTTTATGGGTTGGTGTTGGAGTTGTGTGCATGGGATGTTTTGAGTGAGAGGCTGCAGGCTGTATGGTAAAACTTCTTTGTGTTATTGGGTAACTGTTGGTAATTCAATACTGTAGTTGCAAGAGAAAAATCATGTAGCACAAGGTCTGTAGATCTCTACCAATTAACTCTAAAATAGAATTTCAAAAGTACTCTGTATGGATATGAATCACAGACCTGGTTTCTACTTTGAAGCCTAATGGGTACTTTTTCTGACTTCAGCAAGCTTTGGCCGAGAACCATAGAGGGTAACCAACAGCTAAAGAGTGTTAACCAGCTTAGACTAAATTGAACGTTACTCTAACTAAGGGTCAAGTTCAGCCTGTGGCTAAATGTAAATGACTCCCATTGGTTTCATGCTTGGATATCCAAAGGCAGAATTTTCTCAGAGTAATTAAGAGGTCCTGCAGGTATTTAGATAATTGCAACGGGAGCTGTGGGTAGTTTGAAACAAATGACACTGCCGTTTGCTATTTTGCAATCTCGTGCTAAGGCTGTATTTAAAGAAAGAGAACCCAGTACTGCTTGGATTCCAGCCACTGTGTGCACGCTGACTGAGTCACCTGAGGAAGCAAGGGAAACGTATCTGCATAGTAAGAAATTTACATTTTGATATCACTGATGTCACTGACTGCAGAGGCTGTGAAGGTGTTATTGATAGGGGCTGTAAGGGCTAAATTGCATTTTGACCAGCTAGGATTGTTGCAGTCATTTAATTTTGCTGTTGACGGTCAGGAGGGAGGTGAGAATCAACTAGAAAACAGGTTTACATCCTTCTAGTGAGCCACATCATTGTTGCCATCCATTTGCATCTTGTCATTGCAGCAGGTGGGACCAGGAGAATCAGGTGCTAAATAAAGCAGGAGCTGGAGAGACAGGAATCACATTGGGTCTGGATTGGTTTAGTTCTGGGAAGTTATCCATCCAGTTCAGGACTGATGAGGGCAAACCCAACAGTTAATGCATGCCTCTCGTTCCTCAGTTGTAATGAACAGGAAATGGGTCACATAGCATCATCCCTCAATCTCTTCACAGCCTGCCGAGTCTATCACTATGATAAGTACTACAGATCTTTTTTTGTTTGGTTGAATAGTGATTTACTCTATGGTAGGGAAATCTATGTTAACTGAAGTCATTTTATGTCCCAGTTTCTTGGGTGTTGTGTGTGGGTGAATGTGGTTAATTACTGGGGTTCAGCTGATGAGCAATAACTCATTAAGCTTCAGTGACGCGGTTGTTTTTGTTCACATCTCTCTCCCCTGTGTCTCTGCCTTGGGCAGCAGACTTGAATTACCACTGCTGACAGACCAGTCCCTTATTCAGTCATGACTTTTTCCTGCCAGTCTTGAGAAAAAAAGAGCAGCAAACCATCTGCCGCCTGCACTAATTGCTTCGTGATTGCATTCATTGTTCTGGCTGAAAGTACAGTTGTTACATGGCTGATTCTTACCACGTAATTGCAGAACTACTGCATGCTTCTCCATTTCCTGTGTAAAAGGAGTTACAATTCAGGAGGAAACTTCAGACACAGTAAAGCATGGCTTGTGAGACAAAAGCTTGATGGAGGTCTTGTACATGTGAGCTTTTGTGGGGTTTAATCAGCTTGCTTGTAGGATGAGTGGCTGTATTTTATGGGAGTATTGCTTATGTATTACTATGTAATCTTCAAACATGGTTTGCTGTGTAATCAGAGGGTGGGATGTAAGAGCCTCTACTTCATGTGGAGACATCTGCTATTCAGATGGGTCAGACTCACAGAGGAACTGTTAGTAATCAGCCATGAATAACAGAGCTATTTGGAGAGATGTAATACAGGTGAAATTGGGAAACACAAGTCAGACAGTTGAAATGCAGGGTTGTAATTGCCTAGGTCAGGAATAAATGCGCAAAGACACTAAAGCGCTGAAAGGCAGCAACAGATGCTGAAAAAGCAGGTTTAAAATGCGGTTGTTGTTGTTGCTTCTCCTCTCTCATTTTAAATGAACTCTTGAAAGCAAGGCATCCCAGACTAAAGGAGCTCTGTCAACATAACAATAGTAAATGAAAAGGTTTACATTTCCTTTTTTTTTCTTACTGATTTCATTTTGGCCTTCCCCAAATATCTGATTCCATCTGTCTACCTTTGTTTACTGTGTGTGTGATGCTGGAGATCAATGAGTTGGGGGCTGATACTTGGCTGTTGTCCTGGTTTCAGCTGGGATAGAGTTAACTGTCTTTCTAGTAGCTGGTACAGCGCTGTGTTTTGGGTTTAGTATGAGAAGA
>JAVKLA010000093.1:29912375-29932624 GCA_034782735.1 Sagittarius serpentarius | reverse complement strand
TGTCACCTTCTTGTTGTTACTAGTGTCATTGTTAGTTTCTTCCTTTCTGTTCTATTAAACTGTTCTTATCTCAACCCGAGCTTTACTTTATTTTTCCGATTCTCTCCCCCATCCCACTGGGTCGGGGGGAGTGAGTGAGTGGCTGCATGGTGCTGAGCTGCTGGCTGGGGTTAAACCACGACAACAGGGAAGGAATATCTGGAAGATTTTAAATAGACTTTTAAACAGATTCAAATGGTTGATGAAAGTAAAGATGCATTTTCCTGATTGCTCACTGGTATTTTAATTGCCATTTTATTCCGTCATGTGGTCTTGTAAATAGTTTGTGGGTCACTCTATACGTCTTGTGAATAAACACCACTGAGCTTGCTAGTTTTAGTCTTGAGAAGGCTCTGCCTGCAAATGATGTCAGAGAAACTGTAGTGCCTTTTACAGCTGCATTTCTTATATCTGTTTCCAAGAGAATCTTCTTTTTTATTCACTTACTTTTGGCTGCTCTGTGGAACACCCTCTCCTACTACCACCCCAGAGAAATTTAATCCCCTGAAGAACAACATCAAAGCAATCCGCTGATGCCTACTGCATAACTCTGAGAAAATACTGTGTAGAGACAACTCAGCTCCTTGTAGCTCATACGTATTTTGGTATTTTGTATTCTTGTATCCTCTGTTTCATTAAGAGGAGTCATTAACATGAAAATAGAATCTTTGTTTATTCAGAGCTCTTCTGTTCCCCCTTTTCATTCTTCCACCTGCAGCTCTAAGTGATGCCCTGACATCCACACTTGTGATGAAACAGATTGTTCTGTCAATGTGGAGGAAAATATCAGATGGGGGATGAGCAGATAAACTTAAACCTCTAGAATGAGAGGTGACTGGAGTTTTCTTATCTTAAAAAAAAAAAAAAGGAGGAAAAAGGGATCTGTAATTCTCTACCTCATTAAAAGGTTGTAAGGACATATTTGTGCTGGGCAGGCTTTAGTGATGGGCTATTGTAAAACTGACACCTCTAATAATTACTATAATTCAGGTATCTTATCACATATCTGCATAATCTAGGTATGTGAAAGTGGTATATTGAGGAAAGCATATTCCACTTAGACAGTCGACCATATGTTACGTGTCTGATGGAAACATAAAAGAATTCACACTGCATACAACCCCAAGGCACTGCAGTTCTGCACTGTATCAACAATTTTTGTGTTTTTTATTATTTCTCTGGCAGGTTCTTGAGATTTTACTGTTAAATGTACTGTGACAGAAGAATGCATGAAAGTTATCACGGTGCTTATTAATTCTAAAACTGTGCTCTATGAAAATACCCCGATTACTAGGAAGGAGTATTCTAAGCAATATTAGTTCAGCAGGGTAATACAGAAACAGCAAGTTAATATACATGGATTATTGCTCATAGCACAGTGTTTACTAATGTAGTTGGCATTAGGGGAAGAGAATGCAGTAGATGCTAGTTAGAAGAATTGGATAAATGCTTTATCTAAATACTTCTGAGTTTATTTTTCTGATACTTGGTGATTTTCAGCATAGATACCTGTGGTGGAATTTTGCTGGAAAAAACGCTGGTTTGTAGTGAATACAAATGTGAACACAATTGGTGATTCAGTCATATTGGGAATTACTTTACTTTTTTTCTTGCTTTTTTAAAGTGGTCCAGTCATCTAGTCAAAGTTCAGTAGTGATACCTTGTGACTTGCAAATCCAAACATTCATGACCAGTAGTCGCAAAAAAACCTAGTCAGAGTGCATATGGTTCAATATGGCCAAAATATATATGCAGAAATTGCTCATTAAAAGCTAGATTTTTGTTCTGGTCCTCAGTTCAAGTCATGCCTTCAAACAGAAATTATTTTCTAAAAGTCAGTAAGTCAAGGTATCACAATCAGAACTGATCCTAAAAAATATAAATAAAAGGTTAAAAAGCTCATTAAAATGTCAGCAAAATGTAATTTTTTTTAATCCAAATGAGACATTTTTTGAAAAGATTCTCAGCTAATTCTAATCATAACCTAACCTTGAAAAACTAGGGGGGAGGTGGGGAGAGGAAAAATAAAGCTAAATAATGGAAGTGTCTTAAAAACTAGCATAAAATGAACAATAGAAAAGCCCAGCTAGAAAATTATACCATCAAGTTATAATCATTAACTGTATCAGTGCTATTGCTTTTTTTTTTTTTTACTTATTTGGGTATGGACCCAGACAAGCAAGTAGGAGAAATATAAAAGAAATACCACTCCATACTTCAAGAAGATCAGAGAGCTTTAATGATGAGAGGGCTGGAACACCTCTCCTATGAAGAAAGGCTGGGAGAGTTGGGGTTCTTCAGCCTGGAGAAGAGGAGGCTCCAGGGAGACCTTATTGTGGCCTTTCAGTACTTAAAGGGGGCTTACAATAAAAATGGAGACTCTATTGGTGCAGGGACTGTAGTCATAGCACAAGGGGTAACAGTTTTAAACTTAAAGAGCGTGGATTTGTACTAGATATAAGGAAGAAATTCTTTACTATGAGGGTGGTGAGACACTTGCCCAGACAAGTTGTGAATGCCTCATCCCTAGGAGTGTTCAAGGTCAGGATGGATGGGGCTTTGAGAAACCTGACGTAGTGAAAGTTGTCCCTGCCCATGGCAGGGGGTCGGACTAGATTATCTTTAAAGGTCCATTTCAACCCAAACCATGCGACGATTTTAAGATGACTGTCTTAATTTGACAAAAAATACAGCTCAGGGCTTTCATGCACTACATAGGTGTAGCAGGCTGATTTGAAGTAAAAACATATCATAGCATAGCTAATTTCCAGTAGGGTCATATGTCCATGATATTAATGATTCCCTGAAGAAATTACAGGAGATATGCCAGTTTGGTAAGAGGTGTTGCTATGTCTCCACTCTGTCTTGTTTTTTTCTGAATATGAGGAGCAGAAGAAAATGGATGCAAACATTGTAAAAAAGCAGCCAACCAACCTTTCCCCTCAAACAATACAAAGACATGCACACACACTGAAACGGAGAAAAAGATAAACTGGTAAGCAGCTGGGAGGACAGATGAGTAGATAGGACTATATTTGTGTTTCTTTCATGAGCAATGGCAAAGTTAAATCTTCAGAGTAGAATTATAGAGCATATATCTTTTATTTTCCAGAGAAGGCTAGAGACTGTATTTTGAAAGCTCTAACTGTGTTCACTGGAGCAGCTGAAAGAGCCGAAAATCAAGGGAAAGAAGTGTCAAAGCCCTCTTAAAAACTTCATTATATTCAAGCAGTTGGAGCAAGCTGGGTGAACTGTTCCAGTGTTCTTGTCATATCTTGTCTTGGTGAGATTTGCGCTCCCACCCAGGTGGGCTGAGGCGATTTAAATGGCATGGTATCTGGGCTGTTTACAAATGATGCTGTGTGTTGCTGAATGAGACCTTTTAATCACTGCAGGGCAACTGCTGGAGGCTGAAAGGGAAGATGCCAATCAAAGGGCATTGTGACAGCCTGTCCAGAAAATCATCCGCTTGATCTAACACACAAGCCATACCCAATCAGTTGAAGTGTACTAGAAATCAAATTAAAAATATCTGTATTTCATAGCTTAAATATGGTGGAGATATGCACATGCCAGAGGGGCACATCACAGAGGAGCCCATGACACTTTTCACGAGATCTGAATTAAGCAACTGACTGATGGGGAATAGCAAGAGTAGTGAATTTTGCTTGATTTCCACCTTTTTTTTTTCCTGAATTGAACACCACACATTTGCTTCCAGTTTGGCTTTAGGAGAAAGTCAGACTGAAGGTCCGAGCCTCTATAACACAAGCTTCTATTACCTTGCTAATATTTTTAGGCAGCTTCATGGCTGCCAGCCTAAAGATACAGATGAGCTGCAGGCAAGCAACACTGCCAGGGACCTGAGTGACAAGCAAATCTGAAACTGTGCCTTTCCTTGGCCCTTACCATGCTGCTGCTGCTAACACTACTGATGGCGAGTAACATACATTAGAGCACTTTGTCACCATGCAGTGCCCCTGACATTTACCATTTTCTCACCAGAAAGGTCAGTGTTACATCCTGCTCAGCCGGAGTGCAAGGAAGCATACTCTCAGTTGGCAGTGTTCACTAAAGATCCCACTGGCTTTTCAATGGATTTAGTGAAAACCTCTGCTTACAGTCCCAGACAGCTGGACGCTGATATAGTTCTGTGTTTTTGGAATGCACGAATGCTGAAATCTCTCAAGCGTATCTTGGGAATTAGGATTTTTTTCCTGTCTGGCTTCCAGAGATACAAACTTACTAGCCTCATGTGGGTCAGCAAGGACAGAAAAAAGACATGCACCATCCTCTTTCTTTTACTATTAAAAGCTCATTTAGACTCTTTGAATTTATGATAAGTTTTAGTTCTTAAAAAAATGAGATCCAAAATACATATCCTTCTTCCCTGGACAAAGCTGAGAAAATTGCCCCAAGTCACACAGCAGAGGTTGATAGCCCTCTGGTTCTCTGAGTCTGTAATAACCAGATCCTCTGGTCACAGCAGTCTCTTGAGAGAACATGTTACTCATAATCAAATCAAGATTTGTCAGAGCAAAATATAACTTCTCAGTCCCAAATTCTTAGTTTGGCAGAGCTCCATCATGTGAGAGAAAAACTGTGCTCAACCCTATTTGATTATCACGGGGACTCTAAAGATGGGGGTAAAATAGTAACTTGAATGTTCTCCTAAAGGTCATAACTGAATAGAAACTTGACCATTTACCTAACTCTGCTGCCTTCCTCCCCTTAGAGTCTTGTCCTCCAGTTGTGAATATGGAGAAGAGGTATATTCACCTGAATAAGCGTTTTGGGACTGAGAGGCCCCAGTCCGATTGATGCATAGGTTGGGGTGTTTTTGTTTTCCCAATTCAGCTGATTTATCTTAAAAAATCATACAGAGATACTTTATAAATGATTACAGACTTCCACAAGCTTCAGCTTCTCTCCCATCATCCAATTGCCCCCATTAAAGATCTGAAGAAGTAGGCAGGCATCCACATACCAGGTTCAAAATCCTGATTTGGGTGTTAGTAGCAGAAGCCTGCAGTGCTACGCAGGACCCTGGAACATGTCAGTCTTCAACGGGTGTTGGACTAAGAAACTGATTTCTTTGTATGTGCCTGTAAAGGGCAGCCCTTGAGAGGGTGAGGCAGTTGCATAGTAAAGTTAGCTGTGGATTTGTCTAGATCTATGTCAGGAAGGTGTCACTGCTATTCTCTGTTGTATGTTTAATGAGCAGCATACTGTGTTACCAGAGTTGACGTTCCACTCTTGCTGTAAATGACTTCCTGGCATCCTCCAGTGCATATTGACTGAGCCACAGCACTACAAGATGCCAGAAACACACGTCTTAACGCAGTGGGAAACTGAGATCCTATTAGACTGTACCAGCAGAGAAGCAGTAAATCAGGTAGTTTTGGTCCATTATATCAGGGAGCTGAGTTCGGAGGCTATAAATAGAGGGTACCTTCCTCCTTATCTCCCATCAAGCCAGTATGATGTCTTTCCTGCAATATATGAAAAAGAGATGTAGGACAGGAGGACTATCTTAAAATCAGGATTTAATCCTGGTAAGTGAATTTTATCTGCTTAGTTTAGATGCTCATTTTAAGACATTCCTCCCACCCAGTGTTACCAGCAGTAGATACCTACATCCCTCAGAATTAACATCCATCTGTTTCAGAGATGTAGCCAAGTTTCCTCTTTGGAGCTTCCCACAGAGAGCTGTGGTGTTAATGCAGCGGGGGAGAAGGCTTGGTTTGCTAATATCCTCGAAGCTGTGGGGTATGTGGATATCATGGGGAGGAAGGCTGTGGATAAACCTGTCTAGGGTTGTCAAAAATGATGGTGAGGGTAGAAGTGACTCCCCATAACCTGGAAATCACACCACTACCCCCATTTACCTACTCATCTGTTCTAGTGTTAGCAGCAACAGGCACCTGTTTTTCTGGGTCTTTGTTGTGAGGTGGCACAAGAAGGAGAAGTTAGGCTTTACTCACTGCACTGCTCTTTCCCATCAGTTCTAGAGAAAAGGTGACAAACTGAGTAAAGCATACCATAGGATGGGTTTGGCCCAGTGGCTGCCAGTTGAATTGCACAAAATTATATAATTTCATCTAATTGGACAAAGTGGGAAAGAATAGTGCAGAGATGTAGAAGGGAAAATCTGATTAGATTATTGTCAGGGGAGATCTATTGGCCAGACATAAAGAAATGAAGTGCTGATTTATGCCTGTCTGGAATCTGGCCCTTTGTTTCTAAAATATGTCAGGAGAATATGGTTATGAGATGTTAAAGCTAGAAAGCAATCTTTAAAGTATGTTCCAGGAATAGTAAAATCTGTAAAATTTCACAAAATAGGGACTGAAACCACAAGAATTCTCTCCCACACTAAGCTCCCTCGGGCAGATTCACTGACCTCTGCAAGCAAAAAAGGAACAGAGATTATCTGCGACGTCCTCATGGAGTCAGTATAGTAGTAAAAGAAAAAGGAGCCTGGACGACTCTCCGGCTCTATTTTTGTCTATGCCACAGAACAACTGTGTGATCTTGGTCAAATCAATGAGGTCCCTGTGCTCTTGACTAATCAGCAGAGTTTATCTATAATGCTGAGAACAAAAATTTCCCCCCCCCCTCCCATTTCTAACTTGGTCTGCTGGTCTTGTACTTTTCCATAGGTCTTGAACAAATCGGTAGCATGCGGGGAAGGTTACTTAAAGGTTGATTGTCAAGTACTTTTGTATCTTTGGACAAAAAGCTCCCTGTTCAGTGCTACATGTTACTATTTTTATGAATGGCAATTAAGATTTAGAGCGTTATAGAAGCATCAGTGGAACCAAAAAATTGATGCTACCGAGGACTCCATGAACGTTATCCACTGTTGTTGGTTTAATTCTGTCCTTTAAAGCAAACCCAAAAACCTCCCATTCACTAAGTTGGAATAAGCTGTCAGTTTTTTAACATGAAGTGGCAGGATGTGTCCCAGAGGCAGTGGGGGAGCTGGTTTTGCATTGACAAGATTTACAATAAGGGATTTGCATGAGTGCTGAGGCTAAAGGAAGATAAATCCCCAAAGGCAAATTCTACCAATAATTGAATTACAAAGCCATTATCATGTGCTGAACAGAGCAACTTTATAGCTCTATTGTGACAGGATAAAGCTTGTTAGAATATTTATGTTCACAGGACAACTTTGGCATAAGGATCTCTGAGAGTATGTTCTCTCTTCCACCTGTCTGTTGCTGCTAATTAGTCTTTCTGTGTAATGCAGTATATGTAGAGATGGAGGTGTGCTCAAATTGGGACTGGGAAGAAGGAATGCTAAAGGTCAGGAGACATCTCAAAATAAATAGTACGTTAAGCACAAAGTCGTCTGAAGAATGCAACTATTCTAATGTCCAGAAAGAGAATCAGGACAGGTTGTGGGAAGGGGAAGAGAAGGCACAGAGGCAAATAAGCATTTTTAATGATGAGGTATCAAACTGGATTTTCCAAGTGATGTGTCACTTTTCTGTTTAGTATTGTATTGCAGCCACTTCTAACCTACTTTGAGTCAGTGTCGGTAAGCTCAAAATGGCCAGAACTGTGTGGGTCTCATTCTGCCCACCTTGGTAGAATCATGCTGTTATATGTCATTTATCTGCCATCCTTTGCTGCATGAACAAATCAGACCTGTTTCACCCAAAAGAAGGTGAGGGATGGTTGTAGGAGTCCTGATTCTGCACTTGTTCATTTCCTCTGAGACATGGGAAAGCTGCATAACATCTCTGTCCCCATATAAAGAAAGAATGACATTCACGCTGGTTCTGTCTGTGAAAAGGGCATGGTAGCACTTCTGTTCTTCAAGCTTTTTATTCTGGGCCACCTGCATTGAAGATCCTGTAAAATAATGTTGTCTTCTATTGCTTAGCTTAAAAGACCTTTGATCTTGGCTGCTGTGATCATGTATGATACAAGGAATACATATGAGAAGTTTGCTATCAAGTTTCTTGTGCATGTAGTCCCAGATATGGTGTTACTGTGTCTGAAGTCAAGTACCCAAAATCAAAGACACCCAAAGCTACTTTCCAGAATGCACAGGCCCTTGAGATGGAGCCCTTACTGTCTGGTGCTTCAAGTTCTTTGTTTGTGAAAAACGGTAGTTTGAAATTAAGTACACCAAGTGGAAGCTTTTGCTGTTTTCACAATGATGCCTTTTTGCAGTTCTGAGTGGTCTGACTGCCTTGCAAGCCTCATCAGTTCCCAGCATCCATAAACAATTGCTTTTGTCCCTAGAAGTGAAAAAAGATAGAAGAGGTGGAAACCCCAGGATAACAAGGTCTCTATTGAATTTCCTTGGCTCAGAAGAGCTGACAGGCCAAGGAAGCCAAGGTTTTAGAAATGGCAAGGGGTTGATCACTACAGAAATATGCCAACTAGCATTCCCTGTGCAACGGGCAGTGCCAGGCTGCTTTTGTTCAGTTCAGCCTAGTTCTAAACCAGAGGATGATTCGAGGTCCTTTCCCTGTGCTGCTTCTCACGGTGGATGTAGAATCTGCATTCAGAGCAATTGCAGCCAGTGATAACGATTTGTGAAGCTCTCAAGTGCAGATGACTACTTAGCAGGCTTGACGGTGATTAAAATTTTAGGAAGCAACTTTGTAATAGGACTGTGGAGGTCCTACATTTTTCATAATGTGAGCATCTTCTGTGTAAAGGCAGAGGGATCGCTGCCTTGCACTCCCCTTGGCTTTTTAAAATCCTCATTTTCACAAAAGATATTTTTTGTCTTTTTTTTCTTTTTTCTTTTTTTCAAAATATCCAGAGAATTATACCAACAAAACACAAAAAGATAATCACAAAAATAGACTAGGCACCATTCAGCAGAAAGTGTTGTAAGCATATCCCTAGTGTACTGATGTTTCAGGGTGTAATACAGAAAGTCAGAGATTAAAGGGACGGACAAAGGGCATGCTGGCATTTCACCATGAAGTGAAAACATAGCAGCAAGAAGAAAAGTTTGTGGACATATTAGTGATTGGTCTTTGAGGACCAATGCTGAAAGGGAAGAATAGAATTGAGAAATATGAGAAGAAAGTGCTGCTGGCATAGCTAACAAAAGTTGCTCAGAATAGTGCACTGCAAAGCTTTGGACTGCTGTTTATTTTTAGAGAAATTTCTGAGAGAAATCAGTTGTTCCTCTGTACCCCAGTTCTTTGCAGGGCACTTGGTTTATAAGCTATCAAATGAGCAGCACTTTTCCTTGATTAGCTTCTGAAGTGTACATTGATCAGGTTGCATTGACCATGTGCATAAAAGATAGTGAAGTAGAGCGGGCAGTTGTATCAAGTTAGAAACACTGAGTTTGAGGCTTTGGTGTTATCTACGGTGAATCCAGCATGTAGTTTCCTCCTTCCATGTGTGAAGCTTGTATTTATTGATCACTCTAGCTTTGGTATGAGAACCTTCAAATCCATTCATCAGTCAGGACTGGAATATCTTTGTAATCAGTTAGGTTTATTCGTTTTGTTTCACACTGATGCCATGAGCTTAACACTGTTACTTCATAATACTCAGGCTTGTAGAAGTACATTGTCCCACTTCGTTTCTAAGGATGATCCTATTTTCCCCCCAAAAAATGAAAAAGCCAAGAAAACCCACTAATAGTGTAGCTGCATGCTCAGTAGTGTTGTGATAGGTCTGGTTGACATAATAAAAATTTAAGATTTCTGATATGTATTCCACAGTTCCTAACACCTTGTTTCCAGTAGATGCTTTAAGAACTGATTCTCCTATGCATGTAAAAGAATGTCTATCTTCCTGCAGAGTGCATGTTCTCAGATGCAGTGCAACAAAGAGCATGGTATTTATCCCTTGTATATGCTCATTGTGGTCAATATTGCATTTCTGAATGTCTCCTAGGCTTTTACGTGCCATATAGTAAATAATAAAGCTGAGGTAAGCTGTATAAAACATTATTGTCTCAGAGAGAAGGTGGCCCAGGACATTCTCATTCCCCTTTACTTACAAGCCATAGCTTATCTGTAATACATGTTTTTAAATGTAGGTAATAAACATATTACAGGTCTGTTCTGTTACCTGCTTTGGGACCTTTATGTGATCACATGTGGGTGTCTGTAGTGTAGGTGTCCAGACATCTTATATTCAATGGGGAGAAACATCCTTTTCTACGATAAAGTTTGTCTTCTCACAAAGTCATATCTAACGCTGTTCAGATGAATCACAGTGCAAAACTGCCTGCAAAGAGAGTTGAGTGTGATTAGCTCAGAGTTAAATATCTATAGTGTGTAACTGGGTCAGATGAATATTACTTTATGTGGCTTTTCAAGTGGTATTGAAAGATATATAGGGAAATATCACAGGGCTACCGTGGGACAAGACGGCATGGTACAAGAAAAGGTGACATTAAAAAAATTCCGGTCAGTAAGCTCTCAGCAGAATCCAGATGGGAGTGATATGTTTCTGGATGTCAGCTGTGTACAGCTAATATTGATTTGAGCAGATACGTATTTGTATTTTCCCTGTCCTTTGCAACTGATTGTTCATGTTATCATTTAATTTTATGAGCCTGACTGTGACCTTGTGCTGTCACAAGTAAATTAAGCCTATTATATATCAAAGCAATGGAATGTGTGTTTTCTAAGGCAGGAAGAAAGATCTAGCAGATAGGAAGAACTGGATATGGTTCTCCCTTATGAACTCCCTTAGATTCTCTGTGCCTTAGTTTTTATCTTCGTTTGTCATCACATTTCTAATTTGCAGGGGTTAGGAGATATCAAAAGAAAGGAAGCCCTTGAGTAGATGAATAATGTTTATCACCAGTCATGTTTCAGCCATCCATGTTCCATACATCCTTGGGACAATTGATGGCTTAATTCTACCTTGAGTTGAAGCTTCTGCAGTCCCAATACTGGCTTTTGTAGTGTAAAACTAAGTAATATGCAGGTCACTACAGCTGTAGCCTTCTAACTTTCAGGGCTTGGTGGGTCCAGATATTTATACACTGCTCTTAAGACATTTAAGAATTTGATGTAAATTATGGCTTATATCACAAGTGAAAACAACAGCGACAATCATATCCTATCCATCAGTGAGACATCTTATTCTGAATTAGCTGTTTTAGCCTGAGAAGATGCAACAGAGGTGTTTCTTGGGATCAGAATAGCACTATGAGGAGGAAACTCACAAAGCACCTGACTGCAGACTCACAGGCTTTAACTAGGGCAACAAGTTCTTTGCTGGATGAATACCATTGTTGCGTCTCACTGAAGAGACAAAGTGTTCAAATCCGTGGAATATAATCCCTATTTCTTTGGAAAGTTCACATCCCCATGGGGCTGTGTGAGGTCAGGAGGAGGAATGCACTGACAAAGCTGTACTGCGTCTTCTGCAATTACCCAGTTCCAGGTGTACTTAAAGCCCGCTTGAATAAACAAGAATAAAAACGAGATATGCCAAATTACAAGCCTAGACCTTCTGCAGTTTTTGTAACTGGCATCTATCTATCTATCTATCTATCTATCTATCTATCTATCTATCTATCTATCTATCTATCTATCTATCTTACTGAATTGTAACTAGCAGGCCCAGCATTTTGGCCCTAAATCTGCTGACAATAGCAGGTAAAGGAAAAATGCCCTAGGAAGGTACTCCCTTCCCACTCACTTCGTGTCATTTATCAGGAAGCAGAGATTTTAAATGGAAGTTGAATATTTAGGAGAAAAAGACCTTGCCATAAATGTTATTAAAAACGGAGAAGAGGTGAAAGCAATGCTGGCTCGGAGTCTTTTCTGAAACTCCAGTCCCCAGCAAAGGAGAACAAAAAAATTCAAACCTTTTCTAGCTAGAGAATTGTTACAGATTTTGTCAAGCAAAGCTAAGGATTAATCAGGACACAAATAGACTTGTTATTGTTAACATTTTTATAATGGTTATTAGTTAATACGCATGATGATTAAGGGCTGGAGCTGCCTCTGATTGCAGTCAGTGAGAACTGAATTAAGGTCTAAATCACTGTTTGAACCTCACTTTTGATTTCCTGAAAAATAATGAGGCTTTGAACAGAACAGCATCTAATTTGTCTATCACTAGAAATGAATGTTTTTCTTCCCTCATGCATCTATTAACTTGGAGGTCAGGCATCTAACAAGAAACTGGTTGTTTAACCCTTAGCCTTCATCTAGGATTATGACTTGGGTGACAGGACCAAGTCCAGAAACAAGGCTGATTGTCAGAGATGCTGCTGAGGCTGCTGTACAATGGGACTGGCACATACTTGCAGTCAATACTGCCATAATTCCGACTGTCCATCAAACCACTGGTCATTTGAACTGTCCCAGGGAGTTGTCGAGGCCAGCAGTGCCAGTCCAGAGGAACCTCAGCAATGGAAGCCGAGCTTAAATTCATAAACCCCTGATTTGCAGGGGTCAATGCCTTTAAGTTCTTCCTTGTTAATTCAGAGGGAACAAACAGTCATTTTCTGAGTCAATCTGACATTTCTTTTATTAATGGAACACTGTTTTTATTAGTTTAGAAGTGATAAAATGTCTCAGGATTAAATTTTTTTAAAAAATTTCTTAATTAATGAGGGAATATTGATCATTAAGAGTGTCAATTAAGCAAATGTGCATAAAATGTCCAATATAAAGGAACAGCTATAATTAGTATGCTGGCAAACACTATTATCACAGCAATTAAATTCTTCTGTATCCCACCCAGAACTGAAATGCATCCTTCTGACCAAACCAGAAGACACATCAAAATGTCAGGCACCAATGACAACAGAAACAAGTCTCCAGGTAGAAAGAAGCGAAGGGGTCAGAAATAAAGAACTCATAAGTACAATGGCATTGAATTGATAAAATGGTAGAATTTCTTTCAGATTTTCAAGTTTTAGGGAAAACTCCAAAATGCTTTCAAAATGATCAGCTCTTACTTGTGAGTATGAGTTTAGGTCCAGCTAAACAGGATCTCCTGTGGAATTAATACCTTAGACATTCATGGTATCTGTTGTATTTAATGCCTTTGTATCAATCTGTCTTTTACAGGTCTGTGATGGGGTCTGGTAGAGAGCCTGATCTCGTGCACCTGGAGGCAAAGACAGCGGACGGTCGTAAGTACATCAGCTTCCAAATAGTGTGGTATTCTGGACTGCCCTTATATTCTTATATGTAATCACACAATATCATGGTGGAAATCTGACTTCTCTTTAGTGATTCACTCATTTAGTCTGAGAAGTTTGACTGTTCCAAGGCACATCTGTCAGAAGATAAGTCTTTCCAGTGAGGCAAAAAGTTGGGATTAACAGGCTGTAAAAGGAGCCAAGAACATGGTAAGGAAGAATAGGTGATAAGCAGTAATTGGAGTTAGTATATACAGCACTTTTCTTCTTCCTACTTGATTTTTGTTCATAGGAACACAGCATTGGAGAGAAGTTCCTGGGTCACCGAGTCTAGCTGCTGTTGTTTCACACAGTACACATTATCACCTTGTTCGTAGCTTTACAGTTTTAACAGACGAGGGATACTCTGCCTTAGGTACTACCTTTGAAAATACTTCATTTCTCTTGCATTAGAAACCTTTTAATGACCAGCCTAAGTGTATTCTTCACTGTTATTGCTTGTCCTGTCATTGTCCTTCACTTTCATCAGCTCCTCTCCCTCCCTGCTTTGCCTCTTGAGTTGCTTTTCTCCATTCCAGGAGCCTCCTTTACCTGCAACTCCAAAATATTTTCCTAATTGTCTGTAAATTCTCTTAGGCACCCTAAGCCACTCGCTGGCCTTTTCCTCCCACCCATGCTTCCTCAAGGTTTATCTTTGAGCTCCACTGCCTTTGCAGATCTTCCTCCATGGATTTCCACAACACTGGGTTGCCTCAGGCAGGCATCACACCGAAAAGCTGGCTGCCGTAGATCTCGTCATTGTAATTCTGTATTGTTTCCTCTGTAAATAGCAGCTTTGCTGAAACATAACAAGCAGATTTTACCATTTGCAATATGTGTGTTAATGGTGCAGTCAATTAATTGCTTTAAAAATGGATAAAATTCTCCCCTGAATTGTACCCCCAAATGCAGTGGTGTTACTTAAAATGTGTATTTTGTCTTTGGAAACTTAAAAACTGTCTGCAAAGGTAACTGTAAGGTAATCAGGTTTTTAACTCACTGAGATTCAGCATGAAAGAGAATTTTTTGGAAGATGAATTTTGAAAAGAAACAGTTGCGATAGAAATCATGAAGTTTTAAAGGTCTTTCCCTTTCAAGATATGCAAGATTAGTAAAAGTGAAAGAACATATTATCTCTATTTCTTATCATTTGTGAGCTATGATTATTATTTCTCCTCTCAGTTTCACTTACCTGAACATGGCAGCAAGTCTGGGAACATGAGGCTTTCTATTTCTTGGGCCATGCTAAATGAGAATGAAATATTCTAACAGGACAGTGCCTATTTCAGCACAAAATACTACTGTTATAAGGCATTAAGAATTTGAGGTCATTGAGATGAAGCAGTACAATTGATGTTTAAGGAGCTATATTCTGGTGATGCTTTTGAGGGATGTTCAGCTCACAGTGGGCAGAGAAAGTGCCATGCTCCAAATGCCTTGAATGGTCTTGTTTGAGTTCTTAGGCTGTAATAAGAACATTTTGCACAGCTATAACACATTTCTGCAAAAGATTTCTTAAGTGCTGAACAAATTAGTATGCTTTATTACAGCTTTTAAGGTGGAAACCAAAAAACAGGTAGATAAAACTGGCCTCGCTGTGGAATCAGGCGTATTAGTAAGGAATTGTGGAATAACAAATTATTGCTCATCCACTGAGCTCTAATAACTGATTCTACACACTTATATTGGCTTAGTTGTGAGGCAGCACAACTTAAATTTTCCTGGTTAGGCAGTGACAGAACTACTAATGTAAATATAGCAGTGGTGTCAAACCTTCAACCAGTGGTGACCCCTCTTGCAAACCAGTCATTCAGATGAAACTTCTGCTCATGAGTCAGGAGGTGCCCAGCTCAGCTCATTGGCAGCATAAGAAAATGTGTTGGATTTTCAGTAAGTGCATGCTCTATTTTGCCCATTGTTCCAGGCAGAGGACTACGGTGGGTAGCTGGAAGTGGTAACCTTGGGACATATCACAGCATTTTTTGCCAGAAGACATTTGGTAGCACTGCAGGTCACAGCATTTTGAGACTGAGACAGGCTAAGAGTGTGCACATGGTCCATTACTCTAGTTACTATGACCAACTTGGTATATTCAGGTCTCTTGGCTACTAGAGCCTTCTTCTAAGTAGTAAATCAGTCTACTTTTCCTGGATGAAGTAACCATGACCCTCCAATGGATGAACAAACCTTTCTCCTCTGGAATGAAGCAGGTGTGTCACTGCCAGAAGGGTGATGGGGTGAGGTGTGTTGAAGTGAGAAAGATACCTTTTTTCAAGCTGAGGGTAATTTTCAAATAATTTTTCTTGGTTTTTTTTAATGTTCTTGCATTTACTTATTTATACTTTGTTTGGAATATCTCTTTTGAGAGTTAACCAAGTGTAAAAATTCAATAAAGGGGTTAAATTTGAGAAGGTATACTTGCCAAAACAAGGCAGGGAGAAAGAAGGAAAGAAAGGGGAGTGCTGTGGAAACAATCACACAATCTGTACAGTAAAATAAAAGATCCTGAAGTGGAAATATAAGGGCTAAGCAAAAACCTACTGAACTCAGTACAAATAAGAAAACCCACCTTATTCTTGTGCTGGTATCTTTTCTAGCAGAAGCTGAGTAGTACAACTGCAGCTTTAGGCAAGAAGAAGTAGAAATGTCAGCAGAGTATGGTGTTAGCCCATCTCCCTGGCAGGGATGTTTGAGAACATCTATCAGCAACAGCCTTAGTATTGGGCTTTCCCTGCTAGAACGCCGATAACTCTCTATCTCTGCTCCCTGATTATGGTCTGTCTGTGCATTTTATTTATTGTGTTTATATACATAATGTAAAAGGTTTACAAGGACCAAAATAGGAGTCTCTTAGCAGGCATAAATCAGTATAACTTCAGTGGCATGTTGATTTACACCTACTGAGAGTCTGGCTAGAAATATTGTACCTGAGTGCTCATTCTCCCTACCTTTTTTTCTCCTTGGGATCCAGAAAAATCTGGACTTCTTCTGAACAGTGTATCTCGTCAAACTAGAATGCAGGTAATGATGAACAAACTGAGTACAAACTGTGCAGTTTAGTTGTATCAATGGAGGCAGATTTGCAGGGCTAATCGTTGCCATTTATGTTTTTAATCCTGTTGTGTAAATTTTGAAGAGCACCAGGCAAATTTTCATCTTGTCAAATGTGATGGTTTTGTTTATTTTTTAAAGCCTTCAGGACCAATCTGAGTCAAGCTGGGACTGAGAGCACAGTGGTAAAACTAATTTTTCTGGTTGGAAGAAGTTCATATGAACCTTATCTCACATTTCCATTTGTACACTTGGGTGTCCCTGGTGTTCCACTTTGATTTTGGAACAGGATCAAAGGCGAGCCGGCAAAGTCAGCAGGAATTGTAAAATATTTTTGCCTGGTTTCAGGTCAACACCCCAGTAAGACAATCAATCCCCTACAGTTCTTAACCACATGATAAGCTTCTCTTTGTTACATTCACCACCATAGTCAGCAGGCAGAGTGACTGGTGGAGTTAAATCTAGGTTTGCTCAAACACAGCCTGAAGTGCTTTCAGAGGGTGTATAAACTTAATGACATGTGGGTTTTAGGTTTGTAAAGAATACGCAAGGCCTGAAAGAGCCTTAATTAATGGGCTTATCTGATTTGAGCTAGAGAGGGCTATACCAGTAAGGCCTGATGCAAGCTAATTGATATGGGAGGTAATTTTTATTCAGACGATGCCTACTGATGAATCTAGACTGCTGGAGAGAATTAGAAAGATGGAGTCCTACAAGGCATTTGAAGACCAACTGTGTACCCACTGGCCCTCCAGAGAATGGCAAAGCTGACTCAGAGGATGTCTAAGTGACAGTTTCTATAGATGCAAGTCAATAAAACCGTTACATTTATGATATGTGCATTCGCTTATGTACATAAATGCCAATTGATTCTGAGTAAAGTTTTTAATTTATGTAATTTTTTTTTAAGTGTGGTTGAAAGAATCTAAGGGCTTTTCTAATGTGCTGGCAAAAATTTACAGAGGTTCTGATATTTAAAAAGTACTTTTGTTTCCTTTGCTTTTCTTCTACTGTCCTGATTTACAGAGCAACTTTTCTTATTGAAAGGTAATGTAGGTTCTGCTGTGATTGCAGGTAAGACCAAAGCCTCACCTGGGGTCAGCAGGAACGCTCTGCTTGCTGATCAAGAGGGACTGAGCATCTGGCCAGTAGTGTCTGAATCACAAAGTTGTGCTAGGACTTTAATTTCTGTTTTCACAGACCACTGCGAGGAAGAAAAAATAATCACTGCTGTGGAAAAAACGAGTAGGCAACCTAGCCTGACAGTCTTTTGCCAGCATAGCTAAAGTAGTGAAATAATATCCATAGTGCCCCAAACCTGTGCACTTATTTTTTTCCTGATCATTTTTAGTACTTTTTCCTGACCGTGATTAGTATTTGTCCTGGAGAATGACATCTGCTAGTTTCTCTAATTATATCCTTATGCCAGAAATGGCAGAGGATATACGTCCCCATGTAAAGAAAGATTCCTGACCCTGACATGCAATGAAGAAAGAGTAGCAGCAGGATAAAAACAGATTTGTGAGTAGTTAGTAAATGGGATGGCTTCATTTCACTGATCTTCATTACTGGTTAATTGCTTTGCAGTTGCTGAGTCCTGGAGAGTTGTGAGTATGTTCCCATATCATAAACATTTCACAAATCAACATTCAGACCAGATGGAAATGGATGAAGAACAGTCATTTTGTGTGTTTCTCAAAAAAGGAGTACAAAGATTAAAGTATGGGAGAACGTTTAATTAAATTGTGGAACTCATTGCTGTGGGAGGTTGTGGATGCTGAAGGTGTATCTGGACTACCAAGGCACCTGGACAAATTCTTATAATCTTTTCCAGGCTTCTGTTATTAGTCGCTGTTGGAGAGGGGTTACAGGCCTGGGTCTTTCCATAAGATACATTTCTACCATGTTCTTACGGTTTGCTAGTTACAGGATGCCAGTCACCCTTCAAAAGCAGAAACTATCCCTAATGTCTAAGCTGCTCAGTAATGAACTGGGATACTCCACAGTAAATCTGGAAGACAAACAAGTCATAGATTATGTGGATGCTCTTTGCATAAACTCCTGATTTGTCCTTAGTGGATGTATTTGTAGAAAGAAGGAGACATTCCTCAATGAATTAAAGACAAGAAAAATAAAAATGATACATTTGCAGTGAATACAGTGAATATTTTCTCTGACTCTCCTTGTGATCAAATAAGGTTTTTGAAAGATATACACGGAAGCTTAGCCTAGAAAGCAGTCAGTATTAGGGTTTGATACGTCATCCAGAATAACACTTGGCAACAAAGTATCCTGAAGAAAGTCCTACTCTGCTTCAGGAAAGGTTTTGAAACTCTCCTGTGTACTTTTGCCGAGGCTCACCGACCTCTAGCAGCCACCGACAACCTTCCATCTCCACCAGCTGAGCCAAGAAATGTCTCTGGGACAGTCTGGATGCATTTCCCTTGAGAACATATTAGCATGGAGCTCGAGCTAAACAGAAGAGACTAAAATATTTTGTGTCTCAACTTTTGTTTGTGTTACCATTTGCAATTCTCTTTCACCACTGAAACAGATTTTGTGAGAGGTTTCCCTTACAAGATGTCTCCTCCATTCTTGTGTTCTGTGACTTTTCTTGCTTCTTCTTCAGAAACAGCTGCCATTCCCTGAGAATAATCCTACTCTAGGTGTCTAAACCTGTCAAAATCAAAGTGTCTGGGGGTGTAAGAGCTGTGAGTTGCTATATTCTTCTCTCCAGGCACAGCGTGACTTTCTTGTTGTATATTAAAAACAGCAGCTGTTGTTGGAGGTGAGGGTTCTGGAAATGAAAAGCATAATGTCCTAATTACCTATGGCAGGGAAAACATCTGTGAGGGAAAACTAATGAAATTAATTCCAGAGCTTAGCTACTGAATACATTAATTGACATTAATTAATGCTAAATTACAAAGCTCTGCCAATAGAATCACATAAAATGTCCATGAGAATCAAATGCCGAAACAAAATCCTTGAGTTAATGTGAGCACAACAAAACTTCCCTTAGGAAAAAAGAGGGATCCAGGCACTGCAAGAAGCCTGCTTTTTTCCTTCTTTCTGTCTCCCGTAGCAGAGGGAGCTTTTCTTGGTGTGCACATCTCAGGGTTTGGTTGTTTGGGAGATTAGCTTAAGCAATTTCAGTGCCCTGCCCTTTAGTAGTTATTACTGGCATTTTAGAATTGAAGCCATGGAGAATTGCACTGTAAAAGTTCACAGGAATTGCCTTAGTAAATCTTCATCAATGATACAATCACAGCTGCCGAGACTCCTGTGATCGCAGCAGAAATAGGCATAGTCCCCATTCCTCCATTAAAACAGGATCGAAAAAACTTCAGTGACCTCTAATGGATGTCAACCTGACCTGCTCTTTAAAATCTCTTGTGGAGGAGATTCCTTAATTTTTTTGGCTGGCTGGTCCCAGCAGCACCCATCCTGTTACCTCCCTGTGCTCTCAGGATAGATAACCCATTCTCATGGGAAGTGAGACAGCACTGCAGTCTCCTTTCAGTGTCTCCCAGACAGCTGGTGTGCCTGTGGAAATAAAAGAAAACAGTCGTGGTGGGTGGAAAAAAAAAAGGAGACAAGGTGGGAAAGAGAGGCCTATGCTGGTCAGAGGTCTAGCTTTATGCTGGGTGATTTGATCCCATGTATGAAAAGCCACCCAGTCTTGCCAACAGCTCAGTGGGCAGTGGGGCCAGCCATTTGAACTGATGCTACTTTGTTTAAGCTCAGGATTGCCAGGCATTTCACTCAGGAACCTCGCTGAGACAGAATGAGATCCCATCCGGAGTACTGCATCCAGCTCTGCAGCCCTCAGCACAGGAAAGACATGGACCTGTTGGAGCAGGTCCAGAGAAGGGCCACAAAAATGATCAGATGGGTGGAACACCACTCCTATGAAGACAGGCTGAGGGAGTTGGGGCTGTTCAGCCTGGAGAAGAGAAGGCTCCGGAGAGACCTTATTGCGGCCTTCCAATACTTAAAGGGGGCCTATAAGAAA
>JAVKLA010000093.1:29889413-29912284 GCA_034782735.1 Sagittarius serpentarius | reverse complement strand
CCAGAGAGGTGGTAGAAGCCCCATCCCTGGAAACATCCAAGGCCAGGCTGGACGGGGCTCTGAGCAACCTGATCTAGGTGAAGGTGTCCCTGCTCACTGCAGGGGGGTTGGACAAGATGATCTTTAAAGGTCCCTTCAAACCCAAGCCATTCTATGAAGGTGGGGGCAAGTGTGGGCGGCTGTCCTTCATGACGCAATGGATTGAATTAAACAGGAGGAGTAGGAATTGGTTGTGTTGCAGGTAAAAAGATGCATGCCAGTTCTGCGTCTTATGATAAGGAGGGGACATGCTGCACCACAGAGTACTATTGGGTGGTGGAAGAGGCTCTGGCCCCTTTGTCCCCCTCCTTCTTGGGATCAGAGGGACAGAGGGCTGAACAGCTCTGAAAGGGAACTTTCCTGAACTCACTGGAATGAGCAGGCTGGGAGTTAAGTTGTTCCCTGCCCTCTCGTGGCTAATGTGGAAAAAATCATGTCCCTCTGAAGGGAAATGTATTTCGATCATGCTGTCGGGGCTGTATTAATTAATGTTTTGCAGTGAGCTGCGAAAGCATAAAATGTTATAAACTGCGGTGACTAATAATACTTAGCGCTTTATATATTCCAAGAACTCTGCAAACACCGGGTTAAAATCATCCCTCATCAAACTTTCCTGAAGGTTCGTTACTCTGCATGTCTGTTTCAAGCTGAAGTCAACAGCCCTTAGAAGCAAGGAAAGAAATGTCAAATGATAGATTTTAATTAAAAACAAGATTAAATATGAGATGGTAAAAATCCAGCCATTTCTATTTCAGTGTAAAATGCTACTTCGTAGATCAGAAGGTGGTAATTATATCAAACAAGGGCCTGCACTTCTCCAACAAGGAGAAAGATGAGAAATAGTTCTAACATTAAATGCCATGTAGTGTTTCTGTCATGTAAGTGCTAATGCTAAAATGCCAAAATCCTTCTTCCTGTAAACCAGCTTTGTCATTAAACAAAGTGCAACTTCTTAATTGATCTAAAAGAGCCCAAACTGAATACTGAGAATCTGGTTATGTATTCTAGGATAAATTACCACCATAAAAAAATTCAAATTGTTTTTCTTCAGGTGATGGGTTATGAGATGAGCACCCTGCAGTGCTTCAGAGTAGGAGATGAGGACATCCCATACAGTGACAGTGGATGAGATGGCTTTAGGGCTGCATTTAGGCCGTTTACTTTGAAACATACAACTGATAGAAACTGCTAAGGCCTCTAGTTTCAAGAGAGTGTGGAATGATTTCCCAGGTATGCCAGAGTGCATCTACTGCACTGTCAACAGAGAAGTAGGTAAAACACCTGAACAGGAGGTGGTCTGAATTACTCTGCAGAGTGTAAGTGCTGTAGGAAATAGAGGTGTGCTGTGCAAGAGTTTTCTCAGTGGTGACACTATGGGGCAGGTGTCCTCTGGTGTCCTCATATTTGTGTAATGCTCTGGACTTTGGCCATGTTCTAAATAAACTCAGCTTGTGACTGTGGAGAAGCTGTCATCCTCTACAGCAAATCCCACACCATGGGGATGACAGGGAAACTGAAGAGGCTCAGCACAGAGAGTACCTGTCCTGTAGCATAGACACAACTCTTCAGACCCATAGTTACTTTGGGAATCACAGGACTTGGGATGGTCATTGCCTCTGTAAAGGGTCCTTCACAGCTCTGTTGTTCCCTCACTCAGTTCCTTGCTTTAAGCTTAAGCCTGAGTATCATCCGAGTAAACTCAGCAGAGCAGGTAACAGTGCTGAATGGTATGTCCTTGACTAGGTTTCTGTCAGACCTGAGCCACAAGCATTACATTGTGCAACCTTCAAATGCTGCCTCTGGTCTGTTTCCAGCATGGAACTACAAGAGTGGCATGGAGTAATCAGATCAGCTATGCTGGGCTCTGTCTTGGTATAAAGGAGCAATGTGTATCTCTGATGTATGGTGTAAGGTGGAATGAAAGAAATAATGGGAGGCTGAGGCAGGTGAAGAAGGAAGGAGCTTAAGAAAGTAATCAAGGGTGGATTTATGAGAGATGTAAGGGAAAGAAGTGTTGTGTTGCACTGAATGGATGGTGTCACTTTATGTCACGTGAGGCTGGGAAGTAGAAATGCTGCCTCAGCAAATAGGTTTGTGACATTAAGAAGAATCTGTGCTCAGGATCTCAAGTGTCTTGATTTTGTTCTTTTCCTTTCAGATGCCCAATACATCACCTGCAAGATGCAGAACTGCAGTGAAGCCACTCGCAGCAAACCGTTTCCAGGCTATATTGACCATAACTCCCTGATTGTCCAGGATGATTATGTCTTTGTTCAGGTGCAGAACACCCTCTTCTCTTATTTTTTCTATTATTTTTTATTATGTTATTCTGTATTATATTATTTTCTCTTCCATACCTTTGCATGTGTGTGCATGTGTGTTAGCTCCCAACTAATCAGACAACACTGGATCCAAGTAATAAAGGCACTGAGTGTATTGTAGCAGTTCCTTGCAATGCTAATAGTGTTCCTTTTACCTCTAGTATCTTGTCACTGCAGGGTCATAGAGTTCCTGCCTGGAGCATCTGCCATATGTACTGGAGTGCTCTGAGCCACTCCCTGCAATCTCACCAGCACTCTAGGATTACTGCTTTAGCCCCCAGCTTGAAGTGATGTGTCAGTCACCTGCTGTTACAAGGAAGTAGACGAAAGTGGTTTTGAGCATGAGAGGGAAATAGAAAAGGAGGGAGGGAGTCAGGGGAAGAACCAAAGAAGGAGTAATCAGGCTTTATTGTTATGCCTCAGTTGTGATTATAGTGAAAAGGCTGAAGATGAGATGTACTCAGCCAAGCTCTGTTCCAGGTGAGAGCTGGTGAATAGATCTGAACCACTGTGGGTTTCATTAGGCTGCCGCCAGTGTCCATCTAATAACAGCTGAAGAGGACAAAAATAACAACAGAATTGCAAGGAACATGGAGGTGAACTGGAAATCATTAGGACTAAACTGGTCTTCCAGACAGTTTATATTCTGCCATGCTTGGGGGTAGAGGGAAGAGAAAGGACAGATATTTTAAACTGGGTGAGTTGATTGCTAATTACCTTCAGTTAATGAACTCAGTCATAAACACCAGTCTAAATCATCCACAAATAAATCTGGGGCATACGTTCCAGAACAGCTTTTGTGCCTAGTGTGTCTGAGCCATAAATGAAATGTTTATGTGGTAAGCAATGCAGGGGCACGCATCGCTTTTCAGCCATGCTCTCTCATTTCAGAATGACTGTGTGTTTGTGGCTCGAGTAACACAGGAGCTGGGGAATTTCTCTACATATGTGAATTGGTTCATTACTTCATCACTGATGCCTTGGTTTTGTGCTCTTCAAGATTGTTAGTCTTCTCTGTTCTGACCTGATGTTACTACACACTGTAGAGAAGCCAACCTCTGCCTCATCTGGAGTCAGTGCTGCGGAGATTGTCTACCTTTCTGGACAGCACTTGTATTTTGATGCATTTCTCTTTCTGTCTATAAACTGTTGTATAGTGTTCCCAGTGCTGCCAAATTTTGGCTTTGTCCTACCTCCATGCTAGCTGCATGGTGTAAGGAGGAGCATGTGAGGAGAGGCAGCCTCTTATGATGTTCCCCTTAATGCCCAGTGGGACTTCACACAACCTCATATATTCATGTTTGTAATGCAGTTTGAGAAGGTATCATGTAATATTTGGATTTGGAAAGCTCCCATTTTAATCCTTAAACTTCTTAGGATTCTTAAACAGAAATAAATATCACAGGTCAAAGAGATAGTACTTGCCAGTCATTAATAACTAACACTTACAGGTATGAAATAATAATACTGTAATCCCTAGAAACAACCTGTGCTTTGTTCGAAATAGTCAGTGAATGCACTGTTGGCTGGTAATTTAAAGCGGGATTCTCCAAGTGGTTATGTATGTATCTGGATGTATCTGGCTAGCAAGGAAGAGCTAAGTAATATGCTGTGGCTGATGCTGGACCCTGCCTTATCCCAGGCACTGTTCTTCAGATGATGAATAGCCCTATACCAGACAGTAAAGGTTCGGAAGAATAGGTAAACACCCTCAGCACCCTCCCCTAGCCTCCCCTATCTTCCTTGCTCTCCATCTAGCTTTCCTGCAACTAAGGCATTTGGAATGAGCATTAGTAGGCTCAAAAGCAGGAGGATAAGGGAATGTGTGTTTATTTCTGCCACTACACCGTGTTTTATTTACAAACTGATACTCTCTTATAAACAATGCTTCTGGGCTTCCTTCCCCTAACTTTTGCCCAATTCCCTTAAAAAAAAAAAATTGTTGAAGAACTTTAGAATAAGAAGTAGTTCTTATTTTACTTAATCTGGTATGAACCTAGCCTCAGTGTATCTTGCATTTTAAACTACTGCAGTGCATTTTAAAACACTTACTACTGAAGAAAAGTCTTGATAAGCCCATATATCAGGCAATTAAAGTGAAGTTCTGCATGGAGAATCCCTTGGAATATTTGTTCTTCAGCATCTTTCATCCATGGATTTCAAAGTACTTTACAAACATTGATTATACTTCAGCAGCACTGGAAGCCAGATAACATTGGCAGCTTTTTTTCTTTCAGTTTTCTCCCCCCTTTAATAGGTGGTAGGAGATGAAACCTCACATTTTCAAGGTCTTGCCATCAGTATTTAGGCATTGAATAAATGGCCAGACTCACAAATCAGCTGAGCTTCTCCTGCTTTCAGGAGCTGTGAATGCTTAGCTGATCTTGTAACAGATACATATGATGGCTTGTACAGGGCCACACAGGAAGCAAAGCTGGAGGCAGAAATAGAAATCAAGCGTTGTGTCTGCCAATCTGCTGATCTAACCAATAGCCTACACGGCAGCTCTGCAGACAGCAAAGAACAGACTGTTTTGTGGTAAGGCAGAGGAGAGCTGTGGTATCTGCAGGTGACGTAATGGCCCAAGTGAAGCCAGGACTTCACTTTCCCCAGACTTTCACCTGAAATTCTGGCCTTTGTCTGTGTTTGCAGAAAATGAGATTCCTCTTGCTTTCTTTTTCAGCCACTGTCAGTTGGATCAACATTTATTCATCAACTGTAATAGTGCTTGCAGTTTTAAGCCATTGTTGCCAAGACTGATATTTCCCTTGACAGCTTTTCTTGATATTTTCCCTAATAATACAAAAAAATTTAAAAAATCCTGATGATAACTTTCCTGCTTCTCTCATAGTTGACATCTGGAGGAAGACCACATTATTACGTTTCTTATAGGAGGAATGCATTTGCACAGATGAAGCTGCCAAAATACTCCTTGCCCAAGGTAAGTTGCTGTTGCTGGAATGCCCATAGGAACCTGCAGATATTTTGATTGTACAGAAATTCTTGAATCTGACACAAGTAACTGCAAGATGACATGCAATGAGTGAAAACATCATTCTTCTTTAACAGAAGATATGCAAGCAAGAAAGGACTGAAAACAAAGTCAGCACTTTGGCTAGTCAAGGACATCAGCATGAAATGTAGACAGATACCACAGCCCATGTCAATTACCATTTCTTTATGGTTAGTTAATTAAGTTTTGGAGGGGACTTTTTTTTTTTTTCTTTTTTTTTGTCTTAAAATGCCCTTCTCCTGTCCCTGTCCTGTGTGGGTTGCTTTTCGTGCTGTGCCTCATTAGCAGATTTTAATGGCAACCAAGCAAAGAGATGTCTTTGTGTGTCTGCTCCCTATCTTTCCTAATTAAGAACAATGGTGAATTAGCATTGGAGCTTGAAAGGCTACTGCTGCCTTCTGGAGCTGAATTTTTTAAAAACCGATATAAAATGTTAGCTCCGCTTTGAAGAAATCACCATTTTGCAGCTGGGCTCCTAACAGCTTCTTAACAGAGTTTGTTTTTTTTTTTAATTATTTGAGGCCTTTTCATTCTTTAAATAGTCTGGCTTAAATGAAATTTAAGCTTAACGGTAGCAAATGATCTTGTGGATTCTATGTGAAGTCTAACATCTGGAGACAAATGCATTCCCAGAAATTAACAAAAGGATTGTCAGAAGGAAAAAAAGAAAGTGCAAGGTCAACCTTTTCCTAGAAGTTGAAAGTGCAGCAGATTTTGTATAGGTGGAAATATTAAAAGGGATAATTTCACAACTAGCTGTCTTTGATTCCTCAACCCAACCAACCTGTTTATAGTGGATGGACTGGGTGACCTTCATATAACCAGACTGCAGCTCAAACCCAGGCCTTCAATGCCATACCTTACCTACTCCGCTCTTGTACCCTTTGCTCCTGTTTACATCACCTGAAAACCCAGCTTACAGAACATTGAAGACCCTACCAGAAGCCATGATATCTTCTTGGCTCTGACACAGGAGACCTTCAGTCATGTTTAAAGATAGGTTGGTTTGAAACTTCCTGCCCAAGCAGGAAGGAATTACTCTGTCAATTCAGATCCAATTTAAACAGATGTTATTTGAAGTAGCCCTTAGCAAAGGAGTTGCATTTTATAGCATGGTTATTGTAACACCCAAATCAAAATCATCGTTTACAGCTGATTCTGATCATCTGTAGACAGACTGCTTCCTTTGATCTGGTTGCCTCCTTTAGCCCACACTTACTTTTCCAACTGTCCACCTTCTTAAAGAGATTGCTGGAGAGCCAAGGAAAATACATTACAATTAAATTGCAGTGTGTTCTCAGAGAATAGGAATTGGAGCAATACATTCATGTTATTTGACCTAAAGAAAAAGGCATATATTTAAGGAGATAAGATGCTTTGTCACAACCTTGGAGTATCTTCAAAGATGGAAGAGCTACATTTGGCTTGGAAGGAACTACAGTGGAGCTGTGGCTGTCTAGGAGGCTTCTATCAAAGCAGGATAGCTGTTTTTATTAAAAATGCACAAAGCCTTATACTATTCAAGGAACTGAAACGGCTTCTTATATGCCTAAATTCTGTTTTATCTCCTTCAGCTAAGAAAGAGGGGCAAAGTATGGTAAGCAGTACTAAGCGACTTCTGGAATTGAAGATGGGAATATCAAGCTTTCTGTTTCTGCATATCTCTCTTCCTCAACTGGAGGCGTGTGAAGGCAGGCAGCTTTGGCAGGTGATGCTGCTTAGGCAGGAACGGCCTACAGCAAAACAAAACTAAAATATTCTTGTTGGCATTGATAGCCTGGTAACCAGTTTGATTAAAAGTCTAAATGAATTTGAAACTCTCTCCCATATAGGAAGATAGCTGCATATGTGCATACAGGTGGTGTTAACCCTGTAAATGGTCTTTATTGAGACCTGTTAATTTCTGCAGTGAGGTTGACCTGTGCTTTGGTACTGCCTATTCTGTAACACTATACCACAGCACCACAATGTCAGCTCTGTCACAGACTCTGTAATGTCACTCATGATAATCACCTTAAATGTACACACAAGGTACATTCACTCCATTTTAGACCAATGCACTGGGCAGACATCTGCGATACTGAAGCAAGCCAAGAAATTTCTCTTTTATTAAGACCTGTCTTTAATTGGTGCTAGGCTGAATACTGATGGGATGGGTGCATGTGGTACCTCTGTTTTAAATTCATCACCTTCTTTCAGCCTCAGGATACATATCCTGATGGAAGAAGCAATAACCACAAAAAATTCTTAAATACAGATCTTAAAAAGAGCTAACAGTCCCAGTAATTGACAGGATAAAACAGGCATTACGCATCCCTGCTATTTATCTTGCCAGGAAGAAAAGTTCCCTGACCAAGTGCAAAAAGGGCAATTGCAGCATGTTTAGTAATTCAGAAAGCCTTGGCCTTTAGTCATTTGTGTAGACGTCTGATCAAACCCATGCACAGCATCCTGCTCTTACTTTTGTCTTTGGAAGGGCAAGAGGGACAGATAGTAGAACTGAATATTAATGTACTTCCACTATGTGCTGGAACAGAGAGAGGAAAGTTCAGGCTTTCAGCAGGCAGAGGCACGGGGAGCCCCTGAAGATGACAATGACTGTTTGAGAAAGGTGTCTTGCTTCACTTTCCTGTCCTCTTCCCTTTCTGTAGGGAGGTGAAATGAACATCTCTTGTAGTAGTGGAAGATGCAGTGAAGCTCTTGCTCCATATCAAGATGAAGGCTGTCTTTTTGTATTATTCCTCCCCCCCAAACACCAGCCCTCACCCTGAAAAATATAAAATAGAAGTGAATATGATATGCTGACTAATTTTAATTTTCCCAATGTGGAAACTAAAAAATTCCTGATGTTGGTCAAAGACTGCTTGACGCCCATATACCGATCCCTTTCCGTCAAAGCTGTGCATTGTTACCGCATCTATTGGACAAGGCCATATTAAGAGGAAAGGTTAATTGATCCCCAAAGGCAAACAGTTGGAACACTATCTTTTTTTACTTTCTGCACTATGTATATTGTGCCAATTCTGTCTCAATCTCTGCTTCTCCAGGCTTAAATTCCTTCAGCCTTGCTGGGGACTTCTTTAGACTTGCATCTTACAGCATGATGTGATCAAAACTCAGGAAGCATCTAGTGAATAAATTAACTTACTTGCTTCTTAAGCATTCATGAAATTGTCTTTAGTTTTACCTGGTGTTGATCAGAATATCTTTTTACCTCTCTCCCCTAGTTATTACAAAACTATTAATTAAAATGGTAAGTTAATGAAACTGTACATTCACCAGACAAAACAAGTTTTACTTATAATCTGTCTATGTTTAAATAGAGAGGTCTGTCCATCTGTATATGCATATATGCAAAAGTTTAAACTTGAGAGTTTAAGCTTGTGCCTGAAGCACATTGGGAACACCTACTCATGTAGATCTACCAGCAGATTGACTAGGGTGACTGTGTGAAATAAGGAGCCTCTGACAAACAGCTGCGGCAGTAACTTCTAGCCCCGCTGGAGCTAAGAGAGGATATCTATTCACAACCACAATTAGTAGAAGGCAGTGGGACTTATATTGCCTTTCCTATTGCCTCAGAATTTAAGCCAATCTGTTCCTCCACAAAACCAGCCCATCTTCTGAGATACATTTTTCTCCAGTGCAAAGAAGCAAGTAAATCAAGTGAATATTCATCCAGTCCATACTCAGCTCTGGATCTGGACGAACAAAAAACTGTTCTGAATCTTACAAATTTATAGATCAGATTTCGTCATTATATTATTTTTCATCTTTACATTAAAAGGCTCCATCTGGAAGTATTAATTCCCCCTACAAAACCATGAAAAAGTGAATTGTCAAAGACTATTATTAACAGAAGGAAGAAGTAGCATCAGCTTCCAAAGAGTATATTTTCTGATAAAGTTCTGAATTTTGCATATAGAAAGCCCTGGCTGAGATTCATGGAAGCAGAATAACTTTGGGATATCTGCCCAAAACAGGCAGAACAGCTGAATCTTCTGGGAATCACCTGGTGCTAAGAAATCTCCATTTCTTTTCCTACCTTCACAGATTTTTATGGCACCAAAGGACGCAGGGTGCCTGTGCTGGGCAGATAAAGCCTGAGAATTTCATTATAACAATCTCTCTCGGTGGCTTTTTCCACGGGGTAGTAATTTCTCCAGGCTTTGAAAGAGGGAATCAGTTTTAATAGTTTCTGTTTTTTCTTTAATTCTGCAATCTTTTCGTTGCTTCCTGCCTGCTCTAACACACAGAACAAACAGACTAAAACAAAACCTTACTTGTAACACTAGTGATCTAACTACAATTCTGCTCTTTACATCTAGTGAGGATTAGGGTTGTCTTTCTGATATATTTCTTGGGGGGGTGTTTAGCACAGTGGTCCAGGACCTTGGCTTCTAGTCAACACAGCACCGGCTGCAGTCATTAACCCATTAGATCCTCCTTGTATCAGTTCCCAAGCATACTTGGTTTCTGAATGCTAGGCAAGAAGCAGATGTTTCAGATGCTGATTTTTTTCTTCTTTTAAAAAAAACCCCACATTTTTAATCTGTGCTTGCACAATCACAAGTGGAATCACTCAGATAAAAAAAAAAACCAACACAAATAAACAACACCCCCTCATCCCCAAACAAAGTACTCATTAAAATGAAAGTGTTAGTAGCGGGGGAAAAGTGCTGCTGTATAACACTGTACTGCCAATGTAAATGTTCAATTAACACCTCATCAGTTAATTACCGCTTTGAAAATTGGCAGAAGAGACCTGGGGTAAAATATTCCTGGATGGGATTATCCGCTTACAGGAGCATTGTCTACAGTTTCCGATTAAGCTCCAGCCTAAATATATCCCTTACTCCTGCACAATTACTTTGGTGCCCTTGGAAATGACAGAGGAGAGCTCCCTCTAGTTACCTTCCTCTCTTTTCTTTCCCCAGGACATGCATGTTATCAGCACAGATGAGAATCAGGTGTTTGCAGCTGTACAAGAGTGGAACCAGAATGACACGTACAATCTGTATATCTCCGACACCCGAGGGGTGTACTTCACCCTGGCCTTGGAAAATGTCAAGAGTAGTCAAGGGCTGGAGGGGAATGTGATGATTGACCTCTATGAGGTATGTCATGACTCCAAACATGTCATTCCTATTTCCAGAGCTCACGTGATGCCAATATCATTTTATTCTCGCACATCAGTCTCGTAATACGCATGTGAACAGCAAAGCCAAAAAGTGACCAAACACATAGTTTTGCCATCCTTTTGCTTAAGGGCATCAGTGCAATCAGCTGAGTTTCAAGGCCAGGTTTTACACAGGTGTTGAATTTAGGCCCAGCCTAGTACTGTGAACAGATTCACTGCTGTACTCTCCTGTAGGTTCTTAGGTGAGAAAGAGCTCATGGCTCTTTCATGCATAGGAAGATATGCATCGGAAGATGTAGTGGAGTAGTTCGTTCATTCCCTAAGAGGAATATTTTAAGTTTCTCAGCCAAAATCCTGCTGACCTTTCTCAGCTTGGACTATTCTGGGAACTGAAGTGATTTTAGATACGCCCTCTTGGGCTATCTCATGAGCATGGACACTCTCCTACCTCATTTTGATGTCCCTTTTACCCTTGAGCCTTTTTCTGACAAGTACATTCTGCCTAAGCTCACCTGTAAAAAGGCCAATTGACATTGTCTTCTATGACAACTGATCCTAAGAATAGGACTTTTAATGTGCCCTTGTACTTCTCTTGTACTCTGCTGCCTGTTTTACTTCTGGGGACAGCACTCAGCTAAGTAGAAATTCAGTCCTCAGCTGGTGTTTTGAGGGTCAGCTTCTCTTTTCAGGTCTGCTCCAGGGGATATTCTGACCATTTAGAATAAAGGCCATGAACTAGATCTGAGTTCCTTTGAAAATAAAGATGCTTCCCCTATTTCCTTATCACTGTCTGAATATTAGCTCTGCTATGTAGTTTGCCTTCAGCTGCCCTTTACTTGGAAACCTCCTTGAATTGTCCAAACAGAGCCGAAGTGTTGTACATAAATGCAGATGAACTGTAGGAGGATGGGCACTGGCATTTCAATCATTTGGGGATTTTTACTATTAATCTCTCTGCAGCACTGGCAGCCCATGGAAAAACTGTTGCCTCTTATTACTGTCAGCTTGAAAAGCAGTTTCACTGCATTATCTAAAGGTGTCCTACTTCCCAGGGGGGAAGAAAAGCCTTTGTTTTATTAGGCTGACACCACACAGTAACCTGGATTGAAATTGATGGAATCAGACTTGTAACGTCATATCTGCTGATTATCTAGATAGAAAGAATATTGGCTGACACTGAACCTGGCACAAACCTTCCTTTCAATTTGATGTTCTAGCTGGAAGGGAACAGAAAGCCATGCAGTGTGATTCTCCCAGTGGGGTTGTTGCAAATGATGAATGCTTTAGGGGTAAATGGAAATGAAGACGAGGGAAGAAAAAAATCCACAGATAAATTAAAAGGAAGTGGAGAGATTGCAAAATGAGTCCTTCTGTGGTGACAGCGGTATATTTAGAAAAGCAAGATTATTGGAGAAGATGCCAGAGAAAGACCTGTTTAATGTGCACACGTCTGTATGCGTGTTTGCCAGGTGTTAGAAGTAAGTTCTTCTGGTTGCATTGTAGTGAGCGTGTTTGTGTGTGTAGGTTCCTAAACTGATTCTACATCAAGGATAAATCTGATCAGTGCTGCTCAATGGGGAATTGCATTGGGCATGAAGAGAAAACAGAAGGCTTTTTTTATGGTACCTCATCATGTTGCCCCTTCTCTTCTCCTGTAAGTCATCAGGAACTTTTCACTCAGAAGTTGTTATTTCAGTGTGTGGGCCCTTCTGCTGCTGGACCTTGTAGAGGATGAGGAGACCACTCCGAGAGGGACACTATTCCCCCTTCTGCATGTTGGACAGAGCAGGGTATGGGAATAGCTCTCATCACCACCACCTTCCAGTCCCAATTCATCAGTAGCACACTGGACTCAGCATTCAGTGGGTCTGCAGTCACAAAAGGGCTGTCCTAGAGATGATCTTCTAGAGCAAGGGAAGAGCAAGAATCACTGGCCATTGGGTCTGAGTGCCCTTTCTAGTTTCTGCACCTCTCCAGTGATGTGGTATGGCTCTGCTTGGCTCCAGCTGGACTGGTCCGCAGCAAGACAATCCTGCCTGTGGGAATCCATGCCTGAAGTGATAACAGACTGTGAGGAGTTGTGTCTATAGCTATGGTATACATGCCTATCACTCTGAGATGTATTTTTTTAGCAGTATGCATCTTGGATGGGAAGTATGTTTGATGTATGAAGTTGGTGATGGGGAGTGGAGAATGTGTTTTGAGTTGTGTGTTTGAGTGTTTTGCATGATTCTTTCTAAAACCGTAGATAGCATTTGTATCTGCACACAATGCATTCGGGGCGGTGAGGATTGTCTACAATGCCTGCGTGGGAGCTGATGGAGTGCTTTTCTTTCTGACCACTGGTGGTCATGCACTTACTTGCATGAGTCTTTCTTGCTTATCACTGTATGAACAGCAGGGATGAACAGATCATTGTTTGTGTCATGGCTGTGTATATGCAATAGGTGTATCTCTTCCTACTGACAGCACACAAACATGTGTAGAGGGTGCGGTCTCTTTTTAAGATAAAGCTGTCTGAGACTGACAGTATAACTTACACTTTGCTTTCTCAGGAAAGGATTCCGAGTCCCAGACCATGACTAGAATCATAAAAAAAAAAAATCCACAGGATTTCAGAACACATTTATCACCTGATATATAAAATGCTCTTTAATCATTTATGGTCAGCATTTCACAGGGACTATATAATACAACTATTTCAGGACAACAACAAAGAAAAGTACAAATGGAGCTATAGGCTCTGGCCTCTGGTGGTAAAGGCAAAACTATGTTATTTTTCCAGCCCTGTCTATTCATGCAGTATCATTGGGAGACAGAGTACCCTTGTCTTTTCAGGGTGCCTTTCTACTACAACAAAGAAATCCTGAATACTTAGTTGGGTGTGAGCAAATAATCCAGCTAAGAAATTGAAAATATTATCTTTTTGTTCTTATATCAAGAATAAATTAGTTAACTACTCACCTTAAAGACTTGCCCATTATAGCAAGTCATGTCTAAGTCTTTACATAACTTCAAATGATATCCAGTGCCATTGCTCAAGCACGAAAGTGCTATTCAGAATGACTAAGTACACCAATGTACTGTACTAATGTTACCAATGCACTGTACACAGTAGTCCCACAGCACGTGACTAAAAGTGCAATAAGGCCTACTCACTGGGAGCTGTAGTACCCAAATCCAGCCACATAATTAAATCAGCTGAGCTGGAACAAACTCTGAATCTGCTGTGTAACGATTTGCTATGTGATGCCATTTAAGTAATAATTTCTATGAATAAAAAGTTTTGATGAATTATTCTGTGTACTAGTTTGACACCATAAGAAGAGATGGGGTAGATGACTGAACAGACTTGCTGGAAAACAAAAAGTTTCTCACTTTCCCCCTCCTTCTCCCGATAACGCTTCCCTTTTTATTGCAGCACTCAGATTGCAGAATGACAGCCTAACAAATTCATTCGCAAGCTGCAGCAGCTATTGGGCTATTGATTTTCAGTGTGCTGAGAAGATGGGAACATACTGCAGTGTGAGTTGTGGTTTGAGGTTGACTTTTTTTCTCCCCACTAAGACACTTCTGGGCTTGGTTCCAACGTGAGTCTGTTAGCATCACATCTTTACAAAATCCTTCTGCAGGTCTATGGAGGAAAGCTGTTGGGTAAAACACCAGGAAAAATAAAAGGATGAGAATCTCATTGCTAACTCTGTAACTAGCATTCTGGGTGGCCTTGCTGGAGTCACCAGTGCTTTGGTTTCCTCAAAATATGAAACTGTAATAATAAAAAATAAAAAATAAAAAAATAAAAAAACTGTAATAAAAATACCTCTGTGCCCAAAGTTGTCCTGTTGAAACACTGATAATTATGAAACACACTGGCAACCTTAGATGAAGGTTTCAGCAGGCTGTGTAAGAATACAAGCACTGAACTGCAAGTTTATGTGTGTGTTGCCATTTTCTTTGCAAGGCCAAAATTGCTGCCGTTTCATGCTACTGGAGTGCAAGAGACAAAAAATTGCCCTGTACATATTTCATCTTTCAGGGGAAAGGGTGCCTACACAGTTGAGAGATTGTCACTTTACAGATAATGCTGTTGACATCTTACCATGTTCCCATGCTTATTCTGAAATATAAGCTTTCTTTTCCATTTGTCATCTTTCCACCTGTGATGGTCTCTCGTTGTCCCCAGCACTTCAGTTTGCCTTCCTTTGATGCTCCTTGGTGATTCTTGCCCTGACATCTAGCACAGTGACACAGCCACCAGATCCCTGTTGGGTTCGACAGGGCAAGAGAGACACATGCACAGAACCTGCATCGGCTTGATCTATTTTTCAGCCATGTCAATTTTTCCTAGGTAGCAGGGATAAAGGGAATGTTCTTGGCTAACAAGAAGATTGACAACCAAGTGAAAACTTTCATCACCTACAACAAAGGGAGAGACTGGAGTTTGCTGCAGGCTCCAGACACTGATCTCAGAGGAAACCCCATTCACTGCCTCCTAGTAAGTACCTGGGGGGGGAATTTGGGAGGTGGTAACATCCCAGAACAATCTTTTTCTACCAGGTAACACAAGAAGGAGAGGGCAGCTCCTCTCTCCACACAGTGTATCTCTTGGAGGGAATACTGCATATTAAAAGTGCTGTACGTCAGGCTTGGGCTGCCAGGTGGTACTGCAAGAGCTGGCATTGTAATTTAGCTTAATTTAATTTAATTTCTAGAACAGAAGGAAGCATCGTAGATCAGCTTCCTTCTGCAAAACTGATGGTCCCCCCCTTCAACAGCAGGTGAAGCTGCGCGCAGTTTCTGCGCAGTTGATTCTCTGAACACTAGATGGGAGGAGTGAGCTGCTGTAGCTCAGGAACTTTCAGGGACCTAATAACTTGAGACAGGCTCAAAGGAAAGGAGAGCTCTGATGCCTTTCAGGCCACTCTGTTGGCAATATTAATATTTATCATTTTCTCTTTGAGCTCAGAAGTGAGAATCGACACATTCATCCAAATATATGTGTAGCTATGTGTTGGGTATATATTGTATCTGTCTCTGTACTTATTGATATAGTTCAACATATAGGTAAGTCTTTAATCATCATTATATGCAAACAGTTTCCAAGGGTGAGAGTGGGATATAAGCAGTGTGAATAGAATTGGAGATCTCTGTCAAATTAGAAAGCTTAGACTGATCTCGACCTATTTTTCAACCAATATAATCCATACACAGTAGGGGAATAATACTCAGAACCCCAGCCTTTGGGATTCTCAATAGCTTCTATATTACACTAATTCTAACATATTTCCGGGCAGAATCAGGGGCACTGTTTAGGCTGCTCTTCCTCCTGCTGTCTGTTGTTTCCCATCAGAAAAAAAATGATGTCGTTTCTCATTGTGACGCTGTAAGTTTGTAAGAATCTGAATCAGTATTCTGTTTTGTGCGTTGTGGTAAGTAGCTAAATGCTACACTAATCTCTTGACTGAACCCCATGCATTAGTGCAAGAGCAAAGAATAAATAACTCGATATTGAATTCAAATAATTGATTTTTTGATTGAGCCAAAATGCAGGCCTTTCATTTTCTGTCCAGTTTGGAAAAAATAAATAGGGAGGACTGGGAGTCAAACAGAAGAGTGATTTCAGAGCATGACTAAATTTGTTTGGGTTTCTTTTCTTCTTCCAAGTTTTAAAAAATTATAACTAAGGGCATTTTTAAATTAAATCTTTCTGTGAGATAAAAACCAAAAAGATGACATTAAGAAAACTTTGCAGACATGAAACAATTAAATTTTTTGGAAGGAGCTATGTGTAGAAGCCTTTGTGTTTCAAATAGATTGTAGTCTAGTTTTAAGTCAAGTGAATATATTTGTTAAGAAAACTATACTTGACTTTTTCAAATTATGTCCAATTTTATCAGAAGCCCAAGATTTTTATGATATGATAGTGTAATATTTTAGGGGGCTGTCAAGGCAGAAGAAAGAAAAAACATGTGGCCAAGTAAAATAATCAAAGTTAACTTTATTATTTTTCCATAAATTTGAAGCTTGAGTTCCAAGAAAATATCTTGCTTGGTATTGTTGTGCACTGAACAAGAGAGATCTGACTTGTGGTAGTGGTTATAAATGAGACAGAGGTATGGTTCTGTGTGGTCCGTATGGAACAGTCGTTTGCAGGAACCGTGTATTTTATGTACAAGTGTATGCTTGCCACTGTAGTTATCCACGATATAGTGGAAGTGGTCATATGACTGTGTATAAACCAGGACTGGATGTTTCTTATGGAGAGGGGATTATGGCTCCCTTAAGCCTTCTCATCTATACTGTATCTGCTACTATACTCATGGGCACTGGAGAACACAATTCATTTCATTTAAAATTAGACCAGATATGCCCGGACAAGCTGGAATTCCCTTGAGGGTGGTAAACTTGAACAAGCCATGCAAGGGGCGATAAGCAGGGGCAGAAGTATGGGCACTTGTAGGGACACAGTGAGAACTGACCCAGAGAAGCTCTTGGTTCTCTGTGATTCTCATTTACAACCTTGTAGCTCCACTATGCACAAACCACTATTTAAACACTGGTTCATTTTTATTTTGCTCTCTATGCAACCATGTACTTGCTCTGAGAATTGCTTCTACCTGTGCAAGCTCGATGTAGGCTTGTCATCCTGTTTGCACCGGAAAGCAACCACTTCATAGATACTCTGTGAATTGGGCTGGGGTGGGCATCTCAGATCTGTGGGCATCTGTAGAAATTGGTCCATGATTTCAGGGTGGTAAGGGTCAAATCCTCAATGGACATTAACCTTGTAGCTCAGTCTTTGCTCTTCCAGAACAAGAATGGAAAGGAACATAGTCAGCCCTTCCCTGTGATAAGGCCAGAGGAATGTTTAGCCATGTTTATTTTTCCTCTTCCCTTTTACATCAGGTAAAACAGGCAAGAGGTTTCTTTCGTTGTCTGAGCCGTCTGAGTACTCCTTCATGCTTAGGTTGTCACAAGTTGGTGGAATGGTTAGCAGAGCACAGATCATCTGCTGAGCATACAGGGTCTCAGGTGGTCAACTTGCAAATTTGCAAGAAAGCAAACAGATGAAATCTGAACTAAACTGACGTGTTAGGTCTTTTGCAGGAACAGGCAGTCTGCCTGCAAGAGAAAGGGAGAATAGCAGTACAGAAAATGCACCAAAACCACAAAGTAAAATAACAGTCCTGCAAGAGAGAGCCAAGCTATTTAAAAGTCTGATTTGAGCTTCACACCTAATGGTGGGGAAAGATGAAGGCAGAATATGGAATGCAAGAATTCAAGAAATGATAGAAAAGAGACCACAGAAGTAGGGAGTGGAAGGCAAATTTTTGAAGCAAAAGCACTGGAAATGTATGTGTCTGGAAATAAGTCAGGGATACATAAGGGCGTTTTGCTGAGGGAAAACGTGGAGAAAAGGAATTGTCCCCTGCTCTGAGGCAATTCTGTTCCTTGTCAATGTGACATTGCTGTAGTGTTGAAACAGTTTACAAACTCCACTCGCCTCTTTAGCCACACTCTGTGTACCCCTGCATCACCAGAAGTTTTACCTCCTCACATCAGTTGCTCCTTTTCCTTCTACATATTACTGTTCCTGGCATGATCCTGCTTTTCCTTGGCATAGCTAAGTGGATTCTTAATAGTCCATTGTACACCTAGCTTAGCTCCCATCCTTGCTCCGTGGCAGATACTAATGCTCTCACACTGCTGGTTTTCAGCATAATTGTCTCTAGCAATAGCTTGGGACACAGCAATGACGTACGTTCCAGCTTGTTGGCAGAATGGGACCTACCCTTTCCCAGAGTGACAGAACAGCCCCTGGCCTGCGAGTGCAATGCTGTGTCCTCTGTGCATCTGGTCTTTAAACCTAAACTAAGGGAGAGTTAATGCAGAAATGAGTACATAGCAGTTAAGTTGGCGGCTAAGGAGGTTAAGAGGGAATCTGGTTGAAACACAAGGCAAGCCAGACGGAACTATCCCTTTACTGACAGTATGCTTGAGGTGTTTTTTTCAAAGCAACTCAAAGAATTTCTTTGCATTTTTTGTGAGATGGCACTGAATAATGAGCATGGAGGAAAGCAATGAAATTCCATCTAATCCCAAGGTTTTATTTTTCATGTTTATACCACTTGTTTTCTAAGCTGAATACACTTAATCTTCATAAAATAGCTGCCAAGGTGTTATATCTCAAAGATGCTGGTTTTGTTTGATACTCATCTTGTGCTGTGAATTGGTTAACTGAGGAGTAATTCTATCTTGCAACTTATGGGCATCTGTCTAGGAGAGTTAATCAGTTAGCTTTCAAGGATGGTCTGGTGGTTAAAACACAGGGCTGACTCTCAGAAGAATCTTGATTCAGTTTTTAAGCCTACCTCCAATTTCCTTGGGCAAGTTATTTATTTTCTCTGTGCCTCTCTTCCCCAGACATCTGTTTATTCCCTCTCCCATTTTGGTTGTCTCGTCTGTATGGATTATAAGGATTTCAGGACAAAGACCCTTTTCTCGTAAGGGGGGGCATTCATGCCATCTGCTACAGAATAATTTAAGCATCTAAGTGAGGTGTTTTGAATATCTCTTCTGGAAGTCTTTCTCTTCGTTGCTCCTTGCTATCGCAGGTGAGCAAATATGGTGACTGCCCCTAGGTTTGTGAATGGTGTCTAGCATCATCCTTGTGTTGTAATACTTTGCCTCACTCCTGACCAGGGACAGTCACTAATAGCTGTTTTCTGTATGTCATGCCGTTGGAGACAGTTCAGGTGGGCTTTGCAGAACAGCCAAGAAGTTGGTTTGTGGGTATTTATGAGAAATTTTACTAAGGACTGATGAGACTCCTGAGAGGGGAGCCTAAAAGTGCTGCCTTGAAAATACTAGAAAGCAAGTAATGAACTCCAGTGTGATTGTAAGCACTATGGCAGTGAGCAGAGCAATGGGCTATGTCGCTCATGCTTTATCTTCTGCCTAGGTTGTAAATGCTCCATGGCAGTGGTTGTCTTTACCTTGGTGTCTCTGCAGCAGCTAGCACAGCTGGGTACTAGGCAATGACAGGGAAACCCAAATTTGGTGATTCTGATGATAATAATGATTTCAGTAGCCTGTTGGTAACAAGAAGGATAGAGACAATTGATGGAAATTCTAAAAACAACAAAGCTGAGATGTCTGTATATGAGTTAAGCTGTGGGAGCTAGAGGAGGAATACAAAGGGACCAACAGTATGATGGAACACAAACCAGTCTGGAAAAATATCTGTTGATGAACTATATAAGGATGGAGATGGAGAAGGTGTACATCAGGGATGGAGAAGAGAATGCTACCACAGTAAGGATGTGAGATGGCCAGGGACAGTAACTTTAGGTGTTTGGCTAGAGTGGAGAGGTTGATTTTTACTCCATACCCAATTGTCACTAGAGACTGTAAGCATTACTGCACTCCAACCAATAAGAAGTCACTTAAATACCATCTCTCTGCTTGCAAAGGTGACCTGCCTTTTAATATTTGAGATATATATTCCATTTCTGTGTATTATATCTGTGAAATGAGACAACTTTGAAAGAAAACCTCTGGTAAGACTAAGACTTGAGTCTAACAAGGTTGAATCTCTGTCAGAGTGGGGAATTGGATGAGTTGCTGCCATTAGCTACTGTCTTCAAAATGCTGAAGTGGGCTTGGATTATGTTAGTTTTAAAAATATGTTCTGTATTTATTCTTTTCACTATGTATAAAAATGTAAAAGGAAAGAATTCATGCTCTTGCGGTGCTTTTCCACTTCCTGCATGCATGTCAGCTCGATTTGGTTTCCACTCCCTCCTTGCACCCCGAGGCTGCTCCAGCGGCTGCCCTCGCAAGGCTGTCAGTTAGAGTTAGGCTGCTCCGTACATTCCACTTGGCAGGTTGTGTTCCCTTCTGCACAACCCGTGTCCCCTTTTCCCGTCTCACGTAAGTGAGAGCTCCCATCCATCCTCACCACCCTCATTTGCCCTTGCCAAATAACCCTGCCATTCTCCACAGGGGGATTTTCATTTCAAAGTCATTGACACTTGAGATGGGATGGATTAAGTGATCTTCCTCCAGTGACCTACGGGGCTAGGTGTCCTGCAGAGGAAGCCTAGAAAACTTTCGGGGCTGCAGACCTAGACTTTAGGTAGCTGCTATTAGACAGAAAGACTTGCATCCTTACAGCCTGAATGTCCTTCTGTATAGCGTCTCCTTCTCATCTTACAGAGCCATGCAAGCTGAAGCATGGGCTTCACTGTATTTGTGTTCCTGTGTGAGGTCCCCCTCGACTGGGTCAGTTTGCTTCAGGTTTTCTTGCCAGTATTTTTCCGCCTCCCTTCCCTTAGCATGTTTCATGAAGGGCTTTTCACGAGGTTTGGAAGAAAAAAATACTGAAAATAAAACCCAAGAGAAGACAAAAAATATCAGAAATTTTCAGAAATTATCACACTACAGATTTGGAGAGAGTTGTAATGGCAGCTTTGGAAATCTGCCTGTCTGTCTTACGTTCTTGCTAAGCTGATTTATTCTGTACCATTCCTGTCTTATCTGAGTACCTGACATACAAAATCAATAAAAAATAGGTGAGGTTTCCATGGATGTATTTGTATTGAAATCTCAAAGGTCACATTCAGAGGGGGTGATGAAGCATTGTTTTAAACAACTTTTAAACTAACACTTCCCAGTCCTGGTATTTCTTCTTAGTGCAGTGCAGAACAGAGTCATGTGTCAAAAATACTCAGAGTCAAGAAATAGAATGGCACCGTCTGAATTAAGTTGTTTCTTGTGGCTCATTAGTGGTGACTCAGTGCTACTGTGATAGGGTAATATTGCTTCTTGTTGCAGAGGTAGCTTGGACACTGCTGCTCTGAGAGTCACTTCATCATATCTGCAGCCTTCCTTGCTTCTTAAGAGAGCTAGGAGCCAGAGGAGCTAAGTAGTCCTTACCATTACCTGCCCTTGCAAGCCTGGTTGCCTCCTTTGTGGGTACAGCCCCAAAGATCTTGTCCTTGTGAGAGGGTTTCAGCCTAGTGAATCAGTTTCCCAGTGGGAACAGGTCGTGTCAGAAAATGATAGCGAAGCTCTCACAACAGAACCAGGACAGTGGCCGTGTCTTTCTAAGGGTGGCTGAATGCAGCAGTTAGGAAGTAATAGAGAAAGAGACTGTATATTTCTAAGCCTGTAAAAATATGAGGATGCATTTCATGTTGTGTCTGCTTTTTATTTTTATTTCCCCTTTCTCCATAGCCCTATTGCTCCCTTCATCTTCACCTGAAGGTCTCAGAGAATCCCTATACCTCAGGAAACATCGCCAGCCGAGACACTGCCCCCAGTATTATTGTAGCTTCAGGTATGAAACCTTTAAAGATTGCCTGTGTATGCTGTGCAAACACTGACGAAATCTCGAGTTTTTGATAGATGTGGAGGGTGTTGTGTGGCTTTTGGGGTGTCACACCACCAGTACTGGGAAGGAAGGCAGGCTATCAAATGGGAGTCTTTATGGACCTTCAACTTATCATATGTTTTTTATGGAAACTGGCCTTCAAGACCAAGGAGATTGCTTCCAGTCCTCTACTCCCATGAACATAAGATTCAAATCAGGGCATTTCCTTTGCATATGGAGGTGTGGAGAGCTGTATGGACTGGATTTTTTATGTATGTTTTCTTCAAACTGGAAGTCTTTCCCTCTTTGGCAAATAAATAAATTTACTCCCCTGATTTGCTAATTCTGTTTCTTAAGAGTGTTGCATCACTAATCAATGCTCATCTTACAGGTAATATAGGCACTGAACTGTCAGACAATGACATCAGCATGTTTGTTTCTTCTGATGCTGGGAACACTTGGAGAAAGGTAAATGATACAGAATCACAGGTTTAAATAGTAATCATAGGAAATTGTCATAAAAGTAGATTCAAACTGTCACTAGTTTCTGTTTCTTTTGGTTCAGAGTAGCTTTTTGCAAATCTTTACAAAAGGGTAAACTTCTCTTCCCTTCTGAGAGGTAGAGAGATGCTTAAAGAAAAAGACTGAATGTGTCGTCAGACTTCATATAACAGAAATTTATTTTTATAATTCCAGTCAGAGTTTGACTTCAGTTTAACCCTGTAGAAAAGAGGACAGATTAAAATATGAATGCTAAGGAGAGTAAGCATGTTTCCTTTTGCTGCTGTACATCCCTTGTACCGATCAAACCATTTTTCTCTTCATCCGTGATTATACTTTCCCACGTGTTGTGGTTTAACCCCAGCCAGCAACTCAGCACCACGCAGCCACTCACTCATTCCCTCCGACCCAGTGGGATGGGGGAGAGAATCAGAAAAATAAAGTAAAGCTCGTGGGTTGAGATAAGAACAGTTTAATAGAACA
>JAVKLA010000093.1:29867183-29887441 GCA_034782735.1 Sagittarius serpentarius | reverse complement strand
AAAGAATGACCAGTACAGGGGGGAGGACCAGTACACCGCTTGAGGAATGTGTGAGAAAGAATGTGAAAAACAGGATGAGAATCTTGTCTAGAGAAAACAATATGGAATAAAACATAATGAATGTGTCAAGATAATAGACTTAGTGCTAGGTTGTTGCGTCTTAGAATAGCGAGATTCATCTCAAGACTTCAAAGAAACACTTGTGTAAATAATTATCTGCTAAAAAAGGTATAAAAGTAGTTTTCTGTAATAAAGCGGAATCATTGAGCGGTACCTCAGAGACCAGTATTTCCTTCAGCCACGGCACTGGTCAAAAGAGGCAAAGCTCTTGTGCTCTAGAAATCTAACCTCCTTAAAATGTCTTATGTTGGGGACCCAAAAATAAGATGCTGAAAATCACTTGTTTATTTTTAAAAAATCCTAGCCCTAGGCTACATTTTGCCCTTAAAGCATCAATCTCTGACATAACTTTATTAATTTTCACCGCTTAAGTATTGGCCATGGATTAGTGTTATGGTGCCAAACAAGCTTGATCAATGCTCTGATTTATTGATGCTTCCCAAAAAAATAGTTATTTAAAGGACTAAACATGCAGTATCCAAGAACAGGAGCTGCTTACCACTTCTCTATAGCAGCTATAGTGGACTAGAGAGTCTCCTCAAGTAAAGTAGGAGGAGAGTAAGGAAAGACAACACTAATTCTGCTTTCTCTGCTAGGTTAAGTTTTGATGAAGGGAGATCTTGGAGCAAGTACAGTTTCACATCCCTCCCGCTGTTTGTAGATGGAGTTTTAGGGGAACCTGGAGAGGAAACTCTCATCATGACGTAAGTGAGCATGCCATCATGCTGCTGTTGATGGAAACTGCACCATAAATATCTTACGGGGGTTGTTTGTTACGTAATAGCATTTCTGGTTGGGGACCAAACCAAGTACTGTCTGAAGCCAGGAGTATGCAGTCTTCTCTTGCTAAATTATGAATGTTTATTTGTGATATGATTGAGGGAATGACAACATTGTTCCTTGCAAGCTGCAAAAATGTTATCACTTAGCTTATCAGCATGAAAACTGACTCCTCAAATTGAATGTAATTTAAAGCAGTTACTCTTGACAGATGAATATTTGAAAGAAAAACGGTGGGGTATTTTTATAACTGTGTTTTTGCTGCTACTTTTTTTTTTGACTGAAACATGGAAAGATGAAGACATTCTTTTGTAAAAATGAATGACAAAATGTTGTCTGGAGACTGACCCATGAAAAATTATGATTAGTTCCAATGTGGTATGCCCAGTTCTGCACGGTGCATAAACCTGCATTCACCCTGCCAGAAATTGTCATGTTTTACCTGAGACCAGATTTGCAAAAAGAGGAGGAAAATTCAGTTTCCATCTGTGAAAATGGACTGACCTGTAATAACCAGAGTATGTGGCTTGGAAGCTAAGCTGGGTTAACAGAGATTTATGAAGAATGTTCCCTTCAGGTTCTGATTTTAATTTGCATGGAAAGGATTCCCAAAGCTTATAATTGAGATATCAAAATCCTATAGGTATAACTGTCTCCAGCCCCACGTCAAGTCTTCTCTGTATAGTCATTTTGGGGATTGACGTAATTGGGAGGATCTTGATCCACAGAATAAAAGCTACATGCAGTTTTTAAGAGGGTTGTGGATACTTAGCAGCCTAAATTTCACTTTCACTGTCAGTCAAGTGAAAATCAGTAGGACTGGCACTCCTAAAGCAATTAATGTCGGTTGGAAATTTGTAGGCGACTGTACCTCTGTAACTACCTGACTCCATCTGGTGCTACCTATTACTGTATGTTCTTTCCGCTGTATTCTGTAGAGTGTTTGGTCATTTCAGCCACCGCTCAGAGTGGCAGCTGGTGAAAGTAGACTACAAGTCCATTTTTGATCGGAGGTGTGCAGAAGAGGACTACAGGCCTTGGCAACTCCATAGCCAGGTGAGAAGCAAGGAGGCTGGGATCTGACCTGAAGCAGTTAATGATCCTACAGTTAAAGATCAGCATGATCCAATGTCTTTTTCTGTTAGTTCGGTGTATCAGATTGTCCCTTACTGGACGGGTCTGTTTTGTTACACAGGCGTGTTAGCCTCAGATTGCGCACTGTGAGCCCCAAAGGGTGAACAGCTGCCTTTTGGGTTTCATTCTCTATGCAGGCAGCTCAGACTTACCCAGAGTTGAAGAATGCAACAACAGCAGAAGAACTGTCGCTGAAAGAGGCCTGAACTCCTTCACTCTTACATCTCCCATCCAATTTCCCTGTCCTTACCTCCTTCCTCTTCCTTCATTCTTCTGTGTCCTCAGAGCCAGTGTCTTAAGACACTTCTAGTTGCTTTCACGCTTGTTCCTCCAAACTCCTGCCCTCTTAGCCTCATTTCTCACTCACTTGGTTTCATCTTTGTTCTGTCTCTCGCAGCAGTGGTACTTCTTCTGTGGGAGTTCAGCACTTTATTCCCCAGTTCGTTGGGCCCCCATGCCCTGTCCCTTGCATCCTGGATGCAGCTGCTGCATCACTCCCAGAACCATTGCTTAAGTGCCCAGCACGGTAACGTGCTCCTCACAGTGCCTGCCCCTGCCTTGGGGCACCTTCCCAGCTCTGCCAAGTTTGACACAACAGCCTGTGTTATATCAGGTTAGAATAAAATATGGCCCAAATTCTGTGGTTATATAAACACCACAGGCTCCATTGAAGTCTAAAGTGAAACACCCATTTATATCATCAAAGTTTGTCTTTCTGTATATATCTTGCTGGGCAAGAATTTAATAATGAATATGAAATGAAAGTAGCTTGACTCAGACTAGCTGCTCACACAAGGCACAACTCTACACTAAAAATACCCGTTATGACTTAGATCTTTAGATGTTGAAAATCAGTACAGCTTCCTTGAAATTCAAGGAGGCACAGCATTTTACACCAGTTGCCATTTGGGCCCTTCTGTTTCCTGGGCAAATCAAAGCTGTGAAAAGTTTCTCTTTCCTACAGTGATTTTAACAGCATAAAAGGTAACAAGTGAAACCCCACTGTATTTTGCTCTTTACTTTCTTGTGCTTGCATAAGCAAAAAAATGCCAAGAATTTTGCAGTATATCTTTGAGGATGTTGGCATTGGAGCTTGCAGAATTATTTTTAGTTCTTCCAGCAAATTTGATTTGTTTTCCATTGAGATTACAAGGCTGAGCCTTGTTCCTTAGACAAATATTAAGCAGGGTGCTGAAGAGAGGAGTGAAAAGATGAGGAAGTTTTAGCATCCACATAACAAGTCAAACCCTGTAAAACCTGAACACATAGTCCATGGAAAGTGTTTACATATACACATATAGTAATATGTGTATATGTTTCTACTTAACAAAATTATTGCCAAAGAGATCAGGCCGAAGAAATAGACCTGCTCTGTGTTTCAGATTGCAGAGGGATCAGGCTGTGTTTTCAGTTGCTGTGAAACCTAATCTATAAATGAGAAATGGTCCTGGATCAATTGCTCATTGGCTTTGGAACAAATTCAGAACTGAATCAGATACATAAGTAACCTCAGATCATTTCTTAGTGTGTATTGGAAAAGCTGGTTTAGTTTCAGTTAAAGCTTCAGTAGCTTTAATTAGCTTCAGTGTACTGACATGGCATTTGACTTCTCATCCTCTTCCCTGGAGTCACAGCTCCTATTGCACAGGCTTGGAAAAACTGGGTGATACAAATAGCCTGGTGGGTGTCAGAGAAAGATATTTTTGGTTTTGTTTCCAGGGAGAAGCTTGCATCATGGGAGCAAAAAGGATCTACAGGAAGCGCAAGTCAGAGAAGAAATGCATGCAAGGGAAATATGCTGGGGCTATGACCTCGGAGCCATGCGTGTGCACAGAGGCAGACTTTGACTGGTGAGCCATAGGCACAAGAACTCTATGCTCTCTACCATACCAATGCAGAGCTCACTAGAGAGGCTGTAGGCTTGTAGAGCGTAGAAATTAATAAACATATAAGTGGCCAAATAGGTTGCTCCCTGATAGTGCAGGTATGTCAAAACACATTAAGGTGGAATAGATATCTGTAATCTGCTAAGGCTCCCACAAACCTGATGCTGGACAGACCATTGTCCAGGTCACATCTGAGCTCTGTGCAGCATTAAGATAAAAGGTCCATTTAGCACATCTAACCTCAGCAATGACCAGGGGTGGCTGTGAAAGTAGTATGTAAGACATATGTGAGTAAAAAATAAAATAAATTCTTCATACGTACACACACACACACACATATGTATTTATGTGTAAAAGTAAAGATAGGCATATGCAAAATAGTCCTTCACCTTCTGGAAATCAAGTATCTAGGGAATTCCTGGGTCATTTCTTATATCTGGACCATCATGTTTGATAGTATCCAACAGGCATTGCCTTCATGATTTGGATTAATCTCCTTCTGAAGCCTTTTCTCCTCTGCTGTATGCTGTGGGAAATAGTGTCCATTGGTGAGTTATGAATGATGTGATAAAATGTTCAGCTTCTAGTTTCATTTCAAGATTCCTGCTGACTCACAGCAATTTGCACAAAAAAGGCAGGGAACCACATTATTGAATTCTCTCTATCAGCTGTTTTCTCCAGGTCTGAGACAGTCCCGAGTATCTCAGAAGAGAGAAATAGTGGCTCTTTGGCAGTGCTGATAAACTCCCTTTGTGCCTCACCCAGCTAGTTTTTTGCCATATTATTAATTAAACCCAGAATCTGTAACATGCACCCTGAAGAGGTTCATCTCATAAATATTTTGCTTCTTGCTGTATGAGTTCACTCCAGGACCATGGAAATTTACAGCGTTTCCCTTCTCACCCTCCCATAACTGTAGTTATATCGATTTTTCTATATAAAGTCACAGAATCACAGGAGGCTTTTCCATGTGTCAAAAAAAGCAAATCCTCTTGCAACAAACAATAAAAATTACGAACATACTTGGGCACTGATTCTATGGATATGGTTTCCTGATGATTTCCCCATCTTCCAGTGAGTTCTTTGTTAGGAAGAAGATACCTCAGTTCTGTGTGTAGTTCGTCATTTAGGTGCCCAAAGGTACTGGATTTTTATCATTTAACATATCTCTAGTAAAGTAAAAAAGATAGCAGCCAACCAGAAAAAAAACATGAATAGGAAGGAAATTCCCTGAAAATTTTGACCCTCTTGTAGAGTGTGCAGTGCAAAGCTGTGCCATGCTCATGCCCAGGCTCAAGAAAATAACTGACGGGATTGACTTGCAGTCAATCCATTAGTGGTTAAATCCCTTAGAGTTGTAAGGGGGACACACTTGTGAAACACTTCTGATAAAAATATGCTTTCCTTCCAGAACTTGTCTCTCTCTGACAGGGTATGTTTCTGTTTCATTAAAACTGATTGTATGGTTTGCTACTACAAAACTTTGTTGCTAGGTACAGAACAAAAGTACCACAGTGACATTTGCTGGGGGAAACACGCTTTTATGTCTTTTATGTTCACTTTGAGGAAGCTTTCTCCAAAAGGTCTGCTGAGTTGTGAGAGAATCTCTAAGAGAAAGCTTGGATGGTTGGGGATGTACAACAGATGCTCACAGTTTACACGCACCGTCAAGACCCCTCAAATCTGTTGGAAGAGGCAGAATTAGGACTTTGCAAAAGTCACTTTGTTAAAAGTAGCCTGAGAAAAATACCCTTAAAAATACTGCAGGTCTCTGTGCTGAGCTGACTAACAGAAAGCTTTCCTGACCTAGGAGGGCCTTCCTCCTTCTGATGGAATCAGTTTTGGTCTAGAGAAGACTGTCGTGATCCCCTCCAATGCTCTCTGCACTCCGCAGAAGTTGGTCCAAAGAGGCATTTGGAGGAAAATCGATGAGTGAGTTCTTGCTGTGGATGGATGTCCTCTGTGGGGTCCTTCCTGCAAAAGGAAGAAGCACTTTCATCATCCTCACTTAGGACATTTCAGCAGTGCTTTTGAATTCTCTATTTCTCTTTTTTGCTGGGCAGAGCTCTTAACTGAAGAAGATTAAAGAGGACATGTATCCTCCAGGCAGAGAGAAGCCCCTTAGCTGACTGCACTTGATTTTGCAGTCTTGAAATAAACTGGGCAGCTTTTTATATTAATATCAATGGTTGCTGGACCGGGACTTGTATACAGAATTAAAAAAGACAACAATCCCTGCCTCAGTCAGAGTAGGACTTTCTTTGCTTTTTAAATGCTGAACTTGTGCGGAGAAAATTTATTATTGAAGCTTGTCAGAGCTTGGAGTAAAAAAAGGTATCTAGGTGGTCAGGTAAAGTGAAAAAAAAAAAAAAAGTGTTATTGCTGTTAATCCTGCAAGTGCTTCTTTATCTGTTCAGGGGAAAAAAATGGCAGTTATAAAAGACATAAAGATTTTATAATGTTTTTTCTCCTGGTAATATCAGAGAACTCCATGTTCATTTCAGTTCTCTATTCAGCCCATGGTCGTTCTTTCTCAGAGAAAAGGGCACATGTGTTTATTGTTTTACACAGCAACAAAACTGAGTGACATCAGTAATGACTCTAGCTTCCCTAGCCCTGGGAGCCTGAACTCCTCTGACAGTAGGCGTCTCTTACCTCGGGCTAGAACCAGCACCAGCCGGGGACAGGGCTGACGCGGCGAGCGTTTGCTCCCCGTGCAGGGGCCGGCGCCGGCCGCCAGAGGGCAATAGCGCTGCAGGAATAGGGGGGAGTGGAAATGCGCCGAAGCCCTAGGCAAGTCTCTCCTAGCAACGGCCTAGAAACGAGAACGTCCTTCTTCATTTAATTGATTTGGGTAAATGGATGACACCGTTATGCTTGTGTGTTATTAAAGCATTAATTTACCTGGTTTCCTTATGCCGTGTTCCTTCCTGCCGTTTGAGCGTTATTACGGCAATAGCTCTTCAGCAGAAACCCCTCCTAGACGCAGACGGAAATCTTTGGTGGTGTTCATCCCTCAGCTACCTCTCTCCCAGGTCCTTTAATAGAAACTTTCAGTTAAGTGTCTCACTGTGAGTCCTCCCTCTGAACTCACTGTCATTAATACTGAGGGCTTCTTCTATCAGTATTCCCGTATCTCGCACCTTCCTGGGAAGTATGAGCCTGTTGATACCGGTGCTAGTATCTTGGGATAGCCAGAGAGGCAGAAAGGACCCTTAGTGCGACTGAGAATCAGGTCTATTTATTTCACTGATGATATCAGCAAGGATCTGGCTAGCTCTTTTTTATTGCCTGGCACTTACATTACAGACCTGCCAGACAGGTTTAGTTCTTATGCTAAAACATCAGAGTCCTGCATCATGAGAAACTGTCCCGACAAACTGCGGGGAGGCAGAAGGCAGATTCTGAATGTGATTAGACTCTGTTGGCTTCATGTGTTGCCACTCATCAGTTCAGATGATCATGCAGGTGCCAGTTCTGAAATACACATACATCTGCACCCTTAGGTTAACTAACTTTGCTTTTTCATTGAGGTAGGCTTGGTTAGCTAATGAATAATAATTTTGAATGAAATTTCAGTTCATTTTGAATGCTTGTGGAAAATACAGATTCACTATGCAAAGTCCACGGTGCATCTTTGTATTTTTAGGGGCCTAGATATCTACCAGGCATGGATTTACTGGAAAGATTCTGGGGATTTTAGGTTCCCTATTAACATAAGCTGGAATGGCTTGACTGCAAATACTGTGATGCATTTATAATCATATGCCTTTATAGATCCGTAATTCAAACTGCAGCTGCATCCGTCCTTCTCCGAGATAAACCCCACATCAGATCCTGTAGAACTGGGAAGCAAGCACAGCTCGCCTTTAACACAAATCTACACCTGCATCATAGTTCAGTATTAGACAATGGTATTAAGTCAATAAAAAGGTGGTAAGACTTTTCTACGGCTGTGGCCTCAGTTATTTTTTTTCCACATGGGCTTTTGGAAACTGCAGAACAAAGGTGACTGTAATCACAGATACCTCGATTCCACCCCATTTAATGTCTGAAAAGTTTGTGAAGCACAGCAAACAAAACCACAAGTAGCATTTTCAGTTTCTGGCATAGTTGACCTTAAGGTGAAGCTTTTAGCGTTAAGGAAGTCCTGTGGTTACCTGTTAAGTCATCTCTTGATTTTGAGAAGGTATAAGCATGGCAATCACTCATCTGACTTTACTGTTTTTTTCTATACCTTAAAAGAATGGGATTTTAATAATTTCATGTGGATTTACAGTTCTTCCATAACAGTATGTTTGTCAGGTCTGTATTCAAACTACAAACTTGCTTAAAGGATTTCTTTTCCTTTAATTATTACCTGTGCTGCAAATAATCTTAGATAAGGGAATTTACCATGAGCTTTGAGCAGGGATACAGAATTCTGGAACGATTCCATATCTGTCTCTAATCACTGAGAAGGACTTGCAATCCTACTTGACTAAGACAAATAGGATTCCAGTTTAAACCAGTAAAAGTAGCCAGGGTAAAACCATCATCAGTGAAAGCCACAAGATAGGCTGTTTCATACTGATAAAACAATCCCTGCTGGTAAATGCTCCACTCTTTTTTGATAGGTACATTATCTATTTCACCTGAGTTCTTTTCAGGCAGGCACAAAATATCATCAATATATGCAAATTCCAGTTCCCATTTACCAGGCAATGACTCGGCTAGTTGATTGCAGTCTAAAGCTGATGCCTTCCCTGTCTCCAGATTTTGCTATACTGGCTTATGCTTTGGCAATCCAATTGATGCTAATGCTTGTTGATTGCTACAAAGCCTGTTGTGCCAAATTGTAGGCAGCAATTTGTTGTCGGCATCAGTGTTCCGCAAGCACCAGCCTGTAGCCAAGGAATTCATTAGATTCCAAGACTGCGGAGGTGAACGAGCGGCTGGTGCATCTGTAGAGAGATATGGAACAGCAATTCATGTCATTTACTGGGATGATATTTCTGTAGGGCCTTAATGAGCCAGGCGATTTGCAAGCCTGAAAGCAACACTGTGAAACTTCTGCGCTTAGAACTATTTCTGCTGTGGAAAATCCTATGATTTCATTCTCCTGACTTTGAGAAATATGATCCAAGTATAGTCAAACCTAGTTAAGTCAAGCTTGGCTTGTCCACATGTGCAGGTACAAATAGGAACCAAAATTATGGCATGAGTCTAGACTCGTGTATATTAGGAAATCCCGGACTGATACTACTGCATCAAATTGGACTGTGGGTACTGCTCCCCTCTGAGGCAGATTTCACTGTATTATTTTGTTTTCTTTTCACCTGATTACAGGACATTGTGTGTGTACAGCGTTACAGCTTTTTAATTAGAGTGACACATGATAACTTAGGAATACAGTGCTGCAGAGTGTTGACAAATGAATTACAAAAATATAGGAGTCCCACTTGCATGTAAATATTTGTTTTCTCTAAGCAAATCAGAATGGTGTTATTCTTCATTATAAAGTGTATTCTGCAGCTATAGTGCTCTTATTCCAACAAGGAAGATTAGAGAAGCACATGGCAGTGGGAGAATAGGCTAGCTGATGCTTCCAAAGCAATTAAGCAACATTCAGTCACTAGTGTCTGAGTGAATAGACTGATGAAAATTCAATCAAAAAACTGAGAAAAAGACCATTTAGGTCATCTACTTCATTGCTGTTTCCTAGAGTATGTTCTCAATTACTTGTAGATATTCCAAGCACCACAGCTGCCAAAATGTTCCTTTGGAATAGTTGTGCAGTCTAATAGATGTTTAGGAGTTTTCCCAAGTGATATGCAGCTTTAATTTCTTTTGCTTAATGTCATCTTTTTAATTTCTCCTTTTTTAGATTACCTCAAAACATTTTTTTCCTTGATTCAGAAGGAAAAGTTGCAGGCAGAAGTAAAATCTGGTGACAAAATTCTTCTCAAAGTCCCACTTTTGGTAACAGGTATAAGAAATATAACAAAAATAAATTGCAAAATACTCTCTTTTTTTTTTTTTGTCTCATATCTTAGATCAGTACCAGACTTCCTAAAATAGTTTAATAGCGATTCATTAAATTTTTGTTTTAATCCATCATGCTTTGGTCCAGAAAGAAAAAACATTTGAAAAAAGTCTTCATTATGTTAAACATTCTCGTTGTTAACATTATTCTACAAATATCATTGATTGCACTGCTGCCTATTAGGAGATGCTGAATCCAGTAGCCTGATAGAGGTGAGACTGCTGCAGCTCTGTGTGCCGTGACCCAAGCAGTAGCGAGGTTGAGCGTTTGTTCCTGATAGGTACACGTGCGCATGTACACAGAGTACATATAGGCATATGTACAGATGTGGTGACACAGATTAGCACAAACAGAAAACAGCACTCACACAAACACCAGTTGCCTCATCATGTTCCCCTCTCTGGTTAATCAAGGTGAAATCCCCTTTGTGGAAAATATTTGTGGTACAAACATACATACAATATTGATGCCACCAGTACCTAGTCTTAGAAACCCAGGTCTGTCCAGTGTCTGGCCCCTGGATGCCTTGTCTCCCCAGTTGCTGACAAATGGACATCCCCTGTTGCCTCATGCATACACATACATGCACGTTACAGGTCTCACGAGCAGGTCCAGACCTGTATGGCTTTACACCAGTAGCCATTCCCCCAGGCCTCTTCATCTCTCCAATAACCAATTCACAGACCTTATGTCTGGCCCAGACTTACAACTGCATCAGCACCTAGTTCCCAAGTCTTTTATCTTACTCACTGGCTTGTCTGGCTTGGTGCTCACCCGCACAGTCTGCACACACTCCAGTCAGTCCAGTTGCTGGCAGTGCGGGCACATGGACCCCTGTCACTCATGGTCTGAGTCCAGTTGCTGAGACTTAGACCACTTACGCACACACACAGGCACAGAGAACAGATAGCCCCTCACCCAGGAACACAGAAATGGAGTTACCAGATGCTCCTCCTTGGCATGGCATACTGAGCCCCGTATCCCTGTGTGCAGTAACCCCTCTCAGTGATCTGCAAAGTGATCTGGGGACAGCCTCGCCTGTTGGTGATCTGGTAGGTCTCACCCTGGCCATGGGCCGATGGCTGTTCTGTGACAGCCCTGGGAGGAGCTGGGGCAGGGGCTCCGCTGACTCTGATCAGGTTATTGGGGTTCCTCCGCCTCCTGTTTTTCTTCTTTACTTTACGTAAACAGAGATAAGTCTTCTAATCACACAATCTAATGCTGCCCCAATCCTCTTTTCTTAGAATATCAGGCTACTTGATACCAAGCCATTAAAGATAATAAGCAAAAAAAGTGCTTTGCAAAGAAGTGCCATTTTAACATCAAGGATCATGTTGCAACTGGACTATTGGAATGGAGGTGGTGGACTCTCTATAGCAGCTCTCAGAAATGACATCCCATTACTGTCTTCATTATGGGCTATGGAGAAAACAGTAAAAGGAATAATAAGAGTTTTCTAACCAAACAGTCCTCATTACTCAATGGCTGGCGAGCAGAACCACATGTGAATGGAATACTGATTAAAGAGGGGGTTGGTTTGTTTATTTGTTCCATAATAATTTTTATAGAGTCTTTGTTTGCCTGGAATCAAAACCAGTTTGAACAGTTGTTTAGTGGAACCTAAGCAAATTTAGTCATAACTAAACCCAAATTGGGACTAAAGATTACAGTTTGACTCATTGTTTCTAACACATGATTTTTGGTAGCATTTCCCCTTCCAAACAAAAATAGAATTGAAGATCTCTGCGTTCTTTTCCATTACTAAATATGGTGTTAATGCCTTCAGCCGAGAGCTCTCTCAGGGCTGTAAATTTTCTTCTACAGCTCATATGATGTAGTTTCCAAATACAATTAACTGTTTAGCACTTAAGTTTTCTAAGATATGACAGAGACAGCAGTGATTGAACTTAGCTTAGATCTCTAGCTTTTGTTATATTTGAGTCTGGAACTGAACTTGAGAAGCACTGTTAGACTGTGGAGGGAGAACACAATGCAATAGCTCATAAACTACCTGGTCTGGTTCTGCTTGTTTATACTGGGACAGGTATGTGAGGTAACTCTAGCTGCTAAAAAAAAGCTGAAGTGGGATGAAGAATCTGTTTATCAATAAAAATCAGAAACCCTAGTAAACAAGTTGAGGAAAATCAAAATGTGTATCAATAGTAGAAAGCAGGAGCTAATACCTGTATTTGTTCTTTTGTTTTTTTATGTGATGGTTTGTTTTAATGCTAAACCAGTGATTATGGATATGAACGTCACAGCAATGGGCAGTGTTTACCAGCATTTTGGTATAACCCATCTTCCTTATCGAAAGACTGTAGCCTTGGACAAAGTTATCTCAACAGCACTGGGTAAGTGGCACACCAGACTTCATTTAGCTAGAGCACCCATACGGACTTTAACCCAGTAACAACTACAGATTGCATTACTATAGGTGTCTCAAAGCTGGCTGAAGCCTTTGCGACCTCTGCTGACTTTGTTAGGTTGTACAGTCTGGCACTCCAGATCTCCACCATGTATGGTCCAGACCTTTCTCTGAAAAATGATGCCTTAAAGAAACTTGGGGGGAAAACTGTAAGGCAAAGGCCAAATCATTAAAGTCTCTGACAAGACTCCTCTTAAAATCATGTGGGATCAGGTGAGGCAGAAGTGGTGGAAAACAAATTAGAGGAAAGAGGTGAAACTGATGTATATGTGAACTGAAGTAATAGATGGGTAGCTAGCCCGAATGCTGACTGTTCTTTGGCCCTCTTGGAAGTTAATGGAAGATGTAGTTTAAGTTAAGATGCTGACGTCAAACTTCATTTCTGATGCAAGTGATTAAAACAAAGGAACCCAAGGGGTGTTTTGTACACTCAGAGATAGACAGAATTTGCTTTTTTCTTCAACTCTCTTATTTTTGCAGCTCTCAAGGGTTGCATCTTTAGAGTTGCCTCACAACTGATGAGAAGTGGAGAGCATGTGAGAAAAGCTGTTAAACTATGCCTAACTGTAATAATGGAATACAATTCCATACTGTATGTGTATATGATTTATTTTTAACTTTATAGCTATTTAACATGTAACATAGATCATCATATAATTTTATGGTTTAGGCAATTTATTAATATGCGGTATATAGGTGTGCTATGCAGGAAAACATTACGTGCCATTAACAATGTGAGGAATGCTTGATTGAGACAAATGCTATATTTGGGAATCTGTTTTCTTCCAATCTCCTTAGTGTAAAGAAACCTCAAAAATGCCTCCTTGTTCCCAGTTAACCCTGTTATGCTCCCTGTCAGCATCTTCCACAGATTCCTCTTTTCCTTTTCAGATACCGGAAAGTTGTTTCTAATAACTGCACGGACGGTGTGAGAGAACGGTACACAGCAAAACCACAGCAATGTCCTGGCAAAGCCCCTCAGGGCCTTCGCATAATCACATCTGATGGCAAACTGACAGCCGAGCAAGGACACAATGTCACTTTCCTGGTGCAGCTGGAAGAGGTAGGCTCTATTTTTATGTTGCATCCCAGGCCCCATGGGTGTATTTGAGTCTGATTCATGCCAGACAAAGTTTGCAAAGTGGTGAAGAAGTGAACCAAGAGAGTGTGGGGTAAAGTCAGTCAGCTCCACGATGTAGCTGGGTGGAGTTTGCTCTAAAATGTAATGGATGGTGTGTGGAGATGATCAGACTGTAACAGTATTGTGGTGCATAGAGCAACAGCGGCAAGAAGTTGATAAAAACTGGGAACTGGTTTGGTTTGGGAATTTCACAGTAGAACTGGAGAGTGCAGGATGGAATCCTGATCCCCACTCTTAACTGTGCTTTTGACTTCTTGCTGTCTTTGAAACCGAATTTCCATTTTTACCTGCCACTGACTTTCAGCTAAACATGGCCAAATGTACATGTGCAGATCTGTCCCCATCGCACAAGTTTGTACGTATTGTTTTGGCATTTGTGGATGAAATCTCAAGATGTCATCAGCAGTATTAAGTATGAAACTGATTACAAATGTGAAGCTGATTCAGACTCTGATCAGAGCCTCTGTTTTTGTTACACCTGTAACTTAACTTGGTGTTTCATTGTTCTGCTCCTTCCATTTCTGAATCCTTAGAAAAAAATGTTTAAAATCTTTTCACCTGTTTTGTTTTTTCTCAGCACTTCTTTATCTATGTTTAATGGTAGGCTCCCAAATAGTAACATTCACAAAGTAACTATTTTCTCTTTTTCCTTAATCCAATTTGATTTATTTAAACTTCTACTCTTTTTCCTGTGTAGCTGGCCAATAAATCCTAAAACAGCTATGCTTTTACACTAGGGGACAAGGTACATCCCTTTACAGCTTAGAGCATTCATGGAAATTACTTCTGACTCTCTCCATGGTAAATGTCATCTGTAGTGAGGAAAGAGAAATGAAGATGACCTCTGGACCTGAGTTTTGTAGGGATGTATTGGGGTTTTTACCCCTCTATTATTGATGCTTTCCCCAGCAAACAGGTGTCCTGAATTGTAAAGGCAATAACATATAATAAATCATGTCTAACCTGGAGCACTTGTTTGACCTGAATGTTCATTTTCTCCAAAATGTGGTCACTTTATTTCAGTAGTGAGTCATACAACATTGCTACTGTAGATGCTGTCATAATAGTGTATATATATATATATATAATTTCATCTGGATAAATTATTGATTTCTGTGTTTAAAGATGAAGAATAAAAAGTCCAAAACAAGATTAAAAGTCTTCAGGCTTTAAAAAAAAAAACACAAAACAGAAAAAGTGTTCATTGCATTACCTTTCTATTCTCAGCAAAATTTTAAAACATTGCGAGGAGATGGGTAATATGAGAAGTCAGTCACAAAACTATCAAAGAATTATTCCAATAGTCAGAGGGAGAGACAATCACCCACAGTGTGGGAAACTCAGGACAAATGTCCTATTCTTCCTTCTGTGAGTGTTTCAGCTCACACATCCTGTAAGATTACCCTGACCTCTCTGTCCTACAGGGATCTGCTATGATTTGTTCTGTCTTTTCTGTTGATTCCGATCTTTTTTGATAGCTCTGCTTCTGTATTCACCAGAGTCTGGAAGCAACACCTTCTCCATTAGGAGATGGTGTCTTTCTTATGCTGTGTATCGAGGAGTACATAAAGTATGTTTTGATGAGTGAGTCAGCTTCTGAGGAGATCTAAAGGGGGGCCTTCTTTCAGTATACCTGATAAGGAAGAGGTTAGGAATTGCTCTGAGGGCTGAAACAGTATTGAACAACCTCCAGCCTTTCTGATTACTCTCCCTGCTAGATGAATCTTGACCTCCTGCTCCTAGATTTGTCAATATAAAGAGTTTACAGAGCAACCAACAAAACTTTTGGGTGAATTTGACCCAATCTGACAATGACTTTGGGCTGATGTTGCAGCAAAAGAAATACTCAACAAAGAAGAAAATTTGCCCAGCTATATGCAAGCTATAGGAGTATAAACTGCGGTTATAGCAGCATAATTGTATATACACTAAAGTATTTACTGAATTAACTGTTTCAGTAAGAAAAATAACACCACTCACTAGAGAGGTTAAACAACCCAGCAAAAGAATGACCAGCCTTTTATAAAATAGATATTCATTTCACTGAACCACAGAATAATTGAGGTTGGAAGGGTTCTCTGGAGATAGTTTAGTCCAACCCCACTTCTCAAAGGGAAGTTTCTTTCCCTTGCAAACAAGGCAGAAGTATCAGAAAACAAGAAATTACCATTTTCTATTTAGTTCTGCCCTGCACAGGTATACAGCATAGTACAGTCCGGGATGTTCAGCATCCACAAAATCTGTGCCACTCCATTCTTGCTGAAGAGAAGTCATCAGGAAAGTTAAAAAAGGCTGGATATGTCTATGTATGTATGCGCGGTTTTTCCCAATGGGATACAAAGAAAGCGTGTCCTATTCAACCCTTGCCCCCTGGAGCGGTGGTCAAAATTTTTAAGTGCTATACCCTGGTGAGGACTCTTCCTTTAGCTTGTGTCACAGTTAATATCTTTTAGGATGTAAAAAAACGAGCAACAGCAACCTTTGCTTATGTTGTAGTCCCTTTGCATCTTAACATCTCCTGTATCCCTCTGAGACAGTTTGTTTGAAGCCTTCAGATCTGCAGAGCTGTTCCATACAGTGAAGTCTCCCAGCTCTCTTTTTTCATGCCTATATTCCACTTGACCTGCAGGAAAAAAAAAAAAAAGATACGAAGCTGGTGAGCCAAGGTACAAGACTTCATTTAAGATTTATACTTCTATTATCTTTCTAGGGCTTTATGCTCTATCTAAGGACCCACCTGGGTCTGAAAAGAAGAACAAACTGCAGGGGCAGGCTGAGTGGAGGCCCTGAAAAGTCACTGCACCTCTGTAGTGGAGGGGATTACTAAGAGGGTAGCGAGAGGCAAATGGGAGAAGTAAAAAACTGATGTTTTCACTCAGACGTGGGATTCAGGGGCAGGAACCACAACGCAGGGGTTTCTTGTAAAGCCTGCTTGTGCCTGTGGTGATGCTTATGGCCAGGACTCTGTCACTCTGACAATAACACAATGTCAGTAAAAGATATCTGAAGAGAAACAAGGACAAGGCATTCAGAAGTGTTCTGCTATTGAAGAAGACACAAAAGGAAAATAATCACTGAAGTCTGTGCAAGTGGAGAGGGGGCAGGCACCAAAACCAGCAGTGTGTAGAGCATTGCTGATTTCTGAGAGCTGGGATTCTGGCCCAGTTTCTCTAACCCTGACTCACAGGAAATTTTCCTATAAAGCATTTATATCTGTCAGCATATAAATATCATTAAAAGCAAAAACAACCAACAGCTCATAGTTAAATAATCTGAATGTAAGAATGCTTTCCAAAGTGGTCTAACTTTCCTGTCACCTTTTAGGGTTTCTGTATGACTTCTTAAAAGCTGTTTGTAAAGTCACCTTGCACTTAATATCTTTGGTCCCATTATTGGAAGGGTTTGTCCAGGATAGTTCCCCTATTAATCTGGGTATAATCACCACAAAATTCTTACTGGGTGACAACAGCCAGGAAGCATCAATATTTCCTTTTATAATTAGCATATGTCCCATTGTATGAAGCATTATGGAAATGTTTAATAAGCAGAGCACCATACTTAAGCTGGTAATTTTACTCTTAAATTTCCATTGAGCTAAGCAGAATAGCAACAGCATCTTTGTCACTAAATGGCAGCACAGGAGAAAACTAGTTATGCTTAAAAGCAAATTTTCATTTTGCCTCAAAATGCTGCCAGTTTAAAGGTTAATCCTTTGCCCTGGTCCAGGCTGTATGCACAGACCCGAGGCTGGTACTTGTCACACTGCAGCATTCAACAACAGAGTTATTTGTCAGCCTACACAACCTGAAGCCTTACTTTATTTTTGCACAGCAACAAAAGAAACCCCAAAACAAAAATTACAAAGCCATTTTCCCTACTGAAGTTTTTCAACCCAATGTCCTTGACATATTTTGCTCTCTATTGTAGAAAATAGAGGAATTTTATTAAGTAGGTGTTGTTTCTGCGTGCCTTCCTCATCACATGGTCATGTAGTTCTCTTGCCTGTCACAAAGCCAATTGTTACTTATGTGTTTGAGGTATTTGTATCATCAGACACTTGTGCTTGCTGTACTGTTTCAGCAGAGACACTGAAAGCTGCAGCCTCCAGAAGAGCGTTATTCAACACAATGGCTTTCAAACTTGTTTTGTCTGATTGCTCATACATCTTTGCCGAGGAAATGGACGGTAAAGACATTCAGGGCAGAAACATTCATGGCTTTGGCTGTTTCATTACAGATAATTCACAGAGAAACTGCCTCCTCTAATTTATTTTTTATCTTGATAAAATGACAGCCAAAAGTCTTTGGCATTCCAGGTCTCCCTCAGTTCTCACTTGACAAAGTCACTCCACTGGGAGTAGATTTTGGCTTGCTTTTGACTACTTGCTGCTGCTATACGATGTTTGGATTAGGTTAATGTGTAGGGAAAGCTAATTTGTTTCTACAGTTCAGGCCATGGGCTAGAATCCAGGCAATCTGAACTCATTCCTGAACCGCACTCTGAGCTCCTTCTGCATGACCTTGAGTGAGAAACTTAACCTTTCTGCTTTTTTATTCCCTCATATTAAAATAGACCTTTGCTTTCTCCCTCATGCCCTCCATGCCTTTCATTCATGTGCTGAATGCTCATAAGGCTGGAGAACTCTCTCTTACCGTGTGAATATACAAATGAAGCCCTGAATTGGCTAAAGACCACTCTGGTTTTCTGTAATGACGATGTTAATAAATGGCTGTACAAGGTACATTGAGTCTCAGGTACATTTAATGAGCTTGGAGACCCTGCTGGGGGGACAATACCATTAGCATTTCCCACCTGAGCACTGCCGTTCAGTGCAATTCAAAATTCAACTCAGCTGAAGTCTCTGGAGATGAACTTAGCATTAGGATTGTTTTGATTTTTGATGTACTCAAATTAAAGATGCAAAGCTAGTAGTACTTAAAAGCATAGTCTGTATTTTTCTTGGTATCCTATTGTGTTCCCTCTTTTGATACCACGTTTGTTAGTAATGATTACAGAAATATGAAACCTTCATCCTAACTTTCAATGCACATGCTGAAGCATGGCTGTTTATCTTACTAACACCACCACATTCCTGTTAATAACACACAGACGAAAGACCAGTACATCCCCTCCCCCATACCACTGTCATCTGAATTATAATTGCATTTTCTGTGTTACTGATGATGACAGGGTGGTTGGGAGAAATCAGAGCCTTTTGTGCATTTTTAAATCCACTACTGAAATTCCATGAAAATGTATGAAAGTTGACCTCGCTTTCACGATGACACACAGCACTACAGTCTTCCAATGCACTTCCAGTCACACAAGTTGAATTATTCTGCATAATCCTGAGAGGCTGTACTTATTGATTCCTGTGGAGCGCAGAGGATCTAGTCCTGCAGAAAAAGCTCATAGCTGAGTTGAGCTGGCACAACTGGCAGTCAGAATGAATGATTTGATTAGTACAATTAACTGTTTTGGTGTAGAAAAAGAAGTACCTGTGAAAAGTATCAGGCTATTTGCTCTGATAAAAGACACATTTCTATTCAGTTTCTGATTTAAAAAAAGTTAAGAGCATCTCTCTGAAAGCAGGAATTTACACAGGAAAGCATGTTTTTCAGTACTTGATCAAGCTGGACTTGAATACCTCTTTAAAATTAAGCATATGCTTTTAAACAGACCTAGACTAAAGGTACCCCATGCATAGATATTCAGTTGCAATGGAAATATCTTTGATGGATGTTTTCTGATGGTGACAGGAAAATACCAAAGAGGGAAAAGGGTTAATCTGAAGAAAGCACAGAACTTTAATTCATGAAGACAATCCAACAACAGCAGTGTCTGCCTCTTGCAAAGGATAATTAAATCCATTATCAACATCTGTAAGGAAGATGCACAAGTCGGTGCATAATTGAAGACTTAAAAATTAAATCTGAAACATGGGAACCAAAATGAAAAACCTTGAACTATGTTTCATTGTTTTAATACTTCCATTTAGATACAAATACTGGAAGTCAATAAGGAAAATTCATTATTACAACTTTATGGGCAAGATTCAGACAGAGTGTTTGAGAGAGAATCCTGCTAGGTGGGTCTCACATCTCACATACACCAAAATACTGAGAGCTGCATAAAAGTACTTAAAAATGTAAAAATATTGTTGCAAACTGTATGGGCTATTTCTTGATATACCCTGAGGCAAGAAGCTTCACAGAGTTTTTTGGAAGCATCCAGATCTTGTGTACTCTCTAGACTTCTACTCTTTTGGCAAGATACAGGAATAATATGCATTTGGCTCGGGGAGCAGGGAGGGGAAGGAGGGAGGGGAATCTTTTGCGTATGCTTGGAAACCCCTTGGATATTTAATGAGAAAATCTGTTAGAAAACAGTAAATTTCTGATTTACATTTTAACAACAAATGTTATATATGTAAAGGGCTTAATATGGGGCCTTGGGAAACTTGTTTTTAATTCCCAGGGCTTCTTTTCAGGCTAAAAGTTCAGCAGATGCTTAAGTCTTTAGCCAGACTAAAGCCTTTATCAAGATCGCAGTGTACTTCAGGTCATATCCAAGCTTGTGCATACTGCATATACCTAGTGCAAGGTAAAAAACATCCATCAAAAGTGCTTTCATTTTTTCAGCTATTGTAGTTGGTTGCTGACTAGCTTAGCATGATGTCGTGGTTTAACCCCAGCCAGCAACACAGCACCACGCAGCCGCTCACTCGCTCCCCCCCCACCCAGTGGG
>JAVKLA010000093.1:29847715-29867083 GCA_034782735.1 Sagittarius serpentarius | reverse complement strand
TGAACTGAAAACACAGCGCTGTACCAGCTGCTAGGAAGACAATTAACTCTATCCCAGCCGAAACCAGGACACATGATTAAAATACAGGAGCTGCATGCAGAGATATCACCACAAGCAGCCAACTTGGCAAATTTCTCCCTTGATGCCTAAGAGCACTGGCGTTAAAGACCTCTTACAAAGAAGGCCAGAGAGGCTGCCCAAAGATAGCTTGGTGCTGATTGCATCCAAGTGCTTCACTGAGGCAGCCGAAGTAACGCAGGGAGTTTTGTGTCTGCCTTAATCGAGCTAAAAGCTTCAGAAAACCCCTATCATGTAGTATTGGTCTTGTCAAAATGACAAGGAGAAGCTGGAAAAAGCAACAGGAGAGGTTTTTGCGAGATGTATGTATATGCATCAAATTGTTGCAAAACAAAACTTCTTTTGGTAAAACAGCCACTTGCAAGTGGCTCTGGAGAGCTGCCTGAGACCGAGACAGCTGGGGTGACGTAGATCAGGTGTGGGCTGTTTGGGAAATGTTTTGATTTTGGCTCACCTGCTTTCTCTTCTTCTCTGCCTGTGCTCTTACCTGGCACAGATAAAACATTAGAACATGCCAAAACACAATCTCTTTGTTTTCCTGACTTTTTTCTCCCACTTCCTAAGTTAGAATTTTAAATGTCAGCTTTTCAAAATGTGGCATTTTCAGAGAAGTGTTGTAGCCTGGATCTTACTGAACGGAAAATGTATTTCCAGTTCAAAGGATTTTAAAAAAAAACAGGAAAGGCCAAGACAGATGAAAAAGACTGGGGGACAGCAGCTAAAGCTCTTCTTTAATTAGATTTTCAGGTGTCTCTGTCAGCATCTTTTCTCCCTCGGGAATTTGGAAGAAAAATTGAAATTTAAATCTTGCATGCCTTAGAAATGGCTCCCTTCCTTGGCAGCACCTGTAGACACCATGGGTTTCATGGCTATGAACAAAAAGAAGCCAAGAGAGAAAACATTCATTAGAGCACAAATGTTGACATTTGCAGAAACAAGGCTGTTCTAAAATGCTGTCACCCTCTTCATCTTCCTCTGCTACCTCAAATATGCAGAGGAATATACCTCGACCTAAAACAGGCTTCAACTGCATGACCTCAAATATACTCAGAGATGATAAAGCCCGCAGGGTCACTATGGCGGTGCAGTTTTAACCATGTGAACATCTTTTGTCCCAGCAGTATGGCTTTACTCTTCAAAGACATTGTCTCTTTCTTAGTAAGAAAAGATGACTAAAACCCTAGTGATGATGGACCTAGAAGAACTGGGAAAGCATCTAAGGGTACTTTAAAAATCTCTGTCTTTGGTCCGAGTCCAGCACCGTGCTTGAGAGAATATATTCTCCCTCTGAAAGGGATTCAGAGCTGAGGAGCTCAAGTATGTTCACTTCTGTCTGTGGAGGCATATCCCATTTGACACCTTCTGTTGGCTCTGTCAAACAGTCAGGAGTGCCTAAACCACTGCATCACGTTTGAAACTGCACATCTTCTTTCAAATAACTCAGCTTGACAAAGGATGTAACTCCGTACTTAAGCCCATCTCCTGTGTTCCTAATGGCTCTCCATGAGGACTGGCATGATCCCCCCAGTTTGATCCTCCGTGTAACACAGGTAGGAGCCCTTGCCTCAGTGATTTGTGTCTCAAAGAATGTTAAGCACCTGCTTAAACTTCTAGTAAAACATCCAATAGAGAATTTGCTAAAAGATTTGCTGAATGGAGGCCCTAGTAGTTTGCATTGCTCGAGCACCTTTCTTAGGTTTGACAATATGTCACTGAAAACTCCAGATGTTACCAAGTGTCCTGGTTTCGGCTGGGATAGAGTTAATTTTTTTTCTAGTAGCTGGTATTTTGCTATGTTTTGGGTTTAGCATGAGAAGAATGTTGATAACACCCTGATGTTTTCAGTTGTTGCTAAGCCGTGTTTAGACTAAGTCCAGGATTTTTCAGCTTCTCATGTCCAGCCAGCAAGAAGGCTGGAGGGGCACAGGAAAGTTGGGAGGGGAGACAGCCAAGACAGCTGACCCAAACTGGCCAAAGGGGTGTTCCATACCATGGGATGTCATGCCCAGTATATAGACTGGGGGGAGTTGGCCAAGGGAGGAGCGGTGCTCGGGAACTAGCTGGGCATTAGTTGGTGAGTGGTGAGCAATTGCATTGTGCATCACTTGTTTTGTGTATTCCAGTTTTTATTATTTCCTTCCTTTCTGTTCTATTAAACTGTTCTTATCTCAGCCTAAGAGGTTTACTTTTTTCCAGTTCTCTCCCCCATCCCACTGGGTGTGGGGGGGAAGGGAGTGAGCAGCTGCGTGGCGCCTAGTTGCTCGCTGGCATTAAACCACAACACTAAGGTAATTACTAAGAGAAACTTAGTTAAGAACTACCCAAAGGCAACCTGGAACTGAGTTAACATGCAAGATCCCCATGTTTCTTTCTGAAAGGATACTCAGGTTGGCCTTCTCAGTAATGTCTCAGCACCTCAGGGTTCCTTTGCCCTTGCTGGTGCTCTCAAGAGGAGAACAGGGAGTTGCTGTCTTTACCTTCAAGACACCAGGAGGGAAATGGCATGAGATATCTGTAGGAATGTCAGACATGTACCTCTGTCAAGGGATGTCTTTCCCCTGCCACACCTTCATTCTGGGATCCTCCAGAACAGAGCAACACATTTATTTTTGTCTCATCCATTTGGAAGCAACAGAGCTTCCAGCAGGGTGCCAGGGCAGTGTAACAACTACAACTTCAGCCGATAAAAAGAGAGCATCTGGGAAAATTTATCTCTCTTGCCATCCCGAGGTAATAGCTCTGCTCCTCCCGCTTTCCATTCAGGCAAGCCTCCGCTATTTCTAACCTCACAACAAGTTATGAAAAGACAGAGAACATGAGGAATATAAAGCTTATGTTACAATTCCCTCCCATAGTCACGCACGCACACATTTCCCTTTCTGATGTGGAGACCTGCCTGATGCCAGCCATTTATACAGGTATCTTTCATTCCAGTTGGGCATCCAGAGGACTGTTTCTTTCTCAAGGGAAAAGAAAAACAAACCAAAATAAAACAAAACCAAAAAAGGAAAAGGAAACCAAACCAACGTAAATTAAATGTCCTTTCAGCCAATTTTATGAACTGCTCTCAGCTATTAATTTACCAGCATTCTTCCAGACACTGGCAGCTGCTTCAGCGTGCCAGGCTGTGGAGTGAGCTGCTCCATAGCAACAGCCAGCAGGCATGAACATACCCGGCATAAGCATCATGCAGAGCCACTGAGGGGGACTTTCAAAAGGGGTTAAGAATGCTTAAAGTTAAGGCAAGGTACTGCATCTTACCTGAAAGGGAGAGGACCTATAGCAGCCACAGTTGTTATACAGGTCAGTGCAGGCTGCCTAACTATTTGGCTGTCAGAAACTGCCCTTACCACAGGCATATCACTGCCTTCGTGGTAGGAGAAAATCTTACAGGTGTTTCTAGTGTGTGTGACATAGGTTCTACGGATTTGTTTGTATGCAAGCATGACTCACTTTTCTGTGTTTTAAACAGGCTTATAACAAAAAAAAATTAAAAAAAATTACTTTTGTTTGTAAAGCAGAATAAGAAAATGACATCACTTCCTTCTTTTGGGTTTTAAAAGCATTTTAGGGCTGGGTGACTCTGACGTAGAGTTTGATGAAGCTGCATGGACCAGGCTGGGATTCAGTTTCAGAAGTGGAAGATTAAAACCTGTTTCAGGATTGTTTCACATTAGTGGATTCCTGTTCTGGCATGGAGAATACAGTTCCCTGCTATCCTTGGCTTTTGGTTTGTGGCGGGTTTTTTTCGTTTGTTTGTTTGTTTCCTAACTGTGATTTTTATTTATTTATTGTAATTTATTGTAAAAATTCTGAAATCTGCTAGATTAGCTGCCCAGAAGACTAATATCACAAAGTGGCAGCCTGACTTATACCACAAACCTACTCTGCTGGGATTATCTCTAGGCAGGAGAAGAGTTTCATCAACTCTGTCAATTCATTAGCCCTCCCTTCTGTGGCAGGCACAGAGTCCCACTTCATGTCAGTAGTGTTGGTAGCTGTTCTGAAATAAATACAAATCCAGCTCATTTTAAATCAGGCCACTAAGCAAGTCATAAACTGCTTTAAGCTGTTGTTATCATGTGAGGCTGAAGCGGTTCTTTTGACACCCCACCGCTTTGATATAGTTGACCCTTCCCTGAGGACTTCTCAGTTTTATCTTTCTGCTTTTTATGGTTTTAAATGCAAAAGTTCACAATGTGGGTTGTTCCAATGACTCCTGAGGCAACCTCAATAGCTACCCATGTCCTGAGCGCTGCTGAGATGAGCACCATTCCCCCCTACAACCCTGCTCTTCACTATAAGGAAACCCAGGGGAAGGAGCCAGCATATTTTCCAGAAGATCCCCTAGCCCTCCTGACGGTTGGGAAAGCAGGGCTACAGCATCCACTGTGGAGGACACCTCCTTCACAATGCAGCTTAGCTTCAAGAGGGGGTCACTTTCTCTCCACCGACTACTGAGCAAGCTGATGAAGTGACCACCTTTCCTCTGGTAACATCAGACCTTGTGACTATCCTCCGGTTAGTCTAGGTCACCCCATTGACCGGTCTCTCAAAAGAAAAGCAGAGTCTATTCTGACCTTTTCTCTTTTCTATCACTACAGGGAGACCTCCAGAGATCCCTCATTCAGGTGGATTTTGGAGACGGCATCGCTGTGTCATATGCCAATCTCAGCTCAACAGAAGATGGGATCAAGCACATCTACCAGAACGTGGGCATATTCCGAGTGACCGTGCTCGTGGAAAACAGCCTGGGTTCTGACAACGCCGTCCTCTACCTGCATGTAACGTGTATGTATGTTCATACTCCTTGTTAGCTTCTGTCGTTCTTTGAAAAATTATTACTTGTCCTTAGAGATGACATTTGGGGCTTTGCAGCTGGGAGCAGAGTGACAGGATACAATGAGCGTTTGTCTGTCCTCCAGCAGAGGACTGCAGACTGAGAGGAGCCACAGGCAATAATGACATTTGCTTTTTAAACCATGTTCCACCTCTAATTTTAGGTAGTCTAATTCGCGACACCTCAAAGGAGTGTCCAGCCCTTTCTGACATGTACCTTCATGAGCATGTTTACACTTGCAGGCAAAAAAACCAGACATCCAGGATCTTTAATCACTTTTAAAAGCCTTGACTTTTACTTTGTATATGTGTTTTGCCCTCTAATGAAATACAACCACCTCTGGGATGGAAACCAGTGCATTTTAGTCTTTCTGTTGTCATAGTAACCAAAATCTTGGTGTTAAAGAGTATTACAAGAAAAAATATTATCTTCACATTGCTCTTCTGCTGTTCTTTTTAACCTTTTTATACTTCAGCTGTCTCTGATTTACAACTGAAATGTATCTCAAATCTTTTCATAAAATCAGCAATGTGTTCTTTCATATTTATGCTAGCACATGGTTATGAACCCAAAGGGTCAACCTATTATTGAAATTTTGTAACATCCCTAATGGATTTTGTTTGGGGCCATCATTTTCTTTATACAGTGGGGTTTTTTTTGTCGATTATTTATGTATTCAACTGTGTGCCTCTGTGCCAGATTTACCAAAAAAAAAGGAAATTCCAAACCTCAAAGTTATGCTTACAGAAATACCACTTACCCTCTACCAAATTAACTCCATATATTGTCTAGATAATTTAGCACATTCCATATACTTTAACTCTAGTTTTGGAGTTATTTCACACAGCATGAAAGCAGCTGCCTCTTCGGGGGAAGAGGGCAGCTCTTTAATGTTGCACCGTCATATCAACAGATAGGAGGTGTGGGAGGCACAGCTGTGGGAGATAGGAGGTTTATGAGGGAGCACTAGAGAAACAGGAGCAAATATCTCCCTGAATACCTCCCTTCAAAAAGACCTTTGGTTCACGATCATAGTGTACCATTTATGATTTCCTAATCTGATAGATCCCAGTCTGTGGCAAACTTTTATGTCACATAATCCTTCAGCACAGCACGTGTTTGAAAAACTCATAATACCTTGCAAAAATAACTGTGTTCATAAATTAGCTTATTGTGAAGCTCAGGGATTGATTTGGGGGCTTAGCCTGTATCACTTCGGTGCTGAGCCACTGGTGAATCAAGGTAAATTCTCAACTTTTAGACAGCTACAGTTGTGGTTTGGTTTCTTTTTTTAGTTATTTAAGTATCATCCTAAGTAGGGTCGAGAAAAGGGCCCCTGCTCAGAATAGGCATATATACACTTCTATGTAATTTCTTCAGTTCTGGAGTAATATTCTAGTTTGCCTTTCTGTGTGTGCTTGGGTAATTATCATGGGAGCTGCTGCAGGCTCTGAATGCAGAAATCCCCCTCCCACTGCTGCTGGTTGTGAAAGACAGCTCAACAGGAGCCGTGGTCTTTTTTTTTTTTTTTTTTTTTTTACTCTTTGTAAAGGTCATTGGAAACAAACGGAGAAGTGTTTTGGTGGTTGATATTTCGCAGGAGGTTCTGACAGCCTCGTGCAAGCAGGGTTTGTAATTGTTCGCTGTTTGACAAGAGACAATTCCATGGGGACGATTGCACACCCTCAGTCTATCTGCAGAGTAATGAGGCCACATGAAGCAACAACTGCTTTCTCATGCAACAACCACAAAAAGGAAGGAGAAGAGAGCTGTTCAGCTTTCACTGTCACTCATAGTGGCTTTCTCGTTTACAGCTGGTTAATCCATTTTCCTGAGACACTGAAGGCTTAAGAACCACTTTCATAGTTTAAGTACAGTACAAGAAATAAGCAATATTCAGATATGTTCTTCTGACTTAGCAGCTGATAGTGTTTGTTTCTGTGTTTTGTGTGCGTAATGCCAGCATAGGACTTAAATACTGTGTGATCATTGCAGCCAGGCCCAGGTTATACGTGCCTGACCCCCTGGGGAAGTGACAGCTCTAAGGGATATGTCTCACCTTTCTCTCCATGCCAAGAGTTAGGGACTTCAAAACAGGTTGCAGACTGAGCATGGTGCCGCTCAGACTAGCAATAGATTTGCTGAGGACAGAAATGTATGATAAATCCAGTCCCCTCCAGAGCCTAACACCCAGATCCACAAAAGCTTCTAAATCCTATTTGAATGCTTGCATTGCCACTCAGCTCTCTGCTGAGTGTTCTGCTTGGGGGGTGTGTGCTTGGTCTTTGGGGAGTTTTGTAAAATATCTGTCCTTACAGTAGACTCACACACACTGTATTGCTAAGATCCACAGAAAAGCAGTGTGCAGTGTGAACATCCAGAGTTTTAGGAAGGGCTACTAACGGGGTGACCCCTTGCAACAGGGTTAATACATGAGTGTGCGTAGCCAGATCTGGGCCTTCCAACACCCTTCCCTGCCTGTGGCCAGCAGCCTTGCTGAGCGGAAAGTTGCACGCACTGAACCACCTAGCTTGTGATCTCAAATATAAGAGTAAAGCCTCCATCCTGTGCCCTCTTCATCCTGCTGCAGCCATGGGGCCGGTGCCTCCACTGCAGCTGGTCCAGGGATCCAGAAATGCAGGTTATCGTGAAGCAGGAGCATTTGGGGCAGGGGGTGGACAGTAAATTGTATATAAACTGCTTCTCCAGCCAACAGGCTGTCTCTGACCTGTCCTGACAGGTCAAAATTTTCCCCTGGGAAGTTAGTTATGCATTTGCCTGAATGCTTCAGGATAACATCACCTGCCCAAGTGAACCCTTTAAGAAGCTTCTCCCTTTCTGTTGTCTGGGACTTGTACACAGTCTTTTTTTGTCCTGGGGCAGGTGAAGGTCTGTAGTGTCCACGGCCCTTCATGAAGCTCAGAAATGAATTCTCTTGAATTCTCTTCAAACTTACCTGGGAGAAAGCAGTCTCCTGCCAAGCTGAGGGCCTATCCAGAGTGAGCTATCCCCATCTGCTGGACAGATAACAGTTCAGCATTTCAGCCACTTTGACCCATCAGCTACGTGCACAGAAATACTCGGGCAGAATTGGCTTGCTTGAGCCATTCTTTCATGTTCTTTCCTAGCCAGCATATGGTGGAGGTCCAAGGAGGTGCTGGGCACTCTCTGCAGTGCAGGATCATTTGAGCTGTATTCAGACCAGCTATGCAGTTATGTTGGAGTGTATTAGGCTTTACATGGGCTCGATTGTCACTGCTGTCACCACATCTGGTGTTAGGAAATGTATTCCTTCAGAGGGCTGTGCTGACATTGGGCATTTGGCAAACATCCCAAAGGATACCAGAGCTGCAAAATATTTCACCTGGGAAGCTGCTGTTTTTCAGGTCTCAGGGTCTTGTTGAAAGCAGGCATGGCCTGGTCACGGAAATGTGTCTGAGAAGGGGAATGCCATTAAAATAATAAGGGTGAAATTCTGTGTGATGGTTTAACCCCAGCCAGCAACTCAGCACCACGCAGCCGCCCACTCCCTTCCCCCTCCCACCCAGTGGGATGGGGGAAAGAATCGGAAAAAAGGTAAAACTCGTGGGTTGGGATAAGAACAGTTTAATAGAACAGAAAGGAAGAAACTAACAAATACACTAATAACAACAAGAAAGTGACAATAATTATAGTAAAAGGATTGGAATACACAAAACAAGTCATGCACAATGCAATTGCTCACCACTCACTGACTGATGCTCAGTTAGTTCCTGAGCAGTGCTCCTCCCTTGGCCAGCTCCCCCAGTTTATATACTGGGCATGATGTCCCATGATATGGAAGAGCCCTTTGGCCAGTTTGGGTCAGCTGTCCTGGCAGTGTCCCCTCCTAACTTCCTTGTGCCCCTCCAGCCTCCTTGCTGGCTGGGCATGAGAAGCTGAAAAGTCCTTGAGTTAGTCTAAACATGACTGAGCAACAACTGAAAACATCAGGGTGTTATCAACATTCTTCTCACATGAAACCCAAAACATAACACTATACCAGCTACTAGGAAGACAATTAACTCTATCCCAGCTGAAACCAGGACATTCTGGCTTCTCATGAATTTTCAAGAAGTGTTGACTGCTAATTATAAAAGGAAAAATGAGCCATGGTCTAGTCTATAGCAGGCTCTCGTCAGTCCGATCACGGATCACTCTTAATTGGACTGCTTCAGGTTAAGCAGTGGCTGTGCCTACAGCCCAGAGAAAGCTGCGTTTCAGCAATAAGTCAGGAATATTGGTCCTTGTTTATTGTGGCATTGTTTATACAGTCTGATTTGGAAGAAATTTTTCATCTCTCACTCTGCTTGTGTGTGCTGTATACAGGTACAGGGTGGTTGCTCCAAAATGTGTGGTATTCCTTTAGGGTGAAAAGCAAGATGTAAGTGGTGATATGTGCATGGGATATGTCCTGAAAAATCCTTCCCTGAAATATATAAAATCCTCTAGCAATGTATCTCAACTACATATGGACAATGCAATCAGTCCTCCCAGGCTGTGGTCTCTGCTCCTCATCACTGGGGAGCTCACAGATGTAAGACATGTAGATATGGCTCTAATTTGTTTAAGAAACCCACGTCCCCATGTCACCTGACGTTTCTTTCTTTTTCTTTCTCTGTCACTCTCAGGACAGTTGCTTTGTTCTCTAAGTGAACAGTCAGAACACATTTTAAGAAATAATCTACAGGACAAGATGTAACAACAAAGGCCCATCTGTCTCCAGAAGATGGGAAATGTGTAACCCTGGGCATAATGTCACTTGTCGAATGAATTATGTTCTGTTTATACTAAAGAAATAAGAGTTTATTGAGGAAAAGGAGGGAGTATAAGGTAACTTTAAAATGAAGGCACTCCGTGAATAGCTGCCTTCAGATAGAGTTTCAGCTGATATAAATAGATACACCACTGCTGAAGTTCACCAAATCATAGCAGTTTGCATCAGAAGAGATGCTTCATGTCCACTGAAGCCATTTGTCCTGCACATTCTTATGTCTTCCTGGTGAAGGCCATATTCACATAACAGGGCCCTGTCCCTGTTGTTTAAGTTGTATATAAAGTCCCTGATTATATGACATTCATGCAGTAGAGAGTCCAAGTTCTTCAGCTCCAGATACAGGCGTAGCCCCTGTTCTATGAGGAACAGATTTAAGCTTGCCTCTTTAGAAGTGGCACCAAGCCGAAACATTAACTGTCATGCCCCACAGTGATTTGGAGGACTTCTCTTCCCTAAACCAAAGGATATCCCCTCAGTTCCATTCTCCCCAGGCTGATTTCATTTCAGATGAAGGGCTCACCTGCTGCTTCTGTCTCTGCAGGCCCCTTGGAACATGTTCACTTATCTCTACCATTCGTCACCACAAAGAACAAGGAAGTCAACGCCACGGCAGTACTGTGGCCAAGCCAAGTGGGAACACTTACTTATGTCTGGTGGTTTGGGAACAACACAGAGGTTTGTATACCCTACGGACTGAGATCAAAATAATCCTTGAGGAGCGCTCTGACTGAGGAGGGAGGGAGCGAGGGAATACTTCTAAATAGTCACACATACAAGAAAATTATAAACCAGAGACCGAGAGACTAATGGTTCTTTGGCGTACCAACGTTGAAATGTAAGGACTGCTTTGTGTTTGTTGCCGTGACTTAGCTGAAGGGTTTATTGCCGTTTCATGCAAATTGCACATAACTTTCTCTCTGCATTTACATCCAAGGTGGATGTAGTGAACCAAAATCCAGAAGAGTTTCTAGTGTGGTTTTCCCCACCCTCTCTTCTTCATTAATAACAACAAAAAAATTAGGGTTTTGGGGCTTTTTTTTAGGAAACTAAACTAAAGGACCTAATTTTATATAACCCTAGAGTTTAAACCTCACCTCTCTGGTGACTAACAAGAGAAGGGACTGCCATCAGTTCTGTGCCTCCCCTTAAATATCCTAAGCCCAATCCTGAGCCCCCACACTCTATGCTAAACTACATATGCAAGAAGACCTTATTATCATGTGCTACCAGTGGATAAGATGGTTCCCAACATACCTCCCTGCCTCTGGGCTCTGCTCAGATATGACAACAGCATGCACTACATTCTGCTGCCTCTGTGCTTGCAGTGTTGGTAAATCTGCACAGGCATTGTAACTGTCACTTTACATATCATTGCGGCTGAAGTACCCAGAGACCCTAATTAGATTCTCATGGATTTTGTAGAGCCAACACATGGTTATCTTCAGTATAATGCAGGTTGGAGGGTTTCATCAGTACCTTCTGCTTTTTTTAACTCTTTGTGATTAAGGCAGAACCTGACTTTTTGTTGTTGCTTTGCGTTAATAATTTCCCTCAGATGATGGAGAATTCACCGCTTCTCCTTCTTACCCTTTCCCCCAACTATTTCCCCACAGCTAATTATCCTGAGCATTGAACACATGCACTGTATTTGTAGTCTGAATTTATCTAGCTTTGTTTTCAAGCTGTTGGATCTTGTTATGCTTTTGTGTGTAGATTAAAGAACTCTCTGTACTATCAGAAATCATCTCCCCTTAGAGGTACTTACAGGCTATGATTGTCACCTTTTAACCCTCCCTCTGATCTGCTAAGCTCATAAGTGATCAGAGTTGGTCTAACTCTGTTCTCATTGAAGTGAAAGTTTTACTACAGACTACAATGGCAACAGAGTTTGACTTAATACTGGGTGCTTTGAAGGTCTCACCCAGATTTCATTAATAAGCGAAAACAGAAGTTAGGGTAGAGACTGCTGAAAGGAGGCACAACTCATTGATAAACTAGTTGCATAGCGAAGCAAGCTGAGGGGATCTCTGTCCTCTCTAAACACCATCACTTTCCAAACTGATATCTCCATGTCTAAGGTTAACATGGGAGAACAACTGAGAAATCTTAATTTGCCTCCTGATTCTGTCCCAACCTCCTTGAATCACCTTAAACAAATCACTGACAGCTAGGTCTGGGAAAGGAGTGTGGCACCTGAGCAGTGAGTCTTGCAGGCCCTTGTATTAGGATCTGGGCCTCTCTGGGAAGTGCAGCAAAGATGGACACTCTAACATGGGATCCAGAACAGCCAGTATGCTAAGTGGGAAGGAAATACTGGATCTTAAAATTTAGCTCCTTTGGGAGTTATAGGTAACCTTAGTTAGAGCTTCAGGAGGACATCTCCATCTGGATCCCTGGGTCCTCTCCAGAAAATTGGCTTCCATGTCACAGGACCTCTTCTAAGTCTTTAGTTTCCAAGTTGGAAGCGACACCCCAAACCATCCCAAGAGGCTAGAGAGCCAAACTCATTTTTGCTTTTCCTTTCTAGCCAAATTAATTTATTTTCTCCTTTTCTGATATATTTGCAGCCACTGATCACATTGGAAGGGAGCATCACATTCACATTTTCTGTGGAAGGGATGAACACCATCACCGTTCAGGTCTCAGCAGGAAACACCATTCTTCAGGATACAAAGACTATTGCTGTGTATGGTGAGCTCTTCCCCCTTCATTTCACACAGGATTCTCCATAGTCAAGAGCTAGAGAGACAGGTTAGCTGGCCGCAGCATGAGGTCTTTATTCCAGGATGCTTTGAGTCAGATTCTGAGCTCTGTTCCTGTGTTATCAGTTCAGCATAACATCTCTGAAGTCCAGACTGAGATGATTACAGAACATTGATCTCCTTCCCAGAGCCCTCTGCATCTGCTCTATCACTATTTGGTCATCCTACAGGATTGTCAAAATGTTAGGTCATTTTGTGAGTTGATTTTCCCCCTTCCTAGCCAGTAGAGGCCTCTTAACTCATGCAAAAGCTGCTTAGCTTGAAAGATAAGTCAATGCTGTGTGCTGCAGTTCTGTACAGAAATCTGTACTGATTTGATACTGTACCCATGCCTCAGAAGCAGTTAGGGCACACAAACATCATATAGTGTAGATGGAGCCTAAGAACCACTGGGAATCCCAGTTTTAGCTGTTTATACCAAGCACATGGTCATAGTGATCAATATGCAACAGAGATTAAGAAACATGTTTTCCAAGGCTAGTCCTCTCCCCACCTTTATCCCTGTCCCCTTCGAGTTAAGATTTCAAGTGTTTGGGGCATGTCTATGAGAGTACAATTACAGCTTCTTTTAGAGGGCTTCCCTGCTTCAGAAGGCAAGATGAAGGCAGTATTTCATTTAAATTCCCAACACAGTTCCCTTTCCAGTGCTATCATCCATTGAAGTAAGGACTGATCACCTTTTTCGGTTCTGTGACACTCGAGCAGTGAATCTCTCAGATTCTCCAGATCTCTCAGTGAATCTCTCAGACACACTGCTGGATTCTCTGACAGTCTATGCATCACCTGCAGACTGATTAAGCAAAACACAAGCTGCAGCAGGTTTCAATAGGTTCTGCCCACTCATTTGGCACTAAGGCATTTCACAGTTTTTACTCACCACCATGTCATTGTGTCTGCAGAGCAATTTCAGTCCCTGCGGTTATCATTCTCTCCGAACCTGGATGACTACAATCCAGATATTCCAGAGTGGAGAAGGGACATCAGTAGAGTAGTCAAGAGAGCTCTGGTGGAGGTAAGCAATGTGCATAACCTATGTTACAACAGTTCTAATTTCTGCTTTCTGTCTACATTAGGACCGGATCAGCTGTTCTCTCGAGGTGTCTCTCTGTTTCTACCAACTATAAAAGGAGACTAGATTAGTGTTTGAGGCCAGGATCCTAAATTTTAGGCAGGTGAAATTACCCCATCCTATGACAATCTGGTGCTCAGAGTCAGCCTTCAGTTTATTCTTTTTAATGACAGTGGATTATGTGGAATATTTCTGAAAAAGGCCGTATAGAAAACAAATTACTTAGATCCTGCCTATAGCTGTACAAATATCTTTACCACTGCATGGCAATTCTTACTTCTTTTACTGATATTCTTATACAGCAGTGTAAAGTAGTGCTATTCTAATGGAATTACAAATATGCTGTAGGAAACTTGGGAGACCAAAACGAAAACAATTTTTCTACAGAAAACAGCACCACAGTAAGTGCTTTATGTCTTTCACATAGCATGAGGTTCATGCGTCAGGACTGGATGCTATTTTTCCCGTCAACACTATGGAGAATCTCTGAAGTTCCTTCTTTAACCGTGGAACAGAATGTCATAAAAATATTCTTGTGTGGCTGAAGATCTGGATTTCAAACTGAGAGGCTAAGAAAAATTAGAAGAGACAGCTGGGGTTTCGCAGGTCAGAGAAAAAACAGTGAAAGAAACTATTTGAAACAGGGTTTCTGCTTTCTTTTAAAATAAAGATACTCAGATTTTGAAAGGATACAAGGCTTGTAGATGTTATTAGCAAGCTTGTATGTTCATTCGTAGCATCATCTGTGCAAAAAGACTGGGAAGACAGTGTGCACTAATCAGGTGCACACAAACTTGGCTGGATTGTTTCTGAGTTTTTTTTCTTTGATTTCCTCAAAAGGCAGGAGGAAAGGAGGAAAGGAGGAAAGGAAAAAAAAAGAATATTTTTCTCAAGCTTGTTCTTCTGACTTACTTATGTCTGTATCAAGTATTCAAGGATCCATTCATCTTCAGGGTGAATTTTCAGAATATAAACAACTCAATAAAACAAAATCAAGCCTTAAAAAAAAAAGATTATAAAACTACAGTACCAAGACTACATTCCAAAAGCAGAGCATTGAAAACACAAAGAGACTTTTTGTTGTTTGAGTAAAAAAAAAAATATTGATAGCTAATTATCCCTCTTTATATAGCTAAATGATTCACCTTAAACAAGCCATTGTGAGAAGTTCCTGTAAAAATTACAGATAAAACCAATAGATTTCTACAGCAATTAAGTAAACTGTATAAAAGAGTTGAATAACTAAATAATTCAATAGGAAATTATAACTGTGCTATAGAATTTTTATGAACTTTTATTAAAGTATTACATTCTTATTACAGAATAGTCCATAGACTTGGATAAAAATTCTGCGTAAGAAATTATAGTTTTCTATTAAAATCTGATCTTCTCTCTAAGTAGGGATAATTTCATATTATCACAAATACCCTATTTTGTATTATGATAATAATCATTTGCTCACATCACTGATTTACTGAGTCCTGTCTCCCACTTTTGATGAAGAAGACAAGAATGAACTGAGTAGATCAGCCAAAAGCTTCCAGACAAAAAAAATCATTCCGAGCCTCTGAAAATGAAGACTTCCCAGTAACTGGTAATACTGTGTCTTTTTCTCGACATCTTAGAGCAACCTGCTAAGCAAACACAAATAATGCAAGCCCTGGCTTTACAGAACACTTGGAAAGAATATAGGAGACCTTTATATTGTTATAGGTTTTTTTCCTAAATCAACATTAAAAAAACCCAACAGCAACAAAACCATGTGCTTTTCCTTTGTGTGCAGTGGAGGGGAAGGGTTCCCTTTTCATAGCTCCACAGGGCATTCCTTGGACTATCAGCAGTACCGCACGAGATAGCCACAGAATTAGCTCTGGTTATGGTGATTTGTAATCAGTTTCACTGATCTCCTTGTCCTCCACCCGTCATTTCCTTCAACGAGCAGCTGCTCGAAGTCATTGCTCCTGAACTACTAGGGAGAAGAACTCGTGAGGTTTAGGTCCAATTAATGTCTGAGAGGGCTGCAAGTCCTGACTGCAGAGGAATCTCTGCTGCATCCAGCTGCTGTGGTCTGTCCTTGTATCTGAGGGCACTTTTGTTGTTCCTTTAAAAGTGACCTACTAAATTCAGCACTTGGAAACTTAAAGTTTAAATCAAAACCTTGAGATTTAAATGCACTTGCTAGATAGTCCACAACACAAAGGGGCAATGGAGGAAGATTCAGCAAACTATGTTTCTCCTTCTTTTGGCTCACAAAATTTCCCGAGGGCCAAACTAGCTCCTTTTCTGGAGAATAACTCCGCAGTCTGATTGTGTAATGTCATGGTAACAGCAGCTGAAACCCGTGACCAGAGATGACCCTGGCAGTAATGCCTGTGCGGTACTTTCTTCTGAATTTTGGCTTTGTTGAAGGGACATTTGAGTTTTAACTGGTTGCTTAAGATTTTCAGCCAACAAGACAAAAAATAAAATTGCAGATTAATACAATCTTTAACACCTAAAGGAAAAAAAAGTCCTCATTAACTTGTGGAATTGACCCAGGATGTGAACTATAAGAATTTGTTTGGCTTTTGGGATTCAAACTTGATTCATCATTTTCTCTCTCCCTGAGTCTCCACAAGGCTTTTAAGATGTTTTGGCTAATCACACCTCTAGAGTGCAATTCTGCCCACATACCTTGCCCTTTAACATGCAGCTTCTTACCATTGACTAAATGAAGAACCTCAGGGACTAACTTGGGATAGTCAGATAACTTTAAAATAGCTAAATTTAGACGAAGCAAATCATACCCTATTCAGTTGTTATTTAGGAGCTCCTTTTAGTATGTCTGATAATCACTGTTGCCTTAAGACCCTGCATATTTTACTGGAGAACATGGTAAAATAACTTAGATCAGGAAATTATTAATCCCTAACTTTTTACCTGCAGTGGATTTTAACAAGGTTCTCCCTGTCGTACCAGATATACCCTACATCATTTCTGTAAGTCCTGTGATGCCTTAGCAAAGAAGCTCTCAGCATTCAGTGCCATCCCCGCTGTTTATCTGTGCATTATTTGTCTGTGTATCAGGCAACAGGTATTTCAAGCAAGCATATTCTGGTCGCAGTGCTCCCCGGTCTGCCCACATCTGCCGAACTCTTCATTTTACCATATCAAGATGCCACAGGAGAAAATAAAAGAACAGCAGCAGACCTAGAGCAGGTATTGTGTCCATGACTTTGAGAGGTGTATGTTTATGTATTTGTGTGTATATATATGGGATTTCAAAGACAGGTTAGAACAAATAATTGCGGTACAAATACATCCGATTCACTGGGGTCTAAACAATGACTATGGTACATGCTACATCCTCTTTGGGGGTTTTTGTCATTTTTTTGTGTCGTTTTTTCTTTTTTTTTTTTTTGTCCCAAACACTGGAAATGGGGTTTGGAGCTGTATTTAGGAGTGGAGACTCCCATTTGGGTTCCCTCAGCAATGTTAAATTGGCATAAATTTGTATGATGCGGCATCTTTCCCTTAGAAGTTCTGTTCTACTTCACGGAAGTAGAAAGAAAGCAGGAAGGATTTAGGGGACGATTCCTGCCAACATGAACTGGAGTGGCCTCATAAGGCAAAGTTTATGAGGCTGCCAAGAGTCTAGAAAGCACTGGAGGACATTGCTGAGTGGCAGACCTGGGCCGATCAGAACTTCATTACTTTAAGGCACAGGGATGGGGTTGGATTATCTGCCTGCCCTCTTCATGATGCTGGCAGTGGGGTTCAGCCACTATGGATTGTTTTCTCTGTGCAAGGTTGAAGCAGGTTATGACAACTGGAGGACTGTATCTCCCTGCAGACCCAAAAGTTCGTGCCCACCAGGTGGGCCTAGCATGATTGTGACTAAAGGATAAAACACTGTGCTGGGCAAAAATCCTGAAATATCTCTCAGCTTATTGCCTCAGATTGCAGGGGCGGCAAAGAGAACTAGCCCTGAGTGAAACACCACTGTACCTCTGCCTCTCCATACAACATGTCTGTGGCTCAAGCAGATATACCCCATGTTGGCATGGGCTATATCAACATTGGAGTAAAGGGTGTCATCAGCTCACAAATACCAACCTCAGTGCTATGGTGAAATCCTCAGCATTACTGGATGCCTGCTACTCCGCTGGATGGCACAAGGGTTTTAGCATTTCTCTTTGGATTTGTCCCTCAGTCTGTGAATGAGTGAAGTCTTCCCATCAGTGCATGTACCAACAGTATCTTTCCCTTCTTGTATTCTTGTTTTCTAATGGCCTTTTCATCTGCCTGACCCATTAATGGCTGTTTCAATTGCCTCTTGCAGTGGTCTAAAGCCTTGTTAACTTAGGTGTGGGCCTCAAACCACTAGGTCACCCATATTCTTAAGCTTTCCCTTGCTCAGCATCCTTAGCCATCATCTTTTTTTGACAAATTACTTTCCATGCAATTTTCACCACCCATGTAATAAACAAAAAAGACGGAGATTTACTGTGCTGCAAAACCTTTCCTCCCTTTTTTCCTTCATCCCCCTTCACCCCCTTCTCCTTTCCTCCATCACAAATTGGCAAAGAAGTCAGTCCATAAACTTTCAAATTTACATCTGACCCAGCTCCCCTCTGGCACTCAGCAGTTTATTGTATTTTGCCAGTTACTCCCTCTCTTTGTCCCTTTGTTTATCCCCCCTGTTAAAACGGAGTCTCTGTGCCTGTGGAAAAAGGAAGCCCTGACAGTGCTCTCATGACCCTTTTTATGGACAAGAAGAAATGTCATTTTCAGTGGGACTCCAGCAACTTCTTTGGCATCCTGCAGGGTCCAAATGGTAACCTTTCAAGACAGAAAAACTATTTGCCATTTGCAGCCAGCTGTTTCTTGCGGAGAAGTATGTCCCCGGCTCCCATCAGGATGATCAGAACGTTTTTTACTAGTCTGCCTTGTTAGTCCAGTAGAAAATGGCATTGCTTTCAGTGGGAACTGCCCAAGGAGGGCCCCAAAATGTGTCTCTGCCCTCATCTCCGAAGCATATTCTGATACTGTTCCTGTTTTGTCATCCATTTGGCCTGTGATCCTTCACTATCCCTTTCCCAAAGTGTTTCAGAGCCTATTCAGCAGCTTCTCCCTGTGCCTGAAGTCACTGGGATGAGTACTGGGAGCAGATGTTTTTGCTGATGACAGCTTAAGTTGTTTCTAAGGTACTTTATGATGTATAGTGTTCTTTTCTGGTAGGAACAGAAATCTGTTTTGTGTTCATGAGCAAGCAACAAGCTATTCAAAAGCACGTATGTGAATTTGTGTGTTTGCAGGTGCACACCCAAAGGAGTTATAGTCCTGGATGATGTTTTCTAATTTGGAAGACAAACTTCAAAGTATACAGGAACAAAATGGAAATAGTTTTCACAAACACTGCAATGGAATAAAGTTTCTTACAGAAGCACTTAATTATATAGGTTCCTTTTTTCATGGTGTGACATGCAAGTGACTCTCCAAACCTGAGACTTGTGATGAGCCTGTCCAAAGACACAGTGATAAACAGTTTTTGTCCCTGGAAAACTTGCAATCAGAATAGATCAAGTGGAAAGGAGTTACAGAAATTAATGTTTCTATTCATTATCCAGCAGTGTGCCCAGGTGGCCAAGAAGGCCAATGGCATCCTGGCCTCTATCAGGAATAGTGTAGCCAGTAGGACCAGGGAAGTGCCATTACCCCTGTACTCGGCACTGGTGAGGCCGCACCTCGAGTACCGTGTTCAGTTCTGGGCCCCTCACCACAAGAAGGACATGGAGGTGCTGGAGCGTGTCCAGAGAAGGGCAACGAAGCTGGTGAGGGGTCT
>JAVKLA010000093.1:29818957-29847615 GCA_034782735.1 Sagittarius serpentarius | reverse complement strand
CATGGTTTAGTGGGGGACTTGTCAGTGCTAGGTTAATGATTGGACTAGATGATCTTACAGGTCCTTTCCAATCTAGGTAATTCTATGATTCTGTGATTCTATTCTGCAAAAGCCTTTGTTTCAGTACCCAAGGGAGGGGAAAACCTAACTCATTTTCAAAATCGTAAGTTGATGAAACTGAGTGAAATACCACAGAAATACCACTGTGCACACTGTAGGCACAGATTTACACGGAGAATGAAGTGTGCTATAGCCCCCTCCTTCTCTTCCCCTCCTATTAGAGCCTCCTAAAATTGGCATGTATACTTGCAGTCATATGACATGGACATGGTGGTACAGCCCTGAATCCACCGTATTCACGTACCAAATACCAGAACAGAGGCAAGGGACACTCTGTGGTTCTGATGTTCTGCTCATCCAACCTTGGTTTGAAACGGAGAAGCCATGTAAACCATGCGGGTGGTGCGTGCTAACTTTTGTTAGCTAGGACATGCAAGGCTAAGGACTGCTGATGGAGCATGAAGAAGGGAAAAGTGATAGAAACAAGGGAAAAGTGATAGAAACAGTAGCTGAAGTGGGAATTCCAGCTACATCTCCCCACATGAAACTCCTGAAGTTGCTGCAGGCTGTGTCTGTCACAGAGCACCTGCGAGGTTTTGGGGCAACTCGCTTAACTGAGCTGTATTTCATCACCTGAGCTAGAGCATTATTCTGCCATGGGTAACAATGAGGGGTATAACTGTTTTCATGGACTTTCACATTTACCAGTAAATCTGATACCTGTCTAATGACCACGGGGATCTTACTTCCTTGCTGTTTGCCCTTGAGGCAGATTAAGCTGGTCTGTTTTTATCTGGTACATACTCATTTGGCTTTTTAAGCATACCTTTGGGTCTCTCTGTCCAGCTGCTCTGTGGTCTCTAGGTAGATAATTCTCATTGACTTCAGAGGCAGCTAGATGTCCACTGTCCCTTGAAAATCTAGGTCTTCGTTTCCCATTTGTCAGAGTCTATAATACTACTCTATGCCACTCATATTTTATGAGTCTAAACACAGTAAGCCATGAATTGTTTGGTACAGTAATAGTGGGACTGTGGAAGTTGTCCTAGGCCCTGCATCACTCTTGACAAACATACATTTCCATGCAGTTTTCCATTAGGGTACATTTGTGTCTCATGCTCTTGTTGAGACTGTGGTTAGATGGTAGAAGTCATTTTCTCCTTGAGCTAATGTACCACTGTCATTCAAGTGCCCCAAATAATTTTTTTTTGTGTACACATAGTACCAATCATTGTCATATCTGTTTGCAGATTACATTTAGAAATGTGAACTCTGCATTCCTGATATTTCCCATGGGACACTAAAGTACCTTTTAAAAATTTTAACTGCTTGACAGCTGAAAAAAACCACTACATATGAGGCTGGGGAAGTTTTCTCAATGTGCAGCATGGGACAATTCCACCTAATACATAAATACAGAATTTCTGAGTACCTCAGGCTGCTTGATCCACTCCACTTTCTGTAGTCAGTGTAAACTTATTCTTCACAGCTTCATAAAAATCAAAAGGCCTTTTCATCCTGCAGAATCCCAAAATATTTTGCATTTTCAAAAATGTTGTATTTATGACTAGACTGTTATGACTTTTTTTTTTTTTACTTGGGTCACTTGGTTCCCCTGCTTCTTTTCACAGTAACCGAGAACAGACTACCAACCTGCTTAAAAATGTAGAAGTAATTGGCAGTTGTAAAACACTGCTGTTTAATTTGCATGTTGTCACTCCAACACCACTGAAATATCCCAAATCTTGCAAAAACAGCCACCCAGAATTACCATTGGCCACTTGGTCTGGCGTGCAGTTGTTACACCATCTTTATGGATGGGCTCGGTGAATGTGATGATTACAGGATTCAGCTCTGCTGCTTCAAAAGCACCAAATTCTTTCTCTTCAGTGAAGGGCAACCCTGTAATTAGTAGCATTTCAAGTAATTTTTGAGTAATTGTTAGCAGTAATCCAATTCAAAATGAATGTGCAGTAGGAAGATATTCTACTTAAAATTCAGTAGAGGGCAATGGTAAAAATACACAGATATGATTACTCAGTTTATTTCAGTGTACAGTTTTACTCTATAGGAAGATTCTGAAGGGTTATCTTTTCATTTATGCATTTCACAAGTTATCTTCTCTCCACATTGTTTGCTAGTGGAGGCTTTTTGTCAAACGTCAAATGTGTCTCCTGTTAGTCAAATGAGATGTAAGCAGAAGATACATGAGAATTCTAAAGTGATGTTTTCATATCAAGTAAAGTTTTCAGTGTTTTCATGCGTTTCCTTTTAGTTCTCCATTTGCATGCTTTTACCTGGCCTGTCCAAAATAACCGTAAAAGCAGAATGCAAAATAGATGTAGGAGCAACTCGTTAATGACATTTGAGGCCATTAATCTTTTCCCTGAAAATGTAGCAAGCATGATGGAGTCTTTGGCAAATAACAACACTAGCTGGTTGGTAGCCAACTTTGCTCAACATGTTGCAGCTGTGGCCAGTATCTGTATCCAGCCAAAGAGATGGGAAATGACATGGATGACTGAACATCAAATGGGCAGCAATGAACTGAGGAGATGAAATACCTCTGTGAATTTAACACTATGGAGAGTGGCATTCAGGAATCCTGTATGTATATGTCTTAGGATTCTTCCTTAAAGCAGAACTAGTTTTACTTCTGCTTCTTTGTAGCTGATGGAGCTTCTGTCTTTTTTTACAGTTTTTTTTTCACCCACCCTCCTAAGCTTTAGTGTTTTAATATATTTACTTTCACTACTTTTCTTTCCTGTGACGTATTTCAGATGTGCCCATCACCAAAATATCTTAGCAACAAGATCATGACAGTGAACACCTTCAAATCTTACAGAAAATGGTGCCAATCAGTCCTGGATATTAAATTCCGGGAAAAGGGGTAAATCATCTTAGAGTTTACTAGGAGAGATTCTTTTAACACCTGTACATTCGTATGCAGACCAAGTCTGCTGCTGGGTGCTCAGGGAAGCTTGGGCCAGTATTTGAGAAGTAAAGGCAGGTGGGGAGAGAATGAAATAATATGAACCGGAAGACCTTGTACCAAGGGCTTTTTTCCTTAGCCAGCTTTTCTTGATCAGCTGCTTGTGTGCTGTAGAAGAGGCTGTGTACATACCTTGTCTTAGTATCTTTGAGTTAACTCCTGCCATGTGACTATCAGCCCTCTCGCCTTCTCATCTTTTGCTCAGTGTACAGAGCAGTCCTTTATTCTCAAGACTCATTCTGGTCATCTTCGTTCATCTAAAGTGGATCCTGGCTTTTATGTCCAGGTTCTCTCTGGGTTCATATCTGCTGGTCAGTTCTTGTCCCAGAGTAACCACAGGAATGTCCTCTGCCTTGTGCTCTCACGGTATCTCTGGATACTAATGGCAGCTTGAATTCAGCATTTTTCATTAAGAGACCTCAAGAAATTCCTGCTGGACCCTGTAAGTCAGTGATTGCTCTTTTCAGTGCTAAGGCAAGCAAGCTTTAGAGGCCTTATGTGAAGTAACCAAGGTTATGCATGGTGAGTGGCACAGTTTAAAGTAATCCACATTTGCCTTGACTCCTGATTCACTTTTTTAATGCTGGTTCAAGTTGCTTCCTACCAATCAATGTGCATAATTCTTTCCTTAGTTGTTTATTGATTTACTCCATGAACTGAATAGAAGTGTAGCACTCATTAGTTGAGATCCTTACAAAGTATCTATAAAATTATCTAGATTCTTAGCTAGTACATACTGGCACAGTTGAATCACATTCAATTAGCCTAAACCAATTTACACCAGAGGTTTCAAAATTCAATAAAGGTATGGGAAAATGCCCTTCTGAGTGATAATTCTGTTTCTTGCTGCACATGGTTCTTTCACAGTCCTAATTCTGACAAAATGCTAAGAGAAGCCAAATTAATTTTTGTTTTGTTCCATTTTCAAATTGGAATCTCTTTTTTTTCCTTCACAAATTGTCTGTTATTATTATTCATTATGTGTCCTTTGATGAAAAATGATACATGAAGAATGGTTTCTATTACTGAATTATTTTTGCACATCATGCTTAATTCTGCAAATGAAGCAGATAAAGTCAATGAGGCTCAGTTAAAGACCAAAACTAATTCTGAAAGCTAATTATTTTCACAAGGGAGACTCTTGAAGACTATAAATTAGGAGATTGCTATTCTAAGAAGTCTTGTCTTCAGCTGAGTTAGTTGCATCTCCAGGAGTGAGAGAGGAACAGAGACAGGCCTGAGGCCAACCTGTTCCTCAGGTGAAGGTCTATCTGCTCAATTGGAGTTGCATGGCTCTTTTTGAAACAGGACAAAGTACTCTAAGTTTCCTTATCTGCTTTTAAACAAAAATGCATCCATTGTACCACTTTAAATGCAGAAATACAGGGAGACACAAGACCCCAAATGTTTCCCATTGAAACCTTTTCATTACCTTGGTGACTGAGATCAGCCTTTGTGTAGAGATTTACTTTAAAGACACTTTATTAATGTTGTAAACAAATTATATGAGTCAGAACCACTCCTAGGTTAAAGTCTGATAAAGTGTGATCCACTGAGCTAGAAATAGACTTGATAGAATATGAAGGGCAGAAAAGCCACTTCTCCAGTCTCAAAGTGAGTGTCCTGAGTGATCTGCGGTTCACAGATCCTCTTGGGACCATGTGAGGACCAGAAACATTGTCAGGTCCAACTTTGGAGAGCAGTGTCCAATTCCAATGTGAATTTAGCCCTTTAGCTGTGTGTAACCCGCTCGTTGACCTCAAATACTGACATCTGTAAACCATTGTGTATGGTTTCTATTTCAGCTAATTTTTAGAAGTACAGAAATGCATTTTTCTCCCTCTTTCTATACTGTCTATATGTCTGTTTTGAAGATAATCTGACGTTCCACATAAAGAGAAATGAAAACATTGTACCAAGGAAGCAAACATTTTAAAAACATGTCTGAATACATCTGTGCTTCCCTCAGAAGTGTGTGGCAGGAATCTCCAGAGCTGCCTGAGGAAGGCAGATGTCTGATTCTCACAAGAACGTCTGGTGCTTTTGAAGGTCTCAGGCTGTTATTCATTTTTTGACTTGTTCCGATTCCATAAAGACCCAGGCAAAAAAGCTGCACCCAAAAAGCCACTGGGTTAGCACATATAATTAATTGAGCCAAGGAAATATGCTGTATACTATGAGCAGCATGAACAGTTGCTGCCTGTTTTGACACTTTGCATATAGTCCTGAAACAGTGACAGCTATTTCAGGCTCCTGCTGAGATACTGGTAGTTCAGGCAGAAATCATTTTATTCTGAGTTCCATTTGTACAGGTTGTAGTACAATGAGGTCCTCGTTCATGATCAGGTAGCAATGCAACACAGTAATAATAACTTAAAGTTGTGACTGTTCCTCTCTGCCTTTCTTCCTTTTTCTCACTACTTCACTCTTACTGCCTCTCCCCTTCCTATTATTCCTTTTCATCGGCTCACCAGACAAGAATATTGGTTGAGCTTTCTCTCACACACTCAGCTTGCCTGCTGGGAGGCTGCCATGGCACCTCTCAGCTTTAATGTCCCTGCCAGTGCTGTTGTGTTTCCCTCTTCGCTCTGCACAGGAGTCCTCAGGCTGGCCAGGTGAGATCTCAGTGTTCCTTCATGTCACTGGTGCCCAACAAAGTCTCTGGTCCCTTCTCATGCTGACTTCCTTGAGGTTCTCCTATTCTTCCATTTCTTGCCCAAATCCTTGATGAAACCGTTCTCCAAGACTAGATAGCAACATTTGCTAGCTGCATTCTCAGTCACTTATCACCTTAAGCCTCTTTTGGTATAGAAGGCATCATGTATGGATTTTACCTCTGCTGTTTCCCTGACCGTTTTGTGCAGCTATCACAATGTGTTGAAGAGGAATGACACAATGTGGTTGGCTCTTTTCTTCCATTTACTGTCTTGTGGCTGCTTTTTTTCACAGGCTCAGCTGCCCCAGCAGCATCAGAATCTCAGAGCACAAAGGAATGTTAATTCCTGCAGGGGTATGGAGAGTTGTTCGGTCAAGTTTGGGACTGAAAATGGCCAGGATGATATTTTTCCCGTTATTCCCATTAATGTACCTGATTTACAGCGTATTGATCTGCATCTGTTGCTCCAGTTTTAGAGATGAAGCACTCTCTGTGTCGTCAATCTTGGTTATTAATATGCTCAAATTCTTAAAGAGGGATATAATTTGCTTCCTAGGCGTTCTTCATGTACTGCACATCTTTGTGTCATCATCCCTGCTGTTCTGAGCTCAGCAGATGGCTCTTTGTAAGCAGGTGGTATTTTTTCTTGCTATTGGAAGAAATATATTTACTGCTCATTCTGGCACCCATGAAAAAATTGTAAACTTTAAAGAGATATATTAAAAAATATAAATAAAATGCCTGTAAGAGTTATTGCCAAATTGATATTGGACCAAAGGCACCTATTCAAGTGATCAGCAGCCAGAAATGAAGTGTGTAAGCCAAGAGTATTGAAAGAACCATTAAGAATGTTAAAAAAAAGAAAAGAGGCAGATAAATCTCATTTAGTGATGAATGATAGCCAAGGAACATCTAATCATATCTGGGGAGCATTTACTGAAATAACTCAACCAGACGAAAATGAAGAACATGAAAAAGATGGTGTAAAAATTATTGGAATGTTCTTTTTTCTGACAATTTTTCATTAATCTTCAAGAAGGAATAAGGATTTATTTAAAACAAATTAAATTAAGTGGTGAGCACTAGAATATGGTTCCTCTTGATCTTGGTATGGCTATAAAAACACAACGCTCTCAGCAACTGCATGCTAAGGGTTATGGGTTGGGGGTGATTTTTTGCAATTTTCCAACCACCTTTCCCTAATAAACCAACACGCAGAACAGCGGCTATGTTCAAATGGAAAATTGCTCACTGCTGTAAGAAAATGTGAAATACATGAAACATCTAGCAAATGAACGTACAAAAGACACAACAAACTAGCAACACCATGTCTATAGGCTTCCGTTCCTTGATGAATCTATCTGGATTTTTTGCTCTTAATGGCAACATGCCTGGAACTTATTGGATATAATTAATAGTGATGTGGAAAAAGTGGCTCTGTGCATATTGTGACAAACTGACTTAAAAAAAGGAGTATTTACCAACAGAGTGGACCAAAGCTTGGCTTCTTCACTGTACAAATACAGATTTCATGGGGTCTTACCTCAGCAAATGTTCATCTTTTCTGCTCTGTCCTTTAAGGAGGAATAGCCTGCTTCATTTCTTCTAGAGCTCTATTGTTGCCATCAGAGTTATGGCAAGATAATCTAGTGATCTAAAAGCTCTGTGGAATGCCTCTCCCATGAAAGAGAGAATATAAGAGTACATTCTCTCCCTCTGTAACCCAGAAACCCAGAAGAATAGATGGAACATGCATCTTGTTTAAGCCACGCTCTGCAGTCAGTAAATGCTTTCAGATTTGAGCTAGTTCTGGTACACACTTTAGGATTAGGGAGCAGCTGGCTTGAAACTCAGAGCTGGATGAAATGAAATTTGGTTTTAGGACTTGATATTTAAGTGCAAGCTGGGGTAAGGACTTAACCTATTTATTTTGATTCAAGTATATCACGTTATGAACGTGCTCTAAGATCATGGAGCCGGTCACTCAATAAGCAAAAAGTTAGTTGTTATGAGTGAATGAGTGTTAACAATTGAAATGCTTCTCTTTGCTTGAATAGTAAATGGAGTTCACTGATGTACTGTTGTTGGCTGGTCCTGCAGACACATTTGTGGGTGTAATGTTCGTTTCGGGCTCAATTCCCTTTTGCTGCTGCTGGGCCGCTCCTACAGAGGTGTGACAGGGCAACTTGTTGCTATCAGTCATTGCTAACTGTACTCAAATCACTTTGGACATAGTACTGGCAGATGCGTTCAGCTTTCACAAACTCCCTCTTTGTAAGGTGATAGGACATTGTGCTCGGAAAATCTGGTGCCTCTGCAAAATCTTTGCTTTGCATGCAGCTCCATTTCCTACCCACCTATTACCAATCTAAACCAATGATCAAGAAACAATGCATTTCTTATTTTCTCTTTTTTTTCCAGATTTCAGAAACACTGATCCAGAAACTGAACCAAAACCTGGTCCATTTTGAGTTGAAGCCAGGGGTTCGAATCTTTGTCCATGCTGCCCATTTAACAGCAGGTCAGTATCCTCTTTCTGTGTACACCCTCTCTGTTGCTCTGCAGCACAGCAAGCAATGTGTTCCTTGACGGTAGTAGTGTGCTAGCAGCTGTATTTTAAACATGTATTATTTTTATGTCACAATAACAACTTGGTGTATAGGCAGACATTAAAATGCCTGCTCCACCTCCCCTTTCTTTATCATGCTAAAAAGATATAGTGGCTTTTGCATTTACAGCTAATCCTTTTGTTTACTTACGTGCAAGAATTTGCTGTTGTTGTTGGAAATGCTGTATAAGTAGCACCAGAAATGTGTGCTTCTTGGCTGTCTCTGAAATATTCAACAGCTAAACAGCACCATGGCATATTCAGCTGGGATCACACGGTGCAAAGGTTACCAGCTAGCTTTGGATATATTCAGATATTCTAGAGTCAATGAACATCCAAAGCAACTAAGCACTGTTCAGAAGTTGTTCAGCAGTCTGAAAGACAAGAATCAATTTACATATGCACTAACGTAAGATTAGGCAGTTTGGACTTTAACTAATCCTGTCCCAAAATGAGCCATCTCTGAAGTCCTGATATTTAATTACATGCGTCTCTGTCTGTTCTATATGCTAAATCCTCATTTCACAGCACAGGCCCTATTTAACTGTTACAAGAGATGGGACAAACAAATCCATGCTCAGGATTCTTAGGAATTCCTTTTCCTCAGGAGCTGCTGACCATTCTGATTAGTTGGTATCAGCTTCTTTTGCTAACTTGTAAACTAAAAGCCTCAGTTCACTTGTACCTGCAAACTGCTCTCCAAAAAGCTTTTTATGGTATGAACATGTCTGCCCAGGCTGGTGTCAGTCCACATGCTGCCTTGTCCATAAACGGAAGGAAAAAGAGACTGTTAATAAAGGGTGGAATGCGACTGCATTTAAATCCCCCCAGAAGAAAGCCTTGGTGTTTGCAATATTTCATTTTTCCTAAGCAGAATTTGCTATAATATCTGCCCTGGGAATATTTTCTGCATGTTTCTGCTTTCCATTAGCTGTGGAACAGATGATCAGATGCTTACTTTTACACATTAGAACCAAAGCATAAAAAAGCAGAGATGCAGCAGAGCTGAGTAATCACTAAAGAAAAAAAAAACACAACAGCTTAAGAAGTCAGTTTGTTTGATTTTTTTTTCTCCTGGAGATTGTAAAAAAAATGTAATAGACATATGACACAGAAGAATTGTGTGACTGTGCATTTAAGGTTTAAATTCATATACATTTTACTGTATATTTTCCTGAATTTTCAATAATGACTGATGGTACTATATGTACTTTCAGAAAATGAATGCTCAGTGCCCATCTCTTAAAAGAAATGCATCTGAAAGCATCTTAATGTGAGATTCAAACATGGAGTTACCTGCAATTACTCATAATTTTTGGTATTTGTTTCTGGCATTTAGCCTGCCAATGCAGATGGCTGTTTTCCATTTTGGTCAGTGTTCATTAAAGTCAAGATCAAATCCCAAATGAACATTTAGACATGAGTACTCTGGCCCTGAATATACTGTAGGCCTTTTCTAAAAAATTACAGTTAGAAAGGATCACATTAGATATTCCTGGGAAAGGCTCATATTTACCTCTTGCTACTGAAGGGACATTCCTGCTTTCATGTATTGGAAACAGGTGACACTGAAAATCACATATCCAGCCTTGCCTTTAATAGAAGATGAATCTGGATCCAAGTTTTGTGCTGTATGTGGGAGCCTTCTGCAGCTTCTTGGAGAGGAATTCTGGGCAATTTCACATGAGGGAGTGCACAGGGTCCCCAGCTGCTCCATCCATGCTCAGAGCTGGCTGAAAGCTGGGTAGCTCCAGTCCCAAAGGCAGATAGTTAGTGGAGGTACTGTAGCACTTTTCTGGGCTACTAGACCTTGTCTGCTGCCCTAAATGAACCAAAAGGCAGGGTCTATCAGTGTGGCATACTGCCATGCTGCGTGACAGTACGGTCTCCGGGCATGTGCTGGCCTGTTTCTTGCTAGCTCAGGCTGGAGCAGAGGGTGCTTGGCTCAGACATGCTGTGTAAATATATGATCTCTGTGTTCACCAAAAATACACATTTTTATTTGTATTTACACACACACTAGGAATGAGTACTTCTTGTCTGTAATAGATGCAAACACTCATTTGTCCTGCAAGGTAGGCTTTGTTGTTCTCTTCAAAGCTGCTGCTGAGATGTGAGTGAGTGCTGTAACTGGCTTCACAATGTCATATAGGAACCCTACAGGATTTTGTCTCTTCCAGAAATATGATACACTAAGAATGCAAAATGAGTCTGGTCTGCCGAACTAGATATTAAAAAACCCAGAGAGCTGCCATTGCGAGGTCTCTGAGGGAATATGGCTCCTTATCAAGCTGCAGAGGTCATGACTCAGTTCCTTGTCTAAATAAAAGGCCCAATTTCATAACAACAAAACTTGAGAATAGGTTAGAATTTTACAAAATGCCAAAAGAGAGATTTACTTCACTGCTGAAAACTATTGTTTTGGTTGTCAAGGAAGAAGAATTGTCCTTTTGAAATCTTTTATAAAAAATTAAATAAAATAAAGCAGGGAAATGTGGAACACAAGCCAGCACCAGAAGCAGTCCCTAGAAAACGCAATCCAAGGGGATGACCATGGCCCAGAGGTGCTGCTTTGGTCTATGGTATCCCTTCTTTCCCAGCCTTTTCACCATGACTCTGTGTTGGACCCTGGGCAGCTACGGGCTGTAGCTGACTGACCACAAAGCTCAGCATGTGTTTTTGTAAGTGCATGTGTATGTATACATATATCTACATTTATGTTCCCATGCGTCAGTGCACATGTATGTTCCTCCCTGTGTGTGTGCCTGGTCATGCACAGCAGCAATTTCTGCAGCAGAGGAATTGCAGGGAACAAAAGTGCAGGTGTCTAAGCTAGCTTGGTGTGGTTATTCAAGCAGAACCTGTAGAAATGAGCGCGCGCATGCGTTGTGTGTGTTGTATGCGAGCATGTGCATTCCCTGGAGCACAGAAGAACAACAGGCATTGGCCTCAGCACATTTCACACGTCCGTCTTTTTTGTTCCTGCCACACTGGAGGAAGGATTAATTTATGGCAATTACGGACAACAGATTGCAATCCGTTCATCATGTTCATTCCTTCTTCTCATGAAACAAAACCCCAGACCAATGTCCCCAACCCAACAGACAACAACCTCAACTCTAAGGCAGGGTAAAGTATGCCAATGTTCCTCACAAAGCAGTTAAATAGCTGTTTATTACCAGACTCTCAGCACAGCATCATAACAAGAACACTGAGTGATGCTGAGCCTGAATCGGTCAGAGAGCCACTTTGTCATCCCGCAGAACTGTAGAGACCCACAAAATACAGAGGCAAAGGGGGCAGAGTGGAGATGTGTGAGGAATTCATAATAATGGATCATTTCACCCTGGTGCGTCACCTTTCTAAGGATAGCCTGCTTGATGTGGGAAGAAGTTTTTGCACTTCTCTTTGTGCATGTTGGCTTTACCAGGCTGGGTGTGACAGTGGAAAACGTGCATGTGATGTGTGTGCCTAAGTATTTGCTTGTGCGTGCATCTTTTCTTGTGCCTTCTGGCTCTGGTTTAGGATGGGTCTGTTCAGTACATGTGAAGAGGGGCAAGAGAAAGAGGATGTGTGTGGCAGTGGTTCAAGTTAACTTTCATTGCTTTGCAGAGGAACGCCAGATAGAGACTGTCAGTGAGGATGTATTGGCTGTGTGCATTAGCTGTGTGTAATGGCACAGCTACAGCTGCGTATCTGTCTACAGTATGTTTTGTTAGTGTCTGCATGAACAACTGAGACTGCTGGACCTATATGTATCCCTTTTTGGATGCTAGATGTCTTTCTGTTTGTGTGTGCGTGTATGAGTGAAGGAAACTGTCTCTAATACAATTTACTTCGTATTTCTGGGAAAGCCATGCTTCTGGCTGTTTTGTGTGGTCTTATTTTGCAAGGGGCTATGAAAAGGTTGTAGGCAAAACTGAGAAGCACAGAGGGACTTTTTGTTTGATTAGGGGTTTTTAATTTCATTTTTTTTCTTGAACCTGTGTACTCTCTGGCATGGAAGAGTTGTGGGAGAGAGAGCAGGACACCAGAGGAAAGAGAGTAGAATGTGTTCAGAAGAGTAGGGAGGGGATAAAGGAAGAAACTGAAAACGTCAGAGGTGTGAGAAGAGCTCGCCATGGTAAGGCATGGATGCTGAGGCAGTGTCTGTGAAGGGCAATGGGCTTCTGGTCAAGAAGGAAGGGAACAACGGTGAGCATTGTTGCTTCAGTAAAACTGAGGACCCAGTTGCTCATTATTCACTGTGCATTGGGAGCTACCCAAACTACCTCTAAGCAAAACAGAAAATCAACATGACAAGTTAGCCTATGGGTAGCTCCAGGATCATCCAGAAAATGCTGGTTTTGCTACCCAAGTGACTTCGTTTGCAACTACCTTAAGTAATTGCCTGCAATATGAAAGAGTATGTTTCAGGCAGTCCTCTAATAGGCCAGAAAGGAGAAGTGTCTAAGGAGAAAGCTATGGGGCTTCACATCAAGGGGTCGGTTGAGCACCACAAGTGGTCTGTACCCAGGTTTCTTCCCAGCTGGATTAAAAAGGGAGAGAAGCCCTGGAGACGTGTGGATGGGTGAGGCCTGGGGGCAGATATAACCTTCTCTCCCTCTCTTGCAGCTCCCCTGGTGGACCTCACTCCCAGTCACAGCGGTTCAGCCATGCTGATGCTCCTCTCTGTTGTTTTTGTGGGACTAGCCGTGTTCGTAATCTACAAGTTCAAAAGGTATGACCCTCGCTGAGCCATGTCCTTCTCCCCATTGCCACCTTTTACTGAGGTGTTTGGGTTTGGTTTTGCTGGGTTTTCTTTTTTTGCAGTGATTTGTTTCTTGGTTTGTAAAAGCTGATGCTATGTCATCTGCCAGAGTACCCCACAATGATGGTTTCTGTTAATGTTTTAGGAAGATTCCTGGCCTTAATATATATGCACAGATGCAGAATGAAAAAGATCAAGAGATGGTCAGTCCAGTCAGTCAGAGGGAAAGCATACCTAATGTCCCTCAAAGTGAGCTGATGAGCCCTGAGCAACTAGTAGATGAGAAGGTGGAAGTCCAACCCATAGGTAAATAACTTGCAGCATCCCGCAGCTGGTCAGATTCTGACTTATACTTGGCTAACTCTTTTCTCAGCCTCCTCCCTTCCCATATTCGTGCACACTCCTCCTACCGTCCTCTTCTGCTGCAGCACTAGTTTTGCTACAGGAAACCTTGCTAACTCTCACCTCTCCCTCACTGCCATGTGATGAAAAGGAGGGGAACAACTTCAGACTTTTTCTTTCTCCTAGTTGCTCTGTGTAGATCCCCTCCCCCTCTCAAAAATCCTGCCGGCACTTAACTTGCGCTATAAGGCAATTTAATTTACTTTGCTGGGGCTGATGTAGTTGCGGGGTTAAACCCCACACCTGAGGCATATCCAGGAGAACTTCGGCCACCCTCACCTGGAACATGGAGGTGAGCAGGTGATTCGGTAAGTCAGATCTAAAAGCTAAATATTCGTTGATGTTTTGACTGCTGTGGTCTTTGTGCTGTGCCAGACCCAGCAGCAATGCTAGCCTGCCTGATTCCCAGGGAAATCCAGCAAAACCTGGGATATCAGCATTGCACAGCTGGGTTTGCCCTCAGGCTAATTTCTCCCACAGGCCTCTGTAGTTGCAAATTTGCAAAGCAGGCTTTCATAGGACCTAAAGTGATTAGGCTTGAAGAGGGCATACTGGGATCAGTCACACATTTGCTCATGTTTTGTGTTTTCTTTTACCCTGACTGTAGTAGAAGTGTTGGGATGGAGCAGGGAGGTTTCAGCCTGGTCACCTGTTCTGCTAAAGCTAGCATTGCTCGGCTATTGCTCAGCTTCATTTCTGAGGTGACAATTCTGCAGGCCCAGACCAGAGGCACAGTACAGGACCCCTGCAAATAAAGGCACGGACCTATTTTAGAGGAATTAAGTTTATACCTGGTCTGATTCAGACAGGAGTGAGGCATAGTTGTAACAGAGATCCCTTATTTGCACAATCTCATCAGCTTAACCAAACCTTAGGTCCTACCTGAGGATGTCCCTAAATCGTATGGGAGTGTTTGCTGAAGCAGGCTTGGTGTCATAGCTACTGCAGAGAGGGAGCACGGGGAAGGGCAGTTAAAGGAGGGAATGTGATGTGCTAAGATTGTGGCCTGTGAAACAACCTGGGAGGAAAAAGAAGAAAGTCTCTTGATGAAACTGATGTCTAAGCTGGAAGCCCCGCTGCAATCAATACTGATCTCTCCTCACCTGTTCACCAAGGAGCGATCTGGTAGCTATTGAAAGCTTTTAAGCAGCTGTTCATCAGCAGACCTGGACATCCCTGCTTAGCAGAACACAGGATGGCGTGAGGGGACCAACCTTCCCATGTGGTGTTCCCCATACAGAGCAACCCCAGGCCACAGTCCAGAACCCAAGGAAAGGAAATGCAACCAAGGTAGTCTGGACAGAGGACTTCCAAAAGGCTTGTGGATCACCAAGAGGTTTCAAGCCAAGACCCGGAGCGGTGGGTCCTAAACTTTAACAATTCTTTTTTCATTTGTTTTTCTTTCTTTTTCCCTCAGAAGCTTCCAAGGCAAAATTGATGTAAGATGCTAAGGGAGAAACACCCAATTTCAGGACAGAAACTCTCTTTCTAGGGTTAGATGGGCTTTGAGCTTCCCCTTTCTAAAAGAATGTAATGACCGTGGTTCATGCTGTTCCAGGGGTAGGGAAACACGTGTTTTCACAGGTCACTCAGATGGAAGTGGCAAGAGTCAGTCACCTGCTAGCTCTATTCAAGGTATCTTCAAAACTGTTCTTGCTGCTGTTGGAAACTAATCCCTCAAAGCCTCTGGGGTAAGAGCAGTCGAAAGCCAATTTTGGGGGTAGGTTTTCATTTGATGCAACTGTGGCATTTCTGGCTTTCTACAATAACGAGCATTTTGTGCATTTCTCAGCTGTGCTACTGGCCATGGTATTGAAACAGAAATTGGCCTTTTATAACTCCTTGGTTTGCACCTGTAACTGCACTAGCGAGCACAAAAGGTAAATGTGTGGGATACATAGACTCAATTCTCTATCAAAAGGAATCAGTCCAACAGACTTCCTAAGAGTGTTTTTCCATCCTGTCAGTAAGATGAATGAGGAAACTGAATCAGAGCTCATTGACAAAATGAAAAGGTGTGGACCTAGGTGTGAACAGAATAGAAAGTGCAAAGGCTTTTCACTCCTATACAACCACCTCATCTGTTTCTGGAAATCAGCAATTTCTTTTTTAATGAGTTTTCTTTCTTTTGGGAAAACAAAGCAAGACTGTAATTGGGTGTTTCTCTTTTGTATGCTTGTTCAGAAGCCAGTTTTTTTCAACCCCTTTGACTAACATTCAGGGATCCTTCCTTGGAGGAATCTGAATGAATGTCCCTGGATCATTTAATTTTCTCTCCAAACTCTGGCAGTGGAAAAACATATTTTCTGGATGTGAGTGGTTTAGGCTTTTTTTTTTGCAAATACAAAGCTTAAGGTTATTTATGAAATCTCCAAAACCTTATCATTGCAAATGAGTTACACATTTCCTCTGAGGACCTCAATCCCTCCTTCCCTCCACCCCTCTGCTCTGGCCTCTCCCTCTTCTGTTCAACATGGGTGAATCATCTTCATTAGCAAAAGAACAGGACGTCACCTTCAGGGAAGAACCTGTCAGTCTGGAACAGTCAGTCCCAAAGGCCAGCAAGGTGATACCTTCAAACATCTTCCTTGGCTAAACGCACTTGTTACTTACTCTTTTATTTTGTTCTTTCTTTGCCACAGGAAGTATTTCCACAGCTGCTGAGCCCCAGAGCACAAAAGAAATCCCTACCTATGTAAATGGTTGAATTGAGGACACCAATATATATCTGTATCTAAAAAAAAAGAGAAGATCTCACAGCGTTTGGACTTTTTAAATCTTCAGATGACAAAGGGTTTTTAGCTTTAAGCCTGTGCATGTGGACATTATACTGAGACCATAGTGGAACTGCATTGTACAGGTGTTCAATTTTAGTGGGGGGTGGGGGGAGAGGAACTGGTACCACTATTCACCCCTGCGGCCCTTCCCCTCACCCCTCCACTCTCTTTTTTCTGATCTGTCTCTAATTTGTAGAAAATTCATAATGATATAGGCCAAGAATATGCATGGGGGTCTCTTCTTTAGGGAGAAGGGTGGGCTAGGATGTGGGGGGAGAAGGGCTGGGGGAGGTGGGCAGGGGGCATTTAGGGTTCTTGGCTTTAGATTTAACTGCTCTTTTAGCACTTTGGGATGTGGGAGGGCTAGCTGCCCCAGCAGACTTTCATAGGACACAGAAAAAACCACACTGGAGTTTAAAGGCACTGAAAATATTCTTGGTCAGTCTGGTTTATGTCTTTCTTTGGACTCTGCCCTTTGTTCCTTTAGCTGCAGCTGCTGCCTGTGCCCCACGGCTGCGAGGAGGCCGAGTGCGAGCGTAGGTGATCCCAACCACAAGGCCAGGCTCTTTCTTAAACAGCTTTTTTAGCCTACTCACACCAAGGCATCCCACTGATAGCACTATTGAAAGGTAACTTTTTGCCTCTTAACCTTGAATGGAACAGAACTAGCATGCATTACAGGCAGGGAGGCCTGTCCACGCTGCAGTTGCAGGAGGTTATTGCCAGCATGAACTTACACTGTACTTTGTATCAGCCTTACGCCTTCAATTTTGGCTAAGAGAAAGCCCTAGTAACAACCTCAGCTGTATTTAGTGCTGATGTTTGGATTTTTCTGGGAAAGTCCCAGGAGATCTCTGCCTTTTGGGAGTCACCCCAAGGCCTGTTAATTTTTTGAAAAACAGCTTGTCCATAGAATAGGGAGCAGGGAAAGGTCTATGAACAGTTTCCTACGGCCTTCTTGGCAAACCCCCTTGGTTGCAGATCTGCAAACTCCTGCCAGTCTGAGCAGAGGAGGGAGAATAAAGGAGGATTTGGCCTGAGATTGTTGCCATGCATTTTGAGCCCCAGCACCACAGGACCACTCGTACAAGATTTGATGTCTTACCAATAACATAAGCTTGTATCTTACACTGCAACTAGAGATGAGGCTGCAGGACATGTTCACGTAGACTATGCAAGGGAACAGATAAAAGCAGGCTTACAATACCTCGAACAAGTCCTCCCAACACACTGGATATCTGGGTGAAGCCTAACCTGTGGTCATTAGAGCTGTCGATTTCCAACCCAACTCGGGTAAACCTAGCACCAGGATTTTGGTTTGAAGTGCAAAGAGAAAAAGACAGTAAGCAATGTACACTTACTTAACTATGTTAGGTGACGGCAAATAGAGGCCAGTTCATAATCAGTGTAGCCCACTTAGGAGGCACCCTGATTCCTGACAGGAGTGGGTTTTTTTCAATAGACTGTGCATGGCAACCTGAGTCAAAAACAGGAGAAAGCAGCGTTGTTGGCATTGCTGAGAGTCCCAGGGTGGGGGTTTGGTTGTGGTGGTGGGTTTGAATTTCTCTGTCACAAATTGGGCACGAGCCCAAATCAGCCTACTTGCTGGCAAAGAAAAAAAGTGGTAACAAGTGTAAGAACATTAGACTGATAGTAGTTAAAAGTTTATCGCAGTACAGAGTCCTCTGCCTCTTTTACGTAGTTTCTCTGAAGACAGGTAGAAACACAGCAGTTTGTATGGCTTTGCTACTGTCTTTGCAACTACAGCTTTAAGAAAGATGGGAAAGTTTTGGCAGCAACTGTATAATACTCCCCACTGAAGTCCAACATTAGCCAACTTATTTTTATAGTAAGCCGATCAAAAAGTTTTCTTATAGTGTTGGAACTATTTCTAATTTTAAAATCACTTCTTTTGATGTACTTTTTCATCTTCTTTTTCCCTTTCGTTAAATACAATGTAGCGTAATGTATAATTGCTATTGTTTATTGCTTTTACAGTCATATTTATTAAACAGATTATGTCTCTAAATGAAGGCCCGTGTTTTTGTTGCTCATTTTAGCTCTCCGTCCCTGACTGAGATCACTAACAACATTAAAACAGTAGGAAGTTGATAACTTCAAAAAGAAAGAGGTGTTCAGTAGAAGTGGGAGAGGGTGGTGATAGTGTGCTTCTGAAAATACAGTTCCTAGAAGCAAGATGCCAATACGAAGGTAACTTCCTCAGTCCTCAGTCAAAGTGCTTTATAAAATGAAACTTATTACTGTTATCTCCATTTTATGGACAGGGAAGCTGAGGCATATAGAGGTGCAACGCTGTTTTTCTGGTTTCCAATGGTAGAGCTCTAAGCAGCTTCTTGAAACCCCAGCTCCATTCCCTGCCCATGTTATCCTTCCCCATACACACTGTCTGTTAAAGGTTCTTTTAAAATACCTTTTTTGACTACCCTTTTACCAACACTGATGAAGGAAAGTTTAAATTATTTGCGTTACTGATTAATCAGGTTTTTCATGTGAAGAAAATGAATCATAGGAAGTTTCTGTGAGCTTGCCAGGTGACAGTGGATGCATGTTGCTGAGAAAAAGAAAGAAAACAGTTTCTCTGCTTTTCAAGTCAGGACGCAACCACCAGATCATTCTGCCTCTTATAACTGGCTCCTGGTTCAGTTCTCTATCCTTTTCTGTACTCCTGGCATAAGAATTTATATACATACATAAATAGTCAAAGATCTGGGGTTCAGGCATCATCAACAACCGAGGCCGTGGTATCACATGTCGAGTCCAGGAATGATGAGTTTGCTTGTTAGAGGAGTGTGCAGTTTTCACATCCTGGGCAAATCCCAGTATAATTACAATTACCAGCCTGAAATGTTAAAGTGGACACTGCAGCCTCTTTTCACGTTTCATTCAGGCTGGATGAACGGCTGGTGCAGCCATGTCCATAGTGCAGGTGTCTCAGAGATGTGTGTGTAGACATAATCTGCTTTTATAGTTTAAATGCCCACCTGAATTAGCAAGCATCTGTTCTGGCCATAAACAGTAAGTCTGGTTTTGGCAAGCATCTCTAAAGCATTTTCAGATAATTCTCATCAGCTTGTTGTGTGTCCTGAGGCAGAGACTGATTGCTATTTGTAGTTGTTGTTTTCTGGTTTTTAAAACAACACAATGATTCACTGCTAATGGCTGAACACTGAGACAATAAACAAAGAATATACCAAATATTTATAAAATCCAATATGAATTTTCTCTGAGGACATTATCATACCTTGAGAGAATAAAAAAATTTCATTATCATTTGTCAGAAAGAGCGGGGAGTTAAAATATGGTTAAAAAGTCAAAGTATTTTCCTAACTTGATGTTCATTCTCTACCATCATCTTAACTGCCATAAAACAGACATATGGATGGGACAGACATACTGGCTTCAGAGAGTTTTATACTTCTTCACCTAGCAGGACATTGGGGCTAAGATGCTGGATTGCCTTTCCTGGAAATCAGTAGGTATTAGTGTTTAAATACTTTTGAGGAACTGGGCCTCAAACGATTGCTTGCTGTTAATACGTGGCTATGTTTAATTGCTTAAACTTTTGCTGGAAAGCAAGACTCTTAAAGCACTTGCTGAAATGCTTATGCAAATGAAGCAGGGATTTCCAGTGACCCTAAATGAACCCTGTCTTGGTCCTGTCAACTTCTGCTGAGAATTTCTGACAATTGCATTTAGTCTGGTACCTAGAGCTGATAACAAGGGATTAGTCTTTTATCTATGTGCTGTCATCTCTCATTGAGTGCATGGAAAGTTTCCTTGCCACATTATATCTCTAGGTACATTCAGTGTTTTAAACATTACCCCTGATTGCAGAGCTACCATGTTCATGATGTTCAAAAAGAAAACTTTACTTTCCTTCAGTTAATGAGATGCCGTCCTTGCATTTCTCCATGAAACAGAATAATAAAGCATGTGAATAAATAATACTGGAGTTAGAACAGATCCTTTTAGTTTAAAGTGTTGGTATGATCCTGGCCATAATACCCAGAAGAAAAGACTGAAGTCAAATTGTTTTCTAATTGATAAGATCAAAGTGCTATCATGTACCAAGTTATCAGCCTAAGAGATATGTTTCATCTGCAGTTTTAACTTTGGCTTTTTCTTTTCCCTTATTTCCTACTGGGGAATATGGCTATCTACTACTGTCCACTGTGCTGAAAGCATGACGTAGGTGAAATCTGTGTTATGTACTTCTCAACGTCAGAATTTCAAGATGTCTTCCTTGTTGTTTGCATTGTGGTACAGCCACCCCAGTGCTAGGTGCTGTATGCACATCGGCAGTAGAGGTGAAATTGTAACTGGATAAAATTAACAATATAAGGGAAAAAGTTTTCTCACCAGCCCTGTATTGCAGATTGAGCCTCGCGTTGTCATCTTGGGTCATTTTGACAAGTGGACCTTAACCAACCCTTCTCTACATGAAAAAAACTAAGCACTGTGTATGAGAGCTCTTTATGAGATGGACAACCCAACATCTAAACAGCCCAACTCAATATGGGGTTAATGACTTGAGTCCTAGGAGGTACAGAGACACATGGGAGACCAGCCAGCCTTCCAGGGCAGTAGCACCATGCTGTTCCGTGTGCAAAGGCTTGCTTTCTACTGGAATAAGTTAGATTTGAAGTTTGTGCTGATTTATGTTGTTTTCTCTAGGAATTTTATAAGCTTTTGTTAGCAGAGAGAGTAGCATGACTAAAACACATCCAGTCAAATATCTAACCTTGACTCAGTGCTTAGAGAGTAGGGCCATGCTTGGGTTTGTATAATGACCTCCCACCAAGCTGTAATAGCCCAGCCATGTGTAAGCAAAATAGGAGCAAGACAGCTGTTGGATTTCCTCAACTTCTTTGAAGCTATAGCACATCCAGCCGTTGTCAACACAAGTATCACCAACAGTAGCCAGGATATTGCTTCTGTTGTGCTTCATATTCAAATTAATTGTATAGAAGGATTCTGACCAGAATCATTAGTCTGACATGTGAAGTGGTATATCCACCAAACTGCAGAGAAAGTAAGTTAAAATCCCAAAGTTTTGTAATTTTTATAATCTTTTATAGAGAAGCCCTGAGAGACAAAAGTGCAAGAGAAGGAATGTAGGAAAGCTGTTGAGAGGAGAGTTGCGATTGCCTCCCTTCAGTCCAACACAGACGCAAGAAAAACTCCTCCCTTTTTGCAACAAAACCCTCCTCCAGCCCTCCACTGACAAAGTTGGATATGGTGGTGTTTCTGGGACTGCAGCTACCCTGGCAAATAATTGCTCCTCAGCCCAAAAGCATGGACCTCTCGTCCCATGGACCACATCATTCCTTATCGTGCCCCCCAGAGGCAGCTGGAGGGCAGAGCTCTGCAACGCTAATTGGACTGACAGCTGCCTCCACTCTTGCTGCTTGCTGCAAAAAGATGAATAATGCATGCAGCACATTTAAATGTAGTGTTACAAAGTGCTTTAAGGGAGAAACCCTTCGATTATTAACCCTGCCTGCATGAGAGGAACAACCTTATTCTGTCACTGTACAGAAAGCCTGAACTGAGGGGCTGAACCCTTATCTCCACACCAGAAAGGTCTGGGATGCAGCATGTCTCCATGTCTCTCCATGTGTGGTTGTCCTGGTTTCTTTCCTTCCTTCTGCAGCCTTATGTGCGACGTGAAGCTGTTTGGTCTGAGCTCCAGTCCCCTAACCACCTGCACCTATGTGTGTCTCTGGAAAGTGCTTGCTCTATCCAGAAGAAACACTAATAAACGTACAACCAAAATCCTTCTTCAGACCCTGCTGCAGAACAACAGGATTGGAGAGACTGACCTCTGAGACACTGATTTCTTGAACAAAATCTTGGACTGGGCCATTCATGGAATAGGTTTTCCCCTGCGGCCGTGTTGGCTGAGTCCAGAGGCTTTTCTTCCTCACTTGAAGTCCTAAAATACAGCAGTCGGGTTATTAATCTGACTTGCCATCACATTTAGCTAAGCCTGAACCAGGGTCAGAGCCAGCATGCCCGTCTGAGCTTGGATGTGGCTGCAGAGGAAATCTCCATAGTTAGGCTGCTGATAAAGCCCCATCAGAAATGCTGACCTGCCCATCCGCATTGACTCATTTTTCGTTAGTGCATATTTTTTTTTCCCCGTGTCTTCATGCCACGTTAACCTGAAAACTTACCGCATTGCCTGCTGCTGTGGGCCCTCCTCTCAATTCACGAGGGTACCCAAAGACTTAGCCCACAGCCTTCAGCTGGCCTCGGTGTTTATCTGTGAAACAGAAGCACTTACTTCCTTTACAGTGGTTTTTAAGGTTCCTCAGCTCTGATACAGTTACAAGAAGAGCTCTTTTCTTCTAAGGCACAATGAGGGTTATTGGAGTTAACTTCAGAAGAAAATAAACACTAGTTTATTTTCAGCAACAATTTGTTGCTGAAAATCCTCAAGTGCTCAGTGTATGTTATAGTATAGGAGGATTACACTTGGCAGCTCTTAAAAAGATTAAATTATGATCCATCACTAGCAATCTATTTTTCTTTCCCGTTAATCTAAACATTGTTACTAATTAAAAGCAATGATTCTTTTCCCTGTAATTATTGCATCTTTTTTTTCTAATTTCAAAGAAAGTTCTGGTTTCAGGGAGAGGAAATTTACCTTCAATACTTAGTTTTACTTGAACTTTTCCTTCATCTATATAACACGTCTCTTAATTATACTTTTTAATTGAGATGATAATGCAGAAGGCAGCCAACATTATTTTGTTGCCTTTTTTGAACTAGATTATAAAAATAGATTATTGTATTGACTCCCTTTTGAAATTCTGATTTCCACATTGTGCATAGCAAAATACTAACATGCACTTTTCCAAAACTTGCAGAAAAAAAAAGCCTCAACTCTTGAGAAACAAATAGATAACAAGGAGAGATGATGAGTATTTCTAGCTCTGGAGTTGTATCCCATTTTCAGATCTTACTATCTTTTCCCTAGTATTCATGAAAAATCATGCAAAAATTAAATGATAGAGAAGCTAGGACTTGAGCACCTGGAAAATAATAAAAAGCTCTCTTTTTTCTCCTTTTTCCTTTTTTACTACATGATGTCTGAAACAGCATTAACATCATGCCTACAGAGAATCTCCACCAGCTATCTGCAGACACCTGCTGGTTGGATTAACTGGACAGTAGCTAGCCTTTGATTTTGGCATCTTTGAATATTTGAGTGCTTTTCCAATGGCTTGTAAAATGTACGGTTAAAAGGAGACTTTTAGAAGCATACAGAGGACCCTTTGTGTGAATTCTAGTCATATTTTTCAAAGAACTAAAAAGGCTTTCTTTTTCTTGAAGAACAAATGAATTTAAAAGATTTGCTATAAGCCTAACTTTGGGAGACCATCAGAGTTATCAAGGCCCATTGTCATACAGAATTTGGCAGCAGATCCGAACGATGAAAGTATTTACCTTATGAGCCTTTCCACTCGCATGGACTTACTACCTTCTTTACAACCTGATCCTGAGTGCTTGAACCCAGGACGGAAAAACTGTAGGAATAAACCCGCTACTTAGGTGCTGCATGATGTTGGCATACAGGCAGCTGCAGAAAGAAAGGAAGGAAGGAAGGGGCCTCTAGGGAAAGAGACTGTGCTGGGAGCTACCTTTCCCTCCTGTAATCCCCAGGAATCCCTTTCCTCATCGTCTTGCCAGGTCTTGCTCTGCTGCAATGGCCTGAGATGGCAGGGAACCAGATGTAGCGGTTCATGCGGTCCCTTCCCATCCTATACCCCTATGCTATCTTCTCCAGCCTCTTTCGTCACGGGCACTGCAGCTGAACAACTCTCAACTAGGAGAGGGGCAAAAGGGAGGGACTGGAGAGATGTGGTGAGGGTAGCAACTTTTGTGGCAGAGTTGTATTTGTGTGGGGAGCTTTTCAGCATTCCTCCAGCCTCCGTGTAGGCAGCTGCATCGAGAGGCAGCTTTGGGAAGGACCGATGCCATTTTAAGATAACCATTGCAGTGAAGCAAACCCTCAGCTAAGGTAAGGTGGTGAAGACAGCAAATTGTACAGAGAACAGCACCAGGTCCGGCTGAGGAAGTTCAGCTGAAACAGTTCTCAGGAAAGCTCCTTTAGCCTGGAAGACTCAGAAGTGCACTCCCTGTTAGAAGTGCTGCCTGGAGTTCAACACCCCAATAATAATAAAACCTAATAAATTGTGTCACTAATTTCTCACACTGCTACAAAGTCTCCTCCACAAAGCTGTTCCCAAAGGCTCCTGCCGAGAAGACTCCTCCTCCGTCTTTCCAAGCTGACCGTCATTTATTGCCACCCTTTGCTGATTAATTGCTAAGACAGCAACACTGAGGAGTGTTATGCAAACCCCTCTCCACATACATTGGAAACACCTCATTACTGTGTTTTTAACACCAGTTATCTTATTTTTTCAAAACTGAAGTGACATTGGAGAAAACTATACAAACCCCCAAACATTCTGTCACATTCTTAAAAATATTACTATTTTTTTAAGAAAACAGGAAGTGTATTTTTTTTTAGTAAAACAGTTCCCATTTTTGTTTTTTTCTAAGACAGCATCTTAAAGGCTTTTAGAAGACATTTACAACAAAGAGGAAAAATAAAAGCCCAGTTCCCTTTATCAGAAGATTCTACTGACAAAGATTGCCAGACTGCCTCCCCTTCTGAATCTTGTTCAATCCTAAAACACCAGCACATTAAGTTTGTAGATTTTGAGGTAAGTAATACCATCACTATAAATAATATGTAGCAAAGCAGCCAGAATGTTCTCCAAGAAAAAACTCTTTGAACACTGAAGATGATTACTGGCAATTTTTTTGTTTCTTTGATTAGATTTCTCAGTTGTTGCAAATGATTATCATATTAACCAGCAGACACAGTAATTGCCAAAAGACAAACTTGTAGGTTACTACAGGACTGAAATTAGTAAAGAATCCCATTCTTAATTAAATTCACTAGAATATTTCCTTAGCCCGAAGACTCAAAGTAGATCTTGTTTTTACAGTCCCTTTCAGCCAAATAACCACTTAACTAATTTCAAATTAAATATCTTAGGGTATTTCTCAGGGAATTACATTTGAATATTATTATAATTTCATCTAGGGAAATGTTTTCTTCCCAGCTATGAAGAGAAAAAAAAAGTAAATAAAACATTCTTTTCAGTGGGATTTTAATTTATTTTTCTAAAAGTGAATTCAGCACTTGGCCACCTTGGAAACCAGCATCCTTCATTTACCCACAGACTGTAAGCGCTAAACCCTGTTCACATCATTACGTCAATGTACCTAGCTCATAATTAGGAACATCTGTATCTTTGCTTTTTACAAATGCTCTGTGACTTCTGGGAGACCAAACTGGTGTTATCTCTTTCAACGAATAGTGTATTTTTCAAAGAATTAGGTTTTTGGAAGAAGAGAAACCACACTGTACACTCATTTGAGGCAAATTCTGCCAGGCATTTTCTTCTTTTTTCTTTTTTTTCCCCATTTTAGTTTAGTTTTGAATATGTTGGTTTCACCAGAATGGAACATCTCTATTTCTCCTCACTGAGCTTTATTATTCACCAGAGCAGAACAACAGTGAAAAATCCATCTATTTCTATTGCTGACATTTTCATAGCAGCCAGCACTGTTTGCTACAGAGGGCCCAGCAGAGCTCACAAGAATCTGTCTGGACCACTCCCTGCTATTTCAAAGTGCAGCGAAGGCAGTTTAGCTCTCAGTCTGAGATTTTTTCCAAAATAATGAACCATAGGAGGAATCTTCTGGAACTTGGTGCTGCAGGCGCTAGGGCTGGGAGGCCCCTCCAGACGAGCCCATGCAGCCCTGCAGACGCAGTACTCTGCTGTGGGATGCGCTGAGGTCAGGTCTGCATCGATGTGCTGACAAGCAGGGCAAGGAACCAAAGGGAAATGCAGATAGGTTCCCACAGTGTTGTTTTTCTCTTGTATGGATGCTCTGTTTTCCCCAACTCTTCCGTCTCCTATTGTGGTTATACCACAAGACCTCATCCAGAAAGGATGGTCCAGGATTGTTTCAAGAAAGGCCTTTTTGTAAAGGTACTCCTATGGCAAGTGGACTTTTTGCAGGCAACCCAGGCCCATCCTGATTCAGACTTACCCACCAGAGCAGTCAGGGCATGAGGTAAGAGCTCCTGAAGGTATCCCCTTTCTCAGCCTGCTCCTGCTTCCAGCCAGCAAAGAGAGAGTGAAGATGGACTGTCTTGAGCGCTAAAAAAACCACAAACCAGAAAATTTCAGTCCAATTCCTGCTTTGAGCTTAGTGATGTCTAGCTGACCTGGGAGATTTCCTTTAGGAAGACATCTGTTCTTAATTAAAGCACTTGTGTCTTTCTGGTATAAGACTCACTTTCAGAAGAAAGTGAATTATGCGAGAAAATAAAAAGTATTCTACAGGGTTCTGTGGAGCTTTCTCATGACAGAAACCTCATTCAGTAACCTGGTAATGAACAAGAGCATGGCACTTCCCTCTTCTCTACCACTACAGCTATGCAGGAAAGATCAGTCCCTGGAGGAGGTCTGGAAGCCGCCAGGACTTGTCTGAGTTCGAACACAAATGGCAATGGCATAACAGTTTTTTCCATTTAGTCTAATGACACAGTAGGGGGAAAAAAAAAACCAAACAGTGGAAGAGCAATTTGGAAGGTAAACTTTAGGTATTCACATCCAGAAGGAATCTGTCAGTGTGAATTCACCTGCTTCTAGGGTTGATCTTTTTCTTAAATGTCCTGGATTTGTAAAAAATAAAAATAAAAAATTAAGATATAGGCTGGAAAGAATGTTTTTTACTTATGAAGGCCATTTGCCTGCTTTTTGAGCAATGTCATGTAATCTCTTGTGAGCAGGGCGTTGGGAAGGAAAAGTCTACAATAATCACTACAAATTCTGCATCCTCAGGCAGACTGCCTCCTGACAGGTTGTTCCACAAATTAGCCACAGAAGTCCTTCCTTCTGGGAGGTGATGGTGCACTAAGCAGCATGAGAAAAGCACTGCTTAAGTAACAGGATCTGGGCACTGATGGTCCTACTTGTACTTCTACAGTGGCTTTTCAACCCATTTTCATGCCTATATGTCATATTCACTCTGGCAAGTAGCTGCTCATCAGAACAGTTCAGCTCCCAGCCCAAAGCACTTTACCTATCTCTGAACTGCTCTGAGGGTGAAGCACTGCTTTATAGCACTTTTCACGGTATATATTGTGCTATTCGAGATCAGAATTACTATGCCTTTTTCTTTTTTTTTTTTGATCCTTTAATCAAGTCATCAGGAAGAAATTTCAGCAAGCTGAAAAGGGAGAAAACAGAATGGCTCCATTATGAAATGAGAACAGACCTCACCCTGCCAAATTTTCAGCACATCAGGCCTTTGCCCTTGTTTTGGAGGAATCTGAGAGAGTTGTGGTGATATGTGCAGGCAAACAAGAAGTCTTCGGGGTGATATTGCTTTAATCACTTCAGCGAGTAAGAAAATCAGGCTGGGGTAAGTTGTCATGAATAAAAAGCAGTGAAGCAAAACCTGCTACATGGGGAGACGGTGTTCCTTTCTAGAAGTCCTTTCAAACTTAATGCCAGGGGTTTTAGCTGAGTTTGTATCCAATTACACTATTTAGTCATGAAACAAAAAGAAAGATAAGAGTCACTGGGCCCAGAGCTGCAGAGTTACATACATCCCACCGGAGAGAGATCTTCAGCCATGACTGGATGTATCTGTGGTGGGTTGACCCCGGCTGGATGCCAGGTGCCCACCAAAGCTGCTCTATCACTCCCCCTCCTCGACTGGCCAGGGGAGAGAGAATATAATGAAAGGCTCATGGGTTGAGGTAAAGACAGGGAGATCATTCAGCAATTACTGTCATGGGCAAAACAGACTTGACTTGGGGAAAATTAATTTAATTTGTTACCAATCAAATCAGAGAAGGATAATGAGAAATCAAATCTTAAAACACCTTCCCCCCACCCCTCCCTTCTTCTCAGGCTCAACTTTACCCATGATTTTCTCTACCTTCTCCCCCACAGCAGCACAGGGGGATGGGGAACGGGGGCTGTGGTCAGTTCATCACACGCTGTCTCTGCCGCTCCTTCCTTGTCAAGGGCAGGACTCCTCACTCTCTTCCCCCGCTCCAGCACAGGGTCCCTCCCACAGGAGACAGTCCTCCATGAGCTGCTCCAGCGTGGGTCCCTCCCACGGGCTGCAGTTCTTCACGAACTGCTTGTCCTGGTTTCGGCTGGGATAGAGTTAATTGTCTTCCTAGCAGCTGGTACAGTGCTGTGTTTTCGATTCAGTATGAGAAGAATGTCGATAACACCCTGATGTTTTTGGCTGTTGCTCAGTCGTGTTTAGACTCAGTCAAGGAC
>JAVKLA010000093.1:29778968-29818776 GCA_034782735.1 Sagittarius serpentarius | reverse complement strand
GAGCACCTCCTGCCCCTCCTTCTGCACTGACCTGGGGGTCTGCGGAGATGTTTCTCTTACATGTTCTCACTCCTCTCTCTGGCTGCAGTTGTGGTTGCCCAGCGTCTTTTCACCCTTCTCAAATATGTTATCAAAGAGGCGCTACCACCGTTGCTGATGGGCTTGGCCTCAGCCAGCGGCGGGTCTTGGAGCCGGCTGGCATTGGCTCTGTTGGACATCGGGGAAGCTTCTGGCAGCTGCTCACAGAAACCACTCCTGTAGCCCCTCTGCTACCAAAACCCTGCCACACAACCCCGATATAGTGTCTTACCAGCTAAGGGAAGACCAAGCTGGTCTTCCAGATAAAGAAAGTTTTTTGTAAGGCCTCGGTTCAGCAAGGCCTTTTCAGTAGGACATGACAAGTGACTGCTTGTCACATTCATGTGGTTCCTAATTGCTTCTGCTCCAACAGACAGACCGTGGATAAGCCTCCTCACTCAGCAAAGTGAGAGGATCTGCTAATTATAGCCTGGGTGTTAATGTAACCTTTGGCCTAACTCAGGAGTGCTTTAATTTGGTTGCTTTTAGACCTTCTGCATTTGTATTTTCAGTACAAATTGCTGATCCTTCTCTGTTGCTGTCTGACGTGATAGACTGTGGTGCAGCCTCAGGGCCTGGTGAGGTATGGCTACAACAACGTGTTAACAAGCAAGTGTGACATCAACAGGAATTGGACCGAGGGCTGGGAAGAAGCGAGGAACAAGTGAAAACCCTGCTTCTGTGGCTGCCGTTGGGAAATTGCCAGGATTTTGTTCTTATTCATCATCCATATCATCATTTAGAGGGCATCTAATGACTGCTCAGACAGGATATTTTAGCTGTCCACACATTGCAATTGACCTAGAAAAGGTCAATTGATGTCCTACTGAAATCAGCAGGAACTGATTAAACATGCAGCAATTGTGGCGAATGGTATTGGGTGCAAAAAACCAATGTCATTCCACTGACAACTTCAATAGAAATCTGACGATTTTCACCAGAAATCATCTAAATGCTCCTGAAGTGCACTGGAGTTATGCCATTACCTTCAACAAGCATCTAATCAGAGCACACATCTGGATAAGGCATAAAATTAGTATGTTATTCTTTAAACATGGAAAAAATAATATTGGAAATTCATTTTGTTTCCTTTAGGCAGATGTGATTCCTCAGTACCACTGCCTTTCCCTTCATTTGTCGTCATGCCTTTCATTATCAGAATGCCAATGTAATAAAGTTAGCTCTGTTGTAGTACAAAAATTCAGCTGAATGCTTGGAAGCTTAACAAAGGTAGAGATTAAAATAAAACAAAACCTGAAACCCAGAAAAGTAAGACAAAGGACTTAGCTTAAGCACACAAAAAATAGCGATAGCAGCCCTTTAAACATACCTTAATAGCTGCAACTAATAGTTTCAGTAGCAGCATCAAAAAAAAAAAAAATTAAATGGTGCCTTGCTTTGTGTTTGCAAGGCTGGATGTGAGGTGAAAGGCAAAATAACGCTATGAAACACCCTAATATTCTTGATTTAGATGAATACACCCAGAATACTTGAAGTGATGAATATAACCAAGAGATGGCAGCAGTTCATGCACTATTCATTTACTTTATTTAGTTTGCAATATTATTTTCCTCCTATAAGGTACAAGGAAATTAAGTTGTATTTAGCTTATTATGCAACTTATGATGCAATGTTTCCATTATTATGAAAGGAAAAGGAGGGGCAAAGACAAAGGAGAGAGGGAGGAACAGTCTGATGAAAGGATCTGGAAATTTGTTTTAGGCATGCATCCAATGACTGTTTTTAGAAAGAAATGATAACTGCTGTATAAAAGAACTAAAAACCAACGCCAGCTGGAAATCTCTTATGGGTATACATACTGTACAGCTACACTACTAACTGGTGAAACACATTTCCTGCGATCTTCTATGGTTCTAGGACCATAAATCCACGTCCCATTTTCACAGACAAGGATAACTGCTGCTATCTGGAGAATCTTACATTTGCTTTGAAGGCAGGATGCTCTAAATGATGCTCTGGTGAGTAGCTTCAACCTTGCTTCTCTGAGGAGGGAAACTGCTTCAAGTACAGAAATGGTGTGCTAAAGAGAGAACCACAAGGCTCATGTTTAGTTACATATGTGCGCCTAAAAAGAAACCCTCCTACACACTGAATCACCCATTTTGCCTCACTCATGCATACTCAAAGGCATCTCTTTCTTCAGGACCACATCTTTCAGGGGGCTAGACATTTTCCAGTGGCTTCCGTCTTCTTTATCAATGGAAAATGTGACACCTGTAAAATCTAGTAACTTTTTTAGATAGGCAATAGACTTAAAAAAGACAAGCTGAAACGACCTCATTTGTGAGGGTGGATTACTTCAAAGAGAATGTGGAGTGTAAGAGGCATTCTTACAACAGCCAAAGGAAAATACTGCAATTATTAGTCACATCTTATAAAGGACTGAACAGAGGGACAAAGACACATTCCAACTCCCTGATTATATCAAGGAGGAAAATTTTGCATTAAGAAACTGAGTTAAAACATCTTGAAGGATTCAGAAAATGTTTGGTGACTTGGGAAAAGGTGATTGCATCAATAGAAAACTTAGATCATAGCTCAGTAGTTCAAACAAATACACATAATCATAGACTTGCTTATTTGACAGGTAGATAGGTAGATAAATATACAAAACCCTCTAAGTTATCACTGCTAGACTAAATGCCTTTGCATTGTGATCAACCATCACTGTCTTTCACAGCATCAACAAATTATACTTTGCTCCCTTCACTGCATCAGAGACAAAGGAATAGTTGTGACAAAATCCAGAATGCAGATATTCTATCTAAAGTGGCTTTAGGCGTGGTTTAACCCCAGTCCGCAGTCCAGATGGGTGATTGCTAAGTATTGCCCAAGCACAGCAGAGCTTACAGACTGCTACCCTGGACAACCTGAAAGAAAAAGTCCTTGGTATGTGCATATGCTTAAGCACTACATATATACAGAAGCACATTCCTTTGGCCTGTAGATCTTGCCAGCATAGTCTGGACTGAAGCAGAGTGGCTTAGTGCTGCTTAAATGCTGCCAAAGTCCTGGAGAAAGATGCCAATCCAGGAAGAACTGAGAAAGTCTTGCAAATGTTGGTACAAACATAAAACCAACTTCTCTGAGTACAGTCTGCTCTTTGCCTTGATGATTAGTGCATGTATGAAGGATGTGGAGGATCTGCCTTCTAGTTTCCCTCCTTTATGACTTTGTTATATAGGGATGAAAATATCTGAAGTCCCCGTGTCCTAGCTGTGTGCATTATGCCCTGGCCTTCATAGTCAGGTTTCCTCTTAGTTGCCCCCACCATGAATTTTGCATTTCAGGGTGCAGAGTGGTCCTGTTTCAAAAAGAAGAGGCTAGTGCATACCCCATTTCCAGAGTACTCCAGGTCATAATTCAGGATCAAGATTTTGAATCTTCCTAGGCCAGAGACCAAATTCCCCATCTTCAGAGTAATCACTTTAAAATCAGAAGTAATTAAAAAGAAAGGATACAACAATAGCAGATTTCTTTCTAGGCGTCTTGAGTAGCGCCTCATGATTATTACTGGCTAAATCTAAGTGGCTGTTCTTTCAGCATAGAGAACATTCCTGACTATTTTTCAGAAATTACTGTATCTTCCACTCACACCATTCACTGTCAAGGTAAGCAAATGCAAACAGTATGGATTTTTGCCCTAAAGATAGGTGGCAAGATGATACAGTTAAATAGTTTCAAGGACTTCATTCACATGCTCTTATAAAATGACATCAGCATGACGTGAAACACTCATCCCTTCACTTGAAGCTAAATAAAGCAGTAAAGTATGGTGATTCCAGTTATAGTATATTTATATAGAGTACCTTTCTCAAACAAATTCCAATGCCTTTTAAACTTTTTAAAAAAATCTGAAGATGTCAAAATTTATATCATGAATTAATGTGCATTAAAAAATGATGCCAAATTAGCACTTCAAAATTAATTTAATGAGCAAGGCTCTGCCAAATTTTTTGAGAAATTTTTGTGCCATCATGAATTTGCTTCATAAGCAATGCGGTAACCATGGATGCTCATTTACAGGCAATAGCTATTGTCAAGCTACAGTTATTTTAAAATTATCATAGGGCATAAATCCTTAACTTATTATAGAAAGCCTATTCTTTTTTTTTTTTTTTGAGTCTTCTACTGTTTTGATTTTATGCTAATGTAATGTTATTGATTCTGTTAGGGTCAAAAGGATGTAAAACTGTAGTAACTTCTTGTTGGCGTGAGATTGAAAAGAAATTGATTGAACAGGTCAGTCAACTACTGGACTAAGACTCCCAAATGTACAAATGGCAGCTTTGCTTGATGTAGTCCGAAGTCCCGCTGGGGATCCAGGCCTGGAGCCATCAGCTCATCAAGCCAAGGATGACTTCTTACTGTGTCAGTAGCACCAGGAGCACGGCAGGCCACCGATCCTGTCTGTAGCTTTTACTGATACCTCTACAGCCATGAAGGACCTGGAAAAGACTTAGGACACTAGGACTGACACACTTTCTGTCTACATTGCTAGCTTCAGCTCAGGAAGAGCCTGGCAACATTTTCATGCTTGTACGAAGCCCTTACAAAGCTCTTAGTACTTATGCAGGAAGTGTCCCCTTTATTGAAGCAATGAGCCTTCTAGGGATGGCTTCTAAGGTTTCTGCGATATCTGTTGGAGGACTGAGCATTATCACCTTAAAGTCTTCTCAGTCCATCCAGGCAGTGAAAGGATGCTGAGAAATCCTGAACATGAACAAAGTATTCCTGTGAAGACCGTGGAAGAAATTTGTATGAAAAGTGCAAAGCATGACTGTAACAGTAGGTTAAAAATGCAGATTACATGGGGAAAAAAAAGTAGGCAGGAAGAGAAGCAATTTTTGAGTAGGTCTTTTCATATAGTCAAATCTATGTTAGAGCCAGCGATGTAGGAAGTCAATGGGTGTCTGATTATCATCTCCTGAAGAGAGAAAAATTGCTATTGTAACTTTTTTTTTAAATCAGATGAATTTTTAAATTATAATTGAATGTATATATAGCAGCGTTGTTTGCTTTTCTTTTTTTTCATTTCCCTCCACCTGGCTTTCTTATACAAAACCTTTCCCTTCACATACCATTGGCAGCTTGGAATATGAACAATATGTGTTTTGTCTTCAGGTTAAGTTCAGTATGTGTTTCTGAACTACTTGGAGGGGGGGCAGAGGGAATCCCTTTGTAATGGCTTCTAAATAAATTCAGTATCCATTTAAACTATTAGAGGAAGTTAAATCAAAATAATTAGGATATTAAAATACTTTCTGCATTTCCAATCACTGGTTTATTACAAATCTGGATCTTTTCCAAGGAACAATAATAGAATGAATACATTAGAATGTTTCCTTCCCCTTGATATGAAACCATTTGCTCATGAAAAGATGATTGATATCTTGCATTAAACACAAAACCAGATTGATTTGCAGACATGCTTGAGGAGGGGCTGGAAGGAAAGGAGAATAAATGCCACATTAACAAAACCTTTACACAGACGCACATTCACACACACTAAGTGTATTAACCAAATAAAAAAGAAAACAACGTAAAAGCTTTCATAACACCTCTTCTCATTAGAAAAATATACTAAACCTATGCAATGTAATTGCTAAATACACTTTGGCATGGAGAAAGAGATATTTGAAGATTCTGAGTGCAAGTGCTCTGAACCGGTTCTGAATAAAGCTAGAGCAGGGTACAGAGGGAGATAAATGCAAGCTGATCGCAGTGTCAGCTAAGTTTTTGGCTCTGTCTTCTTTCTGATCCCTCTACAATCCTTCTTCACAAAGTCATGTGTTATGCACGGATACATACACATCCGTGGGCAGGCTTCTGCCAGCTGGAGGGAGCAGGGCTGCAATCAGGGCCCAGTCTTGGGCAAAATAAAGGACAGTGAGCATTATCACTTGCAGAGATCTCTGTGTATTTCTGTGCAGAGATCTCTGTGTATTTCTGTGACTCCTCAACACCTTTCTCGGTTGTAGGTTTTTTTGTTCTGCTTAAGTCTGGGACAGGATTGTAGTTTACCATATCCTGTTAGCTTTCCTCTTCTTTCTTTTCCTTTCCCCTGAAAAAGATAAGAATTGCTGTCTGTCTGATCTCATATGGTATCCATTTACAGATTCTTAGGGAAGAATATAAGAAACAACATAAATATTCAGTCATCTGTGGTACATTCCTCTACCTTTCTGAAGAGAAAGCAAACAAATAGTATACCCCTTTTCTGTTCACTTAAATATATTTAGGGTCACTTCTTGGGCCATCAGGCATTCACAAGGTTGCAGTCATCCAATGTGTCTGATGTATGCACTACATAGGAGTCTAGTTCCTGCTGCAAAGGTCCTTGCACCTTAACCTCCAAAGGAAATCAATCTGTATGTAACTAACTAATGTATCCCAGCAGAGACAGAGGAGGAATGAAGAGTGATAGACATAGCTACAGCCTACAGAAATACAGAAGAGAAGAATTCTGGTGTAGTGAATTTGAAACAAGGATAAGCATTTTTTATTCAAGTGAACATGATGCTGCCAACAAAAGACTCCGGTGAAAAAATGTGTATTACAATATAAAGACGAGAATTCTGAGTAGAGATCAAGATGCTCTATTTCCTCAGCATTTGATGATGCTGCAATTGCTGAAGGAATATTATGTCCAGCTCTGGTTTCTGCAGTTCGGGAAGGATATTGCCAATTGTTCTGAAAAGAGGAATGAGTGAAGTACTGAGAAACATGCCCAAAAGACAAATATTTAAAGAATTCAATCTATTAGTTTATAAAAGAGATGGAGTAGCTTCATCCCATTTCATACAGATTTCAGTGGGGAGCACGAGTCTACTATTGAAATTCAAACCGATAAAGCTACAGTAAACCCAGGGATTAGAATCCAAAGTTGAACAAACAATCTGCGTGATAAGATATACATTTTTTAATATGGAAGATATTAATCATTAGAATAACACAACAAGAATTTTCACAGTATCACTGGGCAATTTTAGATTACCATCAAATGCTTATAGATTTTGCTTGATTTTCTTTTCTTTCCTAAAAATATTCTTTAAAAAAAATCTTAAACAGAATGTAGTTCAAGCATGTTGGAATATCCACATTGTACAAGTAATCCCTTAGAAGTTCACTTCGGGTCCCTTCTGGATTTTATAATGTGGAAGCTGATGACTCCTGAAATACCTAAGGATGTTCAGCTGCACCTGGCAGAGCACAACTCTACCTCTGCAAACATATTTCAGTGCCAAGGCAAAGCAAAACCATACCTGATGCAGTGGGCCATTGATATTTGAAAGTAAATCCCTTGGGGTTTAATTTGTATGTCCTAAGATCCCTGTTTAAAAACTTGTTTCCTTTCTTGTAAGTCATCGCATAACTCCCTGCTAATCCTCCTCATTTACATTGAATATTAGCTTTATGGAAAATGGTACTAATTAATCTTGCATAACTATAATTCAGTGGCTAGGCTGCACAACAGCATGAGAATTAACATGGCACTGGGTGCCAGGTTATCAATCAGATTCATTTTCTGGGTAAGTCCTATTATGTTCTGCAGGACGGGCACAGCACACAACAAATTTAATTACACAGCCTTTCAGTCCGCTTTTTTGTAAGCCAGAAAACTGTCTTCTAACCCTTTCACTTTACAGAAAGCACAGCTTTCTCTGAAGCCACTCTTGCATTGTACTTGACCAGCTAATCACTCTACCTGGACACTAATTATTAATAGTAGCTAATGACTTTCCTGCAAGGTCATATCCCAAGATGACACCAGAGTCTATAAATATTCTCCTAAATTGGTAATGACTGGTAGTAAAGATTATGATTAACAACAAACAGCCCACTTTCCGAATAAAATGTAAATGAGCATATCACAATAAAAACAGTATTACACTGATTAAAAGTAAAACTAACTAACTAACTAACTAAATACAGTCCCAACTTCACTTCATGATGAAGTGTGATGTTGTCATACATCATCCTCGGCAAAGGTGTTGTCCATTAAAAGACCTGGGTTGTATCGCCAGGTCTGGCAGTGACTTGCCTCAATGAATCACTCAGACTCTCTCCGCCTGATCCCCCTACAGCTCTTTTTTACTTTTTTCCAGCGCTGATAGTAAAGTAGGTTTGTTCAGTACCCTGACACCAACACCCCCAGCAGAGGCCCATCCCACAAAGGTGACTCTCAGGTTGTTTCTGTGCTGTCAGTGGGTACAGAGAGTATTTTGAGGGGATACCTCAGACCTACAGTAGAACGAAGCATCCTTTGGCAGTTCTTCTCCAGGACACAAAGCAGTCTCCTAGTTTTGATAATTTGGTTAAGTACTTCCAATTCATTAAAAAATCCTGACTTACTTCTACTGATAGAGAAATATGCTTATTTCTCTATCACCTAAGAAAAGGGATGGGAGAGTAAGGGAGACTTTTAGACTTTCTTACTGCTAAAATGTTTGGATTATAGAGGTACATGAGTGCATTTCACTAAGACGAAAGCAAGCCCAACTAAGTGAAAACATTCAGAAGTGAGAAAAGCAACATGGGACTACAAAGAGATTGCTGGAGATTCTCCTCGTTTCATTATTTATATTTCCCCACAGTGGCAAAAAAACACATTTCTATATTCCATATAAAATATAATGCACTTAATTGATCTAAGTAATTTCAAGGTTGCTGAATAGCAGAAGCCTCCAGAGTGGAATAGTCTGACTTAATGATCACATAAAATTGCTCGAAGTGTTTTTAATGTCATTGTAATTTCTGAGTTTATTTAATAGTTGAGGGGGAGAGAGGGTAACATTAACAGTCATCTGCATAGCTTGCATGACTGTATATAACAAATGAGACATGCGTATGCCACAAGAGCCATCATTTTAAAATGGCTGCAGTAAAAATAGTTATACTGAGCATTTGTTTTAGGCCATGACACAGTTTAATGATGATGATATTGCATCAGGATTCAGGATACCACAGATTTGTTTCCAAGTGTTTGACCTTTTAAGGAGTCAGTTTACTTCTTGATTCCACCGATTCCTTCCTCTTTCTTTCTCAGCCTTATCCCTTCAGTTCACAAAAACTTCAGCCAAGAGCTGTCCAACTCAGATGTCCACCACAGTACAGTTGTAATCCACATTACACCTGCAGGGTATATGGTAAAGAGATTTCTGTATTTATTTTTTTATTTAGTGTGTTGTAAACAGATGCCTTTCATCCCTAATCATCAAAACCTTGGTTATTTTCAGATATTTTTTTTCTCACTGGCCTAAGCCCAGAGTCACTTGCAGATGAGGGTCAACACATTCACAGACCAAATGTGCAAAGCCACTATGGGCCTATTTTGAAGCACAAGTGGGTATTATGTATGCAGTCTGCATGGACGCTTTTTTCAGCGCAGGTAGCCTCACTGATTTCAGACCAGTGATACGTGGAGTAGCAGCATGTGTTGCTCTGTTGAATACCTTTATTCTCCCCAGCCCCATGTTTGCCTCCAGTTGAAGTCTTTTCCTCAATTTCTACCAACGCTGTTCAGAATTATTTTGCAAAATTAAAACAAGAATTAAGATTTTAAAGCTAATTCCATATTCTTCTCTTTCTACCCATCTGCGCTGTTTGAAGTTATTTTAATCTCCTCTCAACCTTGCCATTTTTTTCTCCTATTGGACTTGTCTAATTTGCCTCATTTCTAAGTCATGATGATATCCTCAAGACACCAATTCATAACTTCCTCATGTTGAAATTGTTCATTAAAATCTAATTTTTACCATCTAATTCTGGCTTTTTAGCTAATGAAATCAGAGTGATTATAAATACCCATCTTGCAACATTGCATATTGACAATTGAATATGAAGATTTGGAATGGAAGAAAAGCACCACTGGAGAACTTATTTTCTTTCCTCTATCTGCAAAGGGAATCAGCTCAGTCATAAAAATATAGATTAAAATACTCTCATCTAAGTTCATTTCAATATTAACTTTATATTGCCATTAAGGTTTGCCTGAACATGAACCATAAGGGACCATATCTAATTTCAACATTCTCACGAGAGATGTTTGGTTTGCTCAGATCCATTATTTAACAAAGAGAACTGAAATGCACAGGAAGGAAGGTACAGCTCATGCTGTATTTGATCCAGAGTTCAACAAGAGCTTTAACATCTTCCAAAAATATTAGAGTATATTGAAGGAAAGAAAGAACCACTCAGGAAAACTTTTACTAGTTTTATAGTCTTATTTTAGTTGATGACTCTAGACTAGATTCACGGTTGAATTTTATGGGATCACATTGTATTAAGACTCTCTGTGATACCAAATAGCTACACCACGATCTTATAAGGTTATAAGAATTTCTTCATATTTTTACATTTTTGGCAACCCTCTCTAGATGTTATAGACACTGATGGTTATTAATATACCGATGCAACAGTCTGAAAAATGTATGGCTAGGGGAAAGACAATCAGACCGGTAATAGGTTAATATATTATCACCACAGGATAAGGATCTGATCCTGTGTGTAATTCCACAGTTACAGGTCCTTTTGAAATAGCGTGGTCTGGAGAGCTGGATGTCAGTTCTGCAGATACACCACTTTAAAAAATACTTCAGAGAACCACAGGTAAGGTGTTGTAAGGATGATCAAGTAGGTACATTGTTATCAGAAAGAAATGCTTTGTTGAAACCAAAATGATTTACCTAGTGGGATCCATTTTTATAAACTTCCTGTAGATCCCTGCCCAGTTTCTTGCCAAACTGCTTTGTGAAATGTGGGGATGCTCATTTATTGTTTGCGCTCTAGTGAGGCAGCCAGACTTCAGATTGCCTTGCAAATGGGCCCTGCTGGGCTTCCAGGTCCTGTGCCACAGAGCCAAGAGTCTGGAGGAGCTGAAAGCCCCAGCCCGAGGCAAAGTTCATGTCCTGACTGTAATCTGAAGTCTGATACGCAAGGAGGTTTCAACTCCTCTGCAACAGGGAACTGACTTAAAGATGATGATAAGTGGAGAAGCTTAACTGCTTTTTTTGGATCTAAGAGCTTACACTCCTAGATTTGTTCGTTTTCTAATTTTTCAACATTATACAAAGAAATACTTTGATGTTCTGTATACTTTTTTTTCCCAAATGAAGCAGTAGATACAGCCAGTGAGGAGAGAACTGCTGGGAAGAGCGAAGACACTAGACAGAAGTTTTTCACTCATTGTGCCTCAGCCACAGCATAGATGTTCTCTTACTCCTTGTATTAGACAACAGCTCAGAAGAGAAGCAGCTTGCCTAGTGAAGGCAGATAAAGTCATCATTGCCAGTCTCCACAATGTACAATTACGCTGATTCATGCAATCTGTCTCTGTGATGAGATGTCTCACAGTGAAGACATAATAACCACTAAAATAACTATTTAGTTATTATGGCTAGATGTTTCTAAGTTCATTTTCATCAAAAGCTTCAGTATCAGCTGGTTAGATATCTATTGGTGAAAATATTCTTCTTGGCAATGGACCGGTGTATTTACAGAACAGACACCAGGGAGACTTGTTTCAGGCCCAGCATCAGTTAAAGGAAAATATTCCTGGAAAGTATTCTTCATGGACCTTACGTCACTGCAGAGAGAGTAGAGAATGGTGTGATTCTGTGGCACAGAGGAGAGGTGCCTGCATGTAAGAGCATGTTCATGCAAGCATTCCCTGGGGACGAGTATAGGTTGATCCTCCAGAAATTTCCAGCTGCAGCTTTTCATGGTGGGGTTGTGAGCATGGGTCTGCAGCTTTTGAGTAATAGGTCCTGATGAGATAACTCGTGAGCTGCTGACATTGGTTGGCATCCAGGAATGCAGCATCTCTGGGGTTATCATTCATTAGCTCTTGTAAAAACAATGTAAGGATTTAATCTTGTGGCAGCCAAAAAAGAAAGAACCTAACACCTCATACCATGCAAATGTTTGTTCTATTTCAAAGCAGGGAATGCTGAACCTCTATTGCAGCCTGCTGGCTCTGATTTTACTTGGAATAATGCAGAAGGGTTATTCTGGAAGTCAGCTTTCTTTTGGAAATAAAAAGGATCTGGCAATTACTGCAACTGAGTATTAACACGAACAGAAAAAGAAACAAACGACGCAGTCTTACAACAGCTGTCATTTACTTCTGTTGCCAATTTGTTGGCATTAATGCACTGCATACATGCATTTCAGAGGGGTCAGTGGTAGGCGGCACGACTTTTTCAGACGATGTAAACAACAGAACAAATATTTTGAAAGCATTGACCCTGGAGAGTGGCAGTTACAATATCATGGGCATAAAGCTAATAAACAGAGGATACGGAAAATAACTTGAACCATGGAACACCCTTGTTGTCAACGAAATGCTCAGTGAAGGGTTTTTTGTACCAGGGAGGCCCAAGTATAAGGATTACCAGGGCAGTTAAGTGAAATCAGGGCCATGCTGCAGCCTAGAGCTAAACAACAAGCTGGTATAACTGTCTGTTATCTTCCTTTGGGCACTGAGATCCACAACCAAAATGAGCAGATACCAATATGTTGGCTTGTCTGTCCCACTGCGAAACCCTAAAGAAGGGTTAATATTCTTGACAGGATCAAAAAGGCAGCAGAACTAAGGGCAATTTATTCTTTAGGGTGCTCAGACCTATATTCTTGTTTTCCTTTGTATGATTACCTGAGCCGCTGTCTTTTCATATTATTGGTGCAGGGCCCACATATCCATGCCAGTAGTCTGAGTGCTATTGCCAGCAATTTGTAATTCATCAAGAAACCATGAGAGGGTTTATGTAATTTATCCTTTTCTTCCATGACCTGTGATGCAACTGTCTATATAATAACTGTCCCAGCTCACCAGCCTTTTCCCCAAGCTTAGATACCAGATGCATGTGAGGAAAAGACCATGAAACAAAAGAATACAAATGCACGTTTTTAAAAGACCTTGGTTTGGTTTCATCCCACCTAGGTGCAGGCACCTAAGCAGAAAGACTGATTACAGAATCTGGTCATCTTCAGCACCTTATGTCTTCAGTGAAGCAACACACATTGATCTGAAGAGATATTTTGATCTCAGGTGCAGGTCCTCCTGTCCAGGCTTTTTTCCCCTGTTTCTTGCAGTGGAAGTGCATGACATCTGGGCACCTGACTTAGAAACCTCAGTTCTTATCTAAAAGCAGGTGGGAACTGATACTCTGTATTTTTTGCATTATTCCCATTCTCTGGCATTTTATCCCTATTTCTCTTCCTGTGAATCTTCACATTCTTCCTCTTCTCATAACTTTTTCCCATCTCCCATTTTCTTTGCATAGAGTATTTGTTCTCTTTGATTCTCCCTTTCTCGCTCACTGAACCCTCAGTTCTTCAGCTCCTTCTCTCTGATTGTGTATTATGTATTTAAGTGGACATTGAATCAACAGTCAATTTTCCCGAAATTGGTCTTGAAGAAACTAAAAACTGGTTTGGAACTTGGCTACTGAGATCAGATTTTGTTAATACTGCCAACTGAAAAGAAGAAGACATGTGAAAATATATATTAAAAAAATTACAAATTTTGGCTTTAAAGTGCCATTTTTGTTGAAGAATGAAAAAAGGGGTTTTAAAGATAAAAAATATTTTCCCTTAAAAAGAGATTTAAATTATTACATGACAGTAAAAGAATACAAAAAAAGAAAAATCTCAAGACTCTTAATTTTAAATTAAACAAAATACCTCAGTGAAATTGAAAATCAGTATTTTATTGGGTTTTAGATTTTATGTATGTGTCTTTAAAAGTTTGTTACCATTAAGCCATGAGCAATTTTTTAAATCTTTTTTGGCCTACCACAGAAATGAAAGATCTATTATTCAACAAACTCTGTTTCCTGTTCCTCCTTTCCCTTCTATTTTTGAATCGTCAATTTTCTCTTTGTCTGTCTGCCATCGATATTGTATTGTCTCTACATGGTCTAGTCCAACCTCTCATGCAATTGCACTCACTGGTCTATAAACACTAACAAATTAATGCTATATTCAATGGAATGAAGCAGTACTGTTGAAAGAGATTGAGGGCTAGCAATAGAGAAATCACAGATGACTTTGCAATGTGATACAGCAGCAAAAGGAAGGGCAATGCAATCTTAGGCTACGGTCAGAGAGACATTACATTATGGAGAAAAAAAAAAAGCCAATAATTTTCCTTCGTACGGCTTGGCTGTGACTGCACCTGGAATATTGTATTCAGTCCGGGGCACCAGAGAGATACCGACAAATGAGCATTCAGAGAGAAGTGCTGTAGCCTTTGATTTACAGGGGAAAGTTTAAATGAGCTAAACAAGGCAGCTGTGCTCCTCTGGGCAGCACAGGACAGAAAGCAGCGTGGCTGGGAGCAAAGGACGCGCTGCCACGGGGACCTGGAGGTGAAGCTGTCTTCTAAGGAAGGTCAGCGCACCCCCAGTCTGCATCTACATCCTACCTTTTCCTTCCTCGATTCCCTCAGGATAAACCCATCTGAAACTAAGTTTTCTGACAACCAAGCCACAAGAGCAAATTCCTCCTTGTCTGCAGGCAGAATATTTACCCTCAGACCAGCAAAGCTCCCAACCATCTGCCAGAGGTTAGTAGTCTCTGCCCAGCGGCACAGGCTGGATCTCTGGGGACAGTTCAGTCCACTCCTTTGCCTGTCACAGCTGGGAGAGGCAAATGCCACAAATGGGTAGGTAAAAGGGCTATCTTACTTCCGTTTCCCACTTTCACATCAGAATTTGGCACAGGATAATCAAAGACTGGGCTACAACAAAGAAGATTAATAATGGAATTAAATGAACTGTGCAAGACCCAGCCAAGATCAGGGTCCAGATATTCTTTGGTCATGGAAATATGTACTGTGGAAGGCCTTGAAATATCAAGAATTTAAGCAAACATCCTGTGACAGCATGTGTTATGTTTGTATCGGATTACACAGAACATTTGCTTTTCATGATGGTTTGAGAACATCTGCGCTGCTCCTGCCCAAGCTATACATTGTACTTCTGCAAGCAACCTGCCCTCAAAAAGACACATCACGCACCACCAGAAAAAAAACAGGCTACTGCCCTAGCCCCAGGGAGTTTCTCTACTGGTTTCTGTGACACGTCTTAGGAAAAGCACCTTCTTTGCAGGTGGCTGTAAGGAGCTGTGAGCTGAGAGTAGGTATAGGAACTGAAATATCCAAGTTGATGGTGAAGCTAGAGAAATGTGGTGCAGTGGAAGACAGGTTTTGGAGGCCAAAGGCTACAACCTCATTATGACATCTCCAGGGAGGGCCCATCTGAGAGGTGCGAGCATGGTCCTGTGATCTGCAGGCCCACAGAAGAAACTAGCATTGAGGATTTAATCAGACCTAACTGACTTGAAAATAGCCAGCCGTCAGCTGAATGTCCTTGAAAGAGGTGTGTGGTGACAGCAAAGGATACTGACTTAAGTGCAACAGAAAGGAAATAAAATTGTTATCATTTTGTAGGGAGGAGATATATGCAGGACATTTTATTAAGAGACACAGGAAAAATCAAACTCTAATGTATACACCCAGGAGTTATTTGAAGCAAAGAATTAGTTGTTCAGTAGGAAGTAGAACTTGCTAACTGGCTCAACTATCATTTAGGAATCTACAGTGAAATGTCTAATTTATTATACAAATTAGACCAAGGCAGAATAAGGCATTCTGTTTAATCATAAAGATTTGGGGTGTGGAAGTCTTGTATTTTTGAGCAAGACTGAATATTCTATAAAGTCAAATCTCCACATGTAAATGAAGGTATTAAACTAGTTTGAAGAAAGTGAAAGAGGTCACGCTGTTTCATCAGGATTACTTTCAAGTAGTTAGTCACTAACTCATTGGGATTTTCATGAGAAAAATGGCTCAAGTTTCTTTTGCAGGTAACTCAGCTGCTATATGGTACAAGAAGTGGCTAGTTAAATGATTTATATAAATCAAGAAAGGTCAGGATTTCTTGTCAATATTTCTGTCTGGGGGATAAGTATGTTTCCTTTTTCTCTGCTCCCAGAATGGATTATCTATATATGCTCTTAGTGACATTAGCAGTAAGTTGAGTAAGTGCTTGATTCACCAATTGGTTCACAAGTGGAGATAATTCTTATCTCCAGGGAGGAAAAGTGTCTACTAGGAGGAAAAGCTTCAGTTCAAGTGTTAATCACAAGCAGACTGAAGTATGTGCAATACTATTCCCCTCAAAGAACTTTATGTGTTAATTATGGTCAGCGGCCAAATTTGTGAGGATTGTGTTAAAACTGTAGTCCTCTAGTCAGCAATATGCCTAAACCTCTCAACATCCTAACCCTTTTCTTGTTTTACCTGGCCTGCGATTGCTTTCTCAACTCAATTATGCTGTGGGAAGGATGCAAAGAAATGCGATTCCTTGAACTTCTCAGGTCATCCTGACCTCCCTTGCTTCACTAGAAACAGATTGAGTGAGAGAAATACCAGCCACCTGAGTCTCCTTCCTACTCCAAGCAGTTTGAGAGGAAAAGTTATAGAGCGGATGAAACCAGGAAGATGAACGTTGCTTTGCCACTGGTAAGGCAGCCAGTGAAGCTAGCTTCAGACTTTTTTTTCTTTTTTTGCCAGTGAAGTCCAGTGTGTGAAGTACTGCACAAGAGCTGGTCATGCTTGTCTTTTAAAGTCCTGGTCCAAACTTCTATGAAGTCAAGGCAAACTGTCCATTGAGTTCACAGGCTTGGGATTAGGCTTTAAAACTTCTGGCTTAAAGCCATGATTTCAAGATCCAGACTCTCATCCAAAAGTTCCTGAATTTTAGAGATGCTTTCTTGAAGAGTTCCTTCGGGAAATATCATTATTTTTAATCAATTTTTGGGATTCACATAGTCAGCTGTTGTTGATTACCTGATTTATACATGCTCTCCATAGACCTGGAGGGGCTTCATGCATTATTTTACAGTGTTTATTGCTTATTATGGAAACTACATGATAATAGTGCTTTCAATTATATGCCTATTAGGCAGGTAATTGACAACACAAGTATACTATAAAGTTACACTCTGCTTGCTTTAATACAAGAGCTGCGTTGTGTTTTTAGGCAGGCAGTGCTGGTAATCAGTGCATAAATGATTTCCTAATTAACTGCTTCTGTCAGAATCCCCGTTTCACTCAACAAGCGAGTTGGCCAAGAGTTCCTTTGTCTCTTCCCTTTCCCCCTCAGCTGTGCCATCTCCCGTGATGAGAAACTGTTCATCTCAACAGGAGTCTGGCCCAGACTATGGCAGCAAATGCATACTGTCAGTTGTACTGTCAGCAATTACATCTCTTTTTAGTTCGTAGCTGCAGAAGATCACTGAAAACCACAGGGTGACAATGCTTGAAAGTGGATTCAGATTCTTACCCTTGAGAGATGCTTCTAAGGGAGTCATGAGTATTCAGTTCAGCCTAATGACTCAATGACTTCTCAGGACAGTTGCAAATGATACCTGAGATCTCAAATGCCTTCCAAGTTTTAACTCATATTCCTAATGCATCAGAAAAGTCAATAGTGCTTTATGGGATTATAGTAAGGAGAGATCAAATCCTGTGTGAAAGGTTACACACCAAAAAAAAAGTGAGGAAAATACTGGGAACAGAAGCCAGGTGTTCCAGATGCTTGCTCTGCTCTTTGAAATAAGAAAGACAACAGTTCAAAAAAATATTGATCTGTGTGATTTTTCAGGTAATTACCAAAGGTCTGAAGTATGCTCCAAAAAACAGTGGTTAAAGGTTGCCCAGTAAGGAGTGACACATTCCTCCCTTTTGCCGACTGAGGTGCCGAGATGCCTGAACATGGATTCCTCCTTATGTCAATCAGAAGGATGTACAAGTTTTACAAATACTTTCCTCTGTATGAAAGACTGAACACAAAAGAAAAGCAGGCACTCTCCTCTTTGAAAACTTTTAACCAGGCACCTGCATACAGCCTATTAAGAAACTGCTCTCTCTATGTTATCTCTGAAACTTTCATTATACTCCAGCTGTGCTGGAGACAATAAATAAGATTCTCATCTTTCTTAATTATTCTTAAAACTTTAGGCTTTCCTAGACAGCTACATGAGATAGAAGCTGAACTTGTGTTTCTCAAAGAAATTCTTTCAGGTGCTTTCCGCCAAATACCATCTTAGTTTACCCATGAACAGCTCAGGGCGACCTTATGAGCTCTTGTTTAGAGTCGAATTTCTGACCTCCCATGGTGAGATAGCATAGATACATTTTGCATTCAAATATCTGAACTGTCTGCTGTGGTGTTGGAAGTACTGTCATACCAGTTCAGAGAATTAGCAAATCATCATTTTTGTATGGCTGCCACTGATCTCGCTGCTTTCATCATCATAGATCACTGCAGGTCTCCAACATGTAGCATCTTCTGTGTCATTTCACTCCATTTTACTTATCTAGGTGTGCCCTCCAGTTCTTCTGGAAAGGGGAGATGCATGAAAAGTCTCCTCTCACAGTCACAATTTCTCTGTAATCTCTGAGCGTAAACTGATTTATAATTTGCAGTTTGATCCATTCTGTTCAGAGAGGTTCTAGTAAGACAAATAAGGAAATGAAATTTGTTTCCTCTTGGCCTTCAAAATGTTGCTTCTCTTGCAGCAGCTCAAAGGGAGAAGGAAAAGGAAAGAAATACTACTTTGATATTGCCAGGGTCCGAGAATATGAGAATTAGTGTTTGTTGGATAACAGGCACAGTAAAGACAAAAGCCCCTGTGGTCCTTGTTCACCTATTAAAAAAAAAAAAACGGCATCACTGATGGCAAACAGCTTTCCTGACTATATGCAAGTGAATCACATTGCCTATTTTCCTACCCTCCAACACAACTCTTTTTGGCCTGGAGAACAGATAGGACCTTCTCACCCAGCATCTGCTCCTCTGTAAGGGCCTTCCACAGGGCGGAAGTGTAAAAGGAGAGAATATGCTAGTTAACAGCTAATTCAGAGGTCTGCTTTCAGTGGCCAGAAAACAGGTCTAACTCACAGGAGGTGTTTCTGATGGACAGATGATTTTCTGCATTAGCCATGTTTTAAAGTTGTCTGTTTTCACTATTCAAGGTTTCTAGGTGCAGTCATCATTACTAATAAAGGAAAATAATGTGGCACTATAAAATGCAAGTTTACCTGCAATCCCAGCTATGCTGCTGATCCTAACCCCACCAACCCTGTTGTGGCATTTGATTGACAACCAGAAATCAGCTGAATATTGGATTTCCTGCAGGTCACTAGACTGCCAAGAACCTGGTTTCAGCTTTTTCATGAAAAAATATCAATTCCCGTTATGAAGCCCTCCTCAAGATTTCAGTCTTTCAGGGGATATGTATGCAACAGTCTGTCTGTAAGCATTTCTGACTGAAAAAGTCCTTGAATGAGGAATTCATTTTCTCAGGTATTTTAAACATTCCCAGCACACTGACAATCTTACTGTAAATAGTTTTATTATTTACTATTTGTTTTTATGCTTACTATATGCAGGTGATAGAGTGACAGCGTATGCCTGCTTTCCCCAAGTTGTTTATTTAAGCTTAAATTTAGAGCTCCAAGCTTCAGGTTTATAACTCAGTTTAATATTTAATTCTTAGATGATGAAATAATGTTTTTTTACTTCACTTCGCAAGATTAGGTCCACAGTCCATTTCAGATATTTCTGTTTGGGAGAAAAAAAATTGGCACCAGTGAATGAGGGGAGATGATACTCAGTACTAGACTGATAAATATCTATTGCAAAATAGGAGGTTCAGGAAGAAACGCTTAGGAAATGAAACCTGGTCATTTCATGCCATCTACTTAGAATGGAAATGTTACTGTTCATATGAGAACTGAAATTAAGATTTCAATTGCTTCTAAATTAGGAAGCGCGCAGGCACATACACGCGCACATGCACAGAAATTAATAAAAAAACAGAAATAGAGAGGACAACAAAAACGGGATGCAGAGGGGTTTAGATTATTTCAGCATGTGGCCTGTAACGTGGCAGATTCAGCAAGACGCAGATTTGCATAATGTAATGAGACTGGAATCAAAGTATCAGGAAGACAGACTGAGTGCTAATTAACCAGACACTGCAGTAAAAACACCAGGATGGCAGGACAGTACAATGCAGGAAAACATTCCAGGGACAAATGGATAGTGGTGTTAATTGCATCAGAAAAAAATGTCTTGGCTAGAATACTCTAGAGACATTGCTGCAAACTTTAGCAGACCATTCAAAAAGATTAACATTGGCTTGAAGTTGTTTGGAGCTACAGGTTCCTGACAATTGCTAGACTGGAAAAAAATCCAATCAGTCCTTCTCTGAATGGAGCCAGCCCAAATCTATAGTTTAGTGCCGCAGCACTGAGATGGACAGCAAGAAGTAAGTCCTCCATTCCCTCTGGAAATGCCTGCTCTTTGTAGCTTGCCTTATTTTTAATTTGTGTATGGAGGCCACTGAAGATACTCTGTAAAGGACCCTCTTTGTTTGGTGTTTTGGCCATGTTCCATGGCTGGAAAGGAAGAGTTTGGTCCTCTTCCCTTGTTCTAAGGACTGAGATTTGAGACTAGGATTATTGTCTCTTGTGTCTAGCATCACTGATCACCCAGAAAATCCTAACAGTTTCATACTCCTTTTTCCTGCCTACAAGATTCTATAACTAGAGCTAAACTGATAAAAAGTTTTTTTAATAAAAATATCATTAATATTTAACAGCTGGAATAAAACTTAAAAATGTATGTGTGTCTATTTCACATAAAGGTCTGCAATCCCCTATCAATAATTTAGGCACATGCAGCAGTTATATTAAGCTGGTCCTTTCTTTCTTTATAAGGATTGAGTGGGTAGTTGTGGGTGTGTGGATAGCTGTACAAGGGGAGAGTAAATTCTGGAGGATCGCTATGCCCCCACCTACCACGCTCACGGAAAGGAAGAGGAGCAGAAGAACACGCTTCCCATGTCTAAGGCCAGCTGCAGAAGCTTCTCTTGAACTCAAGCAGCAGTAGTTTACGCTTTTAGCTCTGACACATTCCTCTACAGCCTACCAGCTAAAGCGTAACCATCACAGTGGTGTAGTCGTCTTTTCTCAAGGGGAAACCTAGTCCTCCCCTCAACAGCCTGTTCAGAGCGAACAAAGCTCACTTAGAAGCCCCAAGATGAGGCTATTTTCTGGGAAGAGCTCCAGGAAAACTTTAAGACACTTACTTTTTGCTTTCGTTAGGTAAGTGGTTCTTCAATGAGTGTATTAGTTGAGCAGGAGAAGCTTCTGAATCCTGCTTAGCAGGTAGAAATAATGATGAGTTCATAAGATGTGTTATACTGTTGTTACAGCTACTGCCACCTGACCACAGAACTGTTCAAGCAGTGAAAAAAAGTTATTTATAAATGAAATTCTGAAATCTAAAAATGGAAAATCATAGGTAATAGATGCAATGAAAACATTTTGACAATCTTATTGAATAGAAGAAAAAAATTAGTTCCAAATAATTTGTGCAGTAGGTGGTAGGCATATGAGTTGAGCAGGCTAGCCAGAATCTTTTGCTAGCTGTTGTGAATGACCACACTCCACATACCTAACTCCGTGTGAGGATATTCCTTTTTCATAACTTTCCATGGAATACCTTGCCTTATTGTGACAGGCTTTTATACATGGAGTTTACATAATCTTTGAAGACCATTTAGAGAACTAGAACAGGTGTTTCTTAATCAGATAAGAGAAGACATTAATCCCAGTTTGAAAGTTTTAACTAAGTCAAAAGGGAAAATGAAAAGGATTGTTCTGTTTGATCATTAAAAGACCCCCAAAACTCAATAATGAAAACGCTCAGATACTTATGTTTCAGAAATTTCTGAGATGTGAAAACTCAAATAGTCTTTTCTGTCCATTAGCTGTGGACTGGTGAGGCAACCAGGACCATGAGAAATAAAAAAATATTAAGCGATCGACTCCCTCCTGGAATACTGTTCGTTAGAGACCTAGGTTCATCTGTAGGCAGACAAACAGGGACACTGAGATGAAAAAGCCATAAAAGCAAATCATGGTGAGATGGGAAGACGTAGGGTAAGGGGTCCTCTTTTTCTCCCCTCTTCTTTCCCTTCCTTTCAAGCTCATTAATATTAATATACCTTGATACATTGAGCCATCCCACCAGAATTAAAGCTGCTTGCTTTGTATAATGTGATCTACCGCATTCCTAGTCACTGCCCTCAAGAAAATGGGACGGTCAGAAGTTTCTGTATACCTGATAAAAATCATAGCTGAGAAACTCATCAGTTCCATTTGCATTTGACATCAGTGACGGGCTGAATCTGGCATTTCTTCTTCCTCTTCTAATTCCACATCTGTATTTGCAATCCTTCCCTGTTCCCATTCTTCCTTAGTACTGCCACATTCCAGGTACGTCTTCCTTCTGGAAGCTGCCAGTGGCTTTTTCAGAGGTGAAAGCTGGGAGTTTCTATTCATAAACAGTATCCGCCTACTTTGAGAAGGGTTCACCTAGTTAGCCAAAATGAACTGTGTCCCTGAACTACATCAGCAGGCATGGGGGAAAAATAAATGTCTTCTGAGTACATGGATGAATGCATGTAATGCTCTTAAATTATTTTGAAAGTTTCCTCTGGGTTTGGCTTTCTACTTCAACTTACCAGGCCCTTCACTAGCTAGTAGATATCCTTCAGGTAGTGAAGTATTGCCCATGGCCATACATTATCTGCAGTATTTATCATATATACTTGAATTCATCCCTGCAAATCTCAAGACTAATGCAATACTCAATCATGCAGGCAACACATACAGAAAATAGGAAACGGCATGGGGCTGTCTTCTTAGGAAAAACCTCAATATATCAGTGCATAGTTATTAACTTCATTTGTTATGGAATATGTCATGATCACAGCCACACTGTAGGGCTTGCAGCATCCATTGATCTCCCAAGGAAACTCAGCTAATAATTGATTTTAACTATCAGATGTCAGGAAAAAAACCAGCTATGTATTTGGATTTAATCCCCAATTAGTATTATCTTAATGTTATGCAGTGAGAGAAAAAGGACATGAAAAATATCAGTCAAATGACAGCTATAGTCACCTCAAGAGAAACAGTTTTTTGTTCTCTGTTTTGTGGGGATTCATCTTTAACCCATTTCTTACCCCTCCTTTGAATTACATTCCTGGCAATTTTCAACATAAGATAATCTAAAAATTTTTTAAAATGTATTTATTTGTTTGAAAAAGTCTTACTAAACTGTTTTGATTTTTCAGGTTTTATTATTTTTTCTTTACTTTTATTATCTGAAAGATTTTGGTCATTATCACTTGGTGTCACCAATTCAAACAGCCTAAACCTGCAATTTAAAAAGAAATATTTTCTGGAAAAAACAATAAAAAAATTTCCACCTCAATGCAACATACTCTCTTTCAGTCAAGGAAATTACACAGTGTCAGTTAGTTTGGTCCCGTATTTGTACAAAACATATTAGTAATCTTCCTCTCCCACTGTCCAAGTAAATTCTACATTCACATGGAAACAAACGGTTAGATTATACGGTATATTAGATTAACACCCCAAAAAAGTACAAATCCTAGCAGCGAACTAGCCCTTTCTGCTAGAAGATCATTCCAGTTTGCTCCCAGGCATTTCTCACGCAGCAAGAAATACAAGAAAATGACACTAAAATTTGGTATTTTGAGACGTAGCTGACAGGTGAATTCTGGCCTGTTAGTTTGTGGGGGGTTTTAAAATATTTTCTGTACTGCAATTCATCGTTTTAAAAAAAAAGAAGCAAAAAATAAAAGTGGCCAAGTGCCGTCAGTCGAAGTTTTAATATGATAAGAATAATTATGTTCCTGATCCATCAAACTTGTGGCATATACTCTATAAATGCTTCGGGGAATAAGATGCAATATTGTGGTGGTATAACCTATATCTGCTGAAGGGAAGAGTGCCACTAAAATAAAGCAAAACATTGTAAAGAAATGGAGTTTTTATGAGGCAAGGTATGGGAGGTAAGCGCGATGAAATGCTAATTTATATCCTTCACAGTACAGTCCTTGCTGCTACAGCAGGAACTAATCTTCTGTCAGTGGAGAAGAGCAAATGTTGGAGACAGACGGCACCGGGTACCACATCAGTGATGAACATACCTCTTTTGGAAGTGGTCTGATCAGCCCAATGCCTCTGCATCAGGACGCCCTTAGCTGCTCTCTCCCAAAGGACTGACCCTGACACGGTTTCCACAGAGCTGACATTTCTTCCTAGTTCCCTGCAAGATCAGATCCGCCATGAGAGAGAAAGTGGGAAAGCACAGAGCAGCAGATTCCTGGTTTGGAGCTGTTGGGAAATGGACACAAGGAGCTTTGAGAAGCCATAGGGCACCCTGAGGCAGGCCAGGCAAGCTGGAGAGGAGGGGGACAGATTCCCTGCAAGGTGAAGGGGATGGCGGCGTCCCTTCCTCCAGCTCTCTTCTTCATCAGCATTGTGGTTGCACCCAGCCCTGCTGGAGCTGGGTGATGGTTTTATTTTTAATTTTTAGGCAGATGGTCTATTCACTAACCCTACCGTGACTTTTGTGTTGAGGACCAGCCCATATACTTAGTGTATTTTCACACCCAGACATTCAGATTTGGTAAAGCCAGACCATCTCGTACCTGTGCTTTCTAAATGAAGCATTCAGACTCTTTCTTTCAAAACAGGATGTTTAATTTCAGAAAATGTCTCTTTTGAGAAAGGAGACTTTTCCTTCACAGCAGTAGTTTTTCAGTTTGGCAATGAACCAACTCCCCTCATTATTCACCCAACTCCCGCTTTTTGCAAACACACTGGATTTACACAGAATAGGATCTAGGACATATTCTTTCTACCCACACAGATATGGTTTCTGGGCATTTTCAATCTCTTTGATTGCTTCTTCAGTCTAGTGAGAACTTTTCTACTTCTATACCCTTCACACTTGAGCAAAGTGAGAGGGCAGTTGTTTCCAGTATGTGGTTAACAAGAGGAAAATAATGGGAGCTTGGCTGCATTATGGAACAGCAGGATTTTGTCTTTCCTCACTTTCTTCCTTTTATTAATTCTGTTGGCGACTTAAAATCCTTGAGGTACAAAACCTGGGCAGTTTGGAACAAGATAAGAGTGACAAAATGAAAAATAGAGCCTTAAATGCTGTTAAGCAGTTTGGGACCATGCTTGGTTATAACCTGTGGAGGAATTCAAATAGAAAAGCACAGCTGCTTTGGATTCCTGTCCAGAGAAACCACACAAGCACAGCTTGCATAAAAATAAATGTTTTGCATATTAAGGAGATGGCCTGTTATTTGCCATAGAAACATTCTAATCTTAGTCTTCCTTTTTAAAAATCATCTATTATAAAGCCTCAGAGTTGTTCATTCACATTCTTGTTGGAATAATTTTCATGCTTTTGGCCAATGAATGACTGTAATTACTAGCCAGGATGCAGATATGAGCACATCAGCCACATGGGTTATTGCTTCTGGTCATCTACTAACTAATCCCAGAGGGCCAACAACACATCAGTTTCTCCTCCCATGAGCCCAGAGCAACCCCTGACTCCTCCTTTTCCAAATGCTATAGATTGCTATTATCAAAAAAAAAAAAAAGAAGAAAAGACCTCCACCAGTACTGTGCATCACAGGAGACCTCAAAGGCACAACCAATGCTTTAGCCTGCAGGATGAAGACATTTGTTAGGAGCAAATATCCAGTTGTTGATGCAAAATGCAGTATTTTCCACACTAAAAATACAAGGTAAAACCTCCAGTGGCCACTGCTAATCTGCATAAGGAATTAATTTCTTCCTGACTCTAGCTCTGGAGCTTGTTGTCATCATGCCAGTGTGAGCAAGTCACATCAGTCTGGCCAGGAAAAAGTTTCCTTTTTCCATAAGTGATTGTGAGAGTATCTTCCCTCCTGCGTTCATGTCGGAGAAAGGACAGTCCAGCTAATGCAGAAATGGAATATTGAGCAAGCATTCTGGCATGAGCAGGTGTACAGTCCTGTATTATCTGTAAAAGTGTGTAAGAGGTGTAAAAAGCGTGTTAGAGAACATATAAATGACCCCATGTGGATCCTAGACTGAAGAAAGAGAAACCATCAACATGAACAACATATTCCATCCTGCAAAGGTCTCCAGGTGCTGATGAATCTCCACAACATCCCGTCAGCACAAATGCCAGAATGAAACCACTGATCTCAGCACCCTGAGGAGCAGGAGAAGGGGAAGCATAACACCAGGAAAAGGGCAGAAACTGGGAAGTGTCTGTATAATAATTCTGACTATATTATCATTCTTTCTTTTTTGGTGATAGATCTGGACTACTAATGATACGGCTGTTAAGTATATTAACAATAAACTTGGGGATATATATATATATATAAAAAAGATGTGCTTTTTTTTTGCCCATAAAACAAGATTTTTGACTGTAACACTTCTCATAATGCAGATCCTTTGTACTTTGAATTCCTCTTTGGAAGTAGAAGAAAAGGTCTCAAAATTCCCAAGCATGGATGTTCTTATGGTATTTTCAGCCCAAGCACAAGAAGCATCTAAAAATCTCTTTAAAAACTCTATTCCCTTAGTAACAATTAATCTAAGTGTTCCTCTACCAATTTCATTATCTACTATATCACAATAAAACTTTATCGGATGTGTGCAAAGAATATCTTGTGTCAATCTGGTGTGTTTAAAATTTGTCATACTACACGTTGCTGAACGGTTCATGTTGTATTTTTAAGAAGCTTGTATGAAGCATAACATTCTCAAAGTGGAATGAGGCATATAATAAGATGCTGTTCAGTATTACCACTTTTGGTCAAAAACTGAATATTGGGGAAAATATAATTCTTCAGCAATTCAGATCTTTACATCACAATGACACATTGTTGACATGTATTTTTCTAGGCCAAGTGTAAGGTTTGATGCAAGAATTATCAGGTGATGTTCTTTGGGTTGTGCAACTTAGGAGATCAGCAAGAACAGACTTAAAATCTGTGCTTCTACAGATCACATACTGAACTACCAATATTTACAGAGGATGAACAATTCTTGTGTTTTGATGAAAGAAAATTGCTTGAAACTTGAGAAACAATTGACAAGGTTAAAAAACCGGGCAGTATAATGTCAGTGCAAACAAACGCTAATGAATACGAAACCCGGTAGTGCCATATTATAAATTCTGCCTCCACAACACTGAACCCCAGAGGACCTTAGCTGTTCCTTGCTGTGAATGCCACGTTCCTCAGCACAAACCTTAGCATCTCTATTTCAATCTCCTGTCTCAGCCAAAAAGGCAAACATCACAATTGCAGAGTGCAAGGAATTACTTCTACACATTGCTGAGTTTTAATTTCACTGCAAAGAAAAGCAAAACAAAATAATGATTTAGCACAACATGGATACAGAATACTAGATGTGTTCCTAAAATTCTGGGATCCAGATGTATGCTGGATTAATTTATGTAAATGAAAACATGAAAATGAGCAAGGTGCCCCTGCAGACTGTGGGCTGTGACACAAGCTCTCTTCATAAAATCTCCCCAAGATTTTCTTTCCTATGCCTTTTTCCTCCTTCCCAGGCATATTTTACGTGTCTTATTCCCCCACATCTCCCCACTTGGGAAAGAGCTGTTGGAGAATATTATGAGGCAAGAACATGCATGGATGCAGCTGGGAAGAAGTGACCAGTATGGGGTGGCATCACAGGATAAAGCAAAACTGAACTGCCCACACTTAGTATTTTCAGGCCTGCTCTATGCTCAGACGAGTGGCTTGCAGCCACTGTGTGACATCCCCTGCTCCACTCTCAGTGGCCCTGAAGCTAATGCTGTTGGACATGATATGCCCTCCAGCTGAATAACTACTTCTGATATCTCCATTTTGGTGTTGGTGGAGCCAAAAGGACAACACAGAGTTCAAGAGGGGCACCTGAAAGACACTTCATCTTGGGGAGCCAGAAGGGACAACTCCTTTCTTTCAGAAATTCATAAAATATCTCCTTCTTTGTCAGGAGTGGAGAGTTACAGAAAGTGGCAGGAGAAAGAAGTCAGACAGTACCTTGAATCTAAATTTGGTGGTTCTCTAGACATAGATTAAGCTGTAAACTCACCCAGCCAGAAAAATTAGTTGAGGGAAATGTTGGCATTTCCATACTGGAAAAGAAACCTGACATCCCCTCGCATGCATATCGTGTTTCAGTTAAGCAGCTCACTGTTAATAGTCAAAGCTGTGAGGAAGTAGATATCCAGCTTGCCAGTAACGAATGACAAATGTGTTTGCTTCACACTGGGATGTGATTTCAGTTGGGGTTTGCATTCAAAATTTCAAATACTATTTCCATCCTCATTGAATCCCAGAGCTACTAGAAATATGTATTTCTTCAGCTGCATATGTAAAACCTGAGAAGCGGTACATTGAAATGCAAACCTTTAAGCACTGCATGCTGGTGGCCTGTTGATGGCTCCTTGAGATCTTTCCTCTCAGAAACCAGCACATGCCTCGGAGACAAATAAATCATCTGCATGGACAGTGATCACCCTTTGTGGGAAGGAAGAAATCTTTAGAGGTCTTCAGACTTTGCCCTTGTCTCGGTCACAGTTATAGACTCAAAAACTCCAATGGTTTTAAAGTACTGTTGGAGAAACAGGTACATTTTCTACATATGTTAACTGGTTGTATTTTATCCACTGAAACCTTTGCTTCTCAGGCTGAGAAATTCTCACACAAATCCCAGGAGTTTTCAAGTACTAGAGTATCCCATCCCAGAGGACACTAACATAATCAATTAGCAAAGCTCCAAACAAACACGGTTCCCCAAAGAGGGGGAGAGACAGGGACAGAGACTCAAGACACCTTAAAGAAAACTGCAAATTATTAATAACTTCAAAATAGGGCAAATGAGATTACATTTAAAAGCTCCCTGAACAGAAGATAGAGTTCAGAGGAGATACAGTTCCAAGATCATTTATGATCAGCCCCTTCCACAAACAACTATCATATCAGCACATACAAACACGAAAGTCCACCATTTATGAAGACATTCTCCTTCATTCAACACAGCAGGAACACTGCTCAGCAGGAATACTTTGAGGAGTTTTCAGCAATGGATGAAATAAATATTTATCATCTGACAAGAACCCATATAAGAAACCATAAGGCAACCCAAAAACATGGCTCTAAAGTAAAAAGCAGGTTTCAGAATTTTGAGGAGGAAATATAGTAGTCTCTAAAAGGCTATTAGAAAAAAAGGAAGGAAGAGTATATTCACCATGTTGAAGGTTAACGTGTGAACTGAGTAAGTGAGATTCAGGTTACCTATAGAGAGGAACTTTCTAACAGAAAGGAAGATGAAGGATTGAGATAGACATACTGGGAAGGTGGCACGGGTGAAAGTCTCTTAGGGCAGACTGGACAGCTCTTCATTAGGATTATCACTAGCACAGATGGTTGAATTAAATGACCACTTGAAATTCTTTCCAACCACGTGACTATGAAATAAAATGTATTTGTGGGAAATGAGCATTTCACTTTGGCATGTGCCTGACTAGTAGTGGATATAAGATGAATTAAAGGCTGATCTTGCGATGAAGGAAAGAGAGAGGTGCTTAATTCTTAGCTTCCTAGAAAGATATCCATTCACCTTTCAAACTTGGGTAATTTAGGCAGACACAAGATGTATGATACAATGCTCTGTAACAGGTAAATGGCAGAGGAGCTTTAAAACACATTTATTTTTAAGTCATCCATTCAGCTCTTCCGTAAAGAACAGACTATTTGCAGATCAATCTTTAAGTAGTCGTTGATGTGAGCAACATTTTCTTACCTTCACAACACTGCAACTGAGAGTACCTCAATAGAAGACGTTTATTTTTCTCTGTATCTACCTCCTTCACAAGATCTCTTGGTAACACACATCTCTGCATCACACTGAGTGTAGTATTGATGCCTCAAAAAAGGTGCATCTCTAGGAACAGGGCACAACAGAACACAGCTGATGTAGCTGGGCTGAAACTGCTCCAAGGGAGGTTTTACCTTTGGGGATCGTGGGGAAACTGAGCCTCCCCTGTGTGCACAGTATCCTTTCTTACCTCTCTGTTTAAATGATAATGTTAGCTGAGACAATCAAAACTTGTAATTATGACTATGTACCCAAAACAACTTCTGCTATTTCCCAATGTCTTCCAAACAATCACACTTCAGAAACAGGACTAGCAGACTCAGTGTTTTCTGTACATTATTGGCCTTGCTCCAGAGAGTTAAACAGATCATTATGGTGGCAGGGGCCTCTGAAGACCTCATGGACCTATACAACAGTAAGTGATGTGCAAATGCTAGAGCTAGAAATAACCCATACCATGCAACTGCCTAACATTGCTCAGAGATACAGACTTTGTCCCAAAGTAGTACAGGGGCACTTGCATGATGCTGTCTCTGAAAGACTCTGTTCTGTTTCTGCAGAAGGCTAATTAGTCCCATTTCCCTAACCTGACTGTATGATCTCCTGTGCCACTGTTACCCCTAGATCATCTCTCATTGCCTGGAGCATACATGGCCTAATTCAGATAAGACAATGTTATCTCAAAGGAGAAAGGGCTAATGCAAAGCCTTTTAATGTCTGTTCACTTCAATGAATGTTGTGTCTTAATAACAGTAACAGAAATCCAGCTGAGGGGAGATCTGAAAAAGAAACTCAGTGATTCAAACAGAAAAGGATGCACTTTTTGTAAGAGTCATTTGGAATACATATGTGAATATTACTCTGAGCCTTTAGGAGAAAGATATGAGAGATGTATGTGAATATCTCTGAAAATATCTCCAGGAGATTGGCAAAGGAGGGGATTCATTAGATGGGATTTCATTGTAGGAAAATAATGAAAAACCTGAAAACAGTTCAACAGCAAGTCTGGCGGCGTACCTGTAACTTCTTGCCACTCAGCCATAAGCTGGGCATAGAGCATCTTAATTTACTGGAGAGATTTCTCAAAGCAGGAATTACTACTACATGATTTGGGGGAGCAAGATTGAACAGTGTGACAGATACTTACCATTGTGCAAGTCTGACAGTGCAGTCTTGTCTCAGCTTAAATGCAGTCTTTATGGGCTTTTTAAGAATACTGTAGCATTTTAAAATATACTGTATCTACCCAGTAAAATGTGTGAAAAAACCCACAATTGTTTGTTTAAACAGTTTTGTATTATTAAAGCCTGTGAACTACCATAACCACCCTGCATTGCAGACAAAGTCTGAGGGAAGCAATTGATCAAGAGCACTAAAAATATGTTGATGCCTGTAGTTACCAATTTATCATATCTACCCCCCTGCTCTCTTTTGTGGTGAAATGAATAATGAACCTATTCCAAATCATCAATTCCCATAAAATGCATACCTCCAAGTAAGAACATGCTAAAGGATTTATAAAGATCACAGTGGGCCTGGATACATTGTCTTGTTTGACATTGCTTATACAAGAAACCTTAAATACACAAATTGATTCATTTGTATATTTCATCAAAGCTTGATTTAATTTATCAAGGGGAGAATGCCAATTTGCATTCATCAACAGATAAAGTCAGGTTAGAGTCGAGCTGCTGGCTCAAACCCTGTTTTCGTATTGCCTTTATTGTACTCCCTATTCTCTTTGGTGAGCTTTAAAGGCACAGGTGTGAGATCCTGCTCTTCCTTTTTCAATGTCTTCTGAAATGTTTAGGTGAACAAGACAGTAATGCCACTTACTCTGTGTCTGTGCAGGACTTGCACAACTGGTGAAGTTGCAGGGTGATTAGTTTTTCAACCTCACTGCTATAGTAGTGATCTTTTCACAGCCCTGGAGAAGTCTGCCTAATCTCTCTGCAAGCTGAATTAAGGTGGAATTTGAGGATTTTTACAGCAGATGTGAGACCTAATGCTTGTGCCATCTCCCAGTCATGCATACAGCCTGAGATATGCAGCCCTTGACACAAACAGGAATTGTGCGTCTAAATTTCATAGTAAGCTTTAAAAGTTCATGTCATTTTTATTCCTGTCCCTTCTTTTGGCTGATGTTTCTCTCCTCCATTTGACCTCCAAATCCCTCTGTTCTTTAAGGCAGTAACTCTTTCTATCAGCAGCCATGCAATGCTTCCTAATTCTGCCCCTACTCCCCCGAATTGAGCCTGAGCCTTTGTCAGTTCAGGAACAGTTTAGGAAATCCTTGGTAGGGGAAGGGACCCAGTCCTTACTCATCTCACTGACTATCAGATATGGGTGATGTTTCTACAGACATCTCTCAGATGAAAGCCTCATGCAGCTCATGAGGCTTATTCTCTGATCTGGCTTCCACTCACTGCACAGAGACAGGTCAGTAGTCATCGTACTTGTATGCCTGCAAAATAAGATGTCCAAACTCGAAGAGAAGTCTCCAAGTCAGCTTAGTTTTCAGCACCTGTGTTTTCCACTGATTTTAATGAAATTTCATAAAAGCTATGCTCTTACAAATTTCATTCCACTTTCCATGAAGTGTCTCCGTAAGTGAGAAGTTGCATAATTCTGAGCTAATTTCAGACTGATTTAAAAATGCAGTTCTGCTCTTTCTGCAGCTTTATTGGCAAAACACCTTTCTGAGCTGTGTTTTCTTGCTTTTTCATATATAATTAATTACAAGGGAGGCTTGTTATTTAGAGGATAAGATACTCTAATGTAAAGATGTCACATCTGTGAGATAAGGGGAAAGTGAAATCTGAAGCATTACCTTTAAGTGAGCTGAATGCCAATATTCAGTGGCTCTGATGTAATTAAACAGTACATTGCTCAGTCTAGTCAGGAGCATAGGAATAGAAAAGCACTATTTAGAAGAGGCTGGATTGTTATTACAGAGCCTGATTCAACAAAGCACTTGAGCGTGAGCTTCAGATTAAGCACACATTTAATTCTTCCTTCTACTGCAAAACATGTTAAAGTGAGCGTACGCATACTTGCCTTGCAGAATATCTTCATTATATTCAGAGAAGAAACTTGCAGGGCCCACTTCACTGGGACCATCTCCTGATCTTTAAAGTATATATCTTCACAATCCTTCTGTGACAGAAAAATCTGCTATTATCTTCATTTTTTAAAATCCAAACAAGGAGTTGAGGAACAGGAGAAAAAAGACTAAGCCCATGAAATTATTTAGCCCTTCAGTACCCAACTGATTTTGATAATGTGAAGACACCTAATACACTTGGACAATTTTATGAGTGTCATTAGGAGCAAAGTACACTGAATTATTTTAGCAAATATGGTCCAAAAGTCCTAATCCTAAAAGGTGCTTTCTGATGCATTGGGATCCCAATGATCCCAATAGTAGACAGATGGCAAAGCATCTGAGCTTTCCTCTTCAATGAAATCTGAAGTGAAACTTAAATTCACATTTCCTGATGCAGAGCAGGACACCTTAACCATGCATCTAACGTATCCATGTTTACCAAGGTTATGGTAAACAAAACACTTAACATCTGAACTTTCAGTTTTGACTATCACCAAGGTGTCCTTCACAGACTGTCAGGTACTCAGATGTCAGTCTGAACTCGCTCTAGAAAAAATACACCAGGTAAAATTATACACAGATTAAGTCGTCACATTGTCAAAGTGTTTCAAACTCCACTTAAACTGGTATCATAAGATACAGGTGGCTTGTTTCATTAAAAGAAAGAGAGAGAAAAAAAATCTAGAAACTTTGGGGAGAAAAATGTGGTTTTTTTCCCCATTTGATTAAAAATGAAGTGTTACAACTGATGATCCAACATTTTTTCTCTAGAGCTGAAGAAATTCAACAAGATAAAAATAAGTCAGGGAAAGTTTCAGAAATACTCTGATACCACAGTGGAAATGGATAGGAAAAAAATGGAGGGAAAATGTTGAGTTGATTAATATGATAAACTCCTAAATTAGATGAGTTCTGTTAAAGAATTAATTCCAAAATTCCACTTGCCTAAACCTTGGTAAAAAACGCTTATATGAATCACTCTTCCACAGTAGTTGAAATCAATCAAAGTTTCAGAGATGAGAGTACAGTCCTTTGGCTGAAAATTCTTAGGAATTTACTTTAAATGTCCAGCATCACAACACGGTGCATTATCCAATTTTGTTCTTGATTCCAAGAAACCTGCCAGAGGGCAGGAAAATGCATCTGACTTCCAGTAGCCTTTTCAGTAGGACTGTCATAAATTTCTTCCCTGTCCTCAGGATACATCAACAGGAAGACAGACCACTGTATGCACAAAGTAAAATTAATCTGTAACACAGAAGAAAGGTAATTTTGTTCCAGTTCATTTGTCTGTGTGCATAATTTATTACATTACAGACCAATGAGTTTGGCATGGAAGAAAAAGAAAAAGGTTGACTAAAAATAATATAAATTGTGTTCTAAAAGCATCTAAAAGTTTTAATTTCCTAATGAGCTCATTTAATCCAGGTAGATGACTGTGTTCTTTGATAAACCAATTGAAAAATACATTGCATTTGAAAAGCCTGCTTGCACAAATCCATAAGAAGAGGATTATATTCCAAGGAAAATATGTGAAGCATATTGGAATAAGAACTGCGATGACAAGAACACAATAAAGCAAAATAATATTGGGAGTAAATACAAAAAGCTTTGTGATGTAACACCTATTATAGAGCCCTGTTACTGTTTCATTCCATGAAGTGTATTTTAGGGCTGGGAAATATTTAGTTGCAGATGCTACCTTCTAGCACTCTTACGAATTGAGATAGGAGCAAAAGGATTAAAACACGTTACAAGAATTGTACGGCTAAGCAAGCAGAGACACTTGATGCACTCCTTCTAGTTGCTATTATTATTATGACAATACTTATAGATCCTGTCAATCTAAGTGCTGTGATTAGATTAGTTCTGATCAAGAAAAACATAGATGAAATAAAGTAGTAATCGCAAAATTTGTGGGAATAGAATTTCTATCTGCACAGAAAAACTCCATGCCCTGTTCAGCTGAGATTTCATTGAGCAAGAGGGTCTGGGGAGGGTTTGGTTAATATGTAATGGAAATATGTAACAAAGCTTCTATGATTTTTCATTTAAAACTGAATTCTAGGCTTATATTCTGCAGATTTTAAATGTAAGATGGAATGCTGAAATAGCTGTGTTTTTTCTTTGCATTTTTAAATCTGTTCAAGCATAACATAATTTCCCCCCTTTCTGCCCAGGGTTTTCTGGTTTTGGTCTTGATCGGAAGAAAAGTAAATGTCATTACCTCAAAACCCTTCCTCCCTACACATTTGTAACAGTGCTGCTCAGTCCTTCCCTGTGGAAGGCTGGGAAGATTAGACAGAGGAAGGATGTGGGTGAGGCTGGGTTACACGTACGCACCATGAGTCAACGGCAGAAACAGGACCAGAACTCAAAAACCTGTATCCAGGTCCAGTGTTACAATACTGCACCAGAGCTGACATGAACAGGGAAATAACTTACTCTCACCAAGGGACAGCTGAAAGCTTTAAAATGCCTGTCATATTTGGGAACAGTGTTACTGTGACACTTAGTGCCTCAGGTCCACATCTTTCTGCTACTCCCTCTCCTGCACTTCCCTGCAACCTGTTCAGAAAAGGGACACCCTCTTTCAAACTTTATCTTGGAGCAATCCTCACACTGAGCTCCATCAAGTGTTTCCAAGCAAGTCAGTTGTATTGGGTCCAGACTCATTTTGTTTTCAAACACACAGGGACACACTCTTAATCTAAATACACGGTGAAAACAATGCCTTACACTGCATCGAAACAAAAGAAAGCATCCGTCTTTTATGGAAATGTATTGATACACATGACACAAAGGAGAGCAATACCTATTTTTTAATGTCAACCCAAGAGTCAGTCTTGGCTATTTAAAGCACCTGAGCCCCCATAAAAAAATATTATGTGTATACCCAGTTTAAAAAAAATAAAAAGAGAACCCAAAAAATCAGTATTCAACAATAGCCTCACACTATTTACTGCAGTTGCTTAATGGTCTTCCACTTAAAAGGAAAACCAAACAAAACAACAACAAAACCCCCTTCAAACTAAAAACAAGCCCAAATTTATTAGAATAGCTCAAAAAAGTAAATTCCTGCCAGCTAAGGGATGGTCAGTGGGGAACAGAACATCATTTCAAGGACGGGCTCTTAATCTGTTTCTTAACGTGTCAAAATTGCTGCCAGTTCTTCTGGACACCTTAGCACCAAGAAACACTGGTATGACTATGCTCCTATCTGAATCCATGCCAAAAAGACCATCAGCTTCAGTAAGAGAGAACGCAGCCGGGAGTAGGTAATAGTGTGAAAGGCTCTTTGCAGGCAGACATGAGCTCTTCTTACGAGCCCTCTGAACTTGGAAGCCAAGTACTTGCTGTATGCTCAAGCTAATAAGCCTTCCCAAAAGGCAGGGTGCCTTACTTCAGGCTCACCTGTCTGTCACTTCCCTAAAGCTGATTTGCACTGCTTTTTCACGTATTTAGAGCATAGATAAAGAACCTAGCATCTGTCTGGAAAAAACAGGTAGAGGATCCTAAGAAGCAATCGTAACCTGTCGCCTGAGTGGGAGCCACCGGAATGGCAAAAGAAACCTGTCCTTGTGCTCTTCCATGGATCAGTAAATGCAAAATCAGTTTTGCATTCACTACAGTTTAAATGAAGACAAAGAATCTCACTGGAAATTAAATCAGAGTCAGACTAAAACCTAACTGATATCAGCAGCAGAAGTTAAACAGAGGCAAGGCAACAGTTCTGAATATTTAAAGGCTGTAGGGATGCAAAAGGAAATCCATTTGTCCCAAGGCAGGTCAAGAACTTTCAAAGAATATTTGCACTTTTCCTTTGTGTGTAGGGTTTGGCATGACTTTGTGTAATTTCTGCAGCATGTAGAATAAAGAAACTTTCAAAGAACTCTTTGTTGCCTACCTTTTTGAACTGGTTCAAAGCACTGAAGCTGGTATTTATTACACACATACACATTAGATACATTTCCCAAAGCTTAGTGAGCTGAGCAGCAGAGACAGTTCCTTTCTATTTCTATGCCTAACTTGGACAGCAGTGATGGTTTTGTAGTACTTTTGTAGAGCTATCCAGCCTCGTGCTGGAGCTGCACATTCCATGTGCAACACAGCAACTCGTGGCTGTCACACTGTGGATCTCAGGGTGAGGCAGGAGGTCCGGCTTCTCAGACGTGTTGCTGGGACCTGTGCAACTGCAAGTAGTTTGTTAGTGTTTTGTGACCTAAATCATTTCAAATAATTGTGGCCGTACTGATGTTACCTGTCTATAGTGCTGGTACTAAACACAGTGTTTGCTCTAATGAATTATGAAGGTGTGACAGTGTTTGTTATGATCTTCTTGTCCTCCATACCCCTCATGGAACAAAGGTGGAGTGGGGCTCTTAGCACAAGAGAGTTTTGAGAGAAGTCTGTGTTTTGGGAAGTGCAATCACAAATCAAGATTTAACAGTGAGACCAAGGACTGAAATATCTGTTAAACCTTCACTGACTGCAAACGTATGTTCTCAGCAGGAAGGTGAGCACATCCATGGCCAGATGGAGCATTCACTGCCATCTAAAATGTAACATTAATTGTCTCCCTCAAACCACATATATGCAGCTTAACCCAGAGCTGATTAATGCCTTCTCTGTTTCAGCCTTTACTTTCTCCCCTGAGGTTTCCCGATGCCTGTGACAGCCCATCCAAACTGCCTGCCTGATGCCAAAGGACATGGTTCTGCAAAGGGAGGGCCGTGGCAGAAGATCGGTGTCACTTTGATTTACCTGCAGGTGCTTTCTGGAGCCAGATGTCAGCAGGGTGTGAGGCTGCTCTCCTAATTGCTGCCCGAGGTAAGAAGTTGGGGGGGGGGGGGGTGAGCACACCACCACAGAGTTGCCTGTTGTGGCTGTGCTTGCCAGAGACTGGAGTTACCCTCCTGCTGATAGCAAGGGAAGAGGGAAGTCACCCCCTGAGAAGAGAAAACTTCACCCCTTCTCAGTGACTGGAGATGTATTGTACCCACGTAGGGGAAGGAAATTTCACAGATTCTCTGACTGCTTTTGTCCCTTGGGCAGCAACACGTGGAAGTGGAAATCAGAAGGAATTAGTATGAGAAGACAAAAACCAGAAGGGAATTTGAGGAAGGAAAAAGAACGTAAGGGACCCTCTCAATCAATACATAGGTGTTTTTCTATCAAACAATGCTGAACATCTACATTAATCCTCTGGGTGCCCTAAAAAACTTCTTTGTGACATGGCAATAGTCATGGGTTAACAAGTACCAGTTACATCAGGATGTTGACAGAGGCAATTTGATAGGAGAAACAGAACCTATGTATTACAGGCAGAGGGTAGAGCAGCCATTCCTCTCTGGCTGAGTCACAAGCAATTCCACTTTCCCCATTTAGAGGACAGGCACTTTTCAGTTGCCAAATGGTCCAATTTGGTGGTCTTTCCTGCCAGAAAAGAATCAATCTTTAATGGCTAGATAAAATCAACAAATTGACTTGGTCACCATAGTGACAAAGACACAAATACCACTGAATGTCACAAGTTTGGGATGTCCAAGATGAGACAGGTCATTGAATATCAGATCATAAGGCAAATCCTGCTCCTGAAAAGAAGCCTCCAGCTTATATTTCCAGAGTTTGGAACAGAAAAATCTAGAAAATTCTTTGACCCAGAAGTTTTGTACAGATATGAGTTGCTTATCTATGCTTCTTAATTCTGTTCTTTCATAAAGTCATGCTGTACTCACAAGGTCCTATTAAAATATTCAGTGCCTTCCACTCCAGAGATAGCTGCATTTCACAGGTGAACGAAATGATCACCACATGCAGTATCTGTAGAGCACTTGCTGAACTTCTGTAAGCTTTATTATTACTGATTCAATCTGTGTAAGAGGAAAAAGGGCATCCAAATGGCACTTAAGATGGAATAAGGAGCCCTTCATAAAGCTATTAAGAAATTAATAATTACAGGAAGACAGATGTAATTACATCCAGAAGATCAATGCAGCTTTTAATGAAGAAGAATTTCAAGACCCTAAATACAAATTGAGATAAGAAACTTCTGAGGCTCTCCCACATACCCCCTGCTAGATAAATGTGGCCAGGGAACAAAGGAATTCTGATGTTGTTACACAACAAAGTGATTCTGAGATCCTACTGAAAACACTGAGGAAGTTGGTCTGAGCTGCAAAACCATGTCTTCTTTGACACATGATTATGCTTGATGTTTAGAAATGGTCCTAGTAAGAAAATCTTTAGTGTGCTCACTGCAAATGGAGCAAATGATATGAAAAGTTGCCTCCTGTTCAAAACAGTTTCTGTTTTTCAGCCAAGATGAGAAATCTTAAAGGCTCACTAAGACTTAAGGAGTTGTAAAAAAATCCTTCCCTCCCACCCTGCAAAAATCTCTATGTAATGGCATGAGAGAGAAGGAAAGTCATTGTGTAATGGGTTTACGTGGCAAGGTTTTGGTAGCAGGGGGGCAACAGGGCTGGCTTCTTTAAAAGTTGCTAGAAGCTTCCCCTGTGTTCGATACAGCCAATGCCCCTTGGCTTTAAGAACAGACCCGCCGCTGGCCAAGGCCGAGCCCATCAGCGACGGTGGCAGCGCTTCTGGGATAACAGATTTGAGAAGGAAAAAAAAGTGCTGGGGCGCAGAAGCTGCAGCCAGAGAGAGGAGTGAGAACATGTAAGAGAAACATCTCCGCAGACCCCCAGGTCAGTGCAGAAGGAGGGGGAGGAGGTGCT
>JAVKLA010000093.1:29737355-29778868 GCA_034782735.1 Sagittarius serpentarius | reverse complement strand
TTAAGAGATCTCTCCCTGTCCTTATCTCGACCCACAAGTCTTTTGTTATATTCTCCCTCTCCTGTTCAATCAAGGAGAGGGAGTGAGAGAGCGGCTTTGGTGGGTACCTGGCGTCCAGCCAGGGTCAACCCGTCACACATTTTCATCCCTTGCCCGTGGTTGAAGCTAGGAGACAACGAAGGACACTTGAATGTTGTGTGTCTGTGTCAGGGCTGTAGCTCAGTCAAGGAAGAGGAGGGAGAATGTCATCACTGCTTTGCTCTCCTTCATTTGAATCCCCTGGGTTTAGCATGGGCAAGCAATACATGATTGAAAGAGCAATTCCATTGGGCAAGAACTTTTCTTCACCTCCTGTCTGCTGTGGAGAATGTATAGAAAGGGGAACAATAATAGCTAACTCCCGTATATAGTGAGGAATTATGTGGGAACATAAGCACAGAGGAAACCAAACTGAATTAGCTAGTCCACACATCATTTAAAATAAGCCTACAAAACCCAACCACTCCACTTACGTCCAGCGATGAAGCAGATGCCCTTCACACAGGCAAATACACAGTACAGCAAATTGAGTGTTTTGTCAAAATACCAAAGAAGAAAAAAAAAAGTCCCCAACCAAACCAAACAAACCCAGAGAATCCTGAAACAGAGCAAGGGGGAGTAAGCTATTGCTAAAGTCCTAAGGCCTTAAGAAACAGCTGAAATGGTGATACATGGAAGGAGTGTAAGCATCAGGTACAGAAAAAGACAAACTTAAAAAGAAAATGTTTTGCCAATGAAATCTGGAAAGGAAATTCTTTCTTGACCTTCTCTCTTTCCGCCCCTTCAGCATTCCAGTACATCTCTGTGCTGTCCTTTACTTATGACTGTCTCCAAATCCCATATGTTTGCACCTCATCAGGAGAAATAACAAATAATGCTATACTTGCAACATATCTCTAGTAGGTACAAAACTTAATTAAAAACAACGCTCTGTCTGATCAATGGGGGAGTTGGAAAAAAAAATAATCAAATTGGCCTTCGCACAAAACAGACATTGAAGAATAGCTGCAGCTAAAACATTGCCCAACACAATGCGGAGAACAATTCTTCTCTCACTAAGAAGGGTGGGAGCCAGCTCTGCTCCCGATTTGCAGCTGTTACAGCTCTGCAAGGTTTGCGGGAAGCATGCCAATTTGTACCAGCCAAAGATCTAGCTTACAGTGGAGCAGATTTGAAGGAATTTCCTGGTCAATATCTGCCTGAAGTTTGTTTCCAGCACTTATCAGAGAAGTTTGTTGGTCGTGATGGCAAAAATAAAACCCTCCTCCAAAGAGATATAAAATCCTCAATTATCAAATTACTGGCTTCAGCAGTACTTTTTGAGAGAATAAAGAAAAGGATAACCTCTCAAGAGATTTTGAGGATTAGTGGGTGTTTAATAGGAAAGGCACTGTAGACAGCAACTTGTGTCAGTAATTTGAAGACCTGGATGGTCTGATTCAACATGATAGAAGAGATGAGAATCTGACACTTAAAAAAGATTTACCAACAACTGAATAGAATCATAGAATCATAGAATCATTTAAGTTGGAAAAGACCCTTAAGATCATCGAGTCCAACCATAAACCTAACACTGCCAAGTCCCCTGCTAAACCATGTCCCTAAGTGCCACATCTACATGTCTTTTAAATTATGAAACAGCAAGACCTAACTCCTTTTCATAAGGTCAATAAACATAATCTTTTTTGATCTGTTCCAAATCACTGTTACAATATTACTTCTGGGTGTACATTTGTCAATCAGTAAAAATGACAGACAATACCTTGAATTAGTTGTAATACAGTGTATCTCGCTATGGGGTATGGCTTGGAAAAAGTCCCTCTCCTTAAAGTGGGAACAGCCTTGAAAATATAAAACTTTCACTTGAAAAGCAGGATTGCTTAGCACCGTAACACATGCGTCCACAGGGTGTATAGAAAGAGGTGCAGAATGCCTAGCTGGGAAAAAGGATGTTCGGGACCTGGTCTGGTCTGACAAAAGGTCTTACACAGTATAGGTCTAGCTCTCAATAGCTAAGATATATAAGATTATTATTGATAAGAATTTGAAATGTAAAGTTGCAAAGATATAAGGGATGTAGAAGACATCGCAATTTAAGGACAAGGTTTTCAACCCACCCATATTAGTTTCCTCTTAGTGGTAAGTTCTTCCCATTTTATTTTGGCAGAAGCCTTTGCTTGGCCATGGGTTTTCAAACAGGACTCAGAAATAGGCTGTCTACCATAAATAAAAAGTTATCAGATTTGATAGCCTCCTGTCTATAGTATTCCCAAAAGGGGATGGGGTGGCATTAAACCCAGGAACAGAGCTTACAATGTGGCTGTGCTATCCACTGTGTTACCAGGTTAGAGAACTCCAATGGATTCCTTTGCTTTCCTTATGAGCATAGAATAAGAAAAAGATATTTCAAATTGAACAGAACATTTTGTATGATACAGAAGAAATGCTTTTCTGTTTGTTTCAGTAATAACCTCCCAGCCCCAATTAAATGTTATGAGGGCTGATTTTTCCTTTGATTTGTTGGTGTGGGTATTGGATGAAAAATCAGTTATTCATTTTAGCACATAAATAAGTGTCCTCAGCACTTTTTGTAGGATAATGAATGTACTGAACAGGATATGGACTTCAATGACAAGATCTTGGGGGTGTGGGGGTAGGTTTTGTTGGTTTTGTTGTGTTTTTTTTTAAACATGTATGATGTATGAGACTTAAGAGAAATGTGAACATCTCAGCCTGCTGCTACACTTTACTCTCAGAAACCTGCCTGACATATGTCTGTGAAGCAGATGGAAAAATACCCTCTGAACTGCTTTGACTTCCATTGTTCTTTTCCTCTTTTAGGCCCTCCTCCTCACAAAAAGGACTGGTACTGTTTGGGCAGCACTCATGTAAAACTCAGAAGGTTGCTCACTAACAATGAAACATACTGCATTTGAGCAGCCTTACCCATATGAACTTCTGAGATAGGGATAGGAAAGAGCTGACCATGCATTTCCAGTGCTCTGTCCTCTGAGCCTCTGGGCAAAAAGAGGAAAGGCAACAGGCAAATCCAATTCGACTTTGGAACTCCTACACATTGATTTAAGTCTGCAGGGATAGTTTGTATTATCATGGAAACCAAAGAAGCTTATCTATATCTTATGTGTGTCCAGGACCATTAAATTTACAATCCTCTTTGTCTTCATTAGTTCTCAAATTATTTTACCACAAAATGATAGGAAAAATGAGGCAACTTCATTTAAATTCACACCACTACCTAGTCATACAGAACTGCAATGAATATTGACTATGTTTTGGGAACACAATCTCCAACAAAATCCATTGCTATCCCTAAATATAGGGTCCTGCAGAGCATCCAGATTTTCTGTGTGAGGGGTCTGGCAGCCTTCCTGCTGTGCCAGACTTCACAGGAACTCCGTATGAATCCCTACGCTCTTGGCCAGGACAGCCCAGCGACAGGCTTTGGGAGCCTACCATCGTCCTCATTAGAGGCTGGCATTGGCTGAGTTGTCTGCATTAATGCAACTGAAGTGGCAAGTCCATCTGTGTGGGGATACCCATAACCTGGGCAAAGCTGGAAAGTATTTCAGGCAAGTCCACCTTATTCTTATCTGTAGAGTTAATAAAGCATTGGCCTGTAATGGCTGAAACCATTTTGAGAACGATTTGAGTCTGTTAGAGACAGTGTCCTAAGAGCTTGGTTTCTCCTCTAATTTGTGCTACTGAAACAGGATTTAAACACATGGATCATGACTGGTGGTGGACTGAATGGGCAATTGGGCTCTTCACTTTTACTATTACAAAGACTCCTCTTCACTACTTATAATACCTTCGTGTACTGGAGAAAACATCCTACTGACATATCTAAAAAAGTTATATAAATTAAGAAGCGAGAGTTTCTTTGCCTATGATTTTTTTTTTCTTTCATTCATATCAGAAATGAGCATCATCATCTCTTTGCCTTTTCCCTCCACCAAACCGTTCAGGACCTCTTAAGGTTTCTCTTACATCATTTCCAAAGCAGTAACATATTAGTCTGTGTGACATAGGTTAAAAGTGCCCATCATACGGTTGATAAAACAATTTTGATTCCTCATCACCCAAAACACAATTTCCCCTCCCACTTCCTTTCTCACTCTTCCTTTAATGCCCCTCTCTCAATTCCCACTGCACATCTGAAGGAGCACTTTGACAACAACTGAATTCATTAGTCAAGCCAGCTCCTGGGCCTTCATAACTCATTCCCGTTGTTACTCACTACTGAGTCATGGAGCAGAAGGTGGGTGTCTTGATCTTGAAGGTAGGACAATGATACAGCGTATTCCCATCACGTGCTGGAAGAAAGGTTACAACCTGCTTCATACAGAATTCAATTAGAAATCACAGAGAGGGGAAGCCAGTTCATATTAACTCCTATAGATGCGAGAATGCTTTCAATCTATTTCTGTTTCTTTGCTTTCCTCTGAAAGATTTTTAACTAATCACAACATTAGATTAGTTCTCTTAAAACAGTAGGTGATCAATTTTGCTTCAATGCCTGGGGAAAGAATTTTAAAGATTCCCAGATGTTTCATGGAAATCACCAAAAAAGATTAAATTGAGAAGCAATTCTGACACTAACAAAATTGTCTACCCAAGTATTTTTATTACACTACTATCTGGGCATTTTTATATCATGAGGCCTTTCCTATTTGTTCAGTAGGAAAAGTGGATAGACTCAAGCAGACAAGGTTTCACCTGTTTGTGCCTCTAAAGGTAGGCTGTACCAATTTAAAGTTAATGTTTGGTATACTCTATTTGGCTTTTATCTAAAAGTTCTACATATCTAGGGAATAGACCTTACCACAAAATTCATTTAACATCCCTAGTTTTAATGCCAGTGAATGCCAGGAGAGCATACGAGGTTGTCTTCTGTTGGAGATTATCAGCTGCCTCCACAGAGGAGGGCCAGATGTTGATCTAATGTTATGGTGAAGTAGAAAATGAAATTTTTGTTCCTTGAAATATTCTGAACCATCACCATTTTATCTCCTCTAGTATTTGGTACAAATAGAAATAAACTTTTCTTTCTTTTCTTATTTGTGTGCATGCATATGTGTGTGGGTACAAAAATTAAAGTATCTGTACAAAGGCGATAAAAGCATATGCAGAAAAGATAAGTTTGGAAATGACAAAACAGTTTTACCAAAAAAATTAAACATTCTGATATTCCTAAATCTAGACATGTCATTTAAATTTGCTCTTCCAACAAACTGACCTTTTGAGGCAAAACTTTATCAGCTGGGAGTGGTAGCCTGATTTTCTGATGCTACCTTTTTTCCTGATGAGTAAGGAACCATCTGGAAGAAAAACCATGTTTCAATGTTTGATGGAGATCGTTCCTTTTGCATCAATTTACGTCATGTATTCATGTTAACATTACCAGATCTATCAGTTACTTTCCATAAAGTTCAGGTTCCAGAAGATCATAGGGGGCATTGCTGAATAATTGAACCCGCAACCTCCTTGTGCCAGTCAACAATGTTTTTGCCCTAGCTTCATATTCATTGTGGCCGTAAAGAGAGTTAACGAGAAAATAAAGTTGAAGCTGCATCCTCTGTGCAGGTGGCACTTATTTGATGGGTCAGATCCTCTTGCATAAGGTGCTTTTTGCTTTACTCATTTCATCTACTGTCTGTGTCATGTCATTAATCTGAAGTTCAAGATCTTCACTTTAGGAGTTATTTAAAATGCTTGGAAAAGAATGATCTCATGGTAAAGGCACTGAACAAAGGAGATATTTATTTGCCACCTTCCAGTTTCACAGATTCTTGACGGAACAGCAATGAATTCAAATGCCCTTGTTGGTGGACGTCTCTGGGACTCGTGTTGTAGACTGTAGACTGAGAAGAGGCTTCTCAGCTAGCAGATTTGATAAAAAGAGTGGTCAGGCTGCTTCCTGAGGACCACTTCATAAACCTGAGGTCAAGACCTTGAGAGCATGTTAGATGCATGGTTTAAGAAAGCAAGGAAAGAAATTCCATGCAATAACTTGACCCAAAGTCTTTTGCAAAGTAGCTGACACACAGCTCAATTTAGACTTGCAACTTCTAGCAATTGGCACTGGAACAATGCGAGAGAGAAGTGCTGACTGCTGCCCACTCTGCTTCTCCAGTAGACTTCATCACCCTCTTAGCTGAGGCAGCAGAAAGAACGGTGTGTCCACCTCTGAGCCACTGCAATTCAAAGCTTGATGTATTGACTCAGGGTCCACCTGGAGAGGTGCCCAAATCTGTGGAGGTTACATCCATCCTTCCAACGGACAGTGCAGGGTTCACAGGGCCAGCTCAAGTTTTCTCGGCAGTGGAAGCGGAGGTAAATGCTACCCCTCTGGGCTAAAAACTAATGCCTGCCCCCTCCTGTCCTGGGAAGCAAAGAGGAAGGAGGAGGAGGAGGAGGGAGGAGGGCTGAGATGGACGCCTGGAGTCAGAGACACGGAGAGCTGTGTTGCCTGTTTTTTCAGGTTTCCCGAGAGTGGGATGAGCGAAATGGTGAGAAGCCGCATTTGGCGTAACCAGGGTCTGCACACCCCAGTCCCGCTGAGCAGCGAGCAGGGATTTCTGGAGCTGTGCCTCAGCAGTGGAGCCAGCACCTTCTCAACAGCCCATCCTGAGGCCTGAGAAGCCTCTTCCTGCTGTGCCACCACCTGGTCCTGCACGCTGTATTTTTAGGGGACGTTACACCAGAGCTAACTTTAAATTATCTACCAAATACTGCAAGGGTGATAACTGAGGCAGCAAGAGCCCAGCAGAGATCAGCTAGCAAAATCTTCATCTTTCTCCTCAGTTCCTCTAAGCTGTGTGGGGCTGCGGCTGGCCTGGGCACGGCAGCAAACCCTCACTAAGGCTGCAGAGTAGGCAGAGGAAGAGAAAGAATTTAGCCCCTTTGGTTACAAGATGTAAAAGAATATAATCCCTTTGCTTGTCCAAGGTGGAGGCATATATGTTCCTAGGCAACCATGGTTTTTGGGGGAATTCTGAAACTCTTCTGATTCTCTCTCTTAAGGCATAGACTGAGACTTGACCATTTCAATTTCCTACTGAATATCTATTACTATTTTCTATATAGTGCTGTCTAGTGCTTGGTACAACTGGTCCTAAGTTCAGTGAGTTGTTTTATGCACCACCACTAATTCAAAGGATGTCTTAACAATGCTAAGGATGAATTCACAGTGCTAGAAAACAGAGATTTCCGGCTAAATCATAATAAATTCCGTAAACCTAAACCTGGATAATCTACCACGCATTCCATTGCAATGCTTGCCTACCTTGAAAAGCAAATACAAGAACCTGCTTACTAAAAACAACTCCCCACCCCCCCAAAAAGAAACCAAGCTGTCCTTCCAAGGAGATTGCTCCTTCTTTCTGCCTCCTCTGCCCACTGCTGCTAGCTTAACAGCAGAGAGAATACATAAGAATTCAAACTAGGTCTTCCTTGGAGGGATGCAAAGGACAATCCAATGAATAATGCTGTGGGAGTGATTTGTAGTTTCCCCCAAAGCGTGAGCTGATTCGTTATGAATAGAACTCAGCCTGCTGCTCTGTTGAAAGCCAAATCTATGTGACTGATTTTCTTTTAATGCATTTATGGTAAAGAATGATCCTTCATTTGATTGTGTGACTGATCACCCTGACGCATACAGCTGATATTCTACCTGTGCAATCATAATTCTACACGTACTGACAAAAGAAAAGCAAAAAAAAAAGAGAGCCATGTCTTAGCTGACTGCCTTACTTTCTCATTTCACTAGTGCAAAGGCCATCTGATTCAAATTCTTTAAAGACACATCAGTTGAAAAGAAGCATTTTGGGTAATCATTTTAAGATTGTATTTGCAGTGTGATTTAAAAGGATAGAACATGTGGATTTTGACTAGAGAGACCACTTATTGGAAAGGTAAAACTTGGTAAAAATGTCTGGGATTGCATAATTGATTTTTTGAAGTTCTTGTTATTTAATGAAGTTTAAAAATCTGGTAATTTTCCTTGAGTAACCAGATATAAACAAGATCAAATTTTATGTTTCAGGGCAGAAACTTACTGTCCTTGTAGGACTGGGGGAATTAAATCCTGATATAAGAAGTCACCTCTATTCAGAATGCTTAAATACAGTCTTATATCTCAGGATCTGAATGGAAATTATTTGTCACAATATAGTGAAAATAAACCTTGTACTGTCCCTACCTCTGCTGGCCTGCTTCTGTAGATGACTGTTTTATAACTGTCCCTTCTATACAGGGACTTCCGTGGCCAGGGACAAAGCCTAGAAGAAGGTGGTCCAAGCCACAGGTAGAGTTTTCCTGCCGTGGGTCTGGCCCAGAAAGGAGGAATGTCGGTGGGCGCCCATTCTGCAGGGAGCTTCAAAGCTAGTTCATAACTGCACAAGTGTGTTCTGTGCAGAATGGAAGAAAACCCACTGGAAAGAGCTTATGCTTTTAGATACCTGGGAGAAAGGACATCAGGTAACTCGCCCAGGGGCTGATCCATGGCTGGAAGAGGAAAGAGGACTTTAAACAGATGAAAATGTCAATGGATAGGGAATACAGCGTAATATCTTTCCCTCGTATTTTCTATGCAATAAACAGAGATTATGTCTTGTTTTTCCCGAGGAATATCACTCACCCAGTTCTGTGCCATCCCTCTCCCAAATCAGAGATGAAACTGGGAAAAATCTAACCACTAAAATTGGCCAGAAGTGACCAGTGACCAAATCTTAGCAATGTTGGGTCCATATTGGGTTCAGATACTCATGCTCAGAGAAAAGTCAAAGTCAGCCACCATTTTATCTCAGGAAGCAGCTTCTTTGTTCATCTGTTCTGGTCCTGTTTGCTGCATCACTATTACCTGAATGAACTACCCAGCACATTCAAAAGCTACTTACTCCTCCCTACTCATGATCATTTGTATAGACTACTCCAGTATCAGTTATTTAAGAGACAGAGCCAGTCTCATCTGACAATGTTATTTTAACTATGTTGTTTCTGATTTTTAAGGAGGGGTGACAACATGGAGGGAAAAGCATTACATGAATATCACATGCAAACAGCCAGTGATGGCTTAACTGTGTTTTCGCAAAAAATATACAAGGAGTGGTAGCATGAAGTTATACTGATCTGTGAACAAAGACTCAAATTGTAATTTTCCAGGGATACGTTTATACTGACACAAAGGTGTAAGCAAAGCATTTAAATTACATCTAAGTTAACTAATGGTGAATTCCACTGCTACAACTACTGCTAACAATATCGTTGGGATTTGATTATACACAGCCCATCACATTGCCTCTGGCTATGAGCTGAGATTGTTCACCCACACCAAAGTCTGCTACCACATTCATAGTTTAGGCAAATATCTCCTATTAATTTCAAAGGCATTTAGACATCCAAATAATTTTAGAGGTTCTGACCCATAGATAATTTTGTAGGAGATGAGGCTAGAATTGGATGTGACTGTTTCTCATATACCCTCAGGCAGCCATTTGTCTGTCAAGCATTGAAATGGTTAATTGGTGATAAGCAGGTCAGGTGTAACAAGAAAGATGCAATTGACACGTGCTAATTTTTTTAAAGAGGGAAAAAATCCTTTGGCATTAATCCCCATGATTCATAAGAAACAGAGGCAGGCTGGCAAAGTTTAAATGATTGAAAATGATGCCTGTGGCCTTCTGCAAAATCTGATTACAGCCCCAATGATCAATGGGTTGCCATTAGCAGAAGGAAAAAAAAGTTCAGAAATTGAGCCAAGTAAATCAAGAAAGACCTTTTGAGTTTACAATGAACACTTCAACATGATTCAAAAAGTGTTTTAACCAAGATTTCATTTTCTGTAAATATATGTTGCCTTCAGAATATGAACTATTCATTTTCACGAGTCCTTTTTGAGCCAGGCTTTCATTTGGCATGAAAAGATGCCCAACTTCCCCTGCCAGCCTTTCAAGGCTTGCTTTGATTTACTTCAATGACATTGGGGGACTTCAGCTTCTGCATCAGAGGTCTGGCAGAAACTCTCCTCTTTTCAGCTATAGGTGGGTCAGATGCATGAAACTTTGAAGCTCTCATTGTGCATTTGCTGAGTTATTTTTCTTTTTTTAATACCTGAAACCATAATCTTTTTTTAAACAAGAAAACTAGTTTCAGGTTCATGAAAATATGCTATGACTGGTAAACTCACTCCACTGCAAAATAAAAAGTGAAGTGAAAAATAACTGAAAAATCTGAAAATAAAATTGTTCCAACATTAGAAGCAGTGGAGCAACAGGTGTGACTGGTTCACTGACTCAACTGAGAGGGAAAGCTGCTTTCATGTTAGGACAAAATTTAATAATTTTTAAAAATCAGAAAATCAAAAAGTATGGTTTTCTATTTTATCCCAAGTGACATATTTCCTTTTGGTTTTGAGCTTTCAAGTATGTAACTTTTTTTTTTTTTAGAATGAAGCATGTCTCAAAAAAAAAAGTCTTTTGATTAAAAATGTACTATTTAGTTTGACAAGAAATATACTATTTTCGTTTACCGAGAGAAGAGGGACTTCCTGCCAGTCATGCTACCCAAGAGAGAAAATGTCTCAGACAAAATTACAGCTCATCTATGAATATTGGTCCTAGCCTCAAATCAAGACCATTTGAGCCGTACCATTTTGTAATTTTCCTGTAACATCCATCTCTCATGCGTTTTTCTCTCAAGAGCTCTGAACTGACCTCTCAGATCTGACACAGAGTGCCTGTGCAAACCAGGACCAGTCCTGGTCTTGTTTTTAATACAGAAGAAATTATCTGCAATTTGGAAACAATATTTTCAGATTTATACTGAAGGCCACTTCCTTGGAGTTTTTCATCTGAGATCAGAACACTTTCTACAACATCTGCTTTTTGCTGATGACCAGAATTCCTCTGAGGTGTCACAGAATCGAGTGAATTTTTAGCATACTTGATTCTACTGCCAAAGCCTAGACAATGTTGTTGCCATTTTTACCCCAGAATATGCTGGCCATGCATGAAAAAACTTGAAAAGCACATTTACCACCAAGGTAGCATTTGAGAATTTTTAAATTAAACAAAACCATGTAAATTAAACAGAAGAGCAACAGACAACCTCTTCATTTACTAGGCCTCCTAGAGAGCTCTGTGAGGTAAATGAGTTATGTGTAAGTTGATTTCAGTTTGGTTTTACTTATACAGTGTAAAGTAATTTTTTGTTAATTAAGAAAGAGCATAACCTGACACTATTTGGGGAATAGGATTACAAAGATGTGATTTTATGTTAGACTGCTGTGTAATGGACTCATTCCCAGATTGTTAGAGCAGTGAGCATTTTGATAAGATACCTGGAAAGCCTGACTATAACAACAGTATAACCTTCATAATTATGTGATTGTTGAAAAGTTGGCAACATAAATGAATACACAATAGATCAAAAGAAGTGGCAGTATAAAGAAGTGCACATAACCATAAAGGTTTAAGACTGATGCAGAAAGTAGATGAATAAAATCGAGCATTTAAGTAGCATTCTTTGGAACTCCACATGCAAAATCCTTGTGGTATTCTAGTCCAGAAAAAAGCAGCGTGGGTTTATGGGCAGACAAAGAACAGCCCATTTCAGAGAGTTGAAGGGCTGTGGCAAGCTCCCTTCTTTTTGCATGTTCACGGCACATCGTAAATCTCTTTCCTTCCCAAAGCATATCATCTCAAGCTGATGCTTTTAAATAGCTCCTCCTCATGCTGATGAAGACCCAGACCTGAAAAGGCACCAAAACCAAGTTCCACGTGAGACCCCTTCCCTCTCTTCCTCCCTGTACTTCATGGCTGGACCATCCTTTGCTGCACCTCCGGTGGGGATCCAAAGTGGTGTCTTGCAGGCTCAGAAGCAATTTGTTCCCCCACTCTTGCAGAAGGGCCTCTGGGAGTGGGAACTATCCTCACCATGAGATGCGAGATGGATCCTCCTGCAAGAAAGCCACCAGAGGGAGCAATGCCATCGGAGCTGCCCTTTAAATAAACCTACTTAGGATTGCTGGAGCAGTTCGGTGTCAGCTCACTGGAAGGCAAGTACTGCTTGTTGAGTGCTATCTTTAATTAAGCAAAGAAAGCACTCCAGCAATCATGGGACTGATGATGCAGCAACTTGCCAGCTTCATTATAAGTGAAAACATAGTCCTAGATCTGTCCTGGATTGCTCTTTAAGCACCTGTGTAAGAACATCGTTCCCCCTCATTTCCAAGGAGACTGAGATTCAGTTTGGTTTGGAACCACAGAATCATTTAGACAAGAAGTTGTAGCAGAGTCAGGACCATTAGCTAAGTGTGCAGGACTCTGATGTTTTCTAGCTTGTCACCGTAGTCTTTTGGGACAATTTACAGGGCATAATATAGTGCCCCAAAGTGACTAATTGAGGCTTGCCTGTTCCCGCTATGCTGACCTAGTACAGCACACAGAGCTTGAACATAGAAAGCTAACTAGTAGTTGCCTATGAGATTGCTTAGTCAAGATGACACCATTGCCAGGTCATCATTTCCCTGCCTCTGAAGCATTTGACTGGAAAACCCCAGTCTTGAAATGCTGGACCAGTACAATTCCTTTCAGGTTTATCCACACTGCCTCACAAGGACAGCCCCAGGAAGACACTCTGGACCAGCCTCACAGGAAGCAGTCAGCCAGCCGAAAAAGCCAGACTCCAGAGCACACGCTTAGAGCAGCAGCTGGGTCCTGCATACCCAAACCACACAAGGGGCGTTAACTTCTCTCCACAGGGGCTATATTAGCTGGGTAGCCATGGGAATAGAGATGAGGCATGTCACCCTCATGGATGGTCTGGACGCGTCCTCTTCAGCACCGTATATATGTTGGCTGCAATTGTTTAGTTAAGTTCAGAGAAAAGATCACCTCATGGCACACCTAGCCTAGTTCCTGCCATTATAGATAACATCTATGGACCAACTCCATCTTTAGTTTAAAGATGTGTTTTCCCCCATTATGGGAAGTATACTCCAGAACAGCCCTGATCCAATGTTTAGGGGAAAAAAAAAAAAAAAACCAAAACTATCATTATGGACAGTTTAGACTTGCTTGTTCCTGGGCCAATATCCTCCTTCCAAAATGTTTCTCTTCCCCATAAAACCTACCCAGTGTAGGACATCATTAACTTTTGAAGTAGCCATTTTTCTTCAATTAAAAATTGCTCTTTTTTCAGTCTCTTAGTAAGACTGGATCAAAGTGTCCTTTATTGCTTACATGACTGTTCAATTTTAGCTCTTTGGACCAGGTATGGGATCCTAACTGCACTTACTGTGCAATGACACCTCCCACCACTTCCCTGGCACGTACTAATGTCACAAAGCAGAGTGTGCAACTCTCTGCAGTTGGAGCTGGCATTTCACAACAGTAAGAGCTGAGTACTGTTCCTGATGCTACTACTAGTCTCCATCAGGAGCTTTGCAGATCCCTGCATCTCCCCTTTTCCTTCAGTTAAACAGGTGTAGCAGCTACACTTGCCTCCTTTATGGACTATTTTGAAAGATGGTGAAAAATCATACTACAGCCAAGTATGATATTTTTCCACACTATCTTTTCTTAAACTTGCCTTCTGTATACTACGTGTAAGTACAACCACAATTTGTATTTAATGCAAATGTTTTCTCCTTTCCTGGCAGAAGGGATTCCATCAATTGAAGAAAAATTCAGGGCATTTGGGATTAGGGCTATAAAGAACCCCCACACTTGAAATAACCCATCCCCCCATCTGTTTTAATTTAAAACCTGCTTAAAACCCATTTTCAAGTTTCCAGAGCAGTTATAAGGTGCTTTAACACACATGAAGCAAATGAAATTATGTAATGAAAGTTTTGTCATACATCATTAGGATCTTCCTCCTACCTACAGGACCATTTAGGAAGCTGAATAAATCTACCCAGCTTTATAGCTGTAAGAGACGGTACATTAAGTTTGCTGGTCCCAGAGTGCCTGAAGAAATCCAAACACTGGTATTCTTCAAGTCCGGGAGATTTTATTTTCTAACTTCCAAACGTTGATGGGCAGAGCAAATCCTCAATTGGTAACCACGAACAGAGGTCTACAAGCTTTAAAGAGACATATTTATCACAAAACACACCAAAAGGTGTGAGCACTGAATTTATAATGAACTCAAATCTATCACTTCCTCGCATCCACATTGTCAGTCTTTTCAGGACACAGAAACCCGGTATTCTGGAACCTTATTTAGTCACAGTCTCCTACCGGAGCTTGCTATAAACTGCAGGCAGCTGTAGTCAGCTCTCACAGCCTGGGGCATTGGACCCCCGCCCCACCTCCCCGCACCCCCACCCCCCCCTCGTCACCCTGACCAACAGGGTAACTCTCCCAACATTTACTGCTGCCTCAGCTGTGAGCGCACAACTGCTTCTGGGGCTGCAGCACCAGCTGGGCCAAGGAACTGCTCAGTATTAAGTAGAGCTGGTGTTGGTATCCATGGAAGCGTATGTAAAAAGAAATACTAGAGCTTTTGGGCACTTAGATTTTTAAATGAAAAATCATGGAAAATAGACACATTTAATAAAAATATGCATGATCAAAGTCCCATTCTTTTTTCAGAAGACACACCTCTTGGATTTACTTTCTAGCATCCCCAGTTGTATCTGTCTGAATCAGACCTAAATTATTTTCATCCCTGTTACGCTAGCATCATTTTCCATTATCTCAGTGGAAAAGATGTAATCATACTAATGCATTTATCGGGTTTGATGCTGGTTCTGTGACATTTTGCTTTTTGCTCTGCTAGAAGACTGACAATTGCTTGGTTTCATTTGTGTTTCTACTGTAGCGAGCTGAAGAATACATTTTTCAAAGCCATCTGACTACCTGTGTGAGAGGGGAAAAAAATAAGGGAGATTTCAAATGTAGTAAGTTTTGTTTCCTTTTTCTAGTGGGTTTGTTGTAGTTAAGCAAAAAAACTAAACAAGTAACCCACTCTTTGCAGTCAGTTCAATTTGATTGGTTGCCTGCTCTGGTATGTGGGATCTCGGGGGGGGGCCAAACATACAGGCTGGCTCAGTTTAAAAGTACAGTGGGACATGGATAAAAGACCACCACTTTTATGGAGATCAGTAACAGAAACATTATTAACTACCTTTTCATTTGACTTCCATCTAGAATTTGTTGCACCTTTTGCTCACGCTTATATTTAGTGTCTGCCGACTTGTATGAATACAGGCTGAGAAAAACATCGTGACAGAACCCAAACTGCTGTATTTCTCTTCTTTCAGAAAGTCATTGGTTTACATCTAAGCTCGGTATTATGATTAGCTTACTACATGGTTCATGTTTTGTTACAGACAACTGCCCTCCCAAACCAGGGTATGAGGCACAGCCAGACTGTGCAGCTCACAAAGTCAGGGAAGGAAGACCACAGAAACCTTTACAGAGTTCACTCACAAGATGATTTAGGTGCACTGCTCCATATGTCTCGCTTTCCATATATTCTGTACAATGCTCATTGATGGGAAGTCAAAAATGCCTTCTTAGCCTTCATCCATCTAAGATCTCTTCTCTTAAAAGCCAAGTCTTCTGAAACTGGCTTGCATTATTCCTCTTTCCCCCCGGCACCACTGGCAAAATTAATCAGTTTCTATGTGCTGGAAGAATTACCTTGATGTTTATATGAAGATTAAATCTAGTCTAAAAAGAGGAACTGAGTATCATGTGTCTCATCAGCTGTCCGTCTGATTCCCATGCTATTAGCTCTGTACTGCTTGAAGAACAGGCTCAAAATGTCCATAGGAGCAGTGGAAGAGCTGACCGCTACTAAGCGGGCTGAGCTGCAGCATACTCAGCTCTCCCTGGGCTTGGTGTTATCATTTTTCCAGATACTATGCCAAGATACTGAGCGTTCTTCAGACCTAGCCCTCAGGGACCTCAGTCCATCTGGCACCTCCTGAGAGGGTGAAGGGATTTAAGACGTGCTTGTGACAGTAGCTGTTTGTGTCAGTGGCTGACCTGTTGCTCTACTTATACTCTCATTCTCTGAGAAAAGCTGCACTCTTAGGCAATTTAAAAACCCTAAATCTATTTTCTCAGAAGAGTTTCTAACTAGTGGGCAACTTAGGGATGAGCAAAACAAGTATCTTTCCCGCTTTTTGGAGCCTGGATTGGTGAATAAGGTTATTTGATTATCTGTAGGCAGAATGGTCTTCCTCTGCTAAAGACCAGAACAGAATAAGCAGAAGACTTGGACCTGTCTAATAAACATTGGAGCCAAAAAAAAAAAGTCTCATTTCAAATGCATTGACTTGTACACAGTGGGAGTTTTGCAGACTAAGAATGCCTATTAGTTGTTTCTTTTTCAACTAACCCATTTTTTGGTGTCCTAAAACACTCCAAAACTATTTTTGTGTGTGTTCTGTAGGGCTTACTCCAATATCTTTGTCAAGCCATTAACATCCAAAAAATACTCATTTAACTGAGGTTTTTAGCTTTCTTTTGCTCCTTCCAGTTAAGGGATTTTGGACAATCCACTCATCAGCCCCACATAGACTGCACCACTATGGGTTAGTATGGGTTACTTCCTTATAACCTTCTAACACTCTCCACAAATAACCCTTTGACCACAGTAATCTATCATCCCAGTGGTAATGCAAGAATGCAATAATATACAGTTTAAAGTCTCCTTTTGCTCTCAACAGTTCCTTGTAAGTTGTCTTAGACTTAATATTAAGTTCAGGTTTTAGCTGTCTTTTTGCCTCCACTCTGGAGGCAAAACCAGATTCAAACACCGTTGATAAACAGCTAAAAGCATATGGTCATTAAACTCTGAGGGTCCTCTGTTCCAAAGCCTTCTGGGATGAAGGTCTGGATACTGTCACAGGAAGAGGTTTCCTTTTCCAAAGTCAGCTTCAGATGACAAGATGGGGAGGCTGATCAAGGATTCAGTTGACAAAAGAGGGGGTAGAAGCTTCTTTTTTTCCCCTTTTTTCCAAGGGAAATATCCTTCTTTTGTCACTATGTCACCTCTCTTCACTGCATTTTATGTTTGTTTTCCATTAGCAAACACTATGTAAGTAAGCCTCCCCAAAGATCACATGGTACAGAAATAATTGCAGTGCTGTCACATGAAAGACCAATAAAAAAAAAAACAAATTTGCCTTTAAAATATGGAACCAGTACTATTCTCCCATTTCCTGCCTGTTAACTATGTATTAAATTGGCCAGCAGCTACTTCAGAAGTGGCTACTAGATATTTATTGCATGTTACACACTGTTGCTCAACTTTATGTGCTCTAGCAGGGGGAAAGCACACACTCAAGCTGCACTTACTGTGCAAAGGGGGCAGAGGGAAGCCCCCAGGGCTGCAGTTATCTAATGTAGTGTTGTATGTTCTGGTAGAACAGAGAAATGCAAATGTTCACTCTGACCAGCCTTGCAGTTTTTTCTGGACCATCCTGGCAGCTTGACTCCTGGTTTAAAAGTCTCCTTCAATTTTAAAGTATCAGATACATGCCTCACTCTGCAACAAACCTCCAGAAAGCCCTACAAATTAAAGCAGCCTGCATAACTACCGAGACAAGTGGATGAAAATCCTGGGAAAGCATAAGCTTTGAAAGTATAGTGGAACATAAAGTACAAGCTTTTGTTATTATGTCTGTCTCCTCACTGCCCCAAACCTCACCAACACAGCTGTGCTAAGCAGTCTGTTAAGATGCAGTGCCAACAGACAGCATCTGCCCCAAAGGCAAACCAACATAAATAAATGAAGAAAGGAATACAGGACAAATATTAAGAAACATTTTATCATAATCAATACCTGAATTTCTAGAAGGCCTAAAGAAATGCTTGTGCACCCAAATGTTTATGTTTTTTCAAATATACCAGCTAGTCTAACAGCAGAATGCCTTCTACCGACAGACTTCATTTGCCTATACAATCACATAATCATGGCTACAATAATACTATTATTTAAGCTCCTAGAAAATTTATATTTACCTAAATTTTATGCTAAGTTAAGCAAATCTTGAGAGGGAAAAGACTCTTGAGAGGGAAAAGACCATCTCATCACAACACAGTCTGTGCCAGGTATTAGTACAGGATTCTTACCAACTTGGAAAGCTGGGCAAAGCAAGGACAAAGAACAGGTCAAAACCCATTTGAAAATAACATTGAAAATTTCTATAGGTATTTCTGAGTCTTTGTATTTTAGTAGTTGAATGTAAGGCAACTATCGCTACCTTGCTTTCCAGAGAGAAAAAGTGCTTCCCTTTGAAATCTTGTCATCTAGTGTGTTAATAAAAACCCAGCATTTTAAATGTTAAACCTTAAAAGACCCCAGTTCACAGATTTGTAACTACACAAGGCAAGAGGCATCTTTTCAGGACAGAGTTACAGAGATACAAGCAACAGAAGGTGAAAACATACCTTTCCTTTCACACCTAAATGTCATGTCTGAGTAAAGCAATTGAAGTTCTCACCTGAAAAAAATAACAAAGCAAAAAGCAAACACCACCCCCCAACCACCAGAATATAGGTAGGCAGGAGAGGAATAAAATAGTGACGTCTCAGTCCCATAAAGGCCAGGGGTAGAACAGGAGCTCAGTCATAGAGCATCAGAGCACATCAGGGCTCTTTTTCCCAGGCTTTATAGATCCCTCTCACAACAGGTGCTTGTAGCCAAGCTAATAAAAGGAGAGAGAGGAAAAGGAGAGAGGCAGAAGGAGCAGGTGGAGAGGGATAAATGTTACTATCATTGCCCAAATGTTTTATTACAGCTCTGGCAATAAACATTACTTGTAAATCAAGATTTACTGTGATGTACTAAAACAGGCTGCTTATGAAAATCTAAGAACTAAATCTTTTATATTTTTATTGTTTAAAGCCCAAGAAGAAAGGATTAGGAAAGAGCCTGAGGAAGGTTAATAAGACAGTTTTTGCAAATGTTTATACGGAACACCTCCTGAGCAAGATGAAAGGATGACTGTACCTGTTTGATTGTCAAACAAATTACAGCCTCCAGCTGCAGCACATTATGTTTTTAGCCAGGCTGGTCCACACTAATAGATGAGAAACCTTCCAAAATGAGGACTACTCAACAATTACTTACCTGGTGGTCTAAAATGTCCCTCTTCTCTAAAACACTTGCTACATTTTACTTTGCCTGTAAGCGTCCATCCTCACCAAGCCCCTTGCTAGTGGCTGAGGCTCCCTCATATATCAGTCTGGAATGAAAGTTCATTGCCTTAATAAAAGGTTGTTTCTCCTCAGACTTTCACTTCTCATATAACACACATCTATGGAACTGGTTAATGTAGATGCAAAACTGTTGATGCCTGGAAAGTTTGTAGCCCACCTCTTACAATGTTATTGTATCGTGGTCAGCATTCAAAGCGAAGAGTTGATGTGACAAATTTATGAAAACAGATCATAATTAAGGTTTATTTCCCATGGTACCAGAGAAATGACTCAGAAAAGCAGGCCACAGTGTTACGGGCAATCCTGAGCCTTAAAAAAAGGCTATTGGTTCGCAGTTATATCAGCAACAAAAAGCTGGAAATTAATCAACATTTACTTAACTGCCCCCACTATGTTTGAACCTGTGTGAAGCCTGCTTCCTCTGAGCTATCTAAAGGCTTCAAGATGACAAAAGTGTTCTGCAACTGGGCAAGGCTCCCCGGGGTTAGGAGGAGGAAAGGGTATAAAGACAAACCAGATGGTCCCATGTCTACTCTTTTAAGAAGTTAGCAATGTTACTTTATGATATCAGTCAACACAGAGAAGGTAAGAGTCTCAGCCTTCACCCTGACCACTGGTATCCTCCAATTGTCCTTTCTGCAAGGCTGCAGAGAATGACATGCTGCCGAAGCCCAGGCATAACCTTGCCAAGTAATCGCAGGAAGCCTAGAGCCACTGGCAGGTGCATGAAAGACAAATGAGCCCAATAAACTACTAAGAGAATTAGTGCTAGACTGTTAAGCCCAGGTCCCTGGTGGTATGTAGGTATTTAAAAATCAGAGGGAATTAGGAGTCTAAATATATATGCAGCTTTGGTCCTACAGATTAGATTGTTGTACTAGAAGTTCCAGAGCCATCAGATGGGCTCTGGAGTCCCCTTGGAAAATCAAATGAGAAAATAAAAACTGAAGCTCCTTAAAGGTTGTCTTGCTGCAGAAACCTCCCTTTGCTTTGGCAATATAGCTTTCACAACAATTGGCTTTCAGCTCTGAGATTCCAGTCATCCCACATACTCTCCCTAGAAATTCCAGGCTGCATCCTTTTCTGGCAGAACTGTACCAGTTTTTCTGGCCTGATACTTTACTTTCTAGCCAGATAAGAAAAAATATTACTGTCTCATGAAGAATTTAGAATTTCGGCTATGCAGATCAACAAATATTCCAGAAAATGCATGTGGACATTTGCGGGGTCTTACCAGAGGAATGGTTGGGGAAAAGATTATGTAAATAACAAAAAATAATAATAATAAACTAAGTTAGGTGACCCAGGTCAAGTCTATTTCCTTATTTATTTCCCTGTATTATTCTAGTGTTTATTCCAGGAGAGAGAAAAACAAAGGGAGAGGGGGAGGAAAAGAATAAACAGAGGTTGTTTATAAAATGTTGTAAGAATAATGCTGTTCCCATTATCACAGAGCACATCTGTCAACTCTATCCATTTCTTCTAGATGAGGTGAAGACACCTCTGACATTTCAAATGCATCACCCTAATCAAATCCCTATCCTCCTGGAATGCTTTCTGAGACTGCATTATAGCTCTATAGAAAGCCATGAATGAATAATACTTTGGAGAACAATAAGTAAAGTAGCAGGAACAGAGCTGAAATAACTGGGTTCACCAGCATTAAAAAGTGAGGGAACCATTAATCCCCCAAGATAAAGTATTTTCAGCTCTACACCACTGAGATCTGCAGGGCTGTAGGGAGAAGCCACTCAATGTGTTCCCGTTTATCACCGCAGAGCAGTGAAATTATCAGCACTTCTCACTCCGCTGTGCTGCTTGGATGGAGAGTCAAACATCAAGTTTCATGAAGGGCTGAGGGGCCTTTAAAGGCAGTTGTCAGTCTCAGTTTTTTAGTCAGAGGATTTATCTGACTTTCTTCTCTCACAGCCCTCAGTAGCCACTTTTCAACAACTCTCTCAGTCACAAAGTTTCCCTTGTCCTTAGAGTCAGCATTGCAGAAAAAAGGTATGAGGCGATGTAAGTCATGGTCCAGTACCTAAAACCATTTGAGTTACATTTGTTGGTTCAATTACAAGCACTGTAATTGGCTTGATGTGTGGTTCTGTATTTCTTTTCAGACACAATTCACCTCATTTGAGCTCAGCCACCAAAACAGGGAGTATCTAGCCTGAACCAGAGACCTGGGCTTCTACAATCAATGAGGAGAGGTAAGCACATGCAGAAAGCAATTATTCCTGTCTCAGGACTCAAGACTAAGTAATCTGACATAGACTCCCCTCCTTTTCCCCCTCCATTAAGTACAAAGAAATAGCATAGGATAAGTTTAGGTAAGGATTCATTTCATCTAACCATAGGTGTCTAGAAGTTAAACACCTATACTCCCTAAATAGTCATTGAGAGTAGTAGGAATCCCTACACAGTAATTTGTTCCTTCTGTCTTAAAACAAGGACCTTAGGATGGAAGTCCTTGTTTCTGTCTGTTGACTGTTGAGGGAGTCTAAGGACGGGTTTCATAACACTTCTTTTTGGGTGTTTACCACACAGGCACAGCACACGAATATTTAAATTTCTGTTATAGTTAATATCATTTATATAGAATAGTGTCAAGAAATGAAAGAAATATGGTAGCAAGGGAGAGAAAAGGAGGAATGCAAAGTCAAAAGAAAGCAGAAAGTAGTCCAGAATCACAAAAGACCACTAACAGGAAGGAGGCTGAGAGGTCATTTAGTTCATCCCCATGCTCAAGTCTTGGCCAACAAGCAGTCATGTAGCAATGAGGAGTTTGCTTTGACTGGGTACAAACATTGCAATGCTATTATCCCAGCTGCTTAGATTCTCAGCACATACGTTTTTTTGTGCATCTGGGAACAGAGTACTCCGGATTTCAAATACAAGCAAAAAGGGATAAGACGGAGGATCCCAGCAAATGACTTCATGCTCTGTGGACACATTGCTTACATCTGTAGTACTATCAGGAGACTAAGGATTTAGGATAAATGCACTGAAATGTTCTAGTCAAGGCACTTAGTTGATGCTATTGTTTCTGCAAAAAAGAAACAAGTGAAAACAGCTTTCTGTGAAGAATTTAAAGCAAGTGTAGTGTATGTTAACAGGACTAAGTTCACGTCTTTAGTAGGATCCTAACTGGAGTTACACTGATTTATGCCACTTAGGATTCTGGTTCAAAATAGCTTCCTGACAAAGTAGTGTCAGAGTAAAACTAGTAATGGGACCTTCTCCAGTAGGAACTCACAGTTAATTTACAACCTTATGACTGCTGAGAAAGGCTTAGGTAAAAGTCTAAATCATGATCTTGAGCAGTAGAACTTGCTGAAAAATTTGAGACCAAAAAGTTTTGATGGAAAAAGTTCTATAAGTCAGTATTTTCCTACAGAAAAGGTTTTTTTTTCTTTTTTTTAAACTTAATCTACTAAAAAAAGTTAATGTATTTTCAGACATCTCAAAGGGTAATATTTTGATTAGCTGAACTGTACTAACACATTAAGTACAGTTTCCAATTAGGGAAAGGCAGTCTAGGATATCTCAAAGCCCCATGAGAGTCATAGTGAACCAGTCCCAAATTAAATTCTTTCTAAGAGAGAGGTTTCACTGTCTGGACTATATCTACCACGATATAATGCAATTTCTCCTCTGACAGTGTTTCAGTATGGCAGTCACAGGATTACTACTGCATGTTAAGAGCAGTTTAAATTGGTTGATATACCACTGCAGTTGTTGCTCTTTTCAAGACAAATTTCAGGGCAGCAGGTGGAGTGAAATGGACACAATCTCAATATCAGAGCCCCTGTATTCCTGAAAAGAATGTGGCACTCCCTGCACTCACCTTCACGCAGATAATTCTACAACATGGATCACACAGCAAAAGATGAGGCTGGTTTGCCCTCCATTAGGAGATCCAGTGACACATCCTCCTCTCATACTGTTAGGGTAAGTACCTAAATCTCACAAAATGACCTAAAGAGCTTTAGGAAGTCCTGCTTTCCCTTTCTCTTCTTCTGAACATTTGATCAAGACGGCTGAAAAGAACAAACTCAGGATATTTATTAGTAGGTATGGCCATTGACCAATGCCAAAGACAGCCAAATAAATAATCCCAGCCAATGGCACTGAGCCAGCCATGAAAGAAGAGTCTTCCTGGTGTCTGAGCAGAGGGTAGGGTGAAGACATTTCCATGTTCATTTCCTTCTATGAGCAGTGGCAGCAAGAGGTCAATTGGAGTGTTTTAAATGGGGATTATGGGAATATTTCCAGTTACTGGTCTTAGCTGCTATAGTTTAGGAAATTCCATTTATTTGGTGGTATAATGAAGTAAGGATGCTCGTGTCTCAACTGTGGGAGTGATGCTTGGCCCTAAACACTACTTTAATCACAGCTTTAATATCTGGAAGGACAGAGGTGCAAGAAAATAGTGGTTACAATGCAAGACACTCCTTGCATCAAGCAAATGCAGCATAGTAAAAGCAGTTTGTCACAGGACTTCCGTCATCATGTATGAACATGCTCTCCCTCAGCACTCTACATGCACAAATGGGAAATAGCAATCCCCTACCCTAGGGTTGGATCTAGTCCCATGCAAAACTCATCACTGCTAATTTTAAACAGATTCTTATCCTGGTTCCCACTAGTTTTCATAATAATATCATTCTGGAAGTCTTTTGACTACTCTATTTATAAAGAAAAGAAATAATTTAATCACATGACCTCAGCATTTGACAGATGAGGGAAAACACCATTTGATCTCAGCCCAGCACATATCTGATAGCAGAATCTCTTATCTGGAATAGCAGCAAAATGGGAAGGTTAAAAAAAAAATAATAAAAGAAGAAAGCTTGAGGAAAAGATAAGGAATTCAGAACTTCTCCAGGGTCTCCCTGAATCCCCTGAGATACAGAGATCAGCTGAATTCATCTGCCTTTTCTAAGAGATGGTATTGATTGTTGTCTGTGAGCCTCTTAATTCTAAAACAGGCTATGGAAGACCTGGTGGGATCACGATTAAGTATCATCATGTAACCATAACAAAACTAGCAAAGTGTCCACCTTACTCTTTAGGTCCAGGGTAAAATAAAACACCAACCCGCTAAAGAAAATGCAGCCACAAATGTTAAGGTCTTGGATGTACAGCATCTTTTCATCTGTCTGCCACTGGTGCAAGGAATCTCTGTATTCTGGGCTTCTGAGATGGTCTAAAGATCATCCAGAAAGTGGGACAGCAGCCTGAGTAAATGCAAAACATCATATTCCTGTTTATCCAAGAGAGTTCACCCCTGAGATCAAATGTACAGAGTGCGGTCCTGTGGTTACAGTGACTCAGAGGCAGTCTAGATTCACTTCAAATCCTGTGGACTCCCTGGGTGGTACGAGCAGGCCATTGCTTCTTCAGATATCTGTTAGACAGGTATGGTCGTCCTTTTTTTGTCCTGTCTGTTTAGAGATCTGTAAGACAAAGACTCCTAGGTATATGCAGCACTCTCTTATTTGAGACTTATTTTTAACGGGTGCTCTATGGTACTTATGGAACAGGTCAGAACAAGAAGAGTACCTCCACCCTTTGCCGCAGAAATGTTTCCTGAATTTTTCTGCATTTCTCAGCTGATGTTGCTGCTCTTTACCACTACCAAGATGCTTCTAGTAAAGCTATTTTGAGAGAATTTGGACAGTGTCATGTATCAGATTGTGTATCAGATTGTACAGAATATGACAAAATAGGCCCTTTTGACTGTTCTCCTGCTAAGCCCTTACACCAGGATGTTCTACAAGCCACACTCCACCTGTGGGGCAATTTAAACTGGCTCACTGTTATATTATCTTAGTTATGACCTAACACAAGGCTGGAAGCTCAGATAAGGGGGTGTCTGATCTCTCTACTCTCAGCCACTTAGCCTCTAGATCCACCTCCACATCCTCACAGAAGAAAGGAGTTGCTTGCTGGAAGAAAAGACAGAGGCCTGAATAGTTACTGGAAATTTTTATTTCATGATTTGAAGAATCCTCGTAAGGTGACTAACTAGATTGTGTTTACAAACTTCTCTCATGAGTTGGCTCATTTTGAGTAAATAAAGCTGCTAGGAAGATGGGGAGATTGATCAATCTTGCCTAGTCTTTTTCATTTCATTATGTTAGATGTACCCAAGAACGATTTTTGTTTTCATTAAACATTTTAAATGCAAAAGAAAGTAATCTGGGGAAGGAATTTTTAAGGGGAAGAGATTTTTTTGCAGAAAAGTGACAATTTTTGCAGTCTTTTTCTGCAAGTCATGAGAAAAATCAACTTCACATTAAAACCAACATTGGAGGAAGTATTTGAAAACTCCACATTAGGGAAGACTTTCTTATATTCATTCTTTGTTGTGACTTCCCTCATAACTTTCCGATGCCATATACCCAGTCTTAGAGAGTTTTCTATGTACATTTCTTGCACGCTGAATTCCTCATTACAGCTAGGGAGGCAGGGAAGGGCTAATACTCTTTATTTTAGGAAGCAGCTCAAATACTAATAAAAAGTAAGCTTCTAGACCTATAACTACATCCACAGGAAAAGGAAAGCTGGTTTTCTTAACCCTTGCCATCTAATCTGTTCTCAGTCATTCTATGTTCATTATGGGAAAAGTACTTTTTCCAGACTAGAGTGGTGAGAGGAGCCTCGTCGAACTCTCAATGTGACTTCCTGGCTGTGACATTTCTTTTGCTAATTCTCTGGAAGAACAACTCTGCAGCTCCTGACAATAATTAAAACAAACCCTGCACAAATTCCTGCTGTGAAAACAGGATCAGACTCTGCTCTTCACACTGCGAAGAAGAGTATTACAAGCTCTTGTCTTTATTTTTCAGATGCATTTGTTTAAAGCTTGCCAATAAGCTGTAATGTGATTGCTATCTCCCATGGATTTTCACTATGCACTGAGCAAAATGGTGTCTGTCCTAATTATAACATATTACCTTGCACACAGAGGAGTAATAGTTTTAGGAGTGGCCCAGTCCCTCACCTTTCTCTTTTTCCTGGCAAAAATTGCTCTTGGCTTTTCTCCTTTCTTCGGACCTTGAGTGAGGCAGAGGAAAGCAGTTCCTGTAGGCTTAGTCAGTGGGTGCTGTGCTCTGCAAAAACACTTGGTCTTTGGCTTCCAAGGATCCTGCTCCAGTGGTCCAGGCCAGGGAAAGATTAAGTTAGAGACAGCTGAAGATCAGGGGAATTCCTGAGCTGTGAACACCCACTCCTCAGCTCCACTCTCTGCCAAACTCAGACTCTCCCACCCTCAGTCCTGTGAGAAAGCATAAGATGAACTCCATCCCCTGGAAGACCCATTTTGTTCCAGATGTGGCTGTGGAATGTTACCTCATGCACAGCCTGCTGGCATTCCTGCCACATAATATCCTCATTTGAAAACTCTTCACAGGGATGAATAGCTTTGCTTTCGTTTCTTCTTACAGTCAGTGCCACCAAAAGGGGAAGAAAATGCTGTCAGAATGTAAATTTTTTCATGTCTCAAATGTTTTTGACTCAGAAAAAAGCAAACCAAAAATCCACCAAGAGCAAAGCAAAAATCATTAAACTTTAAGTCAGACATTAAGTCAGAAAAAGAACAAGAAACATCATGGAGAGAAATGTCCCAGCAGTGCAGTTGAGCTGGAAGACTCCAGTGCTCTTGGGTTACCTACCTTTGTCACAGTATGTCAGATTTCCTCACAATCAAAATTCAGGTTTCTGAGGTGGACCTGGTTCGCTGCTATCAGAAAGAGCCTGCAAGCTAGGTACTGTGTGACCTGATGAGGTGTAATGAGAGAGGAATATTGTCTTCGCCATCCCTTTCTGACATATCTGAAAGGAGAGTTCAGCATTGCCATCATCTCTTAGGATGCTATTTTTACTACAGGAACCTGGAGTTCATTTGACATTTTATGCTGCACTGCTGCTGTCATCTGTTGGGCAAGAGGAAAACAAAAGGGTTTCCACAGCAATTTAAAGATTTTCCAATGAAGTAGCGAAGTGATTATTTGTAACAGGATAAGTCAAACCACTCTCAGTAATAACTAACCCAAGACCTCTAGTTCAGATTCAGACCAAAGCTGAACCTCTTTTAAACATTGTGGAAAGTCAGTTTATTTCACTGTGGAAAATCAGATTATTTAACTTGATCAGTGCTTTCTGATTTCTGTACTGGATAGTTGAACTGGGACCATGGTCTTCCCTCATGATACTCCTGACCAGGCTGAAATCCAAGGGATAGGAAGAAAATCAGATTTCTCAAGACCTAAAGACCATTTTGAAAATGAAGAGATAATGGGTGGCTTCCAGGAACTTTTACAAAAGTACCTGAGTGAGTTTTGTAATGTAGGGAAGAAAATGGAATAAATATCTCCTTCCAACCCCAATTTAAAGACCCTTATTTGCATACAATTGCCACCCATCCTCCTAGTCCTCTAACATGTACCATGAGTTGGCTGCCTAGGGACTATTGCACTGTTGCTGAGACGTGCAACAGCTGGCAACATGAATTCAGCTGGGAGGCATGTCATATCCTCTAAGATCAGCAAGGAGGTCTCCCATGCTCTGTAATTCTCACTAGCCTTCAAGATACCCTGCAACTGTGGCCTATTTTTGGCTTTCTCCTACGCACAGCAGTAAACCTGCTTTTCCGATGGCTCTGGTTGGATCTTTCCATAGGCAGTAAATAATGCATGGTTTACAGGACAGATTCAGAATTTGTATCTAAGGTTTGCTGTTTGCACATTAGAAGACACCACATTTCACCCAGTTACTCTGTGTATTTGGTTAATTTTAACTCTGCCTTCATGAGCAGCTTTGCTCTTGTCAACTTCTGCTGACAATTGGTTTATAAAGCCTGAAAAGGACTAAGAGTGTGAACACTTTTAAAGTGATGCTGTTTAAAATAATTCAAGATAGCATAAATAACCTTCAGACATGGCTAATATAAATTGTTTCACTTGCCTTATAAAAGCTGAGGAAGACTGACACAGGCAACGCAAGAACCCAAGTGGGCAGTTCTCTGAAAGGCAGTACCTCATTGCTGAAAAGGAGGTATGATTAGTGTTTGCTAACAAATGAAGAAATCAGTGCACATGCTAAATTTCTATTGCACTTAGCTTAGCCTATTTGAGCTTTTGTTTGAATGTGTCTTTATTATTTTGTAGTTAACTTTAAATTTTTTTCCAGTCTAGTACAATACACAAGAATTATTCAGATACTGAGATGCAGGAAGGAAATGTGAGACAGAGGGTGTACCTCAAGTTAAAACACGTTTGCAGCAGTTATTTAATTAGACTTATCCGTCTAATACAAGAGTGGATATCTGCAGGACTAAGGGTGGTAGTGAGGGAAGGGCAGATACACATAAGTGGTAAGATATTTGCAGAAATAGGCAAAATATAGAAGTGCTTTTTGAAGGCAATGAAACTACTCTTGTGGTTAAAGTTAAGTGCATGGAGCCAAGCTTATGACTGCATCGCAGGAGCAGGTCCTGTGTGAACACAGTGGCTGAAAGGCTCTGAAGCCTGTTACTGAGGATAACTAGTGGTGGGAAACAGATTTGCACCACATATATGCGTATAGGGAAGGTGGAAATAGTTCCCAAGATTTAAGCCCATTAACATGACTCCAGACACTGGGTAAAATAACCCTACACTGTAGTGGCACTTCTTTAATGGAACTGCATGAAACCACCTGTTGTTGGTAATGTTTATTTTACAATTATACATATATGTATGGGGATAAGCATTTTATTGCATGAAAAAATGTACTTTTGCCTCTTGTAGCTGGCATTTCATCAAGCAGTGCCAAACGGCTGCACTGAGAATACTCAATAAATAATATACATGGTATTTCTTATTAATTGCCCAGACACCAACAATAGAAGCATGAACTCAGAGAAACAGGAGCCAAATAGCAGGAGAATATGGTGACTAGATCCATAAACTTCAATTAAAGTCCCTGTCAGAAAACAGTAAAAATAATAATGACATCATTCAGTGAATGACTCTTATGTGCATTAACAATTCCTGATGGCAGCTCCTGGGAGAAGGAGGGAAATGATAGAATCAAGAGGAGATAGGGGGCACACAACAAATTCAAAATGCCACTCAGTCGTGCTGTACGGGTAAGACTTTCATTAATGCCACTGAGCCCCCCATGCTGATGACAGCAGAGAAGGCGGCTCCAGCTTTCTGTGGCTATTAGCAGTTTGCCCTGAGTGTGAAAACAGAACTACATATCCTGCTCCCCTTTACACTTCTCACTGTCCCCTCACACACACTTGACCATGCCATTGCTTCCCAAGCTCAAAACCTGGTTCTGATTTGCATTCCCTGCTTTGACAGCTTACAGTAAATCCTATGGTGCTTTGCTCTTATTTTGTATGGCCTGTACTGGGCATACCAGTATTTTGTGCTCCAATACAGAAAGATTCAGTGTCATACAGTGCAAAGAACTGCAGGAAAGGTGTGCCACCAGCGTACAAGTGCCCTAGCCTCGGTAAGGTGGAGAGAAAACATTTCTGAAGGGAACATATGGGACTAAACCCATTTGGCCCACGGTCTTATGAAAGGTTTTGGCACATCACAAGACCACAGAAAAACCAGTAGGACAGAGAGTAATTACTCCAAGGATCCTCAGCACCTGAGCTATTTCTCTAAGTAGTGTTCCTTAGTTTCTCTCCTTAAAGTGGGTATAAACTAATGTAAGGCTTCACTCAGGACCTGAATAAGGCAGAGAAACCTCAACAAAAATGAGATTGCAGGAATGCAGGCACTTCTACTTCTAGGCTGAAGCTGTGATTTCGTTTTCTGCCTTTGCTGCTAGAACTTTTTATTACAAATTTAAGGAAAGATTACACTGTAATAAATAGGTTACTCAGTGGAATTAATGGCTAAGAAATTTAGGAGAGGTTAACAGGAGAGACTTGCTGTGCCGTGTGTCATTGGCTCATGGAATAATTCGCTGTTGTCTCACAGGAGGTCAGGTAGTCAAACACAGTTGGTCAAATCCGGGAAGGACTAATAATATATGACCCCTAACACAGCTTACAGTTATGCAAGCTTTAAGCATGAGCAATCAGTTTTCATACTTTGGATTAAAAAGCTACCAATGTAAAGAGAAGGCATTTGAAACCGCCTCCTCCATGCTGCTGATGCTGAGGGCTGAACAGACTCACCCTCCGGTTTGGTGAGCAGTACCACAGCCATGACCCAGTCCTTCATGAAGTCACCCAAGGTTTTCTTTTGATTTTCCTCAAGCAGAAAGTCCTCTCACACATGCGCGTATTTCTTTCAGGCTCTTGAAGTATGAGGGTGGTGCTGAACAGGAGGACAGAAAGAGAGAAGAGAAGGGCAACCTTTATTGTTTTGCCACCTTAGGCAAAGGCACCTGTAAATGGCAAGAAATCAGACCTGATAAGCAGCTATTGCTGGCCCAATTTCCATAATTTCCACAATTGCCAGACTGTACATGCCAGTGTACATGAAAGTGTTGTGTATGGGAAAGGGATATTGGAGCAATCTGTTTTTCTAAGCTCTTCAGGGGCTTGTTAACCCCCTTACTAGCCACTAACACCTTCATCCTAATTACACTCCCACCACCCAGTCAAGTAACTCTAATGAACATGAAAGGTGGACAGAGGTAAAGACTGCAAGAAATTCACAGGGTGTAGAAGTATGTATGAGCCCAGCTAGTTATTTGTAAGGACTGCTACATACATTAGATGTATCTAGGGCTCAGCCAGCACTGTATGCCAAACACATCTATGTGAACTGAGGTACCTCCTTTTGCTCAAGTGACAGAGCACTAAAAGAAAGGTCAGATTTATGAATTTCTAAGCCAGAAGGCTGCTTGTTGATGGTTTAACAGCCATTTTTAGAACTACAAACCTTTATGTACAAGTTTGGGACACTGAAACATGTAGAGAAAGGACAAATCTAACCTACACAGGGAATTATTATTATCTTTTAATGGAAACGAATTTGCAAGGAGGTTCTACATTTTGGCTCACTTGTGGGACAAAAAAAAAGGTGATATGATAAGGAACAACAAGTTATTGGAACAGAACAGCTCAAACTTGGCAAGGAAAATCAGCCAGTTTGCAAGGCTGGCAGCTAGTCAGCCAATGAATGGGCTCTCATGGCAATGAATCCCAAGCAGTGATTGAATTCAGCACAGGATTTCTTTCTCACTTTTGAATCCTAGTTTATAGACCTCAGGACAAGGTTTTTTAAATTAGGCTATAATTCCTCCATTATAAAATGACATCTTAATGGTTCTGATCTTTTGGAAGACTTTTAGCAGATTAGGAGGTGATGGAATAGGAGAAAAGATTTATTGCATGCTCAAAGCCATGTGGTAATCCAAAGGGATTTATAGACAGTACTCTTCACTACTTGTGCTGAACAAGGATGTGAATTATTCGATTCTGATAACATGAGAATCCTCTTACAATACAGTATGAGCTTGACAAAATGTGAATATTGCTAAAAAAACCATTCAGAAGTAGATTTTTCTCCTTTTCCCATTAGTTACCTTTAAAGGAGTAGAAACTTGGTTTTGTACAATTTTTAAGTCCCTTTAGATAGGTTTTGTTCAGACCTTCCCTTCGAGTTGTATGGCTATGGATACAGCTTAGTTGGGAATTTCCATTAGAAACATTTTTCTAGCTGTTGGAGTGTGCAAAGCCACTGAAGTTAAACCTTTTTGCAAGGATATTCGTTTCAGTTTGGACAGGAAGGTTTTGAGGATTTGGGAGAGAATTTTAGGTCAGGGTAGGGGAAACTCAAATTCATGGCCTTGTTCACCCTAGTTCAGACAAGACACTGGGCTTAAGGGTGCCCTTAGCATGCTGTTCTGCTGCATCTGAGCTACATTAATTTGTAGCTCTCCAGTTGCTTTCCACTGCTAGTCCATTGCAAGAAGAAAAAAACCCTCTCCAAAACTTGCCAGTGAAAATTAATGATGTGTAGCCAATAGTTACTCCATTTTCATCAGAATTATCTAGGCTATGAATAAACTACAGTTTAAAGAGTTTGTACATAATACAGTGTATACAACAGAAACTACTTATTTGCTTGAATCTGAAATATTCCTTAATGCATCTCTCATTAGATTGTCTTACGAGCCCCATTAATATATAGCTCTGGATTAATTATTGAAATGTTTTCATAACAACTTCAGGAGGTAGTGAAAAATTATAGTCTTCATACACCAGAGGAGACGAAAGGATTATACTATCAATCCAAGGTTATAGATGATATTTGTGGGAGACACAGTAACAGAAGAGCCAAACCCTAATGCTTCATCCTTGTTTCACTCTCCACACTTTGGAGATTTGCTTTCAAGTCTTTTAAAAGAATTGACAAAAGAATTGATATTCTTAGCTGGAACAATTGATATTCTTAGCTGGAACAGTAGGGAAATCCTAGAGCAGAAATACAAGCATGAGGGGAAGCTCAATTGGGAAAGAAACAGTTGTTAGTTCAATAATAATTTCATAGGAGAAAAACAAAACCCTGTTAAATACGATTGGCATACCTTTTTTTTTTTCTTTTTATTAAATAAAATCACAAGTTTAGTTCCAAAGGGGTCTGCTCTTTAGGCTGATCTGAACTGCTAGACAAGCTAGACTCCCTTACAAGTTTGTGTGGGTTTGGTACATCTGAGTGCTAGGTCACATAGAAAGTACCCAAGAATTTGGGCCACATACATACAGAGATGATATTTCTCATACCTTTGAGAGAGTTCTAAGATATCCTGGAAGAGGTAGAGCAAAAGCTGGAGATCTGCAGTGAAAGCCAGACAAATTCACTCTCATAACAGGCCTTGATTTTTTTTTTTAACAGTCGTGATAACTAATCATTTGCACAATTTACCATGGAACAAAGCAGGTACTCCATCACCTGAATATTTAAATCAAGTCTGAGTGTTTTTTTACTAGGCTGGCAGCACCATGCTTCAGCACGGTGGGAGAGGAGAGAAACTACCTGATGAAATTTGTTACTCTGCATCATGAAGGAAAATCACACAGGAGATTCCTTCTGCCTATCAGACCCATCTTCTTTCTTTAGTGGTATGCAGTGACAGGATTTCACTGTTGTTATAATCTTCTTTAACCCATTGTGTGTTTCTGCAGAGAGGCAGGAAAGGACGCCAAAGAACTAAGTATGAAAAGTCTGATGATATGATATAATCACTCAGGTTAACGTTTTCCTACCCACACACAGAAGAGTGCTTGTGCATGCTTCTTTTTGCTTTTGCTCAGAGCTAAATCTTTGTAAAGATTTATATGTTTCCATCACAACTGACAGCTGTGGCATCTTTGTGGTTTTACACGCTTCTATACAAAAGGACTCCATTTGATTATTTTATTTTATTTTGCCCCTCTGTGTTCTTCCTATTGGAATCCAATTTGTAATGCTACTTAAAAGCCAGTGCCATTTCAACTGGGGAAGATTCCTGCCCTTTTAAAATACATGTATTTATTTCCCTTAGATATGGAATTACTGTTCTCACACAATAGTTGCCACAAAGCATAAAATTACTTCAATGCTAAGTTAGCAATTGGAATTACACCCTTGTCGTGATGCTTTTAATTAGTCATTACTCATTGGAATGGAATCTTTTTTAATAGTTCTTTCACTTGATGAAACTGATTTTCACAGGAAGAAAAAGCAGCTGTCCCCAGCCATGCTAAATTTGAAATTATGACAAGCCATAGGGTTGTATCCAGGATGTACAGTATGCTTTATCTCACTCTGCTTGGCAATAGCTCAGTGCTACAGTCAGCACTGTATGGATTGCCCTGTAATATGTCTACAGAGTACCTAATAATCTTCAGTGAGTCATAACAAGAGGCTCCTTATCATTCTAGTTTTAAGATCAAATTTAGGAAATTCAACAGGGTTAATAAATAAGAAGGAGACATTCACCTCCATGTAATAATAGTGTCAAGTCTCTTTAGAGCTCCATCTTATGGGCTGAATTGAATTGTTATGAAGGGGTGAAGTGTAACACATTGTCAGTCTTGAGTGAGGAACTGAACTCTGCATAGCAATTGAGCAAGTTGCTAGCTGTTACTTGACTGTCTCAGGCCAAATGCATGCCAGGCAGCAAGCCTGGGAATGGTAGGTGCTCCCCTGTGGCTTCAGTCCTTGTATTTGGACACACGTCAATGAGCTTTACAGACCCCAAGCGGGAGTGATGGCAGTGGGGCAATTACATCAATCTCTGGACTCAAGGGATCACTGTGTTGCAGTTGCCATACTACACAGTCCCTCCCGGTCACAGCTCTGCCTACCCTTTCTCCCACCGTGCGAGAGACACTGCAACGTCCACAGATTCCCTATTTAGCGTCAGACATCATGTTTGGCTATTTGTTCCAGGCTTCGTTGCTACTCCCTGCTTCCCTTGCTCCCAGATCCCCCTTCCTGCTGAGGCAAACCCACCTCACTGACCACTCCACTACCTCGGGCATTTTTCCAGTCTGGGCCAGCCCAGGAGGTTTAGGCAGGCGTGTTGGGGCTGTTGGCGTTAAGCCACCACCAGCTATGTCCCCTCTCATCCAAAGACATACCAGCAGCCCCTGGCACCACTTCACCGCTGTGAGAGGAATTTACTGTTTTTTCTGGTTTTCTGCTTCTGGAGAGATGCAGAAGTAACCTCCTTAGGCTGATTCAAGTCCAGCCCCACTTTATAAAGGGGAATAATACACTAGAAGTGGGAGTAAATTTGAAGAGTTTGTTCATGTCGGATCAACTGTCCACAGTCAAATATACAAGACTGGACTGTAAAGGCAAAATGTGCTTCCATCGCTTTATTTCTTCTCTCACATAAACGTTCACACAACACTGGGCTACTTGTTGGCTTCCTGAAATATGATGTTTGTACCTGGTGGTGGGTAATAAACATCCCCAACCGTATAAAATAAGAGTGTTCCTTGTCTCACTCCTACTCCAAGCACTTTACAAAAGCAATGCATTAGGCAATGGTAGTTCAACAACTGTCTAGTTAAACAAAATGACCATCAGTCTCTCTGCAATTTGAGCTCATGCAGTTTCCGGCCCATTCTGCTGAGGAAGGAATCCTGTCTAAGACAATGATATTTGTTTCAGCATTATTTTGAGTTACAGTACTGCTCTTCCCTTCAGTATTTCCTGAAGGGTAACGTATACATTCCGCAAGCTTGTGGATAACAGTGGATAATACTGTCTTGCTGGATTAGGAAATTTTCACCAAAATCTATTTTTTATTTCCATTCCCCAAACCTGATAAGGGTTAAGGGATTAGGAAGACTGTGTGACAGAGCGTCTGCTTCTGCTGTTCCTACTTAGGTTTTGATCAGCTGGCCAACTTCAACTTAATTTGATGAGACACAGGACTCTTATGCTCAGGACTCCTGCAGGGTGTGGGTCAAGAATACTCTCAAGGGACAATTCTGTGGGCCCTGAACATCCATACAAGTTTCATATCAAGTAGGGAAACCAAGGGCATTCAAACAGTCTAAAGGGAGATAAAGCTACTGGCTTGGGAGGATGTGGGGTTGTAGAGGATGTAGTAGGAAATCCGATGTAATACAATCAAATATAAAGCTCACAGAAAAACAGACCTTGTTAGGTCTATTGCTTATAGGAACAACTAGTTCATTACAAATGTTGGCTTCTGCAAAACTGCTATTTCATTTTGGACAATGTTATTAGTTATGACTATTTTCAATTTTCCCCTTGGGCATGAAAGCCAAATGGAAACAAAACATTTTTTAATTTGGGTTAAATCTGCCTAAGCTAATGGAAAGTGTATTTCACATAAATGCTCCTCACATTCTCCTCCATGGAACTGATTTTACGGCCATGCTACCTGTCTCATGAACAGTCACTGCTGAACTGATTTTACGGCCATGCTACCTGTCTCATGAACAGTCACTGCTGCTGAGATGTCCCCACACATTGTGCTGTTATAGCTAAGACAATTTAATTTTGGACCTCCTCCAAACAAGAATTAAACATTTCTAAATGGAATTATGTTCAAAAAATTTTGTTCCAGGAAAGAGGTTCTGTGCTTTGTCATTTCTTCCCAATTAGGATAACAAACCTGAATCAAAATATTAGAATTTTATATGGGAGAAGAAATCCAATTTCTGAATTTGTCTAGCTATGATTATATAGTTACTTAAAAATCACATCTTTGTATCTGCCTATTTATAATTTCATAGCCTACATCATCCTCTTCAAATAAATCTCTTTATAATAATTAATGAATGATGCCATCTTACAAGTGAGGAAATATCAAGAAATCTGTTTCTGATGCAAACTCATTGAAATCTTTGGAAATTCTCTTTGACTTCAGTGGCCTTTGGACCATGTCCCTGGTGTGTTTATCTAGTTTGAAATGTTCCCAGGGTTGTGCCGCCCTGAATGAGAAATAAAGTAATTCAATTCCAGATATTATGTAGCTTAGCAGAAAGGAAAAAAAAAAAAAACCGAGGTCATGGTGTGGTTATGAATTTTTTGTTCTTTTTTGCTGCTTTTTCTCAGTGTGGAAGTAGGTAAAGCTTTCATCTCTTCTGGGCTAGCACTTATGTGGATTAGTTAATAGGAAGAATTTCATTTAATAAGTTCAATTAATTTTGCCTCATTAGAAATTCATGCAAATTGTCAAGTTCTAAATCCTCCCAAGATTGCCCTGTTTTTTTGAGAAGTGCATAGGAAGGTTTTATACATAGACTGTTGGGTTCAGCTAATTACATTAAGAGCTAATACGATTTCCTTGTTTATGCTGTTTGTACAGGAAGATGATTGTCTAATCCTTTAAGTAGTACATTTAATTTTGGTTTCTATTTCAAGTCTTTAAATTGTGTTAACTACTTCTAATTCTCAAGGTAAACGTAGTTTAAATCTTAAATGTTTACTTCTGAGTAGCTTCCAGGATGAAGCTGCTCTGGTTTCATTTCAGACAAGGAACATCATTTCATGCCCATTGGTTCTAAACTGGAGGGCAATGGTGGAAGCAGGGGAGAGGGAACAAGAAAACTACATTTCTAAAGCAAGTTCAGGACTTCATCTGCAAAATTGTCACACAGTGGCTGGCTAAATTGTTCATGGCTACGCTGCAGTCATTATCAGTAATTATCTGTCTGTCTGTCACATATGTCTAATCTGGCCATCCATCTCTATCTAAGTATGTTAAATTTGCACTTGGAAGTACATAATGAAATTATACTTGGCCTAGCAAATCTGTGTACATTAATTAAATTTCCTCTCTTTGGAAGTTATGTTTCTGTTGTATCTTTGAAATAATAGTGGAGGGAAAAAAAGAGTCTAAAAAGTCTTGAGAAGCAGATAAATAAACGTTACTGCCTAAAAATGCATGCAGATAGCATTGTTGGGCTAGACTTCCTTCTGTTTTTCTAGTTTTCATTAAACAATAAAAATGAAATAAAATTAGGGATGCTTATAATTGTCAATATTGAAGCCCTGGAGCTTTGGTGGGAGTTAAACCCCCCTTTTTGTTCTCAACATCATGTAGTTCACCATTGACCCTTATTCAGATTCTATGCATACATCATAAAGATTTGTGTTGCAATACAGTAAATGTGATGTCTCAAGGTATCATAACCCAAGAGGCAGTAATATTCCATTTTCTATGACATTTCCCATAGGTCTTCTCTAGAACAACTTTCAGCCCATGATCCATTATTTCTAGGCAATTCATGAAAGGTGACGTTAAAAACAAGTTCTTAGTATTTCTCCAGAAATCTACCTAATCCAGAAATCTGAATCTCCCCTGGAAAATTTGTAGGAAGTCTAAAAAAACCACCCTGAAATCCATTAGTTTTTACTATTGCCTAAGCATGAGTCTCAAGTGCAGATATACCTACCACACACTAGATAACATACTACTTCCAGATATTGATAATGGAGACATCTATACCTGAGCTAGCTGAGGATGTACTTTTAGGACATGCTGTAAGGAGAGAGACATGTAAACAGAGAGATTAGACTTCAGGTATCAGTTATGTCTTAAGAGGAGTTCAGTTAAATAATTTCCTTTATTTCTGTTTCTACAGAAGAGAACTGGTGATGCCTCTTCTCTTTCCTTTATCTTGCATGCCTATTTAGGTGATAGACTCTTCATATCAAAGACATATTCTAGGTTGGACATCAATCCTTTAACTTAGTTACACCTAGAATCATAGTGTATCTCGAGTTAGAAGGGACCCATAAGGATCATCAAGTCCATGATCCATGGAGTCCACCTATATACTCTTTCTTCATTATGGGTACAGGAATCACCCTGAAGGTCATATCCTTCGTGGCTTAAATCAAGGTTTTTCAGTCCTCTACAAATTATTGAATTCTCATGGGAATTCTCTTGTCTTAATCAAGAGAAGATTCAAGTGAATAAACATGATGCTAATTTTTGAAGGAGAGTGCAGAAGTTACCATGGGATTCCCATTAGAATCTGTGCTGGGACTTCCACTATTTAACAATTTCATAAGTGATCTGGAAAAGTGAATGAATAATGTTGGGGCAAAATTTGCTGACAATGAAACATTTGGACAAACAAAGCTAAGGTAGCTAAAACTGGAGCAGAACAGAAGGAACTATAGAGTATCTCATGATACTGAGTGAGACAATGACAAAACAGCCAGCGAAAGCCAATAGAAAACGCACCTGGGAACACTAATTCTAGCTGTATATATTTAGCGATGGGCTCAGCAGGCAGCTTCTGACAAATTATCTTGGCTGTCGCAAATCTGAGTGCCTTAAGCCTGCCCCCAGCTAATCATATCCACCTCCTTATTTCTGTCAGTCTAAACCCCTATGTTTTCTTGTTTAATGGTAGAGGTTTTGTGATATTTTTTAACTTCCAAGTATTTCATAGACCTGGGTCAGAGCACAGAAAGAATAATAATTAAGGCAGCAAAACCAAGAAGAGGTAACTTCTAGTATGGGTGAAACAAAGCGCATGGAAAGAGGTCATGAAAGGAGTAACAAAATAGATTTGCTGAAATGAAAATTGTTCATAGCTCAGCAAAAAAATTATGGTGTATGTGTGAACATTTCCCTGAAAACATCAGATTGGTGATGAAAACAATGGAGTAATTATTAAGAAAACCATGGAGAAGTAAACAGAAAACCCTATTAAGATGCTGCATAAATCTATGGTACACCATCATCCTGACTCCCGAGAGGAGCTCTTCTCATTCTGTGCCAAAAAAGGGGCACGCTCAGAAGGGCACAAAACAGAATGGCAACTTTATCAGGAAAGTTAGAATGACAACCATGCAAGGAGACAGTAAAGAGCATGGAAATTTTCAGCTTCCGAGACAGATAACAGGGTTCATGGGTATACAGTCAATTCTCAAAAATCACAGATTATGTAAAGACAGTGAAAAAGAGATGATGAGTTGCTGTTTTCCACAGTCTAAGAGCAGAGGACGCACAGTATTATTATTGGGTGTCAGAGCTTATAAAACTCGGAACAGAAGAACATTTCCCAACAACACGTAACTAAATTGTGGACCTTGCTGACACAGTATTTTGTAGATGGTCAAAGTATTGATGGATTAAAGTAGAAGTTAAATAAGATATAGCTTCACTGGTACCTGTTGAATTCTTTAATTGGGATATAACCTCTATTTCAGTGTTATCAGAAACTAGAGGGGTATATCGCAAATTTTATCAAAAGCATCCAGCATCATCTGCTGTTAGCTATCAAGAAAGAGACTGGCTGGGACTTTGCCTGACCTAATGCGGCTATTCTTATGTTGTGTTCTTTTTCTTATACCAGTACTGGAATTACATTAGTCAGTACTGCACTATATTCACAGAATATTGAGAATATCTGGGTCACAGTGGTAAGATGGGTCATTATTTATCCGTATCATGTCATGTAAACTAAAGACACTGCATTATAATTATCGAAGTGTTTTATAGAATTGTCACTGTCGCCATCATCAGAACATGCCGTGGACATTTATTGTCTGTTGAAAGAAAGAATGATATCTATATTTGATGTTTTAGCCAGTGAGGAGTTTTCATATTATCACTTTTTCAGAGGGCGAAACAGAAATAGGAAAACAAAAATTTCTCATTAACTCCATTTCCCATCAGTAAAAACAGATGAAACAATTGTGAGCTAGTATTAGGAAATGCTATTCAGAGCCAGTTTAGATTGTTGCACCTTTGCTAATGATTTCCTGGCTGAGATAATGAATCACACCTTGATATTCTTACATCTTTTTCTTACACAAACACAAAGCTGCAAGAAACTGGGATGATGCCAACCCACTCATCTCACTTGTAAGTCATTCTTTACCTGCCATAGAAAAAAAGGAGCTATAGCAGACTTTTTTCTCTGCCAGTCCTTGGAGGGAACTCAGCCTTACAGGTGCAAAAACTACCGGATGCAATTCTCTTCTCTGCCCAGTCCAAGAATGAATTAAAACCATATTAGTTTGATGTTTTTTAACCTGATCATTTCCATTACAGTGATGGACAGCAGAAAGCAGAGTAAACAGAAATGTGCTCATCTTCACAGAGGATCAGGCTGCCAAAGCTCAGGCCCTGAGTTGTACTGCTAGACTACAGAGGAGACAAAGGAAGCCTTTGGCTCATACTTGCTATAGCTCACCAGCAAGGGAGAGTTGACTTTCAAGCTCCTGTCTCTGCCTCTGATAATCGTATTATAAAATCAGCATTTTGATGAGCCAGTTTCTTGCAAAAGATAACACAGACAATTTACGTCTTTGTAATCCTTTCAGGACACAGCGTAACACAGCTGAAATGCACTAGCCTATATTAAAAAGGCAGAATAACGGATGCAGTAATTCAAGAGGTTACCTGGGCGTATTACAGTTGTAATGTGTCTTATCAAGGACTTTGCACATTTACCTTTATTTCCAAACTTTTTTGGACATGTAGTTAAAAAATATCTTAGACTGGTCTTGAAACTCAGCATAAACAGTTCAGCTGGAATTTATCAACATTCTTTTTTCATATTCTTTTTAAATGGGCAAAAAATTCCCCTCATTTACACTTGAGTATTGTCTTGTAACCTCCAGATACAGAATTTTCACTTTGGTATTTAAATTATAAAAAATTGTGTTGCATTGTCGTGGTTTAACCCCAGCCAGCAACTCAGCACCACGCAGCCGCTCACTCGCTCCCCCCACCCAGCGGGATGGGGGAGAGAATCGGAAAAAAAATAAAGTAAAGCTCGTGGGTTGAGATAAGAACAGTTTAATAGAACAGAAA
>JAVKLA010000093.1:29725164-29737255 GCA_034782735.1 Sagittarius serpentarius | reverse complement strand
TCTCATACTGAACTGAAAACACAGCGCTGTACCAGCTACTAGGAAGACAATTAACTATCCCAGCCGAAACCAGGACATGCATTTGTATGTAAATCATAAATTTGTAGCTGAAAAATATGGTGCCTAGTTTGCAAATTCAGCTCAGTAACTGCTTAAATTCAGACTGTACTTTAAGTTGACTGCTTTCTACTTACTACTTACATCACTAGCACGAATATTGATGCAGAAAGGGAATTTCTCAGAACTACTTGAGCAATTGTTACAATTTTTCATCACTAAAATTATATCCAAAGATAGTTTTCATTATCAACAATTTCCAAAGACATTTTCTTTCACATAAAGATTGGTTTTGAAATGAAGGGAAGAAGAAGAATTGTTGTGAGGGTTTTGATTGAAACTAGAAAATTTTTAGCTAAAAAGTTGATTTATTGGAAAAGCAATAATCTGTTTTGTTAAAAAGACATTTTTCTTCAAAATCACTATGTTTTTATTGATCTGCCTCAGTGGTTATATACCATATTTCAATTCAGGGAAATGGACTCTATAACACATCATTACTTCAGGCGTGTGATATCTCTCCTGAACACAGGAAACAGATTGATAAGGTTAGCTCCTCACATTCCAATGATTAACAAAGTTTCTGGCAACCCTTCCTCAATATCTGAAGGGCAAAATAAATAAAGAAAAATTAAGAGGCAGACAGAAGTCATGTCTGGATTGAAGACTGCTGATGAAAAAAGGCTTGTGCTTCATTTGAATACATTTTCCTTGCAGACTTGTCCCTCAGTGACAGTCCTGTCTTAGTGTAAAGATAGCAGGTTATAATTTTCAAGTGAAATTAGACTGGATATGTACTCTAGATTTTAGTATGTTGCACATATGCTTAGATAAAATATATTATATTTGTCGGCTTGAAAAAGCTGTAGAACTATAATAATCAAGAAGCTATCTATCCATCTGAATTGCTAATAAAAATTAAAATTCATCTGGTCATAGAAAATCGTTGGTATCTCAACAGGTTGCTACAAAAATATAAGCCTTTTTACCTTTATTTGCAGGAACATTCCTGTGATTTCAGAAGGACTCATTGCCACAGCTAGTAAGTACTACACATGTTCTGGTTATGGCCTCACGCTCAGGATAAAATGTTGCCCAGAATCAGATACACTGATGCTCTTAAGGCTAAAAGGAGTCCTCTAACCTGTGTAATAACAGCACCCATGTCGGAATCAAGTCTGAGGGACTGACTGTGATTTAGCCGCCCACAGACAGCGGCTTTTTGCAACACCAGGAAGAATTTCTCTTCTGCAGAAGTCAGCTGAAAATGGTAAATTTACCCCTGTCAGACTTGATGCCTATCTGAAAGCCCAATTATTTGCAAATGCCTGTATTTGCTGGTGGATAATGCTCAGGCAGAGAGGGCCATGGGGATGAGCACTCCATAGCTGTAGCAAGGGTCTCATCTCCGGCCTTCATCCTCAGGAGCCAGAAAACCTGCATGGTCCCACACAGTAAGGACACAGGAACACACTTTTATTCTGGGAAGTGGCAAAGTCTAAAGCCTTCTCTCAAAGAAGTGAATGACCTGCTAAAAGCAACGTTAACCTTGAAATTTTGCTTGCCCTGTCAGGGCTCTGGTCTCTGTAACCTATTCACTCCCAGGAAGACTCGTGACCGAACTGAGCAGACTAGTGCTTCTCTGACTGCAGAAATCATGACAGTGCCACGACCCTACTTAAGGGAAGAGCAACTGTATAAAAGGGGGATCAGTTAAGCACAAATTCTGGCTCAGACTTGGGCTGGGCATGCAGGACAGATGTACCTTTTCCATAAAACTATTCAGGCAGCCTCTAGCCTCAGTGCCTGGGCTGAGTGACTGCCTGGTTCATCCTCATAAAACTGTGGATGAACACAGTCCCAGACAAAGCTAAGATTCAGGTAATCAGGAGATCCAAATTCTCCACATGCTTCACAATTGCAATCAAAGTTACTTATTGAACAGCGCTGGAGATTCAAGACCTCTTTCTACCCACTGAGCATAGCATGTACAGACACCATTGCTACTAGCCTCTAATTGACACAGCATAATCAAGAACCAATTTTACTGAAACCATCTGAAAACAGTCATTTGTGTTTCAGAAGAGGGTTTAAAGCCACACAGACTTTCAAAGGACCTTGTAGGAAACCCTATATTAAAAATACTGTTGGTAGATTCATAGTAGGCAACAGTCTTTATCCTAGAAGTCTAAATAAAGATGGGAATACACATGTATATGCATATACACACACATATATATGGAGATAAATATATACACATAAATGTATACATAGGCACATGCACAAGTGTACACACATTACTTCTGCTTGATACTTGAGAAACCAGCGAGCTGAGGGACCACAAAGTTTAACCTAATCCAAATCAGCAGAGACAGGTAAGGAACCCTGCTTTTCTCCTGGGTCCTGAGTTGATGAACCATAAAATGATTCAGCGAGGTCACTCCCCCAGCTATGTTCTGTCCCCAGGGAGCTGATACTAGATGGGCTGCAATTCCAAGCAAGGCCTTGCCACGCACTTATCCAGCCTGCCTCCCTACCCCTTTGGGGATCGCCATCCCACACAGTAGCTGAACAGCCTTCCCTGACTGTCAGTTTTGTGCCCTGGATCACAGAGATCCAGGCATTTATTTTCTTTTTCTAGTCGCCACAGCAGATAATTACATTAAATCAGCATCAGCTGTAGAGTTTCATATTCTGGCACATCCTGGTGTGCCAATAGTTACAATCTGAGACCACTGCCTCAGCGTGTCTTTCAGTAAGACTAAATCATTCCTGACAAATAGATGCCTGCAGTAGCTGATGAAAAATGGATGGGCTTCCCTGACATAGGCAGGGTTTCAGAGAAGGAACTTATTGACTGGCTTGCAGAATTTCTTTCCTGGTTGAGGATTCTGGGGTGCAGTGCATTAATGCTGAGTGCTTCACTCATCACCTTACTAGTTTTCTTATTCAACTTTATTCAATTTCCCCTGTCTCTCCTTCCTTCTCTTTTATTCTACCCTCAATTTCTGGTATCAGAATGTCTGAGAGTCAAAATTCAACTTTTTCTTCCATCTCTCAAGTCTTCAGGAGGTTGAGACCTGCCCAGCCAGAATATTTTCAAAATACACTGGTGCCAACAAGTCTCAACCAAATATATTCCTCCCTGGCTGTGCTGCAAGTAACTTCATCCCTCCCCCCATTTTGTGTGATTTTCATGAAAGTCATCAACCGGAGCTATCTGAGAAGGTCATTTTCCACATAGAATGAGGAAAATATTAGGTGACAGAAGAGAAGGAATGTAATGTTTCATGAATGCAGACTTCCCTTTCTGTCTGAAAATTATCCCCCCAAAATAGACATACTAGAATCTCCACCATTTTGCCCCCCTTGTGAAGGCATCATGATGTTTGTTGATTTGCTCCGAATGCTAGTCAAATAAAACATTATGTGTTCTGCAGAGCTAAAAATGAAAAAAATACCCTCCTCCCATAAAAAAAACACCAGCAAAGCCTGACATGAAGTGAGCTTAAATTCTTTGTTCTGTAATTGCTCTGACTTTATACTTTCCACAGGACATGTCATTATCACATACTGCCCATCGACCAACATAGTGGGAGTTGAATCCATGGGGAAAATGTCCCTTTTAGGAAGGGTAGTGCCCAGTTTCGTTATTTCCACACCTGCAGAGAACAGTTACAATTCTCTGTAGTGCCTTTTTTATGATATAGATGACAAGAAAGAACACTGATTTTGAGTAGTGCTTGCAGGCAGTCAATACTAGTGATGAAGCCTTTGAAAATCAGGTTCACTGCTTGTACCACTGAGCTACAGTCTATGGGGAAATTAATGGCCTTTCTACACTCTTAAATCTGAGTAAAACAGGGGTCCATTTCTGCCCACTGCAAACAAAAAAAGAGAAAATAAAACCCAGTCCACAAAAACATTATTTCTGTAGAAAAGGAGACTCATACGAGGAAGAACAGTCCTGTGGTTTGAGCAGTAGCCTGGGTTTGTGAGACAAGCACAAGCTCTCCAAACTGATCCTATGATCTTAGGTGACTGGGACTGTCAGATGTATTTAGATACTTCATACCACTGTTTTAAGGACACCAAAGTATCTGGTGCCTCTGGACATGATTCTTCAGGTACGTTTACATTGTCAAATTAAAGTAGTCTTGATTTAGCCCCAAATTCTCTTCCCCCAAATGCTCACCATGCACAGGGGTTGGACCATCTCTTTCAAAGACAGAACCCAAAGCACCATGTGGTCCTCAGTCTTGCTGCTCAGAAGAGTTACAGCAGGGAGGCAGTAACACCAAAAAGACCCTCCTACAGCAGATGCATGTTGAAGCCTCCCCAAGGCTTGCAGAAATGCTTTGTCCCAACCAGAGCCATCCTTCAAGCAGTCCTACTGCAAGAGGGCCTTCAAAAGACTTTGCCTTGCTAAAGCACCCATACACAAACGTCACAAAGGTGAAGCTTGAGGTGAACGTGCATCAAGGGGACACCACCAGCAGACAGGCTGTAGCTTTGTGCGGGAAAGCAAACATGCCCTATATCCAGGTCTTGGAAGATCATGTTCCCCCGCCTGCAGTATTTTACAGGCGCTATGGGCTGGAAAAGGAAAGGCAGCAGATGTGTTTTTGTTAGGCATGAAAAATGAAGTGCTTTAAGGGTGTAAAGGAAGGAACAGCTGCTCGTGTCCATGGGAAGGGTACGGTGGTCTTGATTCCACTGAGGTAGTTTGTGGCAGGAAATGTCAGCATGGCTGGGCAGAGTGGCAAAGAAAGGCAGAAAGATGCCATAAACTGTCAAAATGGGACAGGTGTTACACCACAGTAGCCCTGTGACTTTGGACGCACACAACCAAGGCCTCATGAACAATGCCTTGGATGTGTTCCTTCTGCCTGTCTCAAAGGAGTTGTGTGAAAATGTATGCATGTTAAGGGTGCCAAGATACACACACAGATGACACATATATATACACAGGTTGTTTCCTTATTTGAAAGGAGTGTGTAATTCTTGAGAGGAGTGCACTTCTAAGTGACTTAAATACAAGTTTCAATTATTCCTATTTCTATCTTGCAGTTTCCTCAAGAAGCCTTTCAAAAAAACCCATACAGGTCATAGCTGAACTGGAGTCTTGCAACTCAAACTGTACTTCAGCTTTGGTTGACTGGAAATAAGTCTAATCCAATTGCTTGCCAGCCTTCACTGGAATAATAATACTGAACAAATAATCCCACAGGCAGTACCACATCGCTTTTCCTGCCAATCTCAATTTTAACTTGATTGTTTCTTAATGCCCTAGGCAATGTCAGAGACACTCAGGACAATATGTTGCCAAGAGGCATGAGTTGAAGAAGAATAGTCCGAACTATTACTTTTAGTCCTAGTTTATATGTACCTGTAAATACTAGTTTTAAACCATAGCCAGATACCTGTGGGGAGATTTAAGAAGATTCTTATTTCCCTATGCTAAGCAGTTAATGCGCAAGGTAGGAGAAAGACAGACAGGCAGACAGACAAAGACAAAAAGAGAGAAAAACCATGAAAAATTAAGGGTTGTCTAATGTTTTGGGTCTCTTTCACCTCTGTTCTTATTATCTAAATGAATAGATTTTGCCTGACATTTATCTTATGGTCTCGATTCTTTCTTGATCCTGAGAAATACTTAGCACATTTGAAAGGGCCACATGAGCTGTCTGCCAAGCCAAAACCAAAGACCAATAGGGTACTATAGCCAGAGGACAAAATATGGCAGCTGAGACCTTTTTCCTCCTCCTCAGAGGATTTCTCACTTGTAGTAGTGAACTACATTGTACAAGGAGGGAAAGTTTGGTTTAACACCAAAAACCTCACACAATCGTTTTTCTTCACGGTGTCAGCAGTTGTGAATTCAGCTGTGAAGGAGCACCAGTGAAACAGCTCGTTTCACTTGTTGAGTCCAGAATGAAAGAAGTAAGAAAAAACTTCAGTCTTTTTTATATTGTGTATGCAAAAAAAAGGAAAACTTTGTGAATTACTCTTATATCCTGGACTAGATAGCAATCTCTATACAACAGCATAGATAGGTAGCTTGATACTTCCTAGGATTGTGTTTGACTGTTTAATGTGCAGCACCACTTTGGTTAACAGTCATACTTGACTCGAGTGTATTCGTATCCTCCTGTGTTGTTTCCAGCTGACAATTTCAATATTTTTCCCATTCTTATTTTCTAAATACGTACATTTTATATGTATTCTTTAATACATTTCATATTCTTGATTCCATCCCAACATTAAGACTCTAGTCCTCAAATTCTTTCTGTAAGATAACCTTATTATCAGTGTTAACAATACTTTCCATCTTCGTTTCATCAGCATATTGGCCTAAGAAGTGGGAGTGCATTAATACAAGGTTATTATTGAAATATTAGGTACAATCACTTAAAAAATGTGTCTTTTATGAACTGTATTAGTCGCCTTTTTCAAGCTTCATATACCTTCTTTTAACACTGCTTGTTATCTTCTGATTTCCTATTCCTCCATCATAATATTCCTTTTTTAATCTTCCCTTTTTCTTTTTCTTCTGTATTTTTTTTCCCTGTTTGGAACCTACACAATGCTTTTTTTAAGACAAGAACACCTGTCTTTCCTAGAAGGGAAATTCCCTTATCAAATACAGTTATTGAGTTAGTCTTGTGTGATCTACCTTTGGGAAACTCATATTTTACTTGATCCCATTTTTCAGCTCCTTTGACATCTTGAATTACTCTGTCTACCAAAGCATTTTAAACATTTGAAGGCTACAAAGAACTGACAAATGGGCCTGCATCATCATTTCCCACTATTTGTTCTTCTCCAGTCTTACACTACCACCTCCTAACACAACAGACTAATGAAAATAACTTTCTATAAATTAAAATACCTTGGAAAAACTAGTCTCATTCACGGCCACTTCCATGTGGAATGATACAGTGATGTTTCCCTGTTTTGAACCCAATCAAATGGAACTTACCCCAAGAAAGAATGATCGAACCTATCAACACAAGAAACTTTGCATCTAAATTACTGAATTTTCGTATCTTGTTTTTAACTGATGTATCAGACAGTTGAAATAAATCTTTAAAGTACTAGAGAGCTTGAGGGTTTATTAGATTAATCTGAGAAAAGGAACAAGTACAATGTGCACTATGCAATGTCTTTCAACCTCATTGCCTGCCTATTAGGCTGCAAGAAAAGAATATTTAACTGCCTGTTTATTAACCGATTGTCAAAGAGGCCTGATTATTTCAAGGAGATAGCTTTGCACAAGAAAGACTAAGATGAACTGAAGAGTAACAAAATGATTGATGCATTTCCTTTTGGGGAGGGGAGAGAATAAAATAAAATAATGAAACATAAATGTGTCAGATCCATTTATACAGGATTGATATTTAATGTAGCTCCTTTTGAAGTTGAAATTAAATTTTCTTAAGAGGTATTATTAAAAGGGAGATGGGATGTAACCTTCCATCAAGATACCATTATTTTAATACATCTTGAAAAAAATGAACTTTTTTCCTGAAGTGTGCTAGTAAATTGATTTATGCAGATCTAAGCAGTAATTAGGAAATGTGCTTATCTAGACACCTTCTGTTTCTATTGATCCTACACGTTATTCTGATGAAAAGCTCATAATTCATAGCATTCTTGATGTTTAGAATTGTTGGAATTATTTATAACTTGCAGTCCAAGGGGGCTGCTAACGAAATGGAATTTGAAACTGATTTGCAATGCACCAAACTGTCTGTTTTCAGGCCCTGAGCACAGATAGTTATAGCATTCTGCTTTGCAACCCACAAGTGGAGAACACAGCACCACTGTGAGAAAAACAAAACCAGTGTGAGAAAGGGAGGTACCAGTCTTTCCAAGGGCTTCGGGTCACGAAAACGGATAAAGGCAGGAGATTAAGAAGCTTCTAGAACTGTTGCAATAGACAAAACAAGTGTTTTGGTGAATGCTAGGAAAAGAAACTTGATTAAGTCTGTCCTAATGCTCATCTGCTAGGGACAGTTACCTCTTTCAACAACCTGTGATGTTTTAATTTCTTCAGAGATTTTCTATGAGCCAAACCATCTGTTGAAGTTGCAACTGCTCCTACAGTTAGAAATTGCTCGGGAAAAAAATAATAGCCATTCCTTCTCTGAGCAGCGAGGACTGAACTGAAGGCTTCCAGTCCTTATCACAATACTTGCTCCAAAAATACCTTCTCACGGGGTCATCGTGGGGGAAGATCCCAAGTGTCAGTCCTGAGAGCTTTTTCCTACTGCTCTGCTGTCACCTGAAACCCACACAGGAGGCTGTGCAGAGGGGGCAGCTTCCCCTGTGTGGGTTTGCAGGGAGGGACGAGTGTGGGGAAAGACAAGGGAAAGAAAATAGACAAAAAGTGAGAGGGCAAGTGATTTTGTGAACAGCCGATATTGCTCTGACCACAGCCTGGTCCGGGGGTATGCGAAACAGGCGTAAAGTGTCAGAGCATTTGGCTGTTCCTTGTGGTGTTACTGGTATTTGACTGTGCCTACATGTGCTTTTCGTGGGGATAAACACCACTATTTGTGGCCCTGCTGTCCCAGTATTGACTTCAGGGGCTAACTGACATTTCTTTATCCCTTCACCCCATCAGGGACAAATCTTGCCATAGACTCTTTGGCAAATTTTATATCTGCAGCAAGTTCATGTACTATGACAATTAGAAAACAGAGGGGCATTTATGCTAAACACATTGCTCCCTTACCAGATAGCAGTGACAGCAGATCTAGTCCACAGAAGGAACATTCCTAGAGACACAACTACGGCAACACAACCTGACAGCCATCAGAGTCATTATCATTTGTCATTATGGTACCAGCTAATAGCTTCAAGGACATCTCAAAACTCCCTTTAATGGCAGATTTCTAGTCCCATAGCGGAAAGAAAGCTGATCTAAATTACCATGGAGACTGTACTTGGAAATTCCTGGTCCACATCTAAACACAGTGATGCACAAAACAAAATTTTTATTTTCCTGCCATTATTACCCCTTTGAATGCTACACTGGGTTAGGATGAGGACATTTTTCCTCATCCAGACGGGCTTCTCAAATGTCTTTGGTAGACCTTCCATTAATGTGCATCTTGGTGCTATCCAGAATAAAACGATCATCTGCCACAGGCGCTGTGAAACAAAATTGCAAGCCACAGATGACCCAGAGGCTGTAAATTACCCACCTCTCAATTAAGTAGAACAAAACAGGGCATATCCAGGGAGCTGTCGTAAACACATGATGCCACAATGAGCACTCTGTCCATAATCAAACACAGCACAAGGATATTCTAAAACAATTCTATAACGAAGAGCATAAACAGGAACACAACTAATTATAAATACTAAACAGACTCATAGCATTTTTTAAAATCCAATAGAACTTCTTACACTGAAGCCAAATGACATCCTTATTGGCACTGATCTTCACATTTGAAGATCACGCTAGATCTTAATAGAATTAGGAAATTGCAACTGCTCAGCAAAAACAAAAGGAATGAAGCCCACTAATAGGCATGAATCCCAAGAGTCACTCACATTTCTGTTCAGTGTGTTGTCACACAGTCCATCCAATCAGGTGTTAGGCATGGCATTTACAACAGGAATTTAAATTCTAAAGTAGTCAAAATTGCCTTTATTTAAATTCAGTTATTCTTTGTTGGAAAGAACTGACCATCAACATCAGAATTTTCCTTAGATGTGAACATATAGCTGAAATGTCATTTAGGAAAAAAATTGGAACAAAAGGGATTATACTGTTCTTTGTCTCATAATGACTTCTTCTAACTCTATTTTTAGAAAACAGACATTCAAATAAAAAGAACAAAAGAAACAAAATATGTTCAAATAATTCTAAAAACTTAAGCTGAGACTGCCTTTCACTATCAATCTCCTGGGGCTTTCAGATTCATTTTACAGAATAATTAAATGCTACACTGACTTTATCCCTGAAATTGTTTTGTGGAGCTCCTCCTTCTTACATTGACCAGTTATTTCTAATCCTGTGTTTGATCTGCCTGGTTTGCAAGCCCCAAAGTACAAACCTACTCTTATTCAATGCTAATCCCAAAATAATACACTCAGCCACCCAAAATAATACACCCAGGGCTGACTAATTAAAGCCCAGCACTGAAGGGAGTAGCCAGACGTTGACCTGGAACATGGCTTGCACCTAGAGGGGCTGGAACAAGATGGTCTTGGGCTGTAGAAAGCCTATATTTTACCATTAATATATTTCATACTTCTGTCTCTGCTTTTCTCCTGAATTTAGGCACAGTCTGCATTTGTCACATCTTTAGCCAAAAAGGACTTCATTCTGTAAGGCACAAGGAAGTCGGAGGTGAGAATACAAATTGGAGGCATCAGGCCCTGACCTCAATGACCAAGAAACTCAGGGTGTTGTGTGGAAGAAACATTGACTATGTTTACAAAGTCAATTATGTTAGTTATTGCATTAGGATTAATTTACTTTTCCAATATAACTTTTTTTCCTATCCTTGTCTCCCTTCCAAAGACACCATAATAGGAGTCTTTGGAACGTGGAGATCAACTTAAGTCAACTCAGGTTCCCTCAACAACTTAACCAGAAACATGGTCTCAACTTCCAATAACACTTTTTTCATCCTGTTTCAGCTTCTGACTCATTTCGTTTCCAGATACAACCTTTCTCTAGTGTTTCTGTTCCTGGTCACAGTGTTTGCAAACGCCTGGAAAATGAAATGGACAGTGAGCTCATCTCTGACGTTGATCCAGTCAGCTGTGCTACTAGCTGTCCTTGCCTATGTGGGCTTTTTTTTTTTTTGGGGGGGGTGGGGGGTGGGAAGGAGGGGATGTTTTTGAGCAACGTGATTCTACAAAAGCTCAGCCAGGAACACGGAAATTAGAAGATTCACTCTGATAACAAGGAAGCAAATTAAAGGGTGAGCACTGCAGACTGAGCCAGAGACTGGGAAAGTTGATGAGAACTGCTCTTCCATGGCCTACTGCTTTCTGCATTTTGTATTAGGTCACGAATGATCTTCAGTTGATGTTGGTTGAGTGGTAAAATAAAATATCTACTGAGCTTTAGAGCCAAACTACATGGCACTGATTATTTTAATGGATCCTGTACCTTACGTGTCATAGGGAATCAGCAAAGAAAGAAAGGAAAAACCTAACTTAGTGAAGTACAGGAAATCTTTTTCACAAGGACAGCTGTAAACAGGCTTGAGGTTGCAGGTCTAGGGCCAGTGTGGCCCTACAAGCTTTGGCATAACATCCCAAGGAAGTGATTTGTAAGATGTCATCTAAGGAGAGGGAAAATTCTCACAGAGCTTAGAAAGTTTTCATTAGAGCTCAGCCCTTAGGACAATTAGATCTCAGAGCACCCCGGGGGGCTGCTGCCAATACAGGCTTGATTTGCTGTCCATCATCAGCTTGCTGTATTTTCTTGGAAACTGTTCCTTTCAGGCTAACTCATTATTTTACAATATATCCTGAGGTGACATGCATCTACTGTGAGGGCAACAAAGAAAGGATATTGTGATTGAAGAGATTTGATACAGAGTTTTGGTAAAGTATCTTTCTGAGTTTGGGGATAAAACGCTTGTATGTCAGGGGCAGAATCAAACTGGCTTTAGACCATCCTTCTTCCTATTTAATTTCTTTGGCCAGAGGGGAATGGCCAGCTTTGAGGGATCTGTTTCAATTTGGCCATTACAACCTGGCTACTGAATACCCACCAACACACTGGTGTATAAGGACATGTCCACCTTCACCTTTCCTTGTGTTCCAAGGACAGTCCATGTGTTAAAAAGAAATGGACATGAACAGGAATACCAACACCTTGGCATTTTTAGAGGCTGGGATCTCAAACCAACTTTTGCTACTCTTTCCAGACCCTGTCTGTCTCCATGTTGTGTGGGAATTATAAGGCCATTGTCCTTTAAGCAAGTGTCGTGGTTTAACCCCAGCCAGCAACTCAGCACCACGCAGCCGCTCACTCGCTCCCCCCCCACCCAGTGGGATG
>JAVKLA010000093.1:29640551-29721731 GCA_034782735.1 Sagittarius serpentarius | reverse complement strand
CCCTGCTCACCGCAGGGGGGTTGGACTAGATGGCCTTTGATGGTCCCTTCCAGCCCAAGCCATTCTGTGATTCTATGAAAAAAGGAGGAGGAGGATATTAACGAACAGTAACTGAGGCTAACTTAGAAAGCAGTTTGCCCATCATATATTTTACAGGAAGCAGATAAGAAGAGAGGCCAGAAGACAGTAAATATTCTAGACTATTTTATTTAACTCACAGTCATGCATGTCATCCAGGTCTTCAAAAAATAACCTTAAACTATCTGGGAAATGCACTGAATGAATCTTCGGCAATTAGCCTGAGAGACCATGGAGGCAGAGGAGATCTCACAAGACTGATTAAGGGCAACTGAATAACTTTTTCAGGGAAAAGAGTTACAAATTGGTCATGATATCTTTGATAGAATCTGGAAAATCTGGAAAAAATTTGGAATAAAATATTGCACAATCTGTTTGCAAGTACCTGGAAGATAAGAAGACCTGTTGCCCTAATCTATCGAAACTGGACCGTATCAAACCAGTCTAATTTCCTCGTTTGTCAGGATTATTCTTGTTAGTGAAAAAGTAGCAGGCAGTATATTTAATATACACAGATCTTAATGAAGATTCTTTTCTCAGTATCATATGACATTCTGATCAGGGATCTAAGGAAATACAGTCAGGTTAAAATTATAAAGAGATAGATGCACAAAGAGTTTAAAACATATTTCTCAGAAAGCAGTTATGACAGGTTTGCAAACAAAACAGAAAGTGATCTGTCCCACAAGTTCCAGGTGACGCTCTTCCAAATGCCTTGAACAGAAGATAGACCGAACTTTCATGGATGCCTCCAGGCTCAGGAAGACTGAAATCCAAAATAACTTCAACCACTGGGCATCTAAGCTGAAATTAGTACAATGAAATGCAGCAAAGTCCCCCTTGTTGCAAAAGGGGTTGGTTGCTGAGCTACTAGATGCTAAATCAGCTTCTGCAGTTTCAGTTCCAAATCGTGTGTACATGTGTGTGCACCTACATTCCGACTAAGCTCATTAGCTTGGTCCTGGCCTCTGCTAAAACTCGTGGCTTGGAAACTGCTGTAAGCACTACGCCTTGGCAGTAGGTCTCACAGCTAAGATGTACACCCACACTGCAATACCGTATTTCTCTTTACTATCCAAACTTCCTACATATCTCTGTAGCTTCCCTGTCCCATGCTAGCCCCTGCAATTTTGCAAGCTAGCATCTGTTCTTGTTTTCTTACTTCTACATTTGAGCATCTTCACTTCAATCCCATTACAGAGATGCTGGAGCAACAGACCTCTTCTCACAAACTCATTACCCTAAGGTGCTTCTGCTTGAAATTGGTGCTTATGAGAGAAGAAGGATGCAGAACGGATGACTCCAGCCACAGCTTCCCTACACTGAGGCATACCAGGATACCTCCATTTTCAAACCAGAATTTATATATGGCTTCTAGTGAGGTGCACAAACAAACTAGATGCTACAGTATTTCAGTCAAATTGAAGTGATCAAACTGAAGTAGAACAATTTCTGAGTCTAAAATCTGAAGAGCCATTTTGATTCAGTGTTATCTTTCTGTATCCTCCAATGAAAAGTCTTTTCTTATTGTTTAATCTGTCTATTCAGCTCCAGCTGAAGCCCACAAGAATTTAGCTCTTCAAAGAGTAAGTATAGATTATATCCCTGTTAAGAAAGATTATATAAAATACACCATGGGTGTATGATGTGCTAAATATGACAGTTCAATAGCATAGCACACAAAGAGAAGAATATTTCTTTTTTAATTACGCAAAAAGGAGAAAATTAGCATCCAATTGCTTTGCCAGCTTCCTTAGATTCCAATTAGATCTGGTATGCTAACAAGAAACTTGTGCTAAGAACATGTCTCCTTTTTAGCGTGCACAATGTGACTTCACATCAAAAAGCAGCAGGATCTGGCAGTCAGCAGCACATTCCTACAGGGAAATATCACACATAGCTGTTTTCCACAGTGAAACACAGGCTGGAGGGACTCAATTGTCATACCGGTTGTTACCACCTATAATTACTTTTAAAGATTCATGTCCTGTAATGATCCAAGACACTCCTGTTATCTCTTTCCAGTGATTGATCCGAAACATCTGTCATCAACACCCGCATGGCTAAGAAAGCTATTTTAGTCAGGAATGATATGGAGAGCAGATACTGTCATTGAGTTACAGTATGTTACATATGCAAAATAAAAAATGTCACAAAGCAGTCTCCAGCTGAAGATTTAATGGCATCTAAATTGAAGCCAGTAGCATTTTGTTTTGCAAGGTGACAATGTAAACATGTTTGTTTACAAGCCTGCTGCTCTGCAGGTCTGATGTGGCAAAGCATCAGCAGAGGACGACAAAGTGGAACCAGTTTCTTATGCCTCCAGCCCCTGCCAAATCACTCCTGTTCTGATAGAAAAGGACAGATTCAGAACCTGCTCCCGTTTTGCTAGTTTAGATAATCTGTTAATTACTCTTCTTGCTTATTACTTCACAGAGTCCAAGCTCAAGAAATTTGATTGCATGGAGAAACTTCCCATTGACCTCAAAGCATTTGTGGGACAAGCTTTTGAACAGATCCAAAAGTCATTAACCTACACGTATTGAACTTCTTTCTTTGCTTTAATGAACAAAGCATGGCCAGGTATTTGCAACGTGTAATTAGCAAAGACAAGCTGGCTTCTCCAGATTAAATAATAACTGAAGGCCAGATCGTCAACTGAACTCATTAAAGCTATTTGGATTTGCATTACCTCAGAAGCTAGCTCTGGTACAAATTTCGGCTTCAGATTTAAACCAGGCTGACACGGCTTAGGGGAAATTGGCATTTGTTTCATTATATCCCCATTCGCCTTTTCACATTACGGAGAGAACAGGACAGAAAAATCTGGAGTTGATTGTTTCTGGCCTGGCTGAAAGGCTGGAGCAGGAAAGCTTTGCCTCGCAGGTGATTCACTGTCTGGTTTCCAATGGGCAGGTATGAATTTGATGAGTTTTTCAGTTACACAGAGATAGTCAGAAACTGCTAACTATTTGCTGCTGAGAATCAAGAGCATTTTAAAAAACTGATTGATAAAAAAAGAGAAAATAAAAAAAGCCTCCAGAAATGTGCCATTTTTGTACATATATGTTTGTTAGTGTCTGTGTGTGTGCTCATATGCATGCATTCGAAATTTTATTTCACAAAGCAAGAAATCATGAAATGATGGATGGGAAAGTTTCTTTCTAGTTCTGCTTGCTTCCTGTTAGTGTGTAGGGAAAAACAAAACAAAACAAACCCTCAAAAGGTTAGAAGACATACGTTAAAAGTGAAAATACTTTTGATTTTTTTTAAATTATTTTTTGGTTGGAAAGTATCAGTTTTACTGGGGAAAAAAAAAAGAAAAAAAATCATCGTACTTTTCCCTGGCACTGTTTCTCTCTCCTCATCTCCACTTTTAATACATCAAGTAACTTTCTTTAGAATGCTACACATCTGAAAACATAGGGAAATACTAGCTTTGATCTTTGGGGCTCCTCATAGGAACCCTGAATGACAGGCGACAGCCACACTGAAATCCACACTTGCTTTATCCATCATTCTAGGCTGCTGGAAGCAAAGAAATCCAGTTCATACAAAACTTACATAAATGAACACAATAAGACATTTTCCATTAATGTTAAAATATTGAGAAAACGTAGGACTTTAAGGTAAGGACCTCTTCTGTAATTGCTACACTAAGAAAAGTATACATTTCATATACAAATCACAGTACTGCATATTAAAAAGTAAATATCAATAAAACAGACTTCTGAAACATATATATTTTTATCAAAATTCAAGGTGTCCTGCTGCAGCAGTGTTTCCATTTTAAGCAAGTCTTCCCCAAAGCCTTGCCCGAAAAGCGTGACATCCCTCCAAGTGCCCAGCTCGCCCTGCTGTTCCAGGTCATTAGCGTGATCCCCACTGACACACCGTATGGCGCTGAACCGCTCCACTCCGAGCCACAAGCAACACCAAGCTGTTAATGATGCCCTCAGCCCAAAACATGTATTTTAATGAATGCGGTGGGAACTTTCAGTTCTCAGCACGCAGACATCACTGGCAAACAAACACTCAAGGCTGTGTGTTGCTGCTGTACCCCAGAGAGGCACATACACATTCACACATACATATTCAAAGACTAACCCATGCTAAGCTGGAATATGTTTTGGTTTATTCTGCAACTTCGAAGTGGCTGCGGAAAGCCGCCTGAAGAGGTCAGGGTAGCTTAGGAGAGAGACTGCAAACGGGTCTGACAACACGTAGTGGGGAGAGGGAGAGCTCTTCTTTTTGCTGTATTCTGGCTTTGATGTTTTAATATTTAATATTATTGTAAGGGAGCCTGAAATGCAAGGGCAGCCTTTTGTAAATATTTTTAGGCCATTGAGTCATCTCAGCTCCCTACCGCTAGGTCAAATGGTGTGGAAACCCTGTAGCAGCACAAACTTCCAGCACATTAAGCGAAAGCAATATAAGCACATCCTTTCTTCTCCTCCACTCGCTCTCTTTTTTTCCCATTCTATTTTTTTATTTCAATTTCAGCTATGAATGGACCACAGATCAACAGCCAGCAGTTAAACACCTTATGAAGGAACATAGATTAAATGAGCTATTAATGGACATACGCACAGAGGGCTGACCTCTCTGAAAACTTCAGGGTCAACATTCCACTTTACGAGACCCCACTGTTGAGGCCAGATATTCAAAACACATACGACTTTATTGAAGCAACCAGCTATACAGCAAATTTTCAAGAGTGATCGTCACCCAAAACGGACAGAAAAAGAACAGCTGCAAATTCACTTTACTGTGCACTTCACCCACGGGCAAGAAAAACATGGACTAGACAGGCACCAAAACACAGTAACGGTTTTACTCCTCTTAACTGAACTGCAGCGTTTATAGGCTGGGTACATGGAGGAGACTCTAGCCCTGTCTACGTATCTGAGGCTTCCTTTCCTCACCTTCACCACTTTTTTCCCCACTTCTTGCAAGGGCCAGTCCAGGAGTAACACTGTCCATTCCCTTCAGCGCCATTGGGGGCATTTCTGGGCAGGGTGAAAGGGTGTCAGGAGGGCTGGAGGCAGCAGCTCTGAGGTGCCAGGAGTGAGCTGCCGAACGGAGTCTGCATGGGACCTGCCTGAAGTAACATTCTGGATCATCAGCAGAAATGGGGAGACAATCAAAAAGTATGTTACCTTTCTCCACCATCTTTCCCATGTCTGCTATAAATACGAGGGAACAATCCTTCCTCCATAGCAGTGATCACGAACAATTTATTGCTGCAAGGGGAACCTGGCTTTGTATTCCCCACTGCCACTTTCTCCTGCAGCCAGGAGGAACAAATAATTCTGAGGATTAAAACGATCACAAAGCTGCTCTTCTTTCAAAGCAAAACAAGCCCAGTAAAATGGATGCATCTCGTGGCATCCGAGCTGTTGTGCCCTATAGCCAGAAGTTTCAGTTAAAGTCATCTCTATGAAAATAACGCAGATAACTTTTCCCTTCACTGATGCCGAGATATGAGGTGCACGTGAGAAGACAGAACTTCAGAGGAATCAGATTGCTTATGGGTAGTGCTGAGTGCTTTTAAAACAGGAGATTAGGGGACTTCGTACCAACTGCCGAAAGCAACTCAAGAAACAAAGGCAGTTAAAGGAGTTTATCCTCCAAGCAGGCAAAAGCAAATGAAAAGCAGTTTCAAGACAAGGTGAGCATGTAGATGCCTCCTGTCCTCCCTGACTGAGCTGAGCAGGAGAAGGAAAAAGCTGTTTTATTTGTATCAGGCATATTTATTTTCTCAGATGTTGCCGAAACACACATCTGCTCTCTTCAATAGGAACAATATCAGTAACTGTTTGGTTTTTATCATTTTCCTGTTTCTTATAGCATAATCCCCAGGGATCACAATGTTTTTCAGGATGCAGACCCACAGAAAAACGTACTTTTAGTGGTATACCTTGAACAGACACAAAGGCTTTGTTTTTTCCTGGCTCCTTCAAACAACACTGTCACACTGACTGTTCATTAGGCACAACAGAAATCCCATGTTTTATGGCTGTATCCACACTAACCAAAACAGACATACAAGAGAAGCCATTCTTCACTTGTGAAATTATCATATGCAGCTTGATAAGAAAGCTTTGTTTCCAAAAGCATGTGAAGCTAGTAGGGAACAGTGCTTGTCTTTGCCAATAAATGCTTTGTTAAACAAAATATAGTGGGAAGCTTCTGGTGAGACAGTGTGCTAATAGTCGTCTTAGGACTGTTTTACTTTTTAATGCTTTTGAGGTTGCCTAACATGCTGAAGAAAGATGGAGTCAGAGGCTACTCTCCACATGAACATTCAAGTCTCTCTAAAAGAATCAAATATCCCTGAGATTTCTGAACTGAAGATAAAAGACTGGAAAGCAAAAGGGCAAGAAAAAGATTTTCTGATAGGACGAAGACAGATTGCCATGTCTTCCTGCCATTTGGGCTCAAACTGTGTTGTCAGTGTTTGTCATTTATTTGTATTAGAGGCTTACTTAGAGATTCTTTCAGCTTAGTTTCTGTACAACCAGCAACCTGTCAGACATTAAGCAGTTGTTCACAGGATGATTGCATGATTAATATATCACGCTGTCACGGAACCATATGTCCATGTACAGTGGGCCTACAGACATAAAGAGAAGAAACAGAAGGAAGAATCAAATGTTGAAAAATTAAGTTAACAAGCATTTAACTGTAAACGAAAATTTCTAGGGATGTGTTTCACAAGATGCCCCATGCATGTATTTCCCAGGAAAGGTTTAGGTGGTCACTAGGTTAAAAATAATAAAAATAACAGAGATAGTGGGGTTCAAGAAACAGTGGACACATCGTTTCACTGAGTTTTTCACAGTGCATGAGAGAAGCCAGTAGCTGGAAAGAGTCTATAGTTGGAGAAAGCAGACAGCAGATTTGTGATGAGAAGCAGCCCTGTTTCTATTCAGTGTTGATTTCTTGCCTGAGGCACATCAGCCTTTCAGTTAGACTAATCTTGAGTTTTGCTCCCTCTTCCCATGCTCTTCAGCCCCCAGCCCAAGCACCCTCATTTTTCAGCCATGTCTCTCACCTCCTCTTGGCCACCTTTCCCCTAACCTGCTTTGCAGCAGCCACCAGCGGGATATGCTCTGCTCTCTCAGACAAACCAAGAGGACATGACTTGCCCCAGGTTGTTCAGAAGACCTCAGCACCATAGAGGGTTCATCACTATGGTCTCCAAATCTCTACATGACAGCTGCCAGGGCAGGTAAGGGCAGTCTGTGGCTAACAGGGGCCATCCGGCAGGATCCCACTTACTCATTCAGCAATAGCACTGGCACTAGGAGAAACCACACGGTACTATTCTTAGTCTCCTCAAACACCAGATAACTTTTCAGCAAGGGAGCAGCTGCTGTTCTGTGGTGGTAATCGAGTCAGGCTTATAAACAATATGGAAAGGAAGGCTTATTGGGATTTCCACACAACGGTCACAAAAATCAGTGAAAGATAAGTTGGTTTTGTTCAGTGTACCTCAATGTTCGGGTCTCATTGGAAGCAGGGAACAGCCTTCAAAATTCTGTTAAGCAGAAGCGGGATTCATGTCACCCAACACCAGAGGTTGATATGTAGACATTTGTCTGAGCGTTTCCAAGATCCATTTATAGTTAATAGGCAAATGAATCTCCTAAACTACAGCTCTTTGGGAAAAAAAACCAAAGAAAACCCACAGATGTTTCTAAGAGGCCAGACGAAGCTATGCAAGAGTCCGGAGAAGCCATTATTTTATTTCATTAACTACCAGTGAGTCTGGGGATACTAGGTCAGATGGAGATATCTGTACTGTGAACACACCGAACTGAGAGAACCCATCTGAGACTTCCTCCCACTCATGCCTTTTCTAAAAACAGGTCCTGGAATCACATCCTGGAATTTGATTTTCAGAGTTTTCAACCACCTGAACTTAATCAACATCTCTCCCCAAAACCAGCTCTGGATAGTTTGTGCTTTGACTTCTTCCTCTGGTCCAGACACAGAAGGTGAGCAGAGACTTCTGTGCTTCTTATGTTGTGACCCTCCAACAATTATGTGTAGATGTGGAAATAAACAGCTATGGATTTTATTTTTAGAGCTTTCCCTTTCACAGTCTACTAACATTTGGTCATATTTCTCGCACACAGTCATGTGTTGTTTGTATCCTTCACACACACATATATATACACACACAAAAAAACTTTTCCTCAGAGCGAGGAAGTTGAAATGCTAGTTTATTTAGAATTAAACTGAGTGTGGCTTCAAGTTCTACAAATCAAAGCTATGACAGCTTGTAATCATTGTCCCAATTTAATGAGTTAATGTCTGTACAGAGTTTTTAACATCTCGGACACTGTATAAATTGTATGTATTATTATGAATTTATCTGATTTCATGACAAGCTGTACATTTCACAGTTTCCAGTTTTGATGCATCTCTAAGGCCTTATCTGAATTTAAAAGGTTTACAAAGAAAGTGATGCTAAAAAACTCTTAGCGCTGGTGTAATTTATCCTAAAAAGAAAACAAGAAAAAGCCAACCCAAGTCAGCAGTTCTGTTCTGTTACAGAAACAGCTAATAGTACCTCTCTGAGCTCTACTGGTAAAAAGATTTTCTTGCCATTACACATGCAATATATATGCGATTTTCTTGCATACATAATTGCAAGAAATTTATTATATTTACCAGTGTAGATATAACCAAGTATTTCAAATATATTCCTTTCTGATATGTCAGAGAGTGCCCCAAAGAAACTTCCAGATCTGTAGCCGTAACGTCAGGTTACGGGATGACGGCTGGACTGACTTTTGCAGGGGATCTTTTGATCAGATGGGCACCTCGGGGGTCTCGCCATCACACTTATCCACATTTTCCTCATCAGAGCTGGTCACCAAATCACAGGTCAGACTGACCAGTTGTGTTTCTTGCTCCCAGAGAAACAAACTGGACTACAAACACACATGGTAGTATGAGGTTCACTATGCAAGTCCCAATCTGAAGCAAGAAAGATGTTACTGGTCAACGTGCTGGCAAAAATAGCATTCATATCCCTAACAAAAGAAGAAACTGAGCCAACAAATACTGAAGTGTTGAGGACTACAGATTCCATTTGCTGCACGATTCTTGCTGTTTCTCATTGCAGCACTCTCTTGCACATAGGGAAGAAATGTTTTGATACAGAGATAAAATATCTTTGTGTTCAACATTCCCCATGTCTTGGGATTCCTGCATTAGCATTTCATAATGGGGTACCCAAACTCCAAACACTGACCAAAAAAGTATACTCAAATTACTTTTATAGCCATTTTTTAAGCAAACTTTCATTTTCTGCTGCTGTCTGTAAGTAAATAAATGAATAAAATGTTGATGGTCCTTGCTAATCTGGCAGTATATTCCAGCCTTTGATCTCCATGGAGGAATGATCAGAAAAGCATATAATGTATGTCAAAGTCTGACACTGATCATCTTTGCCTTGGCTCCTTCATTGACAAGATTATGTTCATGTGGCAACCTTGATGGAGCAGCATTAAATAAGATAAGCCACTAGAGTCTCTTAGAATGCCATGACAGTACGTTTTCGTGAAGATGTGACTCAGAATATAAAGAAGCAAAAACCATATTGAAACTCATTCCAAAAATATGTTCTGGAGTTATTTACTTCCTAGTTAAGGCTAAGGATGGAGGGAAAGATATGGAAAGATTTTCTTAATCTTTCAGTCTTGGAATGTAGTTTGTTAAATATTCATCAGTGGCTGTACATTCGTATTGCATCTCGTCACTGAGCTAGGGGAATCTATTTCCAAAGCAGTGGCAGAGCTCATACATGTTCTTAGCCCCAGGCTAGTGCTCTCTGACTTTGGGGAGACAGGAATATGGACTAGTCCCATGCTTCAAGAATCCCACCTCAGTCCACCCTGTTCCAAGACTAGGACAGCACCAAGGAACAAAGAAAGATCCCTGGTTTTTTCCTTTTCATTCTTCCTTACCCCATTGAAGAAATAACAGAGTTGAACAGAAGGGCCAAGACTTCCATTGACTCTCAGAGCTCTACAACTTTAAAAATCTGAAAACTGAACAAAATGCATTTTCTCAAAGAAGAAATGAGGCTATGGCTATGTTTTAGCAGAAAGGAAGCTGCCACAGAACCTTCTATCTCTTCTATGACAGGGACCTCTGGCTCCAGTCTTCTCCAGCCCACAGAAGACCAGTATCCATTTCAGACTGCCTCCCTAGGTACAGCACCACTGCCTTTCAGCCTTCCTTCCTCCCCATTTCCCAGAGCAAAATCAATGGAATATACCTGAATCATTAAGACCTCCTGTTTCCAGGGGAGAAATCTACAGAGACAAACACTTTTCCAGATTTCCCACTCATCACTGTTATTAAAGTTACTGAAGCTTTGATGCTGCATCCTAGTTTATTCTTTGATACAGCAAGTTTAATATATACTAGGGACTCAGTAAAATTGCAGCTCCAAGTAAGTATCTCTCCAACTTGGCTTTCTCTCAGCACCTGGCAAATCAGGTATTTTGGTCCTTTGAAGTCACAATTCAGTCCATCTCTTTAGCTCCAAGACAGAGGCACAGCTAATAGATGTCACACACAAACAGTTACAGTGGCATTTCCTCTAGCGCAATGACTCTCTCAAAAGGGCAAAGGTTGTTGTTGCACAGAACTTAATTATTTTAGGTCCTGTCCCAAGACTGCATAATGAACTACACTAGAAACTAAGGACTGCCAGAAACAATCCCCTCTTCTCCTCCAGTTTTATACTCTCTGTCTCACATTATAATTTCTCTAACACAAATTCAGAGCCACATGGATGTTTTTCATTAAAAAAAAAAAAAAAAGGAAAAAGAAAGTTTTCCTTTTCCTTCAAATCACTATCAGAATAGGACAAGACATAAAATAAGTAGGAGGCTGAAAAAACAACACAGAACCAATGAGTCACATTATTCATAGGGATACTGATAGATACACAGCTATTACTGGAAAAAGCATGATACAAAGCCCTAATTGAAACAGAAATGCAGCTACTGCTGGAGTAGAACTAAGTAGAAAAGTGAATGTAAAGAGTAGCAGGAATGAAGGCATATCACTGAAACTGAGAAGGAAAGAAAAATTAGTTCTGCCATTACCCCAAATGGAAAAGCCTAGTTTGGGAAGAAGATAGTGGAGGGAGATTATCATAGTTGGAGGTGGGGAAGGATGCAGTATTACATCTGTCTGTCAGACAAACACCATTTCCTGCAGAGGCCTCCAGTTCTGCAGGCTGATATCTTAGTTCAGCAATCAGCTCAAGAGAAGAGAAACAACCTCTGAAATACCTAGATTTTCCCTTCAGTTCCTCCATAACAAGGAACAGACTCTTTCTCACTCAACTTAAACATGTGAGATGGGGTGAGAACACAGCACGAGCAATTAGCGCTACAGAACCTAAACTTTTATGGTCTGCATCTTTGCTATAGCAAAGGTAAGATTTAAAGGCTCAGAGGGTAACTTAGTCTTTTTGTTGAGGAAGAAAATAATTTTCTTGCCTGACATAATTCTTCACACAAGGCCAATCTAAATACACAGTTTTATTACCAAACCATTTACGGTTCTGAAGGAATCGGAAAGCTTACCTACCTGGAAATGATCGATATCTCCCAGTTTCAGAGTTGGAACTGATAAAACTTAAAGGTGGAAAAAGAAAAAAACACAAAAAAACAACCAAACAAGAAACTCTGAGAAAAATCTCATTAATTTGCCACCATCTGCTGCATTTATTTACCCCCCTCCCAGCCCCACCCCATTCTCTCTGGAACGCACAGGCCTCTAACCCAGGCACAGGAGACACAAATTGCAGATTACTCTTTGACCTCTGTAGACTTCAATCAATAGAATCACATGTGATCTGAAAATTATATCTCTGAGGTTTTCATGCATGTGAATGAGAGTGCAAATTCCAGTTTTATTGACAAAGCTATAATCCTTTTCCACAACCGTATCACTTCAGCTGAAACCGTATTAATATTGACATTTGACAATGGATGCATCACTAGGAGGGGGAATAGGACATGAGTTAAAATGGAGCAAATCTAATAATCAAACCAATAATGCCATAGCGCTGGGCTTCATTCTGTTATAAACTCTGTAGGTTATGCTTTGGTTTTCATGCTACTGAAATATTTTATAGCATTTTTCTTGCAACACTGAAGTGTAAAGAAATTTTACATAGCATGAAAGGGTACAAACCTAATCAAACATAGTTTATACTGTAAATGCACCCAATCGTTCTCTTAGGGTAGCACTGAGCATCAGTCAAAGTTATATTATTCGTTTATGACTTGCTGTATCGAATTCTTGAAGGCATGTTGCTTCTCTGTTCCAAAGAGCTGCTTTCACATGGAAAGAACTGCTTGTAGCGTCGACTAGGTAGGTTCAGCTAAGGACAGATTTTGCCCGTGGTTCTCAGTAGTCTATATGGGAGTCTCCACTGGAGTATGAAGACAACAAAATTGCTTGGCCGTTCTATAGGGATCATTTCTAAAGCCCAATAACAAAAAAAAAAAAAGAAAAAGAAATCAAGCTGAAGTAGCCCATCTTGAGAGCAGAGCTAGATGACATTGAGAAAGTGCAAAGTATCTTCTGCTGTTACTTAAATCATTATCGTGATCAGATATAAACCTCAGAGAGAAGAGATCCACACTGTGGGCTGAGCAGTCATAAGAAGCACTTAAAGCAAGGGATAATGTTTGAATCAATCTTCCATCTTTCTCTGGCTGCTACTGACACCTCTAACAAGCCTGGATTGATCTTTTCACTTCTTGCTCATCACATACAACTACTGGCACCTGGGTGAGAACAAACCCTAGGTCAGAAGCTCATGTAACCTGGCCTGCAATATACAGGGCTGGAGTCAGGGAATAAAAAATAGGAACTTTGCGTTATGAGGGCAACACACCAGTAACTTCCGTCATTCAGATTCAGCCCTGTGAAAAGGGTCCAGCATCACGAAAGGTGAAATGATATGATGACCGAGCAGATCCAGCCAACTCATTAGGCAATGCTCCACAGACCCTTTTTAAAAAAAAAACCAACAACCCAACCTTAATTTTCCACATTAAAAATGAATTAACGCATCACAGGAGCATATTCTCTAAAGCCCTGACATTAGTATGCATTTTAATAGCTAATTAGAACACTTTCACCTCTTACAATTGCCAGTAAATCCCAGACAGGACCTTCTTCTTGAGCTCCAAGCCAAGAGAGAAGAGAAAAGAAGGAAATGAAAATGTGCCACTATTGCAACTGTGGATGAGAGGCAGAAGTACAGATTTTCATGTTATGTTTTGCTAAGGACTCACTATGGGAATCCGACATTAATTTCAGTCCAGCAGTCTTTCAGAAGAGCTATTTCTCTTTCTGTTCTGGACTTTTGGATGTCACTCAGTCACACTAACTTTTTATTTGATTATTATTTTCAGAAACGCAAAGGCAGAAATTCAGATATGCTCAGTTTTCACAGGTCTCACTGTCTTTAACTGCACTGCAACCAGACAGGGCATTCAGAATAAGATTAGGGGGAAAAAAAAAAAAAGAAGAAAAGCCATTTCTGCTTCCTCTCACAGCATTGTCTGGCAGATTTTATGATGTCATTGGGTGATGGTGACAGTTACTTATATTCCAAGAAGACCTGAAGATCTATACAGGTGTCCATCTGCATCAGCTTTGTGGAAATTCCTGTGGCAACTCCTCTGGAAAATCTGTATGCATATATTTCACATTCCAAGAGAGGGGAGCAAAGAATATCATGTTTGCAGAGTTTACAATCAGAGTTTATTTTTACTTTTATCACTAAAGCTCTGTAGTTAGGGTAAAGCCTATTTTCCCCATGCAAAGGAACATAGACCAAATATAACAACAAAAGGTTTTAGAGAGGAGTTCCTACGATTTGACAGAACTATTGCAGTTGGGTGGCCTATGGATTCACATCTTGAAAGGAATTTCATGTATTCTTGTGGCTGCTTGTACTATCTAAACAGGTAAAAAATCAATGTATTTAAGATATCCACTTGTTGTGGTTTAACCCCAGCCAGCAACTAACCCCCCCACAGAGCCGCTCGCTCTCTCGCTTTCCCCCAGTGGGATGGGGGAGAAAATCAGAAGAGTAAAAGTGAGAAAACTCATGGGTTGAGGTTAAGACAGTTTAATAGGTAAAGCAAAAGCCACACATGCAAGCAAAGCAAACCAAGGAATTCGTTCACCGCTTTTCATGGGCAGGCAGGTGTTCAGTCATCCCCAGGAGAGCAGGGCTCCATCATGCGTTACGGTGACTTGGGAAGACAAATGCCGTCAGTCCAAATATTCTCTCTTTCCTTCTTCTTCCCCGAGCTTTACATGCTGAGCATGACATCGTATGGTATGGAATGTCCCTTGGGTCAGTTGGGGTCAGCTGTCCCGGCTGTGTCCCCTCCCAGCTCCTTGTGCCCCCCCAGCCTCCTCGCTGGTGGGGTGGGGTAAGAAGCAGAAAAGGCCTTGGCTCTGTGTAAGCCCTGCTCAGGAATAATGAAAACATCTCTGTGTGATCAACACTGTTTTCAGCTCAAATCCAAAACATAGCCCCATACCAGCTGCTGTGAAGAAAATTAACTCTATCCCAGCCAAAACCAGCACATTCTCCACCCTGCTTCCATCATCATCTGATCAAAATTAGCTCATGAGTTCAAAGGGAAGCAGGAACACATGCATGCTGTGCTAACAAGTCTAGTTTCCTTAGCTGGAAAGGAGCTGATGCTATACCAAAGGCTGTGTATAGGGTACCTATGTGTTCTGGAGTTTTCACACGTGAACCTTAGCCTGACGCACCTGCATACATCAGGCTTGGAACTATGGAACTGCTGCACCGAACTGATTTTATTTTTTTTTTTTTTAAGCAAATGGATTCACAGGCCAACACCTACAGCAAAGCAAAACAGATTTGCTAAGAATCAGGGTTGTACATGCCCATTCAGAGAGGGCATAGGACACAACACGTAGTGAGGGAAAAGCACACATAGAGCACTGGTCCATAGCTGCCAAAAGGCATCATTGAGCTGACACCATTTAGTTTTATATAAGGCTCAGACAAAAACAGATTTCAGGTGGGAAAGATAGGGTTCGAATTTTCAACAAACCAATTAGTCTTGCCTGCCTCTCCCTTAGACTCAGATAAACACTCAACAGTGATTAAATAGAAAGAGAAGCCAGTACTAGATTCTGTACATACCTTACACTATAGAGAAACTTTAGCCTGTAAATCAGTGCTGTAGTGCTGCAGGAAAGGATATGGTTGAGGGAGGAGAAGATGGAGAATCTCAGATACTTTGGGCAAGAGTTTGGAGCGAGATCCTAAAGTCTTGGTATAGACGCTTTATTACTGTCTGGAGCTAGTGTTGAGCTTTCTGCAGCTCCTTCTGTTTCCAACCAGATAAAAGACTGAAGAAAGCATCAAATCCTCCATGAATGGGAGAAATCTACTCTTTGTGTCCTACTTCCAAACTGGCAGGATTAAAGACACAATCTTGAGGCAGGTGCAGTGATGGGAAATGCTGGAAATTCTGCCTGTATTGTAAAATGCAAAACCACTTGGTCTGAGATGCTCCCTTTGAAATTTCATTGTCACCAGAAACTTAAAAAACATCCAGATGTGGGAGAGAGGGCAAAAATTGAATTCCCCTTCACAACACATTTCTACAGGTGTGTTTTTTATGATGACTCTAGAAAAAAACAGCAACGCCGCACCCACAGTGTCACATTGCAGAATTCCCAGGGGGCTGCTCTCTCCCCAGGCAGAAGGGCTTCTTCCATTTCACTAAGGTCATGGAGGAATTAATACCACTGAACATAAACACTTAAAAATTAAACAAGGGCAGTTCCTTCTGCTGGTACGTGCTGCATCTCTGCGAGGGGTCTCTGCAGACGCGGCTACGGCAGCGAGGCGCTGCACAGTGCCAGTCCCCAGCAAGGGCGGGCAACGCGGTGGGTGACTTCGCAGCCACGCTGGGCTGGATGGAGGCAAGCTAAGGAAGAGGCCAGAAGCACACGGACGTGTTACATCCTCTTGCACCCCACCTGGGAGAGTGCCCTGCTCCCTCTCAGTGCCAGTGCAGTACAGGGCTGAGCTATAAACCTTGCCTGTGGGGGAGGCAACTCCAGCGGTAGCACAGCTTGTGCTCCATGCTGCTCTGAAAGTTGCTTCCTTGGCCAGGCCAGGCACATGGTGTGCACACACCAGGTTGTAAACCCACACCCTCAGCCCCCAGAGGCCAGCAACAACTGCAGCTTTGGGCATTCACTCAAAAATAACTGCGGGCAGCTGTGGCAGATAAAGTTTTTTCTGCCCGTTTCCTCACTGCATTCATTTTCAATACAGGCAGAGTGAAAGTAGGAGCTCTCCAAGGCTTTTTAACTCTTTTGAGTAGCCCTGGTGTTCCTGTGGTTCCTTTATTAATACTTACTCCTACCAGGTGTTTGCTGATGCAGGACACCAAGCTGCTTTTTTGCTGAGACAGCCTAATTTGATCATCATCTTGAAGGATGCTTTGCTTTTTCTTCCATTCCAAATTTCAAACAATTAACACTACAGGCATTGTGTTCACACTCTTCATGTTTGTCTGCCTATGCATGTGCACACACAGAAGCACTCGCATTTAACTGTCAGAAAAAGAGTAATTTTCTATAACATAATTATGAAAAATATAGAAAATAGAGTCAAAAGAGACCTCGGGATGACTACCTCACCCACCCAGCTTCAGGAAGTAAGAATCAACTCTATGTAATGCATTTTTTGTAGTTATCAGTGCAAGTAGTTCTTCAATACTTGGAATGAAGGAGACTTCCAGCCTTCCTAGGGAATTGATTTTCATCTTTCCCATTAAAAGAAGGTCTCCTGGTTTCTCATCTGTGGCTGCTCTGATAGCTTTTAAACCCATGTGTCCCTGTACACTTGAGCATGGCCATCTAAAAAAGCTCAGTCCCTTCTTTGGCCACATGGCTAAGGACACACTTTGCTCTTCCCTTGTAACCACTGAACTGCTCTCACACCAAAAGGACTCCTGTTGAATCAAAGCCCAGTCTATCCTGTGTCTGTTGACTCACTGTGATGGACAACTTCTCATTTATAATGTGAGCTATTTTGTGTATATATATATGACATGTATATTTTGAATGTATTCACTTCAATAAAAGACTTGTGGCTCCAGTATTAAACTGGCATGTAAGCAGTACAGGCACTTAGACTTCTCTTGCCTGACTATAAATTTTCCAATTAATTTCAGCTTATTTCATACCTTGAAAAACTGCACGGAAACATGTAAACCAGAGAAGCTTTTTCCATTATTTTGGTTCAAACATTGCTGCATTTAGAGAAAAACTGGAGTCTTTCTCCTCATCTGAATCAGAAAATCAGATCTCTGTACACTGAGAGACTAAAAAAAATCTGTCCTCAGATATTCCCAAATGATGCCTAATCCTAGGCTTCAAACACAGCTGCTTTCTACGATGCAGAATGCCTCTTTTGTGTATGCAAGCTTTCCTGAGCATGGATGGAAAGGCTCAGAGTTTAATGCTCTTATTTTCATGTTCACACTTTAATACAGAAAGCTGATCAGATAGAGGTGAAAGGTTATTCGATGCTTTCTTAATCCAATCAATATTACAGGTCTCTGTATCTCTTTAGTGAGTCAATGTCTGGAAAAATATCTTAACGTGCAAGACTCATCCCACCTGCTCAGCTAGAGTCAAAGGCATTCCAAATCCTGGCAGCACTGAACCTGAATGTTCAAGGTCTTAAACAGGTTCTGGTTCAGCAAACTCTAGTTTGCTTAGTTCCCAGAAAGAGTGAACCTCCAGAGCCTCACAGGAGGGAGAAAAAAAAAGTCCCAAACCAAAAAAACCTACAAAAAGTAATCAAACAAACACTCTTCTGCTTCACTAAATTTCTAACCTATGAAGCATTAAGCATTTATAATGTATACAGCCTTTTGCTGTATACATTATAACTATGACTACCAGAGCCTTTTGCAAGCATTTTATGCCAGATTCAGATGTAACAGTGCTGAATTCCCTGTTTACAAAGCTTGACAACAATTTACTCCAGATTTTAAAATAAGCTGAGTTTGAGGTACATATTTTCCCGTGTTGCCTTCTACTGGCTTTTTTTTTTACAGGGTGGGAGAGGCAATGTATTCCTATTGACTGTGAAAAGGTCTCATCTCAAACAGCATGGGCTTTCACACCAGGCAAGGCATCCATCTCCTGCCTCTTTGTTTGAATATGGCATTCTAGGTATTATTTCTTGGCTTTTGTAAGCAAAGAAGATAAAAACCAACTAGTGGAACAGGACATGGACATCAAGCTCTAAAAATATCCCAGGAAAAAATAAAAGCAGACATGTCCCTATTGTCTCTTTCCATCTAATTTTTGTGTTTGTTTCTTCTGCAAATCATAAGAGCGTGCATTCTATTTTGGCTTTGCTTTGGTTGATGTGGTTGCATACCAACACTGCTCCAGCACACCGCATGAGTGAGTAGGATCCACCTTTCTCAGGAGACTTAAGGTAGCTGCATGGGTATGTCAAACTGCAATTCCCTAAAGCAAGGAGTGGAAGGAGGGAAACTGTCACCAAGAGAAATCTGGCATGTGATGGGTATCTCATGGCACCACTGAAGGTCTGGCATGTAGTGAAGTATGGTCAAGTTGATCTAGCACAACAAACAGCTACCCAAGGTAACTTGTATTACTCACATTCTTTACTTCCGAGGATAAAAGCATGTTTAACAACTTGGTTTAAAACCAACTTTTTGGAAACTTACAGCCATGTCTGAGTAATGGATCTATATGAGACCCCTTTGGGGCCTTACGGAAAGAGCTGTTTTCTGGTTCATTTCTATCCTTTAAAGAAGCTTGCAGGAAGATTTGTAGAAAATAGCATCAGAAAGAAAGTACATAAACCCAATCAGAACACACAGACCCATCAATTCAGTGAGATAGGTATTGAAACATTTTCCTGGTCCCAAGTATGCCTCACTGGAGACTTTTGGGCTCTTTCTCTTCCAGTTTGCAGGTGAACAAATGCTGCTGAAGTAGTCCACATGGATTTTAGTGCTAGCCATGTAATCCAAGGGGATAAGAATTAGTAGTGACAGGGGCTAATTATGGTACTTGAACAGAAGAATCCTAATTGAAATAAATCAATGGCAGTAAGGATGGTAGGAAGAAAGAGCTGATTGAAGAGATTTAAAATGGAAAAGAAGAGACTGAATTACCCTTTTAAAGTTTCCACAGAGTCTATGACTGATTGAGGGGAGAATGTTTTTTCAATGGGGAAAAAACAAAACAAAAAAACCAAACCAAACCAAACCAAAAAACCCAAACCCACCACCACATGCAACTGCTCTGGTTTACGTCGCTCGGAGTTATTGCCATAAGCACTTTGCAGCCATGAAACTGAGATGAGTTGCAGTTGTTATGACTGTCTGGCTCAAAAATTCAAGGAGATATCTAAACCCTGAGAGCACTGGAATACAAAAGACAAAGACTAATTAAGAATATGATGGGCTGTATTACAGCTGTGTTCAACCTGAGCAGTGTGGTCTCTGGACAGATGGTCATCTGAGCTTTCCTGGGTCTCTAATGTTCCAGGATTTAGAAATGTCTCAGTAAACAATTCTCTTCAGTCCTTTTTTCCTTTTAATCTATGATGAGCCTAGTAGAAGTGGTCAAAATATTTCCAACTCAGTTATCTCTCATCAAAACTGAAATGTGGTCATAAGAACTGCTTGATCTTAATTTCTTCCCCACCTCACAAAAGTTTGGGTGGAAAAGTTGTGGAACAGATTACTAGCTGACAGCAGAACATTTTCTTAAGTTTCATCCTGGTTTCTGCTGCCCCAAAGGAGGTACAGCCTCATTTCGAGTATTTTCATTGGCCAGCTTTGTCACTCACTGCTACACAGGTACAGTGTCTTGGATGAGTGATTCTATAAGGATTTACAATGGTTTCATGTGGACAGCAGTGGTAGAAAGTAAATAGATGCCATCATCTGTTGTTGCCATAGAAAGGTCAGAGCTGGAAACCAAAGCAACTCGGGTACCAGAAGCTCATCATCAGCTATCCATCCTTCCACCCTGGAAACTCATTTATCCTTCAGAACTGGAAGTGACCAAATCAAATTAGGGAAGATCAGCTGGCAACACAAAATTTGTCTCTCCTGCTTAGACTCCATTTAATCTCAGTCCATGGTTTGCCTTGTTTGCTGTCTTGTTTTACTCATTTCCCTCCCACCTTGTCTGTCTCTCTTTGAAACAACACTGCATGTTACTCTGACAGATGTTTTTATTGTCATGTATCCTCCTTGTTTATTGACACATGGCTAGACAGCTATTAGAAATTAATTAGAGGATTAATTACACCAAGATCTGCTCCTGCACACAGCATTAAAGACTATTGCCAGACCTGAGGTCAGAAAAACAGCAGAAGGAAATTCAAGAGGGTTTCATCTTTCTCCACAAGATTAGGATTAGCCATGTGAAGCAGTATATTTCTCTGTTTAGGAGGGATGATAGTGAGGGTTGATCACTGCTGAGGGTAAGACTTAAAGGTTCCCCTCAAGGAAGGCATCAATGAACTTCACCACCACCCTTCCACTTATCATTAATGGTTCTGTGGTGTGGAGTGTGACGAGGTCAGGCAGCCATGGAGGACAGAGATCTTTCCCAGCCTTGCTCCCATGGTCATTTTCTGTTTGTATTTTTCAAGATTACTTTTGCCTTAAGAGATGGTCCAAACCCAGAAGTAACAGCTAGAATCACCTAACATTCAGGAGGTGCGTTTACAAAGCAAATTCAGAACTACATCACTACTGGCTTGGAAAGTTAAAAAAACTGATCTGGGAAACTACAAACCCGAACTTTATTCCATTTTGCCTTGTCTTCCTCTACAAGACTGAATGTTCTTTTAGCAGAAGAAGAACGTTTTTGCCATTAAACTCTCATCAGCCAGCATACAGTTTTTTAGAAAAACATGTTATCGGTATGTTAGCAGCTAGACTGAGGTTTTATTTTGCATGACCCAAATTTGACCATCACATTTTTTTCCCATATATAACTGCATAATATTTCCCCCAAAAAATATCTCAGTTATCTTTCGCTTTTAATACCACTTCTCGGAAATACAGAGGTCAACAATTAATAAGCTCATTAAAACTTACAAGCTGCTTTGATTAATATTCCTTGTCTAGTTCCTTGAGAAATGTACTGTATCTCCCAGGCTAATGAAGACAAGGAAGAGTTATTTAGGTGTTTGTTAACAAAGCTGATTTGCATATAATTAACTGAAAATATCCCTGTATTTACAACACAAACTCTGCCAATCTCTTTTGCTAGAGTGTTTTATGTAAACAGACTAACTCCATGCTGAATTAACAAAACAAGTTATGTTCTTTCAAAACTAAATTAACTCAAAGGGATACAATTTTGGGGACCATAACTGATAAAAACTAAAGCACACATTAGAAAACAAACTGCCTTCTTTCAAAGGCTGTTTATTCCATCACGTGGTATTTTTTGTTGTATGCTCTCATTCTTTTAATCAGTTAGATTGTTTTTAGACATTTAAACAAACAAAGACTGTCACATTGGATTGCTCTTTGCTCTGACCTACTTATGGGAAAAATGAGTATCATTTCAGCAAAGCCGTGCTTTTGCACAGATGTCTTCTATAAAATTACCTATCTGTCACACACCCTGAAGGTCTGAATATGAAAGATTATATAAAATAACTAGTACACGCAGCCTGCAGGGTGATCAGACCTTCATTTAAAATATATTCCAGTTCAGACAAAAATAAAGACATGGACCTTTTGTCATTCACTTCCCATTTTGTAGGCTTTTTAGCGCATGGGTTGTCATGATTCAGAGGGACACTTGAGGGAGCATTTTAAGACTCAAGATGATCCAAACAAAATCACCCTAAACTAAAAACTATCCAATGAGATATTAAAAATTAGGATCATAAGGGGTTGCATAGTAGCATGACAGAGTTGAAGGTAGGTGAATTTGTAGATCAGATACCGGAGAGGGATGCAAGAGCTCCTTGTTCATGACCTGGCTATGCTACAGGATCCTGTGTGACCTTGGTCATGTCATTTTTCTAAGGCTAACAGGTAATAGATTAAAAAAAATTAAAAACTATTATCCTATTGAAACCTTACCTACATCTGGTTATATAAAAACTCTCTGATCTTGATGATTACATTCAACTTCCAATCTGCCTCTTCTACAATTACTCCAACTGTTACTTCACCTTCCCACTTTATAGCCATTTCTCCCATTTATTTATTTATAAAACAATTGGTAAAAGAAAACAAAAGACAGCACGTCACAAGCCATTTCCTGCAGGGGACAGGAAGTTTTAGGAAACTTTCCTGAAGAATTTTATCTACACCAAGGAAAACTCAAGGAACTTGGCAAGGCATTTACGTCCTTAAGTATATAAAACTCCATATCAAACCAGAGACAGACAGCAGTAAGCAACAGAGCTTCCAAATGTTCAAACTTTTCTCTGCTTCAGTTGCTACTGTAGCAGCAGTATGCAGCATGAAAAACAAAAAGAACTTATTCAAGAAAAGCTCATGGACACGCTAGTGCTTCCAGTTATGGAATTGTTATGTGAGATGTTAAGTTGTTAACAGAGTCTGCCCTCTTTTGGGAAAAAACAAACAATGAACAAAAAAACAGCCCCCCCAAAACTATCAGTAACAAAAACAGTGCATCCAACATTGTTTGATCGAAGTGTATTACTGTTGGTCAGGATCATTCTAAGCTAGCGTGTGAGAAAGTACCTTGGTGACTAGTCCTACTGAGTTGAGCACAAAAGCTGGTGGTGTAAAAGGGACTGACCAATATAAGAAGAAGTCTTCAATTATAATTAGCAGCCAGAACATTGATTATTCAATGGTGCTAAGCATAATCCCACTGGAAAGGAACTTGAGGGAGAGACTAGAGAAAGGTATTACAAGATAATTCACCATTTTCTCCTGACCTAGATAATTCTTATTTTCCCTCCTACAACATTTGTACAACTTTAGCACCTCATAAGTACTGCTCAACCAAAAAAAAAAAACAAAAAAAAAAGAAGAAAGAGATGCCACTAAAGGAAGTATTTCTCCCACTACTACTGGATAATTCGTCACACACAGATGAATGGACATACAAGAATTTTATGCCAACTCTCATTTTGCTGCTTCATTATTAATAGTAAGATACTTACTCTAATCGCAGTCACTACTCTTTAGACAAAGTCTACAAAATACAATAAATATGAATCAAGCCATTTGCAAAAATTTACTGCTGGAGGCAGATGAATATTCCTAGAGAAAAAATGTCTGGCACAGTAATGCATAGACCAAGTGAGGCTGATATCAGCCTCAGCATCTCAAGTCTGAAAGAGCAAGACCACTGTCACCAGACTTGTTTGTTCCAGGCAAAACTGTGATAAAGATCCATTCTCTAGAATCCTTCCACACACATAGTTTGTTTCTAAAGCTAACTTTAATATGAGAAAATTTGTGCCACCTTAGAAAACTGCAGCAGTTTGTTCAATGGTTTAAGGATAGAGCTGTGGAAAGGGGCCCAGATGTCAAATGATCAGGCCCCAAGAACCTATCTCACAACTTCCTTTGCATTGACCTGAGACGTCGATGCTGTGTTTACTGGTGTGTGTAGGGAGTCCACACTAAATCTAATTAAACTGATGAACAAAAGGACCCTGGAGTGTACAGAACCCTGAATGGAGCCTGCCTTTTAAGCCATTTGCTCTGCATGATTGTGTTTTCCCAAGGCTTTCGGAGAGTTTCTCTTTGGAAACAACGAAAGAGTGAAAAAAGGACTTTTCTTCCTACTGCAAGGTGAGGGAGTTAGATAATGCACCTCATTAATTACAGAGAAATCATCACCACAGCACATGAAGCCAAAGAAGAGGCTAGACTGACTTTTTTTTTTGGTATTATTGTTCAGCCACAGTGACAGGAAAATAAGTAATAAATCAGAATCAGAGTGCACTTGATGGTTTTATTTTGCAACTCATCTTGCTATTGTGACAGGCTGACACTAATTAGCACTCGATTCACAGGGGATGGATTGCCATAGCCAATGGATCTCATTAACCGCTGTGAAATTTTCATGCCAAGACCAAGCACGACGAAGAACAGAGACCCCAGCAAATCGCCTGTCAGCAGCTGTAAGCATCACCACAGAGCCATGGGTGCATAGATCAAAGGGCAGAACGAGAGTCCACATAGCCAGCTGCCTAGATTTTAATGAATTTATTCATTTATTTTCTCGTGAAGGCAGAGAACCTACCAAAGAGAAAGGCCCAGTGTCCACAGTTTCTCACCACCGTTTCAGTTGAGCCAGCCCATGGAGAGGGAAACTGAGGGCACGTCAAAGCCTGTGGCACTGCTCTTTCATGAAGTCGTGTATCAGCAGATATGCCACTCCAGGGGGGTGACCCAGTTTGTGATCACCTTGGGGGCAGGGGATGGGAAGTCACATTGTGGACTTTCTTCTTTGCCCAGCTGCCTCTTTGCATTAAACTTCTAAGAAATTGATTCTTTGAGACTTGTCAAGCATGGTTGGAACTGCCCAGCAGCCTCATTAATAAAAAATGAAGGGCAGGAGGGAAGAAGAGTCAAGAGAGATATCAAAACAACAATACCCACAAGCACTGAGGGACTGCACGAGCCTCCTTCTTTAGGAAACGGGGCTACCAGCCTGCTCTCTCTGGTGAATCCCTTCAGCTGAGCCCACCTCCTGTGCCCATATGCCCACGTCCCACAGGCACTGTCAGAACGGTCCTGAGGGCAGAGGAATCTTCTTCATGGCCAAACCCCTAAAAGTCAAGTGGATCACTGCAATAGTAGAGACTCCTTTGATCTAGACCCTTTTTAGGTCAACTGAGACCCAGCAGCCACAAAGTTTCCCCCAACAGCCTGTGCTTCACTTAAAACATCAAATAGCAGAAGAGCCAACAGCACAGGCTCTCAGGTGATCTCAGACGAACGGTGGGCTGTGACTGACTCTCACGTCTGAATTAACAGGGAACCCATGGCGATGGGCTTTCCCCACTTCAAATTGTACTGCCCCTTGGATGCAGGCACAGTGAGCCGCTATGTCACAGCCATTTGGGTGACAATTTGTTCCCCTGCTAACTGCAATGGGTGAGTGTGTGCCCCCATTCCATAGTGTCAAGGGGAGTAGCAAGGCCCTGCTGACTGTACCGGACCGCCCCCCCTGCCCCCAGCCCCTTGCTATGGCAGGGGTTTCCCAGCCCAGGGACTACGTGCTTGACAAAACAGCATCTCCCTTCTCCTGCAGCTCTTCTAAGAAGCATGGAGCCTACTCTGCTTCAAAACATGTTTTAGGGAGAAGTAAAAAGAGTCAGCATACTTCATTACACCTTATCATGAGCTGGTGTAGAGGCTGGCAGGTCCTTAGGCTTATGGCAGCTTGCAGGACGTAAAAATTCAATCAAACAATAAAACATGAGGGCTATGAGTGGTTCCATTGTCTTAACACCCCGTCAAGGAATAAAGCGCTTACTAGCCTAAATGTTTGTGCTGAGTGTATACTTAGTCCTTTTTTTTAAAAGTGTGATTTCTAAACTGAAAATAGGAATAAACCTTTTTCTTAAAAGAGGATCATTTAATGTAAAAAGATTGTATGTAAAAAGGTTATGGTTTAAGACTTTTCCTTCCTGTTTTCAATTTCAAAAAGTAATAACAGATCAGAACTGGGCATTCAAGCAGCCTCAATGATCTAATTGCTTTTAGATTTCTCTTTCCCCAAAGATGTGAGTCAAGATACAGCATTTAGACTGCAGGCAGTAAGAAAAGGTCATGAATACTTTTTCATATTTTGTTTTTGAGAAGAAAACCAGGTTTGGTTATTCATATTCCCTTTCAGAGTTTCCTTGGGTTATTTTAACCAAGAAGCAAGAGAAATGTCTTCTTATGTTTATGGTAGAGCAGCCAAGAAGGTAGAGGTCTGCTATGCACCCACAACCTTCCAGGCTCAGCTGAATACTTCATCAAATAGAAGACAGTTTCTGGTGTACAGAACTGGAGTATCTTGGACCATGCTGTTTCTGGTCAGGCCTGTGTACTTCGCTTATTTATTTATGGCATTTTTAATAGATGGAACATCAATATTTGATGATGTCCTATGAATGATTAAAAATCAAGAAAATCAAGAACATGAAATACAAACATCTACTTTTAAGTGACGATAGGGTTGTGATATTCATAAATAAATCATTTGGTGGCCAGTTCCACCTTTCTGAGATTGAGTTAAATGAACAGGCACTTCAGTGGATTTACAGCATGTTTACAGCCATGTCTGTGGGAACAGAATCTGATGAAGGGATTTCAAAGTGGAGTCTAATGAAGTTATCCCAGAGCAGCATGTGAATTTTCAGCCCTTAGAAAATGTATTATTTAAATAAATATATAAAAAATCCTTGGTTATAAAGGGACACGCAAATTAAATTTAGATAGATGTGGCTCTATTTTTGCTTTTTGGCTTCTTTATGATAAACAACAAAGGCCTAGGTTTACCTTAAAGAAATTTGCTCTAAAAAACAGAAAAAAAGCTTTGAAAACATATCAAATAATATACCTGAAAATAATTTTCTGCAACTGAAGACTTCTTTACGGTTTATGCTCTCATGATTTAATTGGCAGGTAACTTTCATTAGACTTGCTGTTGTTGTTGTTGTTCAGCTGTTTATTAAACAAAAAGTGTTAGCCAGTAGGAAATACTCATTTTCTTTGCAGCAGTGAACTGAGATAAAGGCCACGATAACTAAGTATCTTATCCATATATAATAATAGCGTAGAATTGTTTGTTGCCTAGAATGACAAAAGACAAAATATGGAGGTAACCCTAATATCATAGTTTCACAGATGTGGACTGATTCCCAGAGAAATAAAGTAATTCAGTGTGTCTGGTAGTGCAATAACTGAATATACTTCTCACGTATCCTCTGTCTCTAGCAATAAGAAAATTCCTTTGTTTCAGCATAGTTTGAAGAGTATGAAACTCTGTAAAAACCTACCTTCTTTTCTTTGTGGATAACTGGACACCAAAGAGGTAAACGTGTGAGAACACAGGGACAGCAGACGGAGAACTAGGTTTTAGGGCAGCTAAAGTTAAAACTTCTAGGAGATTTTATGTCAAAACCCACCAAATTACTAAGGACAACTCAAGAGACTGCAGTCACCTCTAAAGGAAGATACCATGAGCTAAAATTCAGATTTTGCCTGACGTGGTTTGAATCAGCACAATCATATGAACAAATTGAGTATTTCTTTTCTAAATCCCAGTTTTTCCAAATATGTTTGTGTGTGGTTGTGTATGTTTGTAGTTTAAGAAACAAAACCAACTTAATTAGTACAAGTAGGTATATATGTATGTGCATGACAGTGAATTTAACAGGTGAATTTTGTCATTTACCTGTTTCTTGGCACTAAGTAGATGTCATCTCTTTCTCGCTTGGTTGCACTTTGTTATTGCTTTGTGAATATCTTTCTGAAAAGTACCTTAGTCATCTCTGACTTCTCTAGACCCTGTAAGTTGTTCATGAACTATTTGTTTCTACAGTGAATTTAGCCGATTACCTCGCATTTTGTGTGTGCGTGTGTGCCAGTAGGACATTGCAGATGTGCCAGTTTTACCAATATGATAGTTTTTTGTGTAGATCTCAACCACCACTACAAGGCTGAACGGATCATTATTTCATAGCAGATAATACAGGGATGTGGAAAAGAGAGATGACCAAGAGCTGACAGCTAATTAATAGATGAACCATGACAGAGTTGAGGTCTCTTGACTCCCAGATCACTGCCAAAAGCTTTCCAATAGCTCTATGAGCATCAGTATCACAAACTAAAGTACCAGTCCTTAAATGAAGGGACACGGAGGTTGCTTAACTAGCAGCATCTCTTTTGTCCCATCTATAGATTGTACATTCCTGAGAGGTACAGTCAGCTGTAGTATCATTATTCTTATCTGCAGTATCACCCACAGTGAGGGACAGGGACTCACAGGACAGATCCAGCGTGTACCCGGACATAAAGATGTCCCCTGACATGTAGATTTCTATTAAGGACATGAAGCCACTGAAGAATCGTCTTGGCAATATTGCAGGAGTGACAGCAGTTAACCAGAATCCATCTGACACAGGGCTATCTTAAAGAACTGCAAGTTTAATTAAAAGCTGGAGCACTTCACAGATTTGCACAATACTCTCCTATCTGTTTCCTCTCTGTGGTGGTTGCAAATTACAGCTACCCCTTTCCTCCATTTTAATTAAATGTTGTTAACATGACATAATCAACTCCGCTTATTTTTGTTTTTTTAATAGTCATTAAAGAAACAGAACTCAAGTGCTATTTAGTATTTGCCAGATTCACTGGTGGTTAAATACAATAATGCTCGTTAGATGTCTCAGGGTTAACTTGATTAATTAATTAACCTCCTTTAGAAAATTTCCTTCCATGCAGACAAAAGATCAAATCACAGCAGAAAGGGTCCCTGCTCGACAGGGACAAGCACATTGTCAATGGGTCAAATGCAGTTGGTGGTGGTTTCATCTAAAACGTAGCAGTGGCTGGGTGAACAGCCTGTTCTGGGAACACGGAGTCCGTGGCATTGCTTCCCCTTCGGCTGAGTTGCCATGAACTGCACGGCTTCGCTCACAGCAATGTTGGAGAGCTACAGGTCTGCAGCAGCAGATTTCTCCTCTCCTGTGCAATTGTTCACCCCGTTTCTTTCCCAGGGCACGTCCAGAAGGAGGAATTTCCCCCAGAGACGTGACTCTAACAGAGTTTAGCTCACATTTTTGCTGAATCTTATGTCTCTGCTTACAAGACCTATCACTTTCCAGAGTAACGTCTCCTGCTAATGTTCAGAGTAGACGTAGCCCATTCTTTACAAAACAAAACAGATTTTATTTGATAAATTCAATGCAGTATTTTGAGGTGGACCCTAAGGCTAGAAGAGGAAAGAGGAAAGTGCAGCCCTCGTGAATCACAGCAAGGGTCCATGCAGATTGCTCTCCTGTCTCTGACACTGGCCAGAAACCTAGAGAAGAACCGAAGAGCAAAGTAAACATACAGAATGCTTTCCCAAAATAATCTCCAGTCTCTAACCATTGGAGGGCTGGAGTCTTCTTGAGCCAGACATAGTTTCTATGTATTTAATAACAATCAGTGGATTTATTTTTCACAAACTTGCACAGCACAGCATGAACCTGTATAGTCCTTTGTCTCCCATAGTGTCCTTCATCCAGGAGTGGGGGCACACTTCAGAAAGCCTCATTGCCCTCAAGGATGCTGGGCAGACAGGTGGGCTGTTAGCAGTGGTCTGACTCTGTCTTTTTTGCCGCACTGTGCAACTGAGACTTTAATGCCTCAAATTCAAATACTACCTCATTTTGGTATTGCTGAACTTCAACTATATAGTTTGGAGAAGTGGGTTAGGAAACTGGATTCAAACAGAATGGGAGAGAGAAGCAGAAGCTGCTCCAGAAAGCCATACAAAGAATTTAAACTATGATAGTTTAAGATCCCTTCTGTTTTTCCAAATGAAGTTTAATCACCAGGGAGTGTGGCAAGTTTGATAGGGGCTCGAGGAGGAACTCAGCTTCTCCTTCTAACAGGAGCCATGTGAATTGGCCCCTCTGTTTCAAGCTCTCATTGCTTTTGCTTTCACATAAACTTGGCTGGACCACCCAGCCCGTATCCCACCTTCAGCCATGGCCAGCAGCAGATATTGTGAGCTGCCTCATTTAATTTCCATGAGAAGATTCAGTCGCAGCATCCAGCTAGACTGAGAAGCAATTCATGAACCTCCTAGGGCTTGGCTCAGTGAAACTCCTCTCAGGCTCCTGTTTACAATGCCTGTGAAATAGGACCCGTGAATGAGATACTTTCCAAAAGCGAACTTCTCCCTTTAATTTCAACCTCGTCTTCCTAAAGCTTTTCTGGTGTTGCCTGGCATCCTGCCAAACATTCATTCCTGTGCCTCTTCGTCACACACCAGTGAGCTTAATGGTTTTTTTAAAGAGGTTAATTAAATACTGATTCTAAGGTTTGGTGCATACAGTCACTTTTCCAGAGGAGAGCTAATTTGTGTCTATACTCTTAAAAATCTCTGTTGTTTTTTATTCTCTTTTCTTTGCTTCCAGATTTTTTCCTCTGTGGATTTGTGTAAATCACTCTCCAGGGCCAGGAATACCATCTTTGGTTGACTTGATTTGATCAATCTATTTTAGAGCTCAGAACACCATCATGGTAAAGCAATATTTTCTGTAGTAAGTTAATAGGAAAATGGAAATAACTAATAATAAGAGAAAGGAGGTTTTCATTTTTGAAACAGCTCTTTGCCAACATTACTAGACCCTGGGCTGAATTACTCTTCCTGCCTAGCTAGTAAATCCAGCTTGATTGCATTTACTGAGGTTAGAAGTTTTGTAATGGAAGGTAGGATTTAGCCAGGCAAAAAGGGAAGCTTAAATATACAACCTTACCTTTTCATGTCTCCTCCTGTCCCTGTTGCTCTGTACTTACAGGTCCTACATGCCTTTGAAAGTGCAGAAGGCTATGTAAATGTTCATTATTGTTATTACCCACTTCACATTCCTATTCCACGTGCCTTTAACACCATGCGGTCCCCTATTCAGCAAGTTACATAAGCATACGCTTAACATTAGGCTTCTTAAGTGCTTTTCTAAACAGAGATAGCTGTTAAAAGCTGGCTAATGCTTTTATCTAAAATATATGCTTTAGTATACACAGAAATCAGATGACCTCTGTTCAGCTGCTTTAGTGCTTTAGGCTGAAAGTTAAGGCTGGGCATCTACCTCAAACTGATCTTTTTGGGAAAGAGTCAGGAAAATTGATTAATTTGATTAAAAAAAGAATATGAAAAAAATGCCTCCCCCTTCACAGGCACATGCACATACGCGCAGTCTCTCACTCTTTTAGTTTAAAAAATAAAATACAGTAACTCTGGCAACCACTTAGGTAGGAAACTATGGTGATCCCCCCCCCTTCTGGAAAAGGCACTTGGATTTTTGCAGTTACCTTAATTCCTGCCCAGAGGAGCCAGGGATTCCTGTGGGAAGGTGATTTGGTTCATGGCAAAACCAGTCATCCTCTTGGAGCACTTTCCTGATGAATACAGAGCCTCAGCGCTCAGACCAGGGACTCAGAAGCAAGTTACAGGTAGGCAGGCTGAATCCAGCTCTGAATGTGTGAGCACTCAAAATCGGTAGCTTCATTTATCCTAAAAATGAAATTATGAACAATTTCTCCATGCCTCAATTTCTTTTCAGTAAAATGGAGGTTACAGTGTCTCTTACTCCAGAAATGTGACATGGAAATAACTTTATAATTTTAACTGGCTCCAACACTAAATAATAAGGAAAAAAACCTACCTTCATGTTGGTGTGGTAGGAGCAAAATTATACTTGTTTGTGCAACCTTCGGGCACTGGTTCCTGCTTTACAGCCAAGCACTCCAGCTTCTCATATAGGATCTTTTGTCTGTATATGTTTGCACAAGTAAGCTTGTATATCCACACGCACACAAATGCATACACACAGAGCAAAATCTGCCCAAGGAAATAAACAATCTCCTTTATCAGGAAGCAAGAGACAAACACAATGTCCAATTAAGGGTAGAGCCATTTTTCTCTTTATCTCAACCCTTGGTGTGCTTAAATTTTAATCATCTCAGATGCTAGCTGTAACAAAGGTCTGGTTTTACCGAAGGTATATGGTTTTTATTTTGACACACATCAGTGTCCCAGGGAGACAGTAGACACTGAATTTCTTGGCAGCGAGTTCATTAACTGGAGGCTGTGTATGATCAGCCTTCCTCCAGCTCCTCTCCGCTCTGTTTCACTAGGTTCCAGGTAAGAAAATTGTTCCTTTTTTTCCATGCTTTTTCAAAACCTTTCAAATTCAAATCCATTTGGTGATCACGTGCAGTTTGCAAGTGATTGAGTGGGTCAGGCTTTCAGCAGACTAAAAAAAATGGGGGTCACATTAGCTGGGGACTTAACAAATAAGAATAACAAGGAAAGTCAGTGGCAAACAATTTTAATAATTCACCTGTCCGTCACTCCAACTAACAATTGGAGGAAGATCCTCTCTCCTCCTGATGGATAGGCAGGAGGAAAAGCCCTGTCTGAAATGATTAAAGGAGGCAGTATATAACAAGCTTTCCCTATGCTGACAGTGCCAAGAAAGAGGCTGGTCACTGATATTTAAACACACATTATCCTTCCATCTTCCTGTCATTTTGTTCTGCAAGCTGTTCAGGTTTGTCTGTGCCAGTAAGGCGGCTGTGAAAAGCAGCTGAGCAAACAAAGAGAAAAATCAGTCTGAGAACAGGATTTGGATTTCGAAAGCTGTCCCTGGATTTTTTTTTGCCCTATTTCCTTTCTTCTTTTTCCTCCCCCTCCTCTCTTTCAGACCCAACATCCCATTAACTTTCAAATACACCAACACCCAAGCAGAAGAGAAGCAATTCAGGCAAATGGAGAAAATGCTGTTCTGTGGAGGAGTGCAGAGATTTTTAACATGAGGAGGAAAGCATAGCCTCCGACTTTTCTAATCTCCTCTCAAGGCAGTATTTTAAGCACTGGCATGGGATTAGTTATGTCTCTCTGTATACCCTCCCTGCTTCACCCCTTCCTCAGTGGGACCAGCCTGTCGAGTCCTTCAGGGCTAAGGCCCAGGAAACACTTGTCCATTGCTATTGCCTGGTGCTCAAGGACCACTGACTCCAGCTGGCTGGCGGTACAGCACATCTCAGACATGTGAAGTTAAAAGTTCCCTTGGTTCTCGTTCGATGTTGCTTCCTTCTCTGCAGAAAGGATGCTCAGACTGGTGGCCACTGTAGCGGTGCAGGACACGTGTCCCTGGAGGGACCTGCCCCAGCCCTGCAGAAGGCTTTTCGGAGGAGCAGTGTTCCGCCTGAAGAGATGGGGAGGTGGGGAATCCGGAGATAGAGGCCTTAGCTAAACAGGAGACACTTCAGGATTTATACCAACCTGGAATAACGCCTAGATTTTGTTTGCAATGTGAGTGATCACAAGAGCACATGAAAACAACGTGTAGTGTATTAGAAATGGCTGAACTTAGCCTCCTTTCACTTGGACATAAACTGAGATTCGCAGAAGGCAAAGGAGGTATTTATTCAGCCTTTCTCTGCAACAGATTTCCTTTAAAGCTTTAGCATCAAGCTAGCTATGGAAGAAAGGGTGGAGTTTACCCACTTGGATGGCAAAGCTGACCTGGCTGTTAATAAAATAATCTGCATGACTCGTCACAGTTCTCATGGAGTTTGGCTAGTCATTTAATTTCTAACCTTTATTATTCTTGACCAGCCACTTCAGGTCTTAAAAAGGCCAACCCGCTGCTTGTCCTCAGGATGAGCTGATGCAGGTAGAAGAAACCAAAGGTGGCAAAGCACTTAATATTCCTGGTATTTATTTTTCTTTATTCTAACCCTTTGTACATTTTGAAAGTGTTAACCTGTAATATTTGGCAGCTCACAGCATCTTTTATTTAACATGCTCCAAAGCTCAGGCATATGTGAATTAAGTCATATTTATTTAATCACTAGGAGATAGTGATGTAATCTTGTTTGTAGAGGAAAATGCCTCTGAAAGAACAGAAATGCTAATGGACTTTTTGAACCCCAAACCACCATGCTACGGGAAAGCAACTGTATGCTTATAAACCCCCCCTTAATCAAAAAAGTGCTTCTGACTCCCTTGATTTACAGGGAAGTTTGTATTTAAAAACCTTTCTAAGGTGAAATGAAAGTGAATGAGGTTACTTCTAAGACTCCTTTCAGGGCCCTGTATTCTATATGTACGTATGGCGGCTCTTGACATTTGTAACAGCTGCCAACTATACCAGCCCCAGTTTAGACAGATTAGTGATAAGATACCTTAGCAATAACAACCAGCAGCCCAGATTAGATCTGCGAGAATAAAATGATCTTACGATTTCACAGTCAGGCTGAATAAATTGGTTTGGAAAAAATCAATTCTTTTGGAAGCAGATTCAAAATTCTGGAGTGCAGGAAGTTGCTTTGTTTAATGTGAATGCTCTGATCAGAGGAAAAGAAAATTAATTCATCTGCTTTCAAAATAAATCCAAGAAAAGAAGCAAAAATTACCCATGTGTATTGGATTGCCATCAAAATGTGATTTCTACCACATCAAGCCAGGTTAAAGTCTATTTTACTTTATTAATAGCCAGGTGTAATTCTCTTTAAAATCAGAGATTAGAGGGTGTTGTATTAGTTGAGTTTTATGTTCAAACTACACTGTAACCATTAAGCTGTCTCTTTATTTTACATTTCAAAGATTTAAATAAGATACACAAACACAATCTATGTTATTTCCTTTAATGGAGTAGCTTAATTGCTCCCCAAACTTTTCCACATGCATTATAAATTATCACAAGACTCAGAGAGCAAAAGGAGCAGCCCCATAGATGACACGATAACCTGCCAGTGACACACACTGCCACTTCTCTGCACTGAGCACTTAAGAGCATACATTAGATACATAGTGCCTCAGACATGAAATTGTTTAAGTCCAGGGCAAGCTAAAAATTTATTTTTCAAAGGAAGAAAAGAAGATGGTCATCCCAATCACACAACTGAGACCAAAAAGCTGTAAAGTGAAACACCTATTAGTCACATTTTAATTGTTGTTACTCTCAGCCCATTGAGCTGGCAAGGAAGCCACAACACAATCATTCTTGGATGCATTGGAAAAGGTGTTACAGACCACAGCTAGCTATACATGTATGGTGGTGGAAATGCATCTGATTACTCCCTGCTGTGAAGAAATCAATCTCTGCCACTGGAGCTGAGGAGAGTGTGCACATTGGAGGCTTTCTAAGGAAAATTTGTGGGGAGTGAATGTTTGCTGCACTGGTAGATAGAAGGTGGAGGGATTCACATGGTACTGCTCATTCTGGAGCCCTCCAAGGTCAGGCCTTTCATGCATGCCAGTGAATGAAATGTTGATACCTTTTGCCTATACTTCTCATGAGTTCCCTCAGATCTCCCTTTGCCTTGTTTCTCTAAGGAAATGACACACAGATCCATGCTGAGGTCTAAAACTGATGATAAATGTTAGCTCTTTGTAAATGTTGGGCTTGATCTCATGGAACAACCTCAATTATTCAAGGGAGACTGAAGATAAGTTTTTCCTGCATAGTCTGAGTAAAGCTAGTTACAAGAGGAGAAAAAATATCCACAAACAAACCCACTTTCCTTAAAGGAATCATCTACTATTGCAAAACACAATACTTCACAAAATCATGCAGAACTGCATTTTGAATAAGTATGTGCATGCATGTTTGTGTGTGTGTTTTGGAGGAAAGTCTTAACAATCTCAAGGCATCCTGCTTCAGCAGTTCTGACATTAAATAATTTCATTGCTCTATCAAAAGAGCATTCTGCTGAATTTAATTTTCATTATTATATTTTACTTTAAATGATTAAAAAAGAGAAGGGAGTGGCAGGTCAGTGAAGCTTGTTTGGATATATAGTGTAGAGTTTCTTACGGGTTTTTTTTTCAATTTTATTTTATAAAGGATTTTTTAAAAATTCGTTTTTTATCCACTAAGGATAGGAAAACAGCAAATACAGAAACCTCAATGTCGTCACACAAACAGTGAGCTCACCTGAGAGCTGCAGAGCTTGGTGGTTTTTAATAATCTTTCCCATGCTTGAAGCTGACAGCCTGACTGACACTGAGCTTCGGTGGGACTCTGGGTGGATCTGTTTCCCTGGCTCTGCTCTGTTCACAGGAATCGGGACTTTGCAGTCCTCGCAACTGGCTGCAGGAGCTGATCAGGAAGCCTCTGAGCCAAGGGAAAGATCTCTTTTAATATCAGGGAGCTTTTGAGTCAGATCCTATAATCAAATTTTAGTGTGATGAGAGTCAGAAAACATAGGTAGGCAGATGAAAAGATAGATCACCAGAACTACTTCAATACCTTTTTGAAATAACTAAAACAAAGGGCACAGAAAACTTAGATATTACAAAAGGAAAGAATCAAATTTACATCTGTTACGCAAGATACTGTGTTCAATCATGTGCCTGCTGTTTAACCATATTATTTCCTCATGTGCATTGAGCAGACAGTGTAAAGCTCTTGGTGTACCAAATCAAATCTTTATCACTTAAAATAACAAAGATTTGTTAGCATGACGATCCTGGTAGAAGACTGATTATCTGCAAGGCCTGGTGGAAAACTGTGACCTACTAAACCCTCATTAATTTACGTTGCTATAATTTGTTAGCATTCACTCACACACACACAAAAAAGAATAAAAAAAAAAGAAATAAAAGTTACGGTGACTTTGGATTTGCTTGATTCTAATATGCAGCATTCTACCACCTCCTCCACTCCTGTGATTTGCCATTGGCTCATCCTCCTCAGGACATGAAAGAGCATTTCCAAGCAGCAGAAAATGCCTTTGATCAGTGGAGTTTGTGTCACTTGACCACATCAAAAAAGTCAGCAATTCGCGAAAGGTCTCTTCCACAACTGCAAATTGTAGTCCTTCTCTGCTGAATTAAGTGCCATCTGCCTGCCTAAACCCAGAGTATGTTTTTATGTTTCTTTTGTTTTACACACACCTGATAAAAGCAGATTTTATTAATGTTCTCCCAAATGGAAAAATGTAACTGATCAATCTTAGCACTGCTAAAGATTTAGAACCAAACCACTGTATGTTGCAGGTGGATTTCCAAAAAGGTCTCACAGGAAGTGGTGGAGGATAAAACTGGGCCTGCTGTGTCAGGCTCAAAGTTTGCCCCACCATCTTAAAAAATTTCAGGGACACAGTCAATCTGTGACTTATCTTAATAGGTTAATCAGATTGTTGTATTTCATTGTGATGCTTTTCATTACCCAAATAAAAGCCCAATTTCCTTTTTGAGTTCCTTTTCTCTGGGATATCTTGCATCCATGATTTCCACAGCTTAATTTTGCATTGTAAGAAAGAATCTAAAATTGGACAGAAGTTTCTCTTTCTATATTTTTCTCGTCTGAACAGCTACAGACTAGCTTGCGACAACCTAGCCATTTAACAACTGCTGGGTGTTATCAGCTTGAGTAGTCTCAGTTCTCTATTTGAAATTTTATACCACCTGTGATCAATACATTTTTTATGCTATTATTAAAAGGATTCAATCAAGGAACAGCTAGGTCTTAAAAAGAAAAAAATCCTTAGATTTGACTGGAATTTGTATGAGGAAATATTTTTCCCATGGAAATAACTGACTCATTAATAACTCTACAAATTGTCACACAAATGAATACATACACTGAATAGCCCTTTCTTATGTGTGTTAGATAGCAGCAGTCATGCAGCAGAACTACTGCACCAGGAAGGAAGAGAGGTCCAGCACTGGTAGCTAAGCTGTAGCTTAGCTCAAGTACAAAACACACAGTAAGACCAGAAGGATTGAAAAGAATGACTTGTGCTGCCACCAGCCTGTTTCACAGTCTGCTGTCCTCAGCGTTGGAATTTGAAGACCTCTCACATCCTAACTGCATCTCAGGGTTAAGTCTTTCGTGCACATGCTAGGTCGATATTTTCTCCATGAGTATCTGTGGAAGCCACTGAAATCATCCATTGCTACAGGTAAGTTATCAGCCTAGGTGGCCTACTGGCCTGTGCCCCAAGATAGCAACTTTTGCACTGTGGAACCAAGGATCATATACAACCAAATGCAACACTGAGCAAATGCTGCACATGGACTCCTTCCAAAGGTGCCACAGACAGACATCTTCATGGTGATTTTCATCTTCATGAAACACACGCAGAATATTTATAGCGCACTGTGACAACAAGCCTTGAAGGATTAATTTTTCAGTTGCAAAGGCACAGTGTGATCAATTTCAAACCACAGGGGAGTGATATCCATTATTCCAAAGACAAAGACATTTCTCATTGATAGATGGGATAAGATGGAGAACCTTGTTGGGACAGAATTTAGATGGTGCTAAAAGATAATATTTGGAGATATTTTCTTATTTTTTCATTGCTGGTATGTTGATATTTTTCTGTGATGAGGATATTTAAATCCCTGCAACAAACAGAAGCAGTCTTTTTGAAAGAAACTCCTTCCTTTGGTGAATGCTCATACGCTGGCCAGGAGGACACGGGATTCTATGAAAGCTCTTGAGTCTTGAAATTGGTGTCACATAAACTGCTAATAGGCTGCAGGCTCTGAGAAGTAAGAGTCTGGTATAGTATCTTCCACCAACCCATTTCACCACTGGTTTTACACCTTCCAAAATGGAAGCCTGATATAAAGGGATCCAACTGAATTAAAAAAAAAAAACAAAAAGCAACCCAAACAAAAACTGAGTCCTAAGCCTTGAAGACACTTAAAACCCCTTCTCTTTATGAAGGAAAGGTAACTTAAGAAAAACACCTCCCTGCCCCCAATCTCCCAAAACTCCAAAGCCAGCAACGTTACAAGCATTTCCTCTGATGTTGACATTGGGTGATTCATACACGAATTTGTTTAAGAAAGCAGGTAGATGTTGTAGGTGTTGCAATTCTCTGTTATCGGTAAAGGTGGAATAGCTTGCCAGTGATATTATCTGAGCAAGACCATCATACTGTCACTAATGTCTATGCAAAGACTCCAGACTAGCATTCCCATGATAGATTTATATTTCTTCTAAAGCTGGGACCTTGATTCCTATTGAAGTCTTGGCTTCCTAATCATCTAATGCCATTGCATTGAATGTTGTATATTTTAAAACTCTGTTATCTCCCTCTCTCTTTTTACTGATTTTTCCCCTACCTTTTAAAAGGTATGTCATTTTTGAATGACATTAAGATTGACACCTGACACCCCTCTCCAGTCATACTGGAGATACTGTCATACTGAAAATGTACAATGTCATCACCTCACACAGAGGAGAAGAGCATGCTAAAATGTGACAGAACCATTTTCTTCCTTGGCTCACTGCTTACACGTTTTCCCTTGAGAAGTTCCACATTATGAGCCTACAAGGTCAACAACAGTGAAGTTCTTGAGAATTTCCCTGTAATAGGGATATAAAGAAGGAATAATCTTTAAGTTACAGTAACAAGGTGCTGTCTTTTTTTTTTTTTTTTAAAGCCAGGATGTTCTAACCATTTCATTAAGATAATAATGGGACACTTACTTACAAAAGAATAGAGCTTGCTTGGTATACATCATCTTGGAAAACTCCCCCTCTCAGCCTCAAACTAACAGGTCATATTGGATGTCATTAATTCAGCTAAGTAGCTCTAGGGCACTCTTGAACTTCAACCCAGAGCACAAGGGAGCAGAGCAGGCTGCCAGCTAGTAGCTCTGGGGAAGGAAGAAAGAAGAAAAAAAAAAAAAAGAAGAAAAAAGTAAAGGAAGGGAAAGAAAAAATGGCCTCAGTTACAATGATTTTGATCTAAATGAAGACAGGCTGCCCACATGGGTTAAGAGTTAAGGACAGTAAGGAGAGAGAAGTACTTCTTAAAATAAGTTATGCTGGAGAAATGCCTGTGGATTCCTCACGGACCAAAATTCTTTTGTCAGGATACAAGCTTGCAAACAAGTCTCAGAGGCTGATTGGTATGCTTTCTGGAGTGTAACTCCAACCTTGTGCAAAGATGGGATTTAACATCAGCAAGCAAAATGTTAACATTTATCCTCAAGCTTGGCATCTTCAAGCAAGAGTCTGCAGGGACCAAGACTATCTTCCATTGCCCCACTAATGATCACAGAAACCCTTGAAATGTTGGTTTCAGGTAGCTCTGGAAACTGATGGTTGCCACGTCATTCCCAAAGAGCCTGCTCAGAACAGCATGGCTTTCAAGTGTCCTGACAATGACATACTTCTGTGGCTTTGAAGACTGTGGGTGAAGAAGAGCTATCCAAGTGATGAGTTGAGGGAAGTGTTAGTACTCCTTTCCCAAGACAACTGTTTCCCAGTCATGGTTGTGCTGAATTCAACAAAGTGGTGAATACAGGTGGATGTGGCAACTGGGAGGGATTAAAGAATATATGCCAATCACTAAACTTTTCTTAATGAAGGATAAGTATGTTAAGGAACTCATGAACGGATCTCTCCTCCTGAAAAAAAGAAAAGGTCTACCACTTGGTGGTAGGTGATAGCAAAATCCATCACAGGAGGTAACAAAGAGCGTTTTCACATTTCAACAACTGCTCTGCAAGGAGAGTTTTTAGAGGGAGCCAGAGGTTCACTTCTGACCTGGTTTTAAGCTTGGCCATAATTATTCAACCTCATTAGTCTGTGCACAGATTTAATCTTTTCTGACATTAGCCTTACAGAGGGAAAGATTTCATCTACTATTTCATCTTCATCTACTAGAAGCCACCCCTGTGGCCCCCCCGCTACCAAAACCTTGCCACGTAAACCCATTAGAACTACAACAACAGATCACCTTAAACAAGGTTCCTAAAGCCAAAGCAGTCTCACAACTAATATATGCCAGTTATGCTAATAGGTTGCCCAGTGTTTAATTTAATCAGCATGGATTTTTCAAACAGGCCTGGATTTATAATGAAGCCACTAAAATACTAATTCCTTGAAAAAAAAAATAGAGAAATTAAACTCCCTGGGGATAAGTAAAATTGTTTATTACCGTCCCTGTTAGCAAAGAGTAGCCACTTGTACACTTAACAGAAGGTGATTTCTAGCTGCAGCAAGTCTGTCTCATAAGGGCTTCCTGGATTCAAAGAATAGTACTGATTGGGAAAAACAAAATAAAAACAAATACAGTTGGTGGAAACTCTAATAACACCTGAAATTTATCACTGCATGATTTATTTTCCTTCTCCTCAGTGCAAAGGAGTTTTGCCTCATATTTATTTTAAATGCACCCTGATGCGTCCCAGCTGTGTGTTCTCTTTTGGGAACGGATCTTGTGAATTGTTGTATTTCAACCATGAGAAGGGAAATTCTACATGCATAGTCATTCCCTAGATCTTTACAGGATTGGACCCTGAGAAAAATGGTATGTTAAAGCTTGCAGAAGAGGGAAAATAAAATACAAAGAAAATGTGATTATTTTGAAAATGAAATGGGAATGAGATTGACATAAGGAGTAAGAGCAGCCTACCCACATTATTTATTTTTACCGCTCTAAATCCACTTTTTGCTCATTTTGAAATTACAGTCCCTATATTTCCCACAATAAAGAATACCAAATCAAGCATCCCTTTCTACTCCCTCCCCAGAATAATGCAGATCAAAAATTATGCCAGGTTTCAGCTAGGCTCTTTAAAACCTCTTACAGCAGAGAAAACTGAAGTGTCTCTGAATTATCCTTGTCCATTGAATCCATCACACCGACAAGATGCATCTACTGCCTTCTTCAGAGAACATAACAATGCCATGGTCCCACACACAGTTCTACAAAGCCTCTAATGGCAAATACCACTGAATAAATTTCCTCCACCTATTAACTCCATTCATTCTAGACAAATACACTCCTCCTTTCTGCTGCAGTGACCACTGCAGTCCAAAAATGGGATTTGACTTGGGATGGTCATGTCGAAGTTACATGTGTGCTTACTGCCATTGCAATATCAGCAGCTCCGTAACCTCTACCTTTTTTTCCCATCAGTCAACCTCCAAACTGAGGATGTTCTTGTATGATAGAAGGAGATTAGGGAAGCTCATAGGAAGGCAGGAAAACTGAGAAAGGTGATCTTGCAGACCAACATGTTTATCTCCAGACTCTGATAGTGCTTTCCTATTGCATAAATTCAGTCCGAGTCTCGTACATACTGAGAATCACAACCTCGTTGTTTTTAACCTCTTTCAAGTTCAACAAAATCAAGGCAGTGCATTTACTTCTTTCCTCTTCAGCCATATGGTCATGTGTACTGTCACCATCTTGGTCAAGGCATGGATAAAACTCCGATATTAAATTCTGCAAGTTGCCACATGGATTCCCAGCAAAGAGAGACTAGAAAGCAGCCTACACCCTGCACCATACACATAAATCCAGTCTCTTCTGGACAACATTTTAATACAGCTTAGGTTGTATTTTTATAAAAAGAAATAGCCACAAGCCTCCCAGAGAATTCCACAGAAGCTTAGAAAAAAAACGGTGCTCAGTGCTGCCACAGGGCACAAGCGATGTCTCCATGTGAGGTATCTCTCTGTAAGCACTTCATTTACAGATGAATTGCCAATAGGCTCCGCTCCAGATTGTATGTTCCAGTTATAGGATTTTGTAGGACCAATACAAAAGATACAAATGTGGTTTCTTCTATGCATCTTTTTACCTAAAACCTCTCAAGGCAATCCACATCGCTACAAACATGAATATCTATGCCCTGTCTTTCAAGCAAGGCTAATCACCACCCCGTACTGGCAGGGCTTTGGGGCCATGCAGGGATGGTAGCTACTTTCTGTCATCACACATCCTCATGCTGTTTTTCATAAGGCACAGACAGACCAAAATAACAAGGAAAAGAGGCATAATCGAACTCCACCCAGCATCAGGTGTCCCAAACTCAGATTTTGCTAAGCAGATCTAATGAATGACAGGCTGACAAACAGTAACAAGAATAGTAAACTCATGGATCAAATGGCATTATGCTAATTCAAATCACTTTGAGACGGGGAACTGGGGACTGTGAATTTCATTTCTACTGGCTAGCTTGCGATTGTATAGCACGAAGGAGTTAACCAAGCAGAAGTAGTTTGAGGGCTTGCACAATCAAGTGAAGCAGGAAGCCCAGTGGACCTTGTCAAGGATGGTTCCTGATAGACAACAACCAGGGGTATTTGCAATTGTACAGCACGAAGGAGACAAGAAGATAACAACCAGGAGTATGTCTTAAGAAACCTGCTGAAACCAACCCTGCGGTTTGGACGAGAGCCAAGGAGTAACTGAGTCTGTGCAAGAGCAAAAGGTTACTTGCAGTGATGAAGAAGAGCCATCAGCCTTCATCTTTATGACCCCCAACGACCACCATCAAGAGGCACTGTGCAAGCACCGGGAGGAGGAGTTATGAAAATGGCTCCTTGGGACTAATCTTAGTATGAAGCAGGGACAGGTCATGCATACATATAGGCGTATTGCGAAACCTCATGACTATGTAACTACAATGTTGTATAAAATCAAGGCGAGTTGCCGCACCGGGTGCGCACGACTTTGGTGGGACTACCCCCCCGTGCTGCCCAGCGCTGAGTAAACATACCTACTTTACAGTCTTACAGATTGTGGAGTCTGTTTTCCGCATGTCAGCTTTTAGTTACAGGAGACTTCAGCGATACCCTGAAAAGTTGTCATGTTAAACACAGAGATATCACTGCAATCCCTTCTGCTTAATTTATTTTTTTCCCTCTTCTCTGTTACCAAAGTTTTTGCAATGTACTTTCCTACTGTTATTTGTAAAAATGTTTGAATTATATGACTGAGCCATACATACGGCATGAGCTAAAGTTGCCACAATCTAGCCAACACTTTTATTACCTTTGTGAAATAGAGGTCTTCTGTTTTCTGTTGTGGTTTTTTTCCCCCAAAGCAATAGTCCCTTGAGTTAATCGCATTAACCTTGTCCTCCTTAAAAAAAAAATAAAAAAAAATCCACTGAAGTGTTTTGAGTTTGCTTGACCTGTAGAAAAAAAAACTTGAAAAGAAACAGTATCAGCAGAAGGCTCATCCGCTTTGTACTAGGCAGAGACAAATTAAAAGAGACTTTGCATCCATTGTCACATTTTAAAACTCATGATCTTTAAGCTGCTTTATGATAGAAGCTCCTCCATCATCTGGAAGGTTTGTGATTTGCAATACCAAAGTGTTACAGCCGCAGTCCCAGAACTAATGCATATCCGTGCCCCTTTTAGGTGGCTTGTGACCTAAAGGTTGCCAGTAACATGCAATATGCATTGGGGAGCAGGTAATGGATGAAACTGTGCCTCTGGAAGAGAACTCCTCTTTTGTCCTGCTGTTCAGCCTCTGCACATCAGCCTGTCTTTTTGCTACCTAATCATGTGTATAAGGTTAAATACATGCTATGAAAGGTGAAAAACTCCCTGCGATCAGTTGTCGTGCTAACCTATATCAGATACAGACCCAACCAAATCAATTAGGTGCAACTGCTGTTCAAGGTTTTCTGAGCTGTTTCCAGGCCATTTTCTCTTTGTCTTTTGTCACAGCTGTTGTATACAAACCATTCGACCAGATCTAGTGTTTTAGTTTTCAAATTGCTTATTGATTCATATACAAGGAAGGGGATACAAGGGGCAGATAATTTAAAGCTAAAAATATCTCTTCCACTCATAAAATGCCACAGATTCTTTTCTACAGGATAATAGAGAAGAGTAAGTGGTATGCTGTGATGTTACTTTGACTGAAACTTGAGAAAAGTATTGCAGTGAACTCATACTTGAGAATGTCAAAACTCGAGGCATTTCAGCTAACTCAGGTGCTGAGTTTTCAGAAAAGGCCTCTTCTCTTGCTTCCAAGGCTCTTAAACTACACTAAGAACATGTAGGTGAAAGCAAGCTCTACTTGAATTTGAATTTTTTGTGTTTGTCATAAGAGCTGCTGTGCTATTTTTTTTTTCCCCTACCAGGAAAATCATTGCTTTCTGCAAGAACTGTAAATTTTCAGCTTCCCTCCAAAACTATAGATCAGATCAGCAAATTTAGAGATGCAGTAACTGAAATGTGTAAGAAAAAATCCAGCAGAACCAATAACAAAGATTTTTCAGGAGAAATCAGTACAGACATTCTATTGCCACATGAAATCAGCCCTATGTCCAACACAGTCATGCCCCATCATGTTTAACACTAGTCTTTGATCATGTACATTCAAATCTTAGATAACCATTATCAAAATAACTGTTGTTTAATTTATTAATTCGGTCTTATTTCTCAGCACAAATAATCAAACACCCAAGAACTGTCCTGCAGACATTTGTGGTACCCTGATAACACACTTCAAGCCAACTTTTTCACATTCAGTGATCAGAATATTATTCTCAGATCTATAACCCTGCCTTACATAGGTAAGATAGCCAATAAATAAAAAACCTCGTTGTGGTGGAAGGTGCTAAATGCAACGACTGCTTTTTATCCAGTAATAAGAGTCGTTTACCTCCATGCAAATAGCAGCTGGAGAATCAAAGATCCTACTAACTCATCAAAGAATTGAGTAAATTCTTGCTTTCAGGCTCAAAAAGCCTGTGTTCAGTAGAAAAACCTACAGACAAAGAGGAGATCATCACTCAAGGCGTGAACGCTTAGTTATATGGGTGGGCTGAAATGTGTAGTTCAGGTAACACAACAGGTTGAATGACAAAGAAAGAGATGCGAGGAAGAACATTACAGGCGGATGCTTCATCCGGCACAGAGCTCACTAGAGTCACACAGGTGGGGATTTCTGCACAAAGAAATTGCCTACCATTGTTTTTCCACACATGCTGTACTCAGGTTAATAAAAAAAGAATTATCTAAAGGCTATTTGACTGATATCATCAGTGCTTCCACTTAAGAGAAATAGCCCTGCAAGCCCTAAATGTTGGTCAAATCATAACAAAGGGAAATCATCTCTTTTTTAAAAAAATAATTATCTAGAAATAGAAAGTAAGATCATTCATCATTCCTGCTATAACCTTATAAATCCTCTGTGGGTCAGTTCATATGGCAAAAAAGAATATAGCTTTTTAATACTTTTAAAATGTTTTACTCTTTACTGTTCCCCACTATTGAAAAAGCTATCTTGAGACCAGAACACTCCAAGAGAACATTATGTCTTTCCATTTCTGCCCCTCCAAATAAAGGCACTTGAAATTCATTTCTAGCTAAGTTTTACTAAAGAAAATAGTTATTAAATAATTATCTACAGAATACATTTTTGGACCGCTAGTAAATTTTAACTAGCTCTATATAATAAAGTCATTGTTAATTAATTAGCAATAAATGTACTCTGTATTTTTATAAGCAAGTACAAGTGAAATGTGAATAAGGTGACTCATGAATGTTCGTTATAAAATCCGTCATACCATGGGAGATGAGCTGGAACATTAAAGCTGGGACAGACAATATTCTTATATCCTGCCACTCACTTTGATTAAATGTGTCTTGAAAACCAGCGAGGAGCTATCTAGCCTCATGCAGATACTTCCTTAAGCTTAGCTGCACGAAGCAGGTCTTTGAGGTCTGATGTTGTTCCTCTGCAATGGAAGGAACTGTATGATAAAAAAACAAACAACAAACCCCAACAACCAGACCTGCAGGATTTTATATGTTAAAGAGGTGGCTCACAACTGATTTCCCCCAAGACCACCTGAATTTCTGCTTGTTTCTGTTTCCTTTCCTGGGCTTCACGGCTTCGCGTTCCAGTGGATCAACGGATCCACTAAGCAGCCATACAGAGGCCAGAGCAGGGCAGGGCAGCGGTGCAGCCAGGGCATGTGTTCATGGGGCTGCGCATTCACCAGGGCAGAGCCCTGCCTGCGTCCCTTCCTGCTCACGTGCCTCCAGAGGTGCCAGCAACACACAGCGCGCCAAGGCAGCCCACCGGAGATGCTTCAGAGGCTGCAGGAGGAGTCTCTCGTCTTAAGACTTCCTTATGTCTTTAGTCTTCAGTTCTTTGATTCCAGAGGTGACTTTTGCTTTATCCATGAAGGAGAGAAGGAAGGGTCATCCTTTCAGGATTGTTTGATCATTCCTTTGCAGTTCCTGGAAAAGTGTGGCTCCATAAGGCACCAGTCTCAGCTGGAGTTATTCCAGAGGCTAGATAGTTCATGCAAAACCAGGAGGAGCTTTCCTACAGTTCTCACAATACTGCGAGCAGAGCACTAGGGAATGCTCACCCTGTTTTCAGTGCTCTCGTATTTTGCCTCATCTGAAAGGGAGAACAAAATATGAATCTTACCCTCTCATACTAGAAGGAGATAACGGTCCAGAGAGCACAGGTTCAAATTCTGCTAAATTATATTGTCTCTGAAGAAGAACCTGCTTCATACTCTAACACCACATTAAGCGGATTTTCCAACTCAATTATTAGATATTCCAGCCTCTTTGAAACACTGGGTGTTGCTCAGCCCAGCAAGAAAGCTCCAGTAGCACTGCGAACACCACCTCCGAAGCCCTTCAGACATGAAAAACACAGATCTTGGAAGGCTGCTTAAAGAAGCTAATTTGACGACAATGATGACAAAGATAAAATTAACTCTTATCATTCAGACTGACTGAACTGTCAGCAAAGCTTACTCTTGAGGGAAGCAAGTGGCAACACTGCACTTCAACATATTTTCTCCGTTATATAAAAAGTGCCACTTTCTCGATCACAGAAAATGGCTGTACTGTTATCTGTTGAGGATTCACTGGTCTCTGTGTTTCATTTGGAGGATTTCCATTGTAATGCCTGCCTAAACTCAGATTACCATCGTTGTTAAACTGTCAGAGAGCAAACAGGGAAGTGAACTTCTGATCGGCATATATTACATTTTTATCTCTGAGTAATATTAATGAACAAGTAACTGCAGAGCTACTGTCATGCAAAATCCTGTGGCAGCATGATCCTGAAGACTAGACGGGCCCAGGAAACAACATAGAGTTTCTGTTGGACTGTCCTGATACTGGTGCGCAAGCGTGGAGGGAGCTAAACATAACGAGGTAGATAGGTCTCATAATTTTGCTTTGCCCAGCACCACGGTACTTTCCTGTCATACTTCTGCTGAGTTTGTCAATGAACTGATTGCCTTTGCTTTGAAATAATCTCTTTGGTCAGGAAGAGAGAAAGGAAACAACTCTAGGTGAAGATCGTTTTTGGTGGCTTTGGGAGAACAACATTCTACCATCTAGAACATATTAAAAAAAAGAAAGGAAGAGACACTCAGTATGAAATTTGGGTTGTCTACCTGCTGATGAACATCTGCCAGACATCACATGGGATTAAATTAATTTTACTGTTTATCCATCACTAACTTCCCCCAGCACCCTGAGTACTAGCAGTGAGAGGAGAGGGGTGTGGAGGGGAAAGAACTGGGTTATCTCATAAAGCAACTGTCAGTCTAAGCATGCTCAGAAAATAAGAATCTGTTGTACTGAATAGCATATCCTGACCTCTGAAAGATTCAGGCACACGGCTATTGAAAGCTCTAAGTTCTGAATATGTAATCCCTGCAGCACAAGTACTCCTAAACACATCTTTGATTAGCTGAAAACGCAATTATTTTTATAATAATACTTTGCAGACAGCTTGTAAGAATATCAATGACCTTTTTTTTTCTCCCTCCCCTCCCTATTTTAAAATCAGTTTCTGTTAGAAGAGCAGAAGATTTACTGGAGAAATAAGTGCTTCACTTGCATTTAAACCATGTAAAAGACAGATTGGCTGTGTTTTTAGACACCTACATCAAAGTAATTACAGAACTATATAAAGTATTGGATTCATTAAGAGGCTCTAAAACAATTTTTATATACTATTAAGTAAAAGGAAAAGAAGAAAAAATGGGAAACTACAAATTAAACCTTATGACTTGTCTTCATTGTCAAGTAAACTCCTCCCAGCTTTTGTCTAAGGAACAAAGACCCCTGATAAAGGGCGAAAGAATAGATAAAATGTTGGACTGGGACTCAGGAAGTTTACATGCAGTGTCTGTCTTGCCAGAGGTTTCCCACCTGCAGTGAGGCAGTTAGTCCATGTGTTCATGCAATTAATCCTGTATCCAACATGACAAAGGTAGGATTTTCTTTCTGCCTGGTCTCTTCACATTGCAGCCTGTCTGGGGAGGTCAGGGTCTCATTTCAAGCATTTATTCAGTACTTACAGCAGTAGGACATCAGCTTTGCTTAGCTACCAAGATGACAAGATTCTGCTATTTGAAGATACAAATAACAGTATGAAAAAAGGTGCTTCAGAGGGTTCAAAATAGCCATAACATAAACAGGGAAAAGTTAGTAAAAAAGATGGTTATCAAAGAAAATATTCAGGTAATGAAATCTCTAACCAAGAACACTGCATTTGTGAAGAGTTTCTCAGGTGTCTAGATGTGACAGCATATTTTAAACTAGACTGGGTGATGTAGCTGGAAACGTGGAAACAACTACAGCTGTGGGGCTGATGTTTGCTAATGCCTGAATGAATACATCTGTCTGTCTGAGGCAGTTCCAAGAACTGCAGGCTTACTCTGGAAATTCAGGCACAGATTATTTCTAAAGTGAAAAACAGTTTCCTGTGAAAAAAGTTGATGCAAAAGAAGTGGGCTCTCTTCCGTTACATGTAACCTTCATCCTACAGCTTGGCAATTGGGAAAGAAAAAGAAACTTCCAGAAACCAGCATGCTTTGAATGCTTTATTTTGCCTACTTTACACATTAATTTCCCAAGTGTTTCCTGATTCTTATTTGGTTAACACATTAGGGTATCTAATTCTTATTTGCTACACAAATCGCTCATTTGCAATCAAATTTCCATCAGTATTTGCTATCTTATTATCATGGTTAACATCAGTTTGCACTTTGGTATTAACTAGAGAGACATTCTAAAAAGCAACTCAGTGTTGTAAGTTGAGAATAATATGGCTGTGTTTTTTTAACAGAGGAAATTGCTGTAATGTCACTGGGTCATTCTAGTTATTGAATCCCAGCATCCCAAAGGTTTATCAAGCAACCATCTCAGGCTTGCAGTTTCATTGCTTGCATTTCTGCGAAGCTAATTAAACCTCAGTAGGACAAAGCTGGAACTGCAACTAACCGAACTAAAAGTCATCTTCACCTCAAGCTCAAAGCCACATCCATCCCATGGAGAATGGCGTGGCTCTATCTGGAGTTCACCATGCTTCTGGGATGCCAGCAGGATAACAGCCTCTGGAGCTGTTTAGTTCTGCTCCTGCCTATGACTGTATAAATTGATTTATCAGACAAACAGTCAAAAAGAGTGAAAATCCTCAGTGATGCAGAAAGGTGAGAAAGGCTGAGACTGGGTCATAAGAGAGACAGATCTTCTGGTACTTTTGACAATGTCAATTTATCAGGATTCCCATCTGCATCAGCAGACTTGGAGACTTTTGAGACCTCAGACAGTGGTGGAGACCTCGGTACCACCCATCTCTGCACATTACCTTGCACTGCTCGCAGGCACAGCTGAATAGGACCCTCAGGATCCGGAACTGTGCATCCTAATATAGGCTCATTGTGATCCCGTGAAACCCTTTTTGACCTTTCTTTTCCCTTTCATCTCTTCATGACAGACTACCTGGTGTCAGCTGCTCCACAATTCAGGTGTGTATATGTGCTGTAGCATCACAAGAATGTTAAGTGTGGTCCTTTCCAGAGGTGAACATTTACATGAGTAGGAGTTGGTGTAGTTCACATCAGGGCAGTCCTTCTCCAAGGCCTGAAGATTCAAGTTTACATGTATGAATCTCAGCTGATACCAATAAGACTTTTCAGTCTCATCTCCAAGAAAAATCGTGTGAGAAGCAAAATTTCTACTGGATTATGAAAGAAGTCGAAGAGAGCAGACCTGTCTCTTTTATTAACAGTACAACCTGAAATAATTCCTGAAGCAATACTGTAGCTGTACTTTTTACTCATTACTGTCTTTTTTTCCCCTACTGTAAGGCAGCTTCACTTTTCTCCGTACCCACAGAACCTCAGCTTGTGATTTTCCATACATTTCCCTGAATATTCCCAGATAATTGTACCAGCCTTTTGGTTAGACTTACTACTGCTTTGAAATCTAAGTAACTTACTCTTTCTTATGCTATCTCTGGGATGCATGAAGCTTTCACCTTCCCTCCCATTCATTGCAAATGCCTGACTGCAAACTAAGGAGAATATATTGTAGGAGGAGGAATGCAATGGAGAATCAGACGGGTAAGAATGAAAAGCTTGGTTATAGGAGGAAACAGCAAAGCTATTGAACCACAGATGAGTTTGTGTAACCTACATTTTCAAAAGTCTCTGACAAAAATTAGTTTGAGATCTCTGTGAACACAGAGTTACTAATTCTGCATTTACTAGGAATATGGGCTGTCAGAGTTAAAGGCATCTGAAGAATCAATGTCCCTGATAGCCAAATGACAAGGAAGTTAAGAACCAACTTCATCAAACTTGGCTTTTAATTTTATCCCCAGGCTTATCTTGGATAATTCAAAATTATACAGATGGGATTCCTACCCAAAGAAATGTGTTTCTGAGTCCTGAAAGAATGGCTGTTGGAAAGAAGAAAAGATTTGAGAAGGGCGTGATTCTACATACATTGAACTGAATTTTTCCTGCAGCTATTAAATTTACAGCCAAGAGTTACTGAAAATATGGCAGTCAGTGGAAACATTTACAGTAAATTATCTGTATTTTGAATTAGGGACTTCTAGATACTTAATAGTAATTGCAAAGTGTTATCTCTTGGTAAAACACACATTAATCTTGCTCTTTCCCACTTTAAGCAGGATCATTCCCCGGTTATTATTCAACGCGGTGCTCCAGCAATTTTCAGTCCTATCTTCTCTTCTACCCTCAAGTTCTGCTGACACCAGAAGAGAGGTTGCTTGTCAGCTGGATGTTGCTGTCTGCTAGTTTTCTCTAGCATTAGGATAGTTCCCATAACCCGGGGCTGCCACGTGTTTTTGGAGCCTGCCACGTTACCAGGCTTTCACAGCGGCTGAAGTGGTTGGAAGGGGACAAAGCAATCCCAAGTCTGACTCTGACCTTCTCCAGGGGTAACCTGGCTTTCCCCCATGCCACCCAACCCTGAAAGGCTCCGCTGGTGCTCACAGCTGTGTCGGCAGGAGCTCTCTCTCGGACTCGCCCTGGAAGCCTATGGGTGGACAGAGGAACAAGAGCAGCAGTGCTGGAGGCAGCTGGAGAAGGGCCCTCCTTCTCTTGACTATTAATTCATTTTCCTTGTCTGCTAAAAAGTGGGTGTTGCGCCTGCTGATATCCCTGTAGACTTACTAATTAGTGCCCCATTCACCTTGAACTACAGAGCTCACAGCTGCCAGCTGCAGCTTGTGATATCTTGAGTATGTGTTTGATGAACTCTGGAGACATTTTCATCTGTTAAATATAGAAAAACTGAACAGGCAGTGCAGCACAGAATCATATGCGTGTCAAGGCCATGTCTGCGCTCCTGACTTCAAACTAATAGAGCTGCAAAGTTAGTGAAAGTGTGCAATACTGGCTGGCTCACTCCCAGGCTAATTTCTCAGACAAATATCCATGTGACAGAAATTAGCCGCTACGTTGGGCATTAACTACTACTTTCACTGGTTTGATGACCAAGAGTGTGTCATAAACACTCTGCCAAAAGTCTGCCAGTTTGACTTTGGTATAGTTAATGTCTTTGTTTCCATATTTATGATGCTTCTACTGTAAATACTTCAGATGCCAGCAGGTTTCTTCAGCACTAAGAGGAATTAAAGAACAAGCTCAATACTTGCAAGGAAATTAAATGCAAGGGAATTACCTGGTCATTACACCAGATTTTAGAAGATCAAGTTGAATATACGTTTTCCAGGCGTTTACTCAGTATTTAACCATTATGTGCTTATTAATATGCAAGTACACAGTTGCCACCAAGGAACTGGTAGAGCTACCCTGTACTCTGACTTTCTAGAAGAAAAGAAATTTGAAGCCATGGGCAGATTCTGTACTAATGTACTACTGAAAATATTATGAGACTAAACACATACTTTGCAATTGCAAATAGTGGTAAATGGTCAGCATATTTAGTCAAATCACTGCTTTGACTTCAGCTGCTTTAAAATAGATTTTTTTTTTCTTATTATTGGAAAGATTTGTATGAGGATAATTAGATAGCCTGATTGTTAACCTTAATGCATAACCATTTTTACAAGGTAACAGGCAAATGAACAAGATATTTTATTTCTTACTTCTTCGGTATCCTACTTTGTATCTAGCTGTTGCTTTGGCTTTTCTTTCAAGCTTCTAGCTTTACAGAAATAGGCCAGACTCTCTCTGAAATAAAAATGCTTTGCTCTTCCCCATGAAAAGGGACTGGGATTTTTTGCATACCATCCATTCAGAAACAGTACTATGTGCTAATTACCTCATGTTATGAATAGTCATTTTGGAGGCTTAAAAGTGTGGGGGAAGGTTTTCTTCAAGAAAAGATTAACTGTTTAGTTTAAATTAATATCTAAAAAATAAAATAAAACCAGGAGTTATGACCTGATGTGTAACTAATTGAATTAGAAGATATGGTACAGGGAAAAAAAACTGTGTTTCCACAGTGATTTTTTTTCTCCATCCTGGGGTAGTTAGAGGGGGAAGTGCCCACCAAAAGGTTTTGCTAAATTATTAAAAGTGAAAAAAATACAGAATCGAAGTATCAAAGTAATATGGATTAATGGAGAAACTGGAATCAATATTTTATTACAGTTGCTAATGAAATATTAACCAGACTAATTTTCTTACACACTCCAGAGTAATTAAAAAGATACAACCCTTACATTAACACCTAGGTTAATGTGCTGCCTCTTATATTTGTGTTTGTATGGAAGTCAGCTAAGTAAATTCACCTGTAATGAGAAGATTCTCGTCTATGGCTTATGTTTGAGCCTTTTATTTCCACGGTACCTTATTTCCACTTTTGGCAATCTTTGAGAGCATTCTGAAGGGACTGATCTAATGTCCATTGAAATGAACACATAGCACAGACACTGGAAAGTATGAAAATCAATGCAAAGACTTCCATTAACTTTGCAGTATTTTGGCCTGAACTCATCACTCTCTAATGATAACTATGAAGAACTGCAAGTCAGTAACAGGTTCTTAAATACAACGTTGACCATCTTAGTATGAAAAACCAGGATGTTAGAAAAGACCAGATTAGAAGCAATATGTTGAGAGATGCAAGTGAACTCCCAGGCTCAACAGTTAGTGAGGTAGCACTCATCTGCACTGACAGTGACCAACGAGGTAAAGGGGGAAAGTAAGAATATCTGAGGCAATAGAAAGTGTCTTCTGTCCTGCTCAGTTAGTTTAAGATGCAAAAATGACACACAAACCTTTTTATCACACTGTACTTGCACATGTATTTTGTGCAAGTCACATATTTTTAACAGTTACAAAAATATTTTAGAGATATTAGCTAAACAAAAATAATTCAAGAGCATGCCTGTTCTTCTGCTTGTATAAATGGTTCCCACGAGTGAAATAAAGCTAGGCTCAGAGGGAGTAAAAATACCCACAACTAATCAACTGGAGACATCTCCAGACATGATTTAGAATGTTTTCCTTCTATAGAAAAAACATCAAATACTCTGAGTCAAACACCAGAGGATCTTCCAGAGTTCGAGAAACTGTTTGTCACTAAGATAAAACTACAAATTTCTCTTTTTTTCAAGGGCATAAATTTTGAGTTTCTGCTTCTACAAGACCACTGTCTCTCAGCCTTCACAGCTCCCTCGGGAACACAGCAAGATCCAAGTAGGAATGATTTCCCAATAAGAGTGAAAACTGAAAACATTTCTCTAACAAGCTGGTTTCAAAACTCAACCTAAAAGGATCTAATGCATCTGTTTAAAACTGCAGCGGAGTGAATCAACCTCAGTGGGGAAAGCAGAAGTGAAATAGAAAAAAAAATAATGCAGGAAAAGTGCAACTTTACCAATTATCGCTGTCTCTGAGAGCTGTGCTTGTGACATGGAAGTTATTTATGATGCCCATCTGCAGTCATTTACATGTAGACACACCAGTCGTGGAAGTAGGATCCAACCTGTGACTCTCAGAAGTTCCTGATCCTCATTGCTTATTTGAACTCCCACAGTGGTACCTCATGGATACAGGTCTGCACCATTCATGGCTGCCATTCCAATCCCTTTCTTTCCTTCAAGATTTCAGTCACACACACCTCAAACCCACTCTACATGGTACTGAGAACCATAAAAATACGGAGTAATTATGCTAGAGCTCCTCTTTCAGAAAACAATACCACTAGAGGAAAATGTCTCCTACACTACACTTCCAAACAGATGATTAATATGTTCTTCTCAGAAGAATTTAAAAGCCTTTAGGTATAGGGAAATAGCTACCTGTAAAGCTGATAATATACTCTAGTGCAGACAACAGTCAACCTTCTTTCTTGACCTCATTAGAGAACACAGCCTCCCCTAGTATCAAAGTACCCAAGTACATCCTCTCTGCTCCTTTCCTTCCCAGCCCTTTTTCTCTCCCCCTATTGCCAACAAGAGCTTAAAAGCACCTTTGGAAAGAGGACTCTCCATGCTGCCATTAAACATTTTCTTTGATGCATTGTTCTTCTTCCGGCTTTGCAAACATGCAAGCTGTAAGGGTGATCTCTACATAATTTTGCAGTTTGTTTTACTCAAGAAAGGCAAAAGCAGAGCTTGGATTAAAATGGGCAGGAAGCAGTACTTCACACACCACATCGTGCCTACTTCTTTTCCCTGCTAATTGCTCACTGGCACTGTTGTAAGAGTCTTCACCTTCACAGCTTATACAAAATTCAGAAGGAATTAAAACCAAAATCTTCCTGCCTCAGTTTCACATTGCTTTTCTCATCAGAGTTTTCTTGTCATTCCCCTTTTGTTATCTTAAGATCAATAAACTTACCAGTGTTGTATACCAAATGGACATAACAATACACTACATTTAGCCTCCATAATGCAAATATTACTTTTACCATAGATAAAAAAAATATCTCTCAAAGACACACAACCCACCCAGATGACGTGCTTACTGAAAACATTTCTAAGTCCCAAAGCCAGTCATTGATAATGTTAACCATGGCTCTTCTCTGACATAAATTATTCCCTGCAATATGACACAGCTAAAAGATAAATTTGAGGAATATTAATTAAGACGCACGTAGAAATGAAGGTGAAGCAGGCTTGATTTTCCTGCTCTTGACTAGAAAGACAAAAACATCTACCACAGAAATATCTGGTGCAAAATACACTTCTCAGAATCTATATTGCTGTAAATCTTTACCAAACTAATGAAGCTAGGGGACACTCCCAACACAGCACTAACATCCTTTGGCAGGAACTGCTTATGAAGTAAACTGTAGGAGCAGAAATTGTTATTTTAAGATCCCCAGACTCCCCTTCCAGGAAGCAGCAATAACAAAAGAGATGCACACACCTGTCCAGATATGAACCCTCCTCAGAAAGGCACCTTCAGCATTGCCCAGTGATGGCCCTGCTCCATACCCTCAGCTCTAAAGGCAGTAGAGGTTGCAGCCCCATGTTGATTCAGGCTGCCAGATTTGTAAGGCTTACTTGTAAAAGCCCGGGATCTCACAAAAACAACGACAAGGGGCTGTCCGGGTTATGAAACACTACACTCTACCCACAGTGGACAGGTAGACAGATGCAAGAATATTTGTATGCAGAGGCTGGTCTGCCTGCTTCTCCTGCCCTCTGGCCATGCCAGCCTGCCCTGGCCAAGCCCTGCTCACCTCCCAGCCACCTTCAAGCGAGAAGAATTTGGTGAGCTCCTGCTATTTTCCCCATAAAACCTGGAGCCACGCTTGCAAAATCGGCATCTGCAGAGACAAGAGGATTGGGGTTTTCTGGACACCCTCAAGATTACCTGTATAATGAGATGTTAAGTGGTAGCAAAAACCTGCTTTAAGGTTCACATGGAGTCTGCTATAACCACAGGAGCTGTGGGTTTGCTAAGGAGCACCAAGCACCACCTGTGATAAAACCACACCTAGAAGCAACAAGGCATCAACCCAATTTTTTTAAGCTCTTTTGTTTTAAAGCCTTTTTCAAAAGAGTGGTGTGGTCTTACAATTTATATATATATATCACCAGTTTAAAGGTAACGGTCTATATTTTAATTAGAAGAGTGAAAATGAAATCAAGATTTAATGACAAAGCTTTTGAGGTATGAGAACACGAGATGATTAAATCAAATCTTAAGTCTGGGCTCAGGCCAGACATTTGTTATTTTTTCAAAAAGCTGAAAGCAGAGAAGGCATTCATTTTCATTATTTCTACTTTACATATTTTTCAATACAAATAAAAAAGGAATAAATAAAGGTTTTTAATACAAATAAAAAAGGAATAAAGTTTTGCTATTATCACTAAACTGCATAAAACCCGGTAGTAACTGCCTGTGTTTAGCGGTAGAGGAAAATGAAGAGACAGTTCTATGTATTAAGACATACTCTCCAAAGCTGTATTTACGTTCAATTTTCTTGTGGCCTCACTTCTTTTTCCACTAGGTGGCACTCTGGAAATATTTCTAAATTCTGGATACCTTTCCACTGCCTTTTAAAAAACAAAAAAATTACCGATTTCCCTCAAACCCTCTATTGTTTACAGCCTACTGAAAAAGGCAAGTGAATTACACAGAGCAGTACAGAAAATTAGCATTGTTAAATGTGTCACATATATCACTAATAAAGTTTCATTATTTATACTGTCAACTTGAAAAGCACTTATTTCCTAATCAATCAACTCACAGCTAAATAAACAGTCATACAGGCATACAACATGAAAGCACAGTACTCCTAAATCAGATCGTCCTAAGAGTTAGTGTATGCTGGTTGATATTAGGAAGAGAGGAATAACAAAGAAACATGCTCCCCAATTTACTCGCTTTCCCCTCACCTCTCCAGATACCTACTTTTATTGACGAAAAAAATACATGTATGTGTTTTAGGATAGATGTTCTTTTCTTCTTGTTTGGGTTTTTTTTTAAATCAATAAATGCTATGCTTAAACCCAAAGGTGATCCTGAAACACAAGTTAGGACAGTCACATCAAATTAATTTGCAAAACTGGAGATGCATTTAAAATTAACCCATTTCTATTTGGGGACTGAGAATGCAGAAGAGAAAAAGAGATGTAAACAGTCACTTGAAGGGCTTTGTACCATCTAAATCCAGCTGCAGTCTCACAGACGTCCCTTTTGATGTTCACTAAAACTGGAGATGAATTCTAGTAAACAGATGTCCTTGTCAGGGAAAATAAACAAACAAAAACCCATCAAATTTGGTACCTTCTGGTAGCTGGAAGTGAACTGCAAACAGTTCTTTGTTAGCTGGGTTGCTGCAGGAATGGGCTGAGTGGCACTGGATCCAGGAGTGGAGACATATTGATAAATAACGGGAAAGTAACACGTCTCCTTGGCTGTGAAGCACCAGGGCATCAGGGCGTTTGGTGTGTGCCAGAGGACCAGCTGCTGCTCCTTCTACTCAGTTAAAAGTCAACCTGTCCTATGTGGCGTTGTTTGAATTTTGTCTTGTAAGAGGTATGGAACAGGTCATGCCGAGAAGGAAAAGCAAAGTGCCATGGCCTCTTATCTGCCTGGCTTTCTCTCCTGACCCCAGAACATTTTTCAGGTATTTCTTAAACATTCAGGTTATATGTTTGCCTCTGGAAGAGGCAAACCACAGCCACAGCTGCCAACTAGGAACTGTTCTGTTCTTACTTCTTCCTGCTCATTTGTGACAATTTTAGGTGACTGTCGGAGAGTTTGTAAATCAAAGGCTTAGCACAGAGGTCTGTAAGTAGCAGCAGAGGTTGGCTGGATGACACAGGCAGGGTTTGTGTGCTCACAAAAGGACGATGCCCTGCAGAGGCAGCCGCAGTCTCTGTTACTGAGATTTGGGCATCCTCTTTGAATTTACCTTCTGACAGACTGAGCCGCAGAAACCCTCCCTGGAGGTAGAGAAAGCCTGGATCACTGACCTGGCTTCTTACCTGGAAGGCAGGGTCAAAATTTCCCAATCAATTAGGTCAAACTTAGCTCAAAATTCAAGTGTGTCTTGCACACAGAAAGTGCAGGGTAAGCCTTGTCGATCCAAGTATGTTCAGAAGTGTGTGGAAATACAGACCTCATAATCTCCTGCAGACCGGGAGTTAAGGGTAACAAAACTTGCGAGGCTTTCCTCAAGAAAGGAGATGAGCTGGCTGGCTCACAGTCCTGGACAGAGTCATTGGCAACATGAGGGGTCACACATATCACTCCACATTGTTATGACAGAAAATCTTCATCTTCCTGTAGAGAGCGTTAACTCTTCACAGCACTGATAGTTTATGTGGGATTTCTATGTTCCTAGAAGAAACACAGGACCTAAAACCAAATGTAAGCATTCCAGTTCCTGGAGTGTTTTTCATTACCCATATTGCTGACTATTAGCTAACACACTGTTCAAGTTCATTGCCTCAGCTGCTTAGAAAAAGGCAAACTGAGATAGATTAGCCGGTCAAGAGCTCTTCCCTGCCTCTACTTGTTCTTAGCGATGAACTTGGGTCTACAGACAAAGATTGGCTTTTACCCCTTCAGAAAGCCTCTGCAGCTCAGACTGAGCCTGCATCAGAGCGTAACCTTAATTGTGAGCCACAGGGATGACGGGCAAGTGACTCTTAACACAAGCTCCGCGCTTGGCCACATGCAAACATATTCCCCAATGTCCTCATTATCAGAGGCAGATTTCATCAAGCAAGAGAAGCTTTGGTCAGTTGAGTCAGAGAAAGGCAGAGGATTTGGCTGTTTGTCTTTACAGCAGTATGGCTAAATCAATAACCTGTGGAACGAGAGATTTAGGGTGGATGAAAGGTGCATTATCTTATATACGTGTATTGGAAAGTGCTGGCAACACACTGCAGTTTTGAACAAGTAAATGAATTTACTAGGTGGAAGAGAGAGACTGCTGATAAAACAGAAAAAAATACTATACTCGGGAGGTGATTTTAGATCAAGTGCTAATATTTTATACAAGAGAATATTGAATTTAGGGAGAGGCTTATTCATTCATTTGGCTTTTTAAACTTCCAAAGTGCTTTTATTGACTGATTTTGTTTGTGGCAGCTAATATTAGTGTCACTGTAACAATATTTTTTCCTTATTTAGATTTCCTGATGCAGTTTGCCATCTGAAGTCATTTACCTTTCATTTTTTTTAAATAAAGCTGTTTTTTAAAAACTCAGAGATGATTCACATGGTTTGAGCCTGCATTTGCTCAGATAAAACTGAACTGCTAAGACTTCAAGAACTGTTGCATTAGCTAAGACCCAAGGTCCATTTGCTGTGAATTTAACTGCAGCAACATTAATTGACAAGGCATCTGCAGAATGCAAACAGGAGATGTACCCTCTTCCTTACATGTCAACCTTCCCTCCAAATTTTATACTATTTTTTGTTTTGGTGATAACATTCATCTGCTAGAAGAAAACATACATGTGAACAGAATTGATTCAATTTGAGATCTGGTTTGATAGAACTTCAGTATAGCATGTCCAGGCACCCTTAATCACTTAGTCACGGAGATACCAACCCCATAGCAGATGTACAACAGAAGATACTCCAGCAACACCACCTTTCTCCCATTTAAATCCCATTTCATTCAGCATTAAACTTTCTCTAAAGCTGCAGACAGCTTTCTGAGTCAGAGTCCTGCCATCCAAGTAGACTAAAGAGGAGAAAATACATTTTGAACTTGAACTGTATTTGCTGAGGGCAAGGCTGCAAGCCTCAGCTAAATCAGCCATCAGCTCTGAGCTCCAGCCTTTGGGTGAGAGGCAAGGAGGAATTGCTTCTGCAGAACCCAGCTGAATTCAGTGTGAAAATAAAACAAAAATTGCTCCCAGGTCCATGAAAAAAACAGTATTTCTGTCTCTGGAGGAGCAGAGTTCGTGCTTTTCATCCTTCCTTGCAAAAGCCAAGCAGACCACCACCAGACCTGGGGAACTCCAGGTGAGATTCAGCTCATGGACGTGAATGTTTATTTCACTGAATCTGCAGTAACTTACCACCTTCCAGTGGGGTGAAGCGTTGTACTTGGACTTTCAGTGAGAACAGAGAAGCAGTCCACTTGATAGCCTCCTTTGCCAACTTGATCACAAGACCTCAAGCAGGCTGCAGAGGTCCTTGGGGCTGCAAAAGTGGCAGCTACACCCCAGTTATTCAGTGTGACTCAGTTCTTGGAAAGAGACCGCATCCGAGATGGCTAATCGGGAGATGGAGAGGAGCAAAAATCAACAAGGGAGAAGGATGACTGCAATGCTTTGCCACCTTAACAGTGCATTGGTTTGATGGTGCAGACAGTAAGCAGTGTTTGCATGTCAAAACAGAGGGTCCTAAGCCACCATGTCCATGGAGTAAGCTTTCTGAGCACTGGAGTGACATTCTCCACTCTCCAATGACACATACAGAGTTCCATGCCCCAGCTGATATAAATGTACTTTCATACCATGTAAACATGCATTGATACCTTGATGTTGCACAGAGTAATTGCTTTTAATTATTCACTTGCCTCAGCATCAGTCCATACAGACTTAGGACCCATGACTTTGGAGAGCCTCTCTTCTTGCTGATCAAGAAAATGGATATGCCACCCATTAACTCCTCCCTTCTGTGTCTGTTTATCTCAATGGCAGCCCAAGGGTATCTGAGCATTTTTTATCATCCTTAAATTATTTCAAGAGACTGTTCAACTCTCCCTATTTGTGACACGTATAAAATATATTAAATTCCTTTCTTTTTGTTTAAGGTGAAAATACCTTGCTCCCTCCATAATGCTTCCCTAACACTTTCAGAAACAGCCTTCCCTCTTCTTCAAGCTATACCAGCTTTAGCTCTGGCATCAATAAGATGTAAGGATATTCATGGAGAGCTCTTTGTGATATTCATCAGTCCCTCTCCCCCAGTCCCATCTGTCATCTGCAAGGGAAATGGTTTAGCTTATTGCATATTCCCTAAGTGGCCAGATGTGAGATGGCCACAATCTCATATAAATGTTTCGAGAATGGGAATGGACAGGACAGTCTCAGATTCGCTACCAATCAGCCCATGATGGCTTTAGCAGTTGCCCGGGAGGAAAGATGGTCTCTCTTTTTTCAGGCCAATTCACATGCAGTGAAACAAGCCAGTGCTGATTGTCCAGATAATTGAAAAGCATCCCTGACACTGGTGGTGTCCCTCTTTGTTCTGGGCAGATTGTTCCAGAGATTTTGGTGTGCTAAACATTTGGGGATTAGTATGAAGGTAAGGGAAGAGTTGGTGATATTTTGTGCAGGATATAACACATAGACTCTGGTTGCTTGTGGGACGGTATCATGGGAACCTGCTAACAGTATGATTGATCTGCCTAAGGGAGCTGGGGTTGGCTGCTAATTCAGTGATGTAGTAGAACTAATGATAGATGCTGATGCAGTCTGATTTTTTAAAGTATTGTTTTTCCTGGTGATTTATGGTTGCATCTACTAGTTAAAATTAACAGCCACCTTAGCAGGAAGTTCTAATCAAATTGGTGATTCTGCACTGAGTTTCTCAACTCTGAGCACGGAAAGGATCAAACGAAGAGACAGAATTCCGAGGGAAGCTGACATCAAAGAAGAACTAAGGATGAGCTTTCACTGAAATCACAACATTTCCAACATTCTGGGTATTTAGTCCAAGGTCTATTGTTTCTAAGCACTGCAAATCCAGCTGCAAAGTTTGAGCCTGGGATTTGGGCTGCCCCACATCTCCTGTGTGTATATCTATATAATTTTGGTTTGGACCAGTTTAAAACAGAAGGGGAAAATATTAGAAAAGCTTCTGCCAGGCAGATAAATGCCTTAGCAGCTGCTGAGAGGAAAGAAAAAGCTTTCTGATATAGTGGTTATGGACTAAAATTCCCAGTATCTTAACATACTTTCTACATTGCCCAAAAGTTTCTAGTCTTACCTTGGACATGTTATTCATCCTGTTTAGCTAAGTTGCTACAAGTCAGAGTATAAGCCAGAAACTTCCATTACTGCTTATATAACAAAAAAAATTCAGCTTTCTTCCTGACAAAATGTTCTAGAAGCAATTCTGATTATTTTTAAAACAGCATTTTAAAAAATGTAACACCTTATCTTAACACCTTATTTTTACAATTTCCCAAATGTTTTTTTGAGTTATATAAAACAACCTCTCTGTGTAAAATGCTTAGATTATTATACATATTTATATTTTTGTGCACGTGCACATAAAGTTGTCCAAAAAATCCAATATCCCCATTTTATCAAAGTCAAACCTTTTTGACTTTTCATGGGTGAAAGTTTGATTTCACAGGATAATTTCTCCTAAAATCTTTATTCACTATAGATCAAAATAATATTTTAAAAGCACAAGTCTTCCCTTGTGTTAGGAAATCCATTCCTTACTTTCCACTAGCAACAGCTGTATTTGCTAAGGAAACCCATTATCTTGGAAACAGGAACTTCTCTTTCCTCATTGAGGTGTTCATTGCTGACAAGAGTAAAGAGTCAGAGTCTCTGCACTTTCCTTTCTTGTAAATAATAAGAGTAGCCTAATTCGCTTCTTAAGAACCCAACATTTCTGGAGAGGTGGCAGCAATTTACTTACCTAACCTGATAACTGACATCATCACCATCCCTGAAAAACAGCAACAACAAACATTTGAATGAATTATTTCACAAAACAAGGATTGTCAGCACAGCTTCAGGGCCTTCAACATAACACATTTAAATTAATACAGGAGGGGAAGCAATGCCTGAGCTAATAATCCCAGACAGCTTTTCTGTGGTAGCACATCGGCAGTGGGTAATTGCAGGTGCATTGGCAGCGGACAGCTGTGGAAGGTAGACAAAATAGGCACCTAATGTTTTAGTATTTCAATGAGAAAAAGAAATAATGAGGAATATATATTTCCACAATAAATTTACATTCGTGTGATAAAGACAGTTCATAGATTAACAAAAATCTGAGGAGACAGAAGATTGTCATTTGCTTTGATGTTAGCACTACCCAGCAAATTTGAAGATCCAGAGATATGTATGTGCCCCACTCCTACTGATATCAATGGGCTTGTCTCTTTAAAAACGAAAGTTAGATATCGAATTCTCTCTGTAGATCTGAGCCTCCTGCTCTCCCACAGTAGGTGCTGTGTAAAAAGAAGATTGAATCCATCTGACTTTAGGAACTTAACTGAGCAGGTTAATCAAAGCTGACTTTAGTCCCTGGGGACAGAGGCACCTCCAGCAGCCAGGGAGAGCAGCAAACAACTCAGGCTTGTACTCTGAATATGTTTCTGGAGGTGCCTCTCAATCTGTAGAGGAAAAATGCATTTTCACCACAAGACCAAAGCTGGGGTGTCTGAATTCCTCCTCCTTCAAAGAGATTGTTGTTGTTGTTGTTGTTTTATTTCATATGAAGACATAAAGGGCATGACCAGTCACTACCACAACATTACAGGAATTCTGCAGGTTTTTTTGCTCCTCCATTGAATATTTATTCAGAGAGTGAGAACATCTGTAGCAGAATTGGTCTGGAATAACCAAAAGTGTAAGATACGTGGCACAGTGGCATAGTGGTAAGTAAAACTTGATGCTGCTACAAAGCTCGTGAGAAAAATCACTAGTCTGTTTCTACTGAGCTGTATTCCTTTTCAAAATACTCTTCCCATCCTGGAGCTGAGAGAAACCTTTCCAGATAAAGTTCTCAAAACATATCCAGATTCATTAATAGCTTTAATTAGTCAACATTTTCTTACTGTATCTTCTTCTGAAAACCTCCTGCCCAGCTACAGGAGCTCTAAGCTCCGCTAATGCAGCATACAGCACTGTGCTTACTGTGGATCAGTTACCTGTTTATAGTCCATTTAACTACAAAATGTCCTTAGATTTTGCATTTGCATTCAGTAAAGGTTTCTGTTTACTGTCTGTCAATACACAAGGGACAACAGTAACATTTACAAACTGGTAACCATTAATCTGTTAGGGAAATATGACAATTGATATTTTTTATTCCAGTAATTCATGAACTGTATTATGTATATCCCTAAGCAGAGAAGGATAAATTTGATTTGATTGGAATCCCAGAGAAAGAGAGATACATATGGAAAATAGGTTTGTCCCCATATCAAGAGCCTGTTCTTTGGAGACTGCGTAGAGGAAAATAGACAGTGATATAAGTATCCTGTTAACTTTTTAAATGGATAAACTAGACAGTAAACCTCTTGGAGCTAAGCTACTGTTTAGGTACTTATAAAACATATGTCTCTTATTTTGTACTACTAAACACAGTAACTGTTTAAATAGTCCTTCAATTAAGATGAAATGAATGCCTTCTTTATTTTTACCTTAAATTGCCTGGTACTAAAAATAATTTGGAGATGGCACATTGCATGCACCTTACTCCTATCAAAGGAGGAATCATTAAACATGAAACTCCCTAAACCAGGATCAAATACACCCAACAGTAGACAGTCAGACTCTCAGGACACTCACTGTCCTGGCTGGGGACAGACACCTTGTTTGGCCAGGTGAGAGGAAGGGCATCTCCCAGAAGAAAATGTTAAGTAGATTACCTCGGCACGCAGCAGGCTAGGAGGAGGGTGCCTGAAACACAGGCATAACTTCGTAGTTGTAACGCTTGAAAAACAAAGTAGTTTTAAATGTTAGGAACAATCTTGAAGGGCTCAGACTATGGCCACCTCACTGCATCACACTGATTCTCAAAAATACAGAGTCCTCTGCAAACGTTTCTTCTGCTCTGGCTGTAAAACCACCTTGCCAGATAAAGTTCCACTTAGTGTCATTTTACTGTCACTGAAATCTGGGAATCTCCATTTCCGTTCCTGCTTAGCCACTGATTTAACTAGGAGCAATCAAGTGGCCTGAGCTTTCCAGTGGTCCATATTGATTTTGAGGACGTTCCTTTTGGAGGTACTTGGACATTCGAACAATGTCATTGTGGAAGCTTTCTCTCCACTCCCCCCATCCCCAAGCCTGCCAGTTTTTGCTTTTGCCAAGAATGGTAGGAGTACAGAATTGTAATTCTACCTCAGAAGAAAGCTGTGAATTCACCACATCTCCAGAGAAGGATGCCCCAGCACGCTCTGCCTGTTGATGGCCATTTGTCCCAGCTGGATTGTACTCACAGATTCATGTCCTTGCACACCTTATGGTACAGTAACCCACACCTGGAGACACCCATTTTTATAGCATGCACAACACACACTGCATATCCCCAAATCACTAAACTAATACAGACTCTGATATAATTATCCATCTCTTCAGGGCCAACTCCATGACTTGGATAGAGGTGAGACAAAATTTGAATTTAATTTAAAAAAACCCACCAAATTTAGTAGACCTTCTCCTGCACCCCTTGGGATCCAGGTGAGGAGTTAAAAAAAGACCAACAACCTGTTAACAGCTCAAAACGGAACATTGCTCTCATTGGTGCCATTGGGTGTAATAACAACAAAAAAAAAAATAGTAAATTTGTCATTAAAAACCCTGGTTAAGGCTTAATGCAGCAATTATTCCTCTGAATTTGCTTTGATTGCAGGGCGCAAGTTCATTCAGCACTGCATCAGGCTTTCATCTGTTAAAGGTCACTGACTGCCCATAATGACCAGGGTGGGGAAATCAGTTAGTTTGTTGGAAAACACTATTAATAGCAGCACTGCTTGGAAACAGTGGTCATGGCAGAACATAGGTATTACACTAGAGACAGGGGGAAGAGTAGATGCAAAAGCTGAAGTATACCAGCTTGCTTATTCTTAAAATTGGCCTTTCCTCAGATCCCAGAAGCTCTCAGCCTGGACTCGAGGGCAGACTGAGAGAAATTTGTACACCAAATGATTTTAAGAATGATCCAGGAAGGGGAAAAGGCTTGCATTGGAAACAACCGAACCTTGAACTTTTATCCACAGGAAAATCAGTTACTGGTTTTATAGCTCAAGAGTCCAGATTAGATGAGCCTGCAGTGTAGGCTGAGGGGCAAATAGGAGTCAAGACCAGGCTCCCTTCTCTGAACAGCACCAGGTCTTGCAAAAGGACCCAGAAATTGTTTACTGAGTGTAGTGTGCGTGTGTCTATTACAAATGTTTTTATTATGGCCATTTCATTTTGCCTTTTGAATATTTTACTTTACTTATGCACCGAGAGAATTAATTTTACACAAGATAATTATGAATTGATACAAATTACTCCTTATAAATATGAATGATGTTCTCTTTTCTGAACTGGAGACACAGAGATAAAAATGCATTCAATAGACATGATTATTTTTTTTTTTTTTAAATTCAGAAGTCTTGCATTTTGTGTCTATTGCTTGTACTTGGTGAAATCTATATGGCACATGAAATTATTTATCACAGCTTTGGTTCTGAGAGCGGTTTTCCCAGTGGAAGAGCCTTGTGGTGTGTTTGTATTCCTAAGCCTTGTTTCAGCTGAGTGACAAGAAGGTCTGTTCCCTAGATGGCGAGTTTGCCTAACCATAGCTATGCAACTTCTGAAAGGAAACTTATACCATAATATAGGCAAACCTTTAATTCCCTTACAGGTAAATCGTCCATGAACAAGGGGGTACTATGTCTGTTTTCACCTATGGAGCAGATGGGCCTCTGGTCCTACCCACCACAGGAAAGCAGAAATTGTCTGATCTTCTGGCAGCTTGGCAGTGACCTGATGTAGCCCTCAAGAACTGATTCACATAATTTCTGGAGTTTTATTCTTCCACCATTTTTTTTCCAAAATGAGCCAAAGATCATCTCCAGGCTAAATGTCCTGAAATAACTGTCTTCTGAACTTTGCAGACATGGTCTTCAAAGACCTTCAGCTCCACTGAAGTATCATGGGAATTGCAAAGGGCCAAACAAGTATAAAACTGATAACGCTGACCAATCTAACTTGGAAATCAACTGGGAGATTTGCTGTGAGCAAGAAAACAGCACAGAAAAGCAAAGAGAGCAAAGCAGGATGATTTTTCTTTAGCTAGGAAAACCCAGATCAGTTTCAAACACACCTTAAACTTTAAGGGATGTGCTCACAGGGTATCGTACCTTTGCAATTTTCCACTCTGCATGTCAGGTGAAAAGTTTACCTTTGATACTAATTGATTGTTTTATTTTCACTGGCACACTTTTGAAACAGATGGTTGCCCCAACCTTTTGTTCCTAAGCACCAGCTTGAAGATTTGAAATAATCAGTGGTAGAAATGAACTGAATAATTGAATGTAAACTGGTTCTGCCTGTCCCCTCTCTCCTCTCTCAAAGCTGACTTCTAACAGGGGTCCAAAAGCTCATGTCTGCTCTGGCCTTCAGTCCACAAATTCCTCCTACAGAATTATTTCACATGTCTCTCTCCCTCTCTCTCCAGAATTTGAGCAGGTGACATTTTTCAGTCATAGCTGTCTACTGATAGAAAATAGGTTTTTCTGGGGAAAGACTATTTCAGCGAGAATGCCCAGTTTTTATGGGAAATTTCACTATGTAAAAAGAAAGCACACAAAATCATGTCCATATACTTGAAAAATGAGATTTCTCCACTTTTCCCTGAAAATGAGCAACATACTTGCCCTTGGGTATACTGCTGCAATGAATCATGGGAATTATAGTTCAATTCTATAGATCTCCATCCTGCTTTATAGGCCAGTTTCTAAAGACAGACCACCTTCTAGAAATCCTTTTCACCTAAGCAGAGATAAAGACATTACAAAACCAGAAATCTACAAAGAAAATAAAGGAAACGAAAGCTTTAAAGGGGGTTAATATATATATATATAAAAAAAAGCCCTTTAGCATGAGGTTTTATCTTAAATAAACAGAAACATAAAATGTATGAATCAGTAGCTAATCCTTCTCAACAGCTTCTATTCAGCGTCTTAATTATGGCATAAGGTTGCATTATACATGGGCATATCAAACGACCCCAATTCTCCTCCATGCAGGATCTGCCACATTACATTATCTCGCTTCCTGTCATATCGCCTGCAAAAGGCCTTGGCCTCCATTTGTGAAATCACCCCTGAGCTGAACATTAGCTGATCAAGCCTCTGAGAGGATTTGTTATTTCTCACTGTAACAGTGCAGTTCACCGAGCCACGCTACTCACCGTTGCCTGGATCAGAGCCCAGTGGTAAACAAAGCTGCCGAAGTCAGTGGGTGTTTTCCTATGGCCTCGTAAGGCGCGATCCACTACGCTGCCATGAGACCACCGCGGCTGGTTTCAATGCATACAGAATTTGATCCATGGAAATGGAGGAGGAGTGCTTCTTGTAGTAAGCAGGTCTGCAGACTTCTGAACATCGTGCTTACCTCTAAAATCACCAGCATGGAAATTAGACACTTAGCAAAGACAGCTGACAGTTAAATCCTTGTCATTCATTTATTGTGGGAACAGCTAATCATATTGATCAAAATATTCCTAGGTCTGTTACTTGGTTTAACAGATTAAAGCTTCTCTGATTATATATGTGTGTTTTCAGACAGGCTGCAAGATTCACCCCTAAACAGAACAATGATAAAGGCTGCATTCTGGAATGGCTGTGTCACTGCTATAGCACGACACGGTAATCCTAAAAATTATAAAATAATAATGTCAGTGAAAGAGATAGTTCACTAAGCTACAAACAATGTTCCATATATCTATTGGCTTTTTTATTATTATTATTTTTAAATTTCTCCAAATAAACTCAGGAATTGTATTTATGTAACAGATTTGCCTGATTCCAAGCACACAGATAATGTAGGCATACCTCTGAAAACGCTCTAATAACCACAAAGAAGATTTGCAAACTACTCAAAAAAACTAATAAAAAGTCCAAAATTAAATGCTGGCAGTGAAAAATGATAAACTTGTTAGCTTGTACAGCAATCTGGAATTCCAAAGCACAAAAAACTTAAGAAAGTTTCACATAAAGTCATACTTTCCTTTTAAATCGTTTGATATTACATACACAAACAAACACACATTTGGGTTATGCATACGCAAATCCTTTGACTTCAACAGTCAGATTTCAGCTGTTGACTCTATGGGATTTCCAGCTCAGAATTCTAATTTACAGATGTGAAAATTTTGGCTAAGTATAGTATTTCAGGACTTCATCAGTATTTGGGAAAAAGTAAAAAAAAAAAAATCTATCAAAAGTCTGCATGCCTGTGAATTTTGGGGACTGCTGAAGTTGTTAGAGAAACCAAGGCACAAATGTGTTCCTGTGCCCTCTACGAAAACAGAGTAAGTTATTTGATAACCTGTAAACCTGATCTAAATGCACTTAGACCCCGAATATACCATTCCCCTTTTTCCAAATCAGACCGCAACATTCTCTTTTCACCACTGTTAATCAGCTTAACACTCATATTCCCCCAGTAATTATTTATTTACTTTTACAAATTACATGTTCCCTCCTTACACAATCAAAATCTCTTTAGAGCTGATCCCACTTGCAATGCTGCAGCAACAAGGGCTTTGGAGAAGGAAAGAATCACAGCGTAAAGTTAGGAACTACCGTAATTCTTTGCCAGCCCTTGGCATTCAAACTTCATCACATCTCCAAAAGCTCATTACAACAGAAATTGGACTTGATTGGTCGAGTGGGCAGACAGACAGAGTCAACGTGCATGAGGGAAAGCAAAGAATTTTTAAAACTGATCAACAAGCGGCCCCAGCAATTGGATTTATAAACCAGGGACTTACTGCATAAGACACAGAAGAGATTGATGCTGTTGAAGAAGAGCTGCAATTATCTAAATTAATGAAATCAGGAAGCCACACCTGCTCCACATGACTGACTCACTCCACTGGCTCCGGCCCCGCTTGAAAAGGTGGATTTAGCAATTGATGGGTTTAACGTGGGATGAGCACGGTAAGTTATGTGCATCTAACAAGCTCCTTCGAAGTGTTGTGAGAAGCACAGCATGGGTGAGAGATCGTGGCAGTTAATTACTTCCCTGCCTTAGAAGAAGAGAGCCACACATCCCTGGAGGGAGTCCTTGCATTTCAACAAAAGCCTTTTCTACAGGGAGGGAAGTTTTACAAGTAAGTTGGTTAACGTACCACGATGATCAGAGCCTCTTCTACCTTTGAAGGCACAGTCAGTCCTTGCAAGGCATTATGGTACAAATCCTCATTCTGCCACCTGGTAAATTTTTTTTTATTATTTTTTATTTTTTTTTAGAAATACCCAAAGCTATAATGGCTGTTACATGCAGTCTTCGATAGAAGACGGGTCGTATGCAGGGCCACCTCTAGCCATAGGAAGACACTAAGGCTCATAGAAACAGCCTTTGCTTTGCTGCCTCCTGCTTAGCTCTGGAAAGGCAGACAGGCTGTCCCTCTAAGAGGAAGATTTAGGGAATGTAGGAGACTGTAGAGCAGCAAACATGGGTCCTTTATGGTGTTTACTGTCACTGTCTCAGGTCTGTGCATTCTCTCTCTCTTTTCTGGAGCAGTGCCTCAACCTGTGGCACTGCAGGCAGCAGTGCCTCTGCAGCTGGTGACACCACACTTCCATGGCCCCCGCTGCACTGCCCTGCTAGGAACAAGTCCTTGGGGTATCACCTCACCTCAGGAGCTAGCAAGAGTTTTGGTCGCAAGATACACAAGCATGAAGCCATGTAAGACTGGTGGCAGGGAGACAGCTTCTCCATCGAAGTTATCCTGTTCCATTCACATGGAGATACTGCTCAGTACCACAGATTGCAAATGAGATTGATATTCTCGCCTTTTCTTAGAAGAATGTGGCTAACACTCAAACTTGAAGCTGAGTAGTGACAGGAAGGCTAAAACATAAAGTAAAAGGCATCAAGACCAGAATATCCATCCTGACATAGCGAGTTGGCTTCAGGAACAGGTATTAGGTTTTTTCTGAGACATACAGCATGTTTACAAGCTTCATAAATCTGATTGCAATTTATTTGCAAGAACCTCAAAACCACTAAAGCTCATGGAGGGATGTGATTCCATGTAAACTGGACACAATTTTCTTTTTTAGCCCTCTTGATATCTTATTTAGCAGGGCCAAACAGGATAATTCTGTCTGTAACAAAAGCCACTTTAACTTTAAAAGAACAATGTTTCTTCCTACTCTCAGTGCTTCAGAAAGTTACCAATCTTTTGAAAATCAAGTTGACTTGAGAATAAGAGTCATTTAACAATGATGGAGACAAATACAAGTACATAGAAACATATTGACAGCAAAGAAGGATGCTTATTAACATTATGGTGACCCCCAACCAAGCCTGGGCCCTGCACCAATGTGTTAAAAAAAGATTGTTTCTGGCTGTAAAAGCTTAGAAATAACGGGGCAGAAAAGGAAAGGAAAAAAAAAGTAGGCACTAAACCAATGTGAGATCCTGAAAAAGAAAACCAGCTGAGATCAGATTTCCAGAGTGAAGTCTCTAACTCTTTCTTTCCTCAGTTGGCTTGAGATGATGCAGATGGGTGAAACAGACCCCAAGTAATCCAGAGTTTCTTGGTGAACTGGGATTTCCTTTGGAAGAGAAGCAGAAAAATAATCTGTGTTTGGACTATAAAGGAAAGGGCTGTTTCAGATTCCCTGTTCGTTTAGGTGTTGACCATCACTGTGCCACCTGTGTTTTATCAGGTTAGCGCATACTCTGAATTTACCATCTCATTCACATAATCAGCATCCTGGGGAGGGGCAAGTGGAAATTATTCCTCTAATGATTAGTAATCATTCAATTGCCAGACTAAGTTTGCTAATGTACAGTGCCTAACTTTTTTTTTTCCCTACACATTGTCCTTCAGTTTATATAGTTCTTCCTCCCACATGCTTAATCCTCTCTGATGCATTTATTTAGAATAATCCTATCTCCTCTCAGCCTTCAATTTGCAGGCTAAGCCAGCTAAGCTCTTTTCATCTTCTCCTGAAAACACGCACTCCATTCTTTGGTAGTCTCTCTTTGCCCTTCTCCCCATTTCAGCTTCTTGAACTTAAGTGACAGAATTGTAGAGTACTTTTATGTAGCCTTGGACAGCGGCTAATTACCTTATACGTGCTGGTAACCTCTCCGCAATACACCACTGGAGTTGCATTTCTCTAGTTTCACATCAGCTGCACAGCAGCGGGCTCAGGTTCAGCCAGAGCCTTCCTCCTTTCAAAACTGAGGTCTTTCTCCTCTGCTTCTAGAGGATGTGTTCTCTGAGTACAGTAACAACTGCATTAGTCTGTAATGAATGAATTGACATTATTGAGATTAAACTGCTGGTGGGCCATGTTCTCATCTGAAATGCAGAGCAAATCTTGACTCATTTCATTAGCTAAAATGAAGCGACCTCAGATTTCCAGCCATGTAACAGATTCATCTTTAAACAGCCTCCTGGATGAGCTATCTACAGCTACTCTGGAGGCCATTAAAAAGTAGTGTTTATAACACACTGTGTTGCGCATAATGTTCTACAAAGAGAGGGTGCTTTTGCCATGACATATGGTGTACAATGTAAATGAACTCTGGTGTAACAAATTAAAAAGCTTTTACAGCAACCTCTAAATACTATTTATGGCTCCCGAGTGCTACCTAGGCTGGCCACCAGTCAAATAATTACAGTCTCTACACCAAGTGCCAGAGTGCATTTTGTTGACTAACTGCTTCTACAGCGAGCTACGCAATCTATTTCCATGAGATATACTATCCATAAACCACCATCCATTTTGACAGCAAAATTGCAAAAGCACAATGTGTTACCAGGTGTCATTCAAAGAATGGAGGCTGTAATGAAGTGGCCATTTTAAAATCTCTCTGATGATCTTTCCGTAACACTTGCAGCTTTTCTTACAGCGAAAGAAACTCATCGTGACATAAGGCCTCTCCAAAGCTTGCTGAAGTCTCTTACTGGCACAGGAGCACGCTCCTGTCTATGCACGATGGAAAAGCTGGTGAGGAGGGCTGGCTGAAATATGGCAACTGAAAATGTTTCCAGTGAATGAAAAGGTCCAGTTCTGTGCGGAGGGAGAACCTGCCAGAAAACACCCAATTTCCTGAAACCTGGTTTTGTGTTTAAGAGAAAATTCTATTCGTTTGCATTAAAAAAAACTTCCAGAAACAAAACCAACCAAGCAAAACCAACACAAATCATCATCAGCTTTCACTTCTCTTTCTGGGAGCTTAGCAAAAAAAAAATCTTAAGATGACCTCTTCAGCATTTAAAGAGATTTATCTGTTAAATCGTCTAAGGTTGTTGGGGTTAGTTTGTTTTTCAAATCAATGCAATAGGGTACCTAGTAAAATCTCCTTCTTGTTTGTCCCACCTGAGTACAGCAAAAGGTAAGGTGAGCGATGGGTATTCCACAGCTCTGAAAGCACTCCATTTATCACAGGAAAATTGCTTCTTGTTTTTCTGGCCTATGTATATTTGAATACAGTTGTATTAGTATTGCTGTATATCTCCATGCTGATTTCAAAGTGGAAAGCAAGCAACAGGCATAGCCCCATTATTTGAGATCGCATCTTGTTTTGAGGCACACATCCTAGAATGATGGCTGCATTGCTCTATTACTGGACTATCCCCCTCAAGCTGTGTGCAAGCCAGGCTTAAACCTACACCACAGCTTTCCACAGTCAAAGGTTTGCTGTCAAATGAGCCGTACTGGATTGTGACAAAATTGCTATGACATTATGACTTTACTTTAATAGGCACTGGCAATACATTCATCAATCATGGATACTATATTTAAGCTGGAAAGCACTTGTCCTACTGTCTGGCTTAGAAAACCAGCATTAAATACCTACATAGCAAGTCAGAGTATATGTTTGTAGTCTTTTGGTGTACAGAAGTTTTGAAAGCAGTCATTTTCTGGTAAAGACTAGCGAGAGGATGCATGCAGAATTTAAAGCAAGGAAGAAGATGAATGGCAAAGAACAAGAGGTTCTGGACTTTTTCTTCATTCTGTATTTATTAACCATTTTATGACCTTGTGAAAAAGATAGGTGTAGAAACATCTGTGCCCAGGAAACAAAGTGTTCTGCAATAATTTAGGAAATGCTCTTCCTCCAAGTATACACATCTCTTTCTTCCAGACATTGCAATCACAAACATCCTTTCAAAAAAAAAAAATTTAAAATTCAGAAATGATACTACCAGAAAAGCAATGTTTTATAAGGAATAAAGGAGGCAGCAGGTTTCTGAAACCCCATTCCAGAACCCTAGCTCAAAGGGAATTAAAAAAAGTTGTACCCTGTTATTTGTGATGAGCAGGTTTCTGTCAAAGCCAGTTGATGCTCCAGGCCAGTATTGCAGTGTGCTTGGGGCTGTGTCTATCACTTCGAACAAAAATACTGTTTACAAAGGGGAAAGGTTCCCACAAATCACAGTCCAGACACACTAGATTTTGTAAGTGTCTAGACAAATAGGACCATCCCCATGCCAATGTTAATAAACCTTCACACGTTCCAGTAAACACTTGGTAGCTCCATCTCTCAGTCAATCATTTTTAGCTCCTAATGAGAATGCTTTTAACTGTTGGTATTTGACTGTTAACACCAATTCCCTTAACTCAATGTCCCTTTGCCAAGCAAACAGCTTCAGTCTGGCTTTTATGCATGGTGGAAATCTACATTTTCCATTATCAGTGACTGCATATATATTTGAAGTACTAAAGGATTTAAAAAGCTTAAGGAGAAAATATTCTTGGTAGCTGACTTGAACAGACAAAAAAAGCGTTAGCCCTGGCAAGCAGAGATTGAGTTGAAAATAAGCTAATTGGAGAGAAACTAAAATTTCTTAGAACATGAGCTTAACAGAATTAAGTCTACTCCACTTCATACATTAACATGTTTACATTTGCAAACCAACAATAAAAAAGAGGAAATTTTACTATCAAGCTTTAATTCCTCTAATATGTTCTAATGACAGTAAATGTGTCTCTAAATATCAGTGGTCTCGTACCTAAGAAGTTACAATTTTGCATTCAGATAGTTTCATAAAGTAATATTTGTGCAATTATCTATTATATACCTCTTCTCTCTAAAAATGAGGAGGTTATGCTTTTTGGTATAATTAGATAATAATATAATATTTAAATAACTTCCCAATTGCTTATTTGGGTTTAAATATGCTGATTTTTAATCTGATTAAGCAACTATGAACAATTTTCTGTTATTTTGACCAGCCTATTAGCCATCTAATTTGGATCCTGAGGGTAGTAGATAAAAAATAACAACTAAAGCTATTTCAACTCCATAGCTGGGATACAGCAGCAGATTACCAATTACACTCAGACGATGAATTACCAGTAGATTTCCTCTTCCTTAAATAAATACCAATTTAAGTCAAATAGGTCTGAAAATCACTGCATGCTGAGAAGCAGTTGTATTGCTGCCTTTAATGGAAAATTAGCAGTGGGCTAAAAGATCTGTGAAGCAGCTGAGGACATTCTCTGTTTTCACTGGATTAGGGCACAGCTGCTTCAGGCGTAATGCAAGTATGCTGAAAGGAACAGAAAAAATCTGGAGCAGGAGTCTAAAAGCTGCTGCACTGTCACTGAGAACAGGACTTTATTTAACATTCACATCCATTTCTGCCAGACCTGGCTAACAGACTTTTCAAAGTCCCTAAAAATTAAGGGCATAACAATAAAACGATAATGCACTAGAATTACATTTTCTCAGTGTCCAAAAAAGTCTGTTCATACAAAGAGTAATTGTTTCCTGTTTAATTGCAGAAGTATTTATATTGTAAATTGCATCTTGTTATAGGTTAAACACAGTTGCTTTGGATTTAACTTTATCATTTAAATGCAATTATGTAATAGACTTAGTTATAAGAAACACATAATTACTGTATGGGCTGGGAAGCTGGATTTACATTGCAATGTAAATGAAAGGGCCTTTACCACTCCTGATATTAACAATGAGCAAACACTGAAATTGCTAACAAATTTTTACTTGTTCCTTTGGTAATTATCTGGATGGTTCGTGGACTTTGGTTTTAGTATGGAAAAATCAAGATTTCATGTCACAAAAGCTGTAAGTGGCCAGGTAACAGGAAGGCACTAGCACCGCGCTTATCACACAAATCCAGCCTGCATTGATACCATACCAGCTCTCCACCTTGCAGATACACTGTTCATACCTTTTTCTTCTCAAACCCCATGTTTCCTTGGGTACCTCCTCTTCTCTTCTAGTGACTCAAGTCTGGTAAGATTTGGTGGCTACTGGCTTCTAGGTGGACTAGAAATTGCTGTTGATCCCTGCTGGCATCCTGTTTCAGTATTGTCTCCAACGTGAAGCAGCTGCTTCCCCAAAACACCTTCCTGCTCCAACCCAAAACGCTTACGAAAACGCAGCCTGAAGGTCACTGAGCTGAATGTCCATATCCCTGTTCTTCCTCTGGGATACCAATTCCTATCCCAGCGGGCCTTGTTTTCCACAGTAATAGCCCATTAAACCTCAATCACTGGGTATTTAAGTGAATACCACTGGGCTGTGAATAGTAGTAGCTAAAATAACACAATCAATCACCAGTTCCCCAGTAAGGGATTAATTAAATTAATATCTCCCACTTGTTTCATGGCTGCCCATTGACTTTGACAAAATAAAACTGGATGTAGCAAGCTCACTTCAGCTCTCACGTCACATGGTCTGGTTGCCTTGATTAAATTAGCTTTTATTCATTTATCTCAAAAATAAAGATGACATCCCTTGAATATAACACAACTGAAATTGCTGGGTTCAGATAGAAGTAAACATCAGCCATACCTAGCCTACTGGCAAAAAAAGGAAAAAACCCAGCAGCAGACCAGCAGCGTGTCAGGTTTTATTTGTAGTTTAATGGAACAGGTGTAATAAATGTGAGTTGTGACAAAAAGGGATTATGTGAGAACAAATAAAGTATCACTAGTTCTGAAAATTGTTTTACAGTTGTATTTTCTCGCTGGCTATTGTGAGCTAATTTATAATTGTTTGAGTTTCAGCAACCACACCCCTTGGGTTTTCTAATCTCAATAGCCCAGGACAGCGAAACATTCAGGTTTTGTAAAAAACATGTTTTGCATTGTTTAGACTTGGTAGGGGGAGGGGCAGGCTGATGTGTCATACCTGGCAATAAATAGGAACAGTCAAAATTTGAAACTACCTTAACATATATTTCAGGAAAACAATGGTTGCAGCAAATATTTGCAATTCAAATCTCAGCAATTTTCTTCTCTTATGAAAAGTCCTTCCAGCACTTTTCGAAAGATTAGTTATATATTAAAAGAGAGACTTTCTCTACTGGAGTAAACTGTCTTTCACATATTTCTGGCTCAAGCATAAATCCATTTACCTTTCACAGGCTTTGTAGTTCTTTTTTTGGTGCTTATTAATTAATAAACAAAATCTCCATTTAAGATAGCCTGTTTTTCACTCAGCCTTATCTTCTTTCATTTACTGCACTGAGACTTCACCAACTTACCAAGAGAATAGGTCTGTGCAAAATGGTAACAAAATAGTTCTGAAAAAATAACAATCAGGAAAGCCAAAGTGTTTAGAAGTTCATTAAAATCTCCAGGTAGCCCACATTATGACAGTTTAGACATGTCAGTTTGCTCTTGACCCACACTGGAACAGTTGTCTTTCAAACTCTCATTCAAATGTTTCCATGAGAGTTAATTGCGTCAAACACCTGTTTGCTTGCTAAAAAGCAGAAAAGATCTTTGCAATTGGAAAAATCTCTTGATAGGCAGAAGTGAGCACCAAGCCCTTGGCCTCTCAAATCTCATTGACAAAAATATCTGTGAAAATCATGAACTCACACCCACAGGGTTCCAAGATGTGGCTCAAGCAGCATGTTCTTGAAATTTCATTTTTGGCAAAAAGGGATCCAATCACATCTAGCTTTCATATTTCTGGTTGTTGTTTCCAGTGACAACCTCTTAACCCCGGGGGGGGGGTGGGGGGGAAGAGGCTATGAAATTTCAAAACTCTGAAAAAATGCATGTCCCTTTTGCTTTGATCTCTTGCACCTGCATGAACACCATTGTACGCGGAAATGCTAGAGATTATTTCTAGCATTGTAAGTGTTAAAAAAATCCAAACAGACAAAAAAAAGGAAAAAAATCTATAAGCAAAGCACAGGAAAAGTCCTTGCTTTTTAATTCTCATTTCTGTTGAATCTTCATTTTATGCAGGATAAGATTGGCATCCCACTTCTCTCTTTTTAATGGTGAAGCTGCTTTAACTGATAAGAGAGACCATTTCTTCCTGGTTTCCACTTGGAGAAGGTAGCAGTTAGGATCCTGAAGGCATCTGTTGTGAGATGGCAGCTGCTACTTCAGGATGGAGAAATTTACCTTTTCCTTTTCAAAAGAAAACATAAACAAAAAGGGGTACAGTTGCAACGTAATCTTCCACAAAATGCAGGTTTTTAGAAACGTGATTAAAAAAAGCTCTTAAAAATGAGGAAATAAGTATCCCAAAGGTAGAAAGACAGATTGTCTGGGGTGCACTGCAGAGGCTTGCAGTGCTATACAGGGCAGTCTTCACTGTGCCGGCATTAAATCAGCAGGAAAATGTTCTCTCTGCAGCCAAAAAGGTTTGAAAGTTAACAATGGAAATTGAATATGAATGCAAGACTTAAGGGGGAGAAACAGCATTTATAAGAATGACCCCTGGCTTATACATGTGTACATAGCACACCTGCCGCTGACAGCTCAGCAACTTATATTTTTCATATGCCCACTCTTTTTCTACCTACTTTTCCCCAATGAGCTCAGAAAGAAAGAAAAAAACACTGGAAAGAATGTCTTTAGAAAACTCTCATTTTTGTAAGAGTGACCATAGCTGTCTTTCTGGATGTAGAGATTCAGAGTCAAATGAGGGCAACAGCAGAGAAAAACAACAGTGCAGCCCAGCAGCCACTGCAGGAAAATGCATTTTCACAAATAGTCTTGCTTTGCATTTGTGCTTGCAGGCACTTGCAAGTTACCCTTGAGAAGGGGAAAGCGGCATGCAAGAATATTTCAAAAGGATGGGAGGGGGGGCAGGGGAATATGTCTATATAAATGTATTGCTTGTAGTTTTGATAGATTTGGAACTGGAAGGGAAAATCTACAACACTACAAGAGAGAGGTAACATATGCAGCTCTCCTTTTACCCAATAAGAAATTGCCGGAGATGCAGAGGGAAAAGCAGGACAGCAAAGTACCATATCATTTGAACATGATGTTTGGCAGCTCTCTTGCTCTCTGAGGCAGGGACACTGGGCTGCCAATGGATAATACATCTTCCCAATATGCTGAAGTTATTTTGAATAGCTGAGTGGGTAAGTAAGGACTGAAGGACTTATCTAAGCCATACCTCACCTGAGCAGTCAGAAACAAAGCTGCAATAGGATTTTAGTTTCACAGGCAACATCCTGGGCAGAGGTGGAGACTAATATCTTAGGAAGCAACTTTTTCACACAATTGACTCCTTTCGTATTAATTGATAAACTGGCTTTTGCTAAGCTTGAAAACTAACCTCCTGAAAAAATTTCGTCCCAAGATTAGACTATGAAAAAAAATTAGAAGCAACTTGAACAGGAACCAGGTATTCGAGTAAAGACAGAATCACTGACATCATTTTCTGAGCAAAGCTAGACACAGGTATTTCCAGAGGAGGTAGGAAACATTCGGTGTTGTGGGCCCCTGCTCATCACCTTCTTGACCACTTTCAACTGGCAGGAGGGCTGCTTTCACTTTGAGCAAAACAGGAGTTGAACAGGGATGCTGAGAGCCACGGTACACTGCCTCCCTGTATTTGCCCTAAAAAAGAGGGAAGCAGTGCCAGGGCAAATAAATACACCAGATGCAGTAGAGAGGAGGAGATGAGATTTTCCTATCCCTGCTACTCTCTTTCCTTGATACAGGGGTAATGGGTGGGGCAGAGGAGGAATTAACACCTCTTTTCCAGATCAACTTGAAGACAACTTCAGGCAGACCTACAAGCTGTCCTGGAACACTTTCTAATATCATGCTGCTTCTCTTTCCACTACAAAGAACATAATCATCAACATTTTGAAAGGATGAGAAGAAATAGTTTTTCCTGTGCTAAAGGACCAAAACAGGAGCAACACTTCCAAGGACCTATCAAATGTGTAACACAGATAATCTCATTTTGCAATTTGTTCCCCAAAAATATGTACTGCAAAGAAAATATGAATACTTACACAGCATGTCTTTGTCTCCTATGAATAAATTTTGGTGGATAAAGAACTGGTTGGCTGGTCGCAGCCAGAGGGTTGTGGTCAATGGCTCTATGTCCAGGTGGAGGCCGGTGACGAGTGGTGTCCCCCAGGGGT
>JAVKLA010000093.1:29601748-29635575 GCA_034782735.1 Sagittarius serpentarius | reverse complement strand
CTTCCCTTCCCTTCCCTTCCCTTCCCTTCCCTTCCCTTCCCTTCCCTTCCCTTCCCTTCCCTTCCCTTCCCTTCCCAATCAACTCATGGAAGGTCATCTGGTGCTCAGCCCCATCCTGGCACGCCATCTGACACAGGGAGTTGAAACATGGCCACAATCATGTCACTTGATATCACAGGCAGGAAGACACACCACAAAAGGCAGCCAGACTGGTATTTCAGGCACGATCAGAAACCTGTACTTGTCAATAGGATAGAAATACTGCTGCAAAATAACAGACTCCTGCTGTTACTTAAAGTGCTGAAGCTTTTATATTCAAAGCAAAAAGCACTGATCCCATAAAAGAGCTTTTGTCCCCAGAACCTGGTGGGGTTTTATGCTTAACAAAGAGTACTGGAATCCACTGTGTAACAAGTTGTGCATCTATACAGACTTGCCCAAACCAGGCTGAGGGTGTTGTCCTTTCAAATTTTAGGTACATGCAACCTTAGTGACTTTTTAAGAACTTATTCATGACTTAACTCTAAAATCTGTCACCTCTCAAGAGTGACCTAACCATCAGGCAACCTTTCATATTGAGGCAGAGCTTACTTTTTAATTTATTTTTTTTAAGGAGACTGTCATTCATTTTCATTCTGCATCTAACTGGAATATCTGAAACCTCTGTACTTTCCATGGAGTTCAGTCAGTATTTTCAGTCCACTTCTAATCCAGTCCTGATCTCTATTCATTTCCAGCATAACAATGATTTCTTTTCTTGACTCTTACCTAACCAGAGGAGTGGAACTTATTTATATCAGTAGAAAATATACTTATCTCTGTTCAGCTAAAATACGGAGTATTGTTATGCTTCCAGTAAATAGACACAGTCCATTTTGCTTTAGTATTAAAGGAATGTTCTTTTCACTGGAAGGAAGGTGCTGATAATTGGCCCAGCGTATTTTCTTCAGGCATCTGTTAAGCTAATTACTGCTTAAGCTTACAGTCTTGCATTTTTCCCCTACTTTGGGAGCGATGCTGAAAAAGAAAAGCTGCTAAACAGAACTTCTTGTTTGTTTGTTTTAACATGATGGTCATGACAAACTCTTTATTGTCTGATTATTTTCTGGTTGAACTATCCACAGAATTAGGATTGCTAAATTTTAATTTTGCAGCAGCTTATAGCTGAATGAAAATTTTAATTTGCTGCTTGACGTTTTAAAGCAATAGATTAATCTTTGTGAATCATCCTAACTGGCAGGTTTTAGTGATCCAAGTAATTTACTTACATAATTTATTTCTTTGTGTTTGAAGAAAAAGTCCATATAAATGCCATTATGTGAAATTTCCATGTAGCACAATAATTGCAGCAAACTTATGCCTTCAGAAATTGATCTTCTAGAAGATTTAGGATCACAACAGAATACTTTTTAGAAGTCCATATTTCTTTCCTCTTCAATAAAATTGACTTTAATTTAAAGCACAGTATTTAAAATATTACAAGCTGACTATTGAACACAACAGGAATTTTTACCTAAAGAAAGAAAAACATAACAACTGAGGTCAGGGTTTAGTCCGCTCCGAAGTCCTCTCTCTCATGCGCATTTTAGCAGAGACACTGTGACGGCTTTCGCCGGGTGCAGCCCATTGCACTCTGGTTGCACACACAGGCCCGCCCGCCCTGTAACCTGGGCACCCCAAGTGCCTAATCAACAAATCCTGCCATAATTATGAATAGCCATTATGGGAATTGTACTCTGCCTCTCTATTTCTCACTACCCCTCCCAATCTCAAAAGCGATGAAAAGCTTGTAAACTCAAATGTCAGGAATGCTTAGCTGATTATTTTATTGGCAATGTACTGCAATTACCTCTGCTCTCTCTCCTTAGGTCTTTGGTGTAAGAGCTTTCAGAGCGCATTGCTGAACCCTTGGAAGAAGACGAGTTACGATGGATGGCTTTTCTCCTGATGCAGGCAACTGAGAAGGAAACCACATATGACAAATGCTGATTTGGCTAAGCATTAATCCTTTACTGCATAAATCAATTTCATGTTGTTTATGCAGTCAGTATAAAAATTCACTTACAGATTTTATTTATTTAACTGCACATTTTATTCTGCTTAGTGAATAGCAGTCTGCCTGACCTTACATGTACTCTGCAAATGCGGGCTGGGGAGTGGTCTTGTTAACAGGAGAAAAAAAAACATCTTTCTCCCTCCATTCCTTGAAAATATATTTCACTAGAGCATCCCCATCACTTGTGGATTTCATTATTGCTGGGGAGGATATATTAACTGCTGTTATGTCTCCACCTAAAGAACCAGTTCCTCAGATCTCATAACCCCAAAATTTTGAAAACTGACATAACCAAACCACAGATTTCCAAAGCTGGAAAATTTAGTCATAGAGTTCCCATTAATTTAAATGACTAATCTCTACCAAATACTAAAATCTAAACTTTTATAATTACATCCCAGTCCTGGAGCTCAACTGTACAGCAAGCAACTGATTTCAATTATTTTCTCAGTAATGTTTAGCCTTCCTTTTAAATGAGTATTTAAAAATGTTTTTCATCTTTCAGAACAAGATACTCAGAAAATTTGTTTTCTTTGCTATGCTGAAAAGCAGCAGTCATGTGAAGACTTTATTTCTGAGTTTTCTGCACTGCTTTAAGTCTCAGCTATCATCAAGGTAAGTGATAAACAGAGCCCATGAAAAGGAAAAAAACCAAAACACAACCCTTTGCAGGTAGAAGTGAGCAAAGAAACAGTTCTCACATTATATCAGAGCAGATTTTCAAAATGCCCAGAAGCCATCAGCTTCCAGCATTTGCAAACGCAACATCTGGTCACCTATCTCCAGACCTAATTGGGAGTCACTTGGGGTACTGAGATCTGGATATAAAGATCTTTTTGAAGTTTGGTCTGTATTTCTGCTTAAACACAGCTCGCAAAGTCAGCATTTGCATATTTTTGAGTGTGTGGAATGCCACTCTCTTTCCAGTTCATCTTGCAGAGTCCTAGAGACAAATCCTACGTGAATTTTAAGACTCTGCTTTCTGCCAGTGTTTACGAGGCAAGAGGCTGTCACTACAGTTTATACCGCATCTAATCAATGCTCAGGGAAGAATTAAAGTGGTTATAGTTCGCTATTAAAAAGACATGGGTGGCTGGATAACTTTGATCGTGGAGTCTGCTTAGCCCTGGCAACGAATGTCATTAAAAGCATCCTGCTTTGGAATTTCAAACTGTATTTTTTAAAAAGTGACTGCAGCCTCCCTCTTCTTCCCCCCACCCGATCAGAAAAGCTATAACCAGCATGGTCAAGCACTGGAGATAAAAGAGCATGGTTTCTGGTTTCTTAGCAAAGCTTGCAGCTATGGAAGCAAAAGTTTGTGGGATAGCTTCATTTAAACAAGTTTCAAACCACTTGTGTAATGCAAATGCACAGCACCACAGTAGGCAATACTAAATACAGAGTGACCCTTCTTCCCTGAAAATGCCAAAAATGAACTGCTGGATCTTTTCCTACAGGCAGGTATAAGGGAACTGCTGGAGTAAACACAGCCCATCAGAGTCTTACTGACCTCATTTGTGCAATGGCTTTTGGTTCAAAGCAGCAGGGTCTGGCCCTATGACAGCACTCATCAGTCAAGTCAGGGAATTATGCATGCAATCAAGCCAAGGTGGGGCACAGGCAGACCAAAACAAGCATTTTCTGTCTGAACTTTATAGCACTCCTGCATGTTGTCAAGCCTATTCAGCAAGAACTCCTCTGATCTCCCCATACCTGAGTAAAATCTGCCTTTTCATCCCATACGACTGACCCAGTTTTCTAGGTGGGCTCAACAAAACATAGGAGATACTGGGGAGAGGGAGGGAGGGAAGGACCAGAGAAGGAACAAGTGTTGTTCCTTGTGACATGCTCTATATTTGGCTCTTCACGTCCTTTCTACTACCTTCAGCTTCTACTACCAGAATTCAGTTAAGCCTTGTAGAGCAGTTCTTATTAGTAACTTTATAGATTAATATTTTCAAATGCCAAGCACAGGATATGAAACTAATTGGTGCTTATAAAGGGACACATAGTCAAAAACTTGTATTGGTAGAATACACACTGCACTGTAAAGATACATCAGTTCTTTCTGTGGAGGATAAGTTACATGGAATAGTCTTGTACTCACAAGACAAACCATTCTTTTTAAACCCCAACCCCTAAACTTGCAATTGCGTTTTCATATTATATACAGGCTCAAGGGGCATCCCATTTTATATGTAAACTATAAATTGGCTGAGCTATGGGCAATTTCCTTTGGTCTCCTTGTACAGCAGTCAGCGCAATAAAGTGCAAGTTCAGGGCTACAGCTCTTAACAAGACCATGACAAAATAACAGACCATTGAACACCTTGCTTGAGAGTGTGTTAACAAGTCCAGTCAGGAATCAGACCAAGCATGCAATTATGAAAAATTTGTCAGGGCGGCTAAAAGCAAGAGTGCGTTTCCACCAGCACCTCTCAAATTGGACAACGTGTGGACTCATCAGCACAGCAGCAGCCATCTGGCCACCCAGTGACTGGCTGTCACTGCCATGGTCCAGAAGTTTCTGACGTGCAATTCTGTGCACATCCCACATCACCATGTCCCTGCTCTGGCAGTGACAGATAATGCATCCCTGCATAAATAGCAGCTTGCAAATCTGCAAAGTAATAAGCAGTCGTGAATATTTCCTGTGACTAATCCTGTGATAGGATAGCAGCATTTACTGATCTGAGTGTAATGTGGCAGTACAGATCTGCACCCATAAGCAGAACAGGAGGCTGACATGTCAGAGTTACCCAACAAACATCTGAATAACTAAAGAGACACAGCTTACCACTGTATAGATCATTGTTTGGAAACAAAAAAAAATCAGTCTTCTCTGTTTAATCCATGCTATTTTCTAAGCTAAGTGACAATGACAAGTGAATTAAACACCAAAGTAATGAAGTAGCCAGTAATAATGCTAAATAAGGTCCAAGTTCAGCAAGGTACTATAAGCCAACTGCATCACTACTGTGAGTGCAGTTCCTGAAAGAAGTATTAACAAATATTGTGGGTTTTTTCTAAAGAAGCTTTTCCTATTGTAGTGGTATGACCATGTTTCCATGGCATTTTATCACCTCAGTCTTTAGTAGGTTGCTAATACTTCCACTTGTTCTGAGGGATTTAATACACAATTGCACCTTAGCCTCCAATGCAGAATTGTACCTATAAGCCAATACAGGCTGTTCTGTTCTTCTAATATGAGCTGGGACAGTGTCAAGACCTGGCTAGGGTTTTACCTTTCCACACATATGGAAGTAAGGGACAGGTTTTTCCTGGCACTGAGAAAGCCTGAGTGGGAGAACCAGTAGCGGCATAAAAAAAGCTGACACAGCTCCGGAGGATCAGTCAAAGCAGCAAGCAACATTTAAAAGGCTTTTGAGAAAATAGCTGCAGTTTCAGCTACCACATCAAATGAATGGTCCCCTACACAGCCTTAAAACACACGAAATAAAATAATTTTCTTACAGTGTGCCAGAAAAAGAACTGAAACAGCTATCAGAATGAGGATGCATCTTCCTTAGTGATTTGTTGTGTAGTGTCAGTGCTTTTCTGACACAAAGCTCCTTGGCATCTACTTTTGAAGTGCTTTAGATTGTGCTCTGCAGCTCCTCCAGCTGGACCTTTCCTAGAGAAACCCATGGGGAAGCTATACACCAGCAAACCTACCAGTCAGGCAAAGATCATGAATGCAATATCCCACACTCCAGTTGGTAAAATCAGACCTTGAAATAAGATTACCAGTCTAGCCCTAGGTGACACAAACAATCACTAGGGATGACAGGTCCTTGAACTGTACTGCTTCGCTCTACAACACCTCTTGTTGTGCTAAACTGTTTGCTATTGCAGATACACCCTGGGGATCCTACAGGAAAATATTCCACAGCGATTATTTGATGCTGCAGAAATTAATCCTGATGGCTGGTCTCAGAGCTGTATCTCCAATGCAGCCCCTTAGCATTGACCCTCCTATTCTGATCCCCTGCATTAACATTTCTGTTAAGCCTTCTACTGTTTCACTTATGTGTCTGGGAGAGAGCTTCTAACTTTGTCTGTCAAGATAGACAGTAAAGATTTGCATTCTAGGATGTTAAAAATGCAATGTAACTGTAGACATGGAGATCTACATTATATACCAGAGCCTTGTTCTTCCACCAAGTGACCCCAGCAATCTCTGCATTCTGGCACTGCTGCTCAGAAAAATGGGTCTTAGGGACAGAGGTCCAAATCCAAGAGTTTCTCAGGGAAGTCATGATCTTAATTCAGATTAGGGCAGATGGAGTGATAAAATATATTTCTTCAGTCAGTCTCTTGTTTTTTATCCTCAGAATAAATTCAGAAATTTTTGTGGGGTTTTGTTTTCACTCTCCCCCACCCCCAGTCTAAAACCAAACCAGATTTCCAAAGATGAACTAAAATTCATTTCCCCACCCACAATACACTCTGCACATCATATCTCAATACCTGCAGCTAGATTTTCAAAGCAAATGAAATATATAACATTCTAAAATTTTAAAGAAACAGCTCTTAAGTTTAGAGCTTATATAATAATGGGTTTATTCTAAAAAGAGATACTGAAGACAACAGCCAAATTGTATGTCCTTATTTTGGCAGAAGAAAGTAGATGAGAAAAGAGGTACTAGATCCTTTGCAAAGAGAATGGAGAAAAAGCTGGTTTGAGAAAGCTCTGGGGGTCCTGCTTTGTTGCTTACTGGAAGGGGGAGTTTAGAACACATCAATCCTTCCCTTTCATTGTGCTTCCAGGAGGAGTAGCTCAGCCCCTCTACTCACATTACAGCTCATTCACCTTTGTTCCTGTCTGAAAATTAATATATTTACACACAATTATTGTTTCATCAAAGTCATCAGGTACTACTGCTAACTCTGAATTCGGTCACATATCCAAAAAGGAAACAGGCCAAGTATTTATATACCTATGTTTCTGCAGCACCTGTGACTTAATTAAAGACTAGACTCCCTCATACTAGCTGGTGCAAACAGCAAAAAGGAGAGTGGGTTCTTGTCCTCAAGGGTTTCCAATCCAAATGTCAGAGAAGAGAGAGCAGGTGGGAAATACAATAGAAAGTATATGAGCACCACAGAAAAGTCTTCCTTAAGCCATGAAAAGCGTGTTCGCATAAACATTTTCTGAGCAGCGTGTAGTTTCTGGTAACAAGGTCAGATTGCCCCTTCCCAAGACACTAGGAGGTGGCCCTTCCCTGCAGAAGACAATTGTTTACCCTTACTGAGGGTAACCACCTAGAATTGTGATAATGGAAAGGTTGTATAGATACAGGTAGTAATAAGCTACTACAGAAATACATTGCTTCAGGGCTAGAAATGACCACCACCACTTATAAATTGGCAGGTTCTTGCCATCACGTGAGTCTTCCCTTCTCCCCTCACACCCCACCATTCTGCTGTTCCCTCCAAGCTCCAACCCCATCACAAGGCTAAGCAGGTAGTTAGCAAGGGAGGTTTAGGTTCAGGATAGCTTGTTAAGTCAAGGAGGAAATTACAGTAGCTTGCATGACAGCATAAAGGAGCATTTTAAGGTTTGTTGATTCTTGCATTGTAAAAGGTATTGATCATGGGTTGTGGAACAGGAAATCATGCTTCAAGTGCAATGGGTGAAATATCAAGTGCAATTATCCTGGAGGAAATATGGGGGATTGTGTATTAAAGCTATTTTCTTGTAGCAGCTTGCCTTTTAACTCTTCTGCAGCATCAATTACTATGCTAGGAAAATAGTGAACTTTGTTTCCCTAAGCCCTCAGTTGGAGAATTTGCCTTTTTCCTTTTAACTCTTCTTCCCAATTCTTTTGTATGCTTGCCTGCTGAAAAGGTTGTTAAAGGTAAATTTACAGGGAGCCTGATGAAATCAGCCTTCCAAAGGATACATCTCACCTGGCAAATACTTCCTTATTACAATAGCATTAAGTAACCATTTCCACACAGGAAAGAAAGGCTCCCATTTCAAGCTGAGTTGCGGCAAACATGCCCACATCGTCTGCAGCCGACCTGCTTGCATAATGGCTGTGCACACCTAGCTATTCTAAAGAGAAAATAGTCCAGTCAACACACTGCTGTGTATAAGCTTTTCTTCCTGCTCACAATGCAGCACCCCAAAACACATGCTTTGGGTGCAGCAAGCACCAGGCACCTGTGAGCTGGTCCTCAGAGAGAAACATACTGTTTCCTATATTGTATAGACAGGAAAATTAATGTAAAAAGTGTATAAATGAGAAAATGAAGAACCAAACTCAACCTCTAACTATAGCTTAGAGTAAGGCAATTAGAAATAACATTCCTTAAGACAGCTTCCTCAACATTCATTATAATAAAACCTTTTTTGAGGGGAAAATTATTCTAGCTTCTTTGAGCAATGACTGAGAATGTGTAAGTGACATCACTGTGGATTTCTTTTATGGCCCTGATTCTTAAGATAATCCATCTATTTTCAAAGATTTAGCAGTACTGAACAGTATTGGTAAGACTGTTCATAAATCTCTGAAATAAATTGAAACACAAGCTTGCAAAGAACAGTAAGTGATCAAACAGTCCCTTGACATTGCATGAAGCCACATATGTCCCTTTTCATGAATATTTCTTACTTATGAAATCCACTTGCTCACCCTTACCTATCTCCTTTACTTTAGAACCTCAGTTCTCTGATAGACATAAATCCTTCTCCCACCCTAGATTTATGAGCAGCTATCTGGTACCTACCCTGCTTACCCACTTCTTTCCTTTCCTCCCTCAGCTGTAGCCAAGCACAAAAGGCCTTAGGTAGCAGCAGCTGAAACTTATAGCCTCCCAGTTCCCATAATATACTGGAACATAAAGTAAGGAACCTATATAAGTCTCCTTTCTTAACTGCTTTACTATTTTTAGAGAGAAAGACATGCTTAAAGAAAGTGTATGTGTTATTTTGGTATTAGGACTACAGTAAGTTTTGTAGGATCTTTTAAAGTTCAACACTTCAGACAAGTGAGGCCTTACAGAAAATGCTGAAGGGAGTGAGCTAGGGGATGGTAGAAAGGAAAAGGACTAGTAGCTATTTAGTTCAGCTGTAAGATGTGAAGAGATCAACAGCTTAGAAAAGCTCAGTCTTGATTTTAGGGTACCAAGAGATTTCATAAATACATATTAACTTATTTTGAAAATCTCATGGTTTAGCCCAGAATCTACCTACATACCGGTTACTACTAGAAAGGTGCTTTACCTAGCAGCAGGGTAATCTGTAGCCTTATCCTTAGAGACTACTGATGCTGCCTATTCTCCTTGGAGGTAGTAGTGTATTACTGCAGGAAAGGTGGTGATCCAGGTTTCTCACAGCTTCCTATAAAGGGAGTGTTGATATTTGTAGTGAGGTTGCAGCTGTGAATGTTTAGGAATTGGTATAGCTTAGAAAAAAGACTCTGTGTTTAGGAAATTGAAATGTTCATCACTGATTATTTCTACTGTTACTTCTTATTAGGATTGTTCTCTTGCAGTTTCCTTTCACGAGAGGAGCCTCAGGGATCTTTGTCAGGAATATTGCTCCCTGTGGAGGGGTTAAGGACTGGTTCCCAAGCTCTAGGAAGTATGTTTCTAGTACATCAGGCAAAAAAAGAGCCCTTTTACTCTTGCTAGTATCTGGTTGCATCTGGCAGAACTTTAGGAATCTTTATTCTATTTCCTTCATTATTTAGCTTCAAGGGTGTGAGGGGATATGCTGAGAGAGACTGGGTAATATCCGTTTTGTAAGTACATAGTCACACTCATTTCCTCTGTGTTTGAACCCAAGGGTTTCTGGGGCTTACTTTGTATGTTCAGGTTTGGCAGATGTCCATACAATCAGATTCTCCATTTTTATGACTTCTTCACAGACAAAATTTCACGTGGCAGGGAAACATAATGAGGCCAGTGACTGCTGTCTCTATTGCACATATGCCACTTGGCAGTGCCAGATTGCTTATGACCAGATTATTTGGAGGAATAGGAGGGAAGACTGACAAACACAAATCCACAGCCTAACGTAATTGAGGTAAGTGACTTTGTACAGGCAGCAGGATAAACTACACTTGTATCTTACTTAGCAATAATAGTCTAAGCATCCTCAGCAAGCACTCACTGGGGACAGGAATTCTCTGTAGTCTGTAGTGGATTAGCCTGGAGGAATATAAAATACTGTACCTGCTTCCCACACGTGGTGTAAAGCTTAATAAATATTTGCAACATGGTTGAAGATTCTGGCAGGAAAGGGGCTATTACAAATGTGAAGTGCTATTATCAATCTAATGTGCTAAAAATGTTCATTTCTTTGCCTCTGATAAAGTGTCCTGTTAACGAGCTATTTCACAAATGTATAAATGAATTCAGTCTAAAATGATTTATTGCCATGCTTGCAATAAAGAAAATAGACACGTTCCCAAAGAAACAAACTCTCACTCAAGGAGCAATCTTTGGCAAAGCTCATAAGTTCTACTGTTCTTTAGCAATTCTTTTTCTCTTCTGCCAAAGCATCTTGCCAAAATAAAATAAGACACCGCCTGTATTTTTTTAAAAGTACTTTATTTCTGTGTGTATTGACCGTTTGAGGTATGGTAACTTCAGTTGTCCTGCGGTTTTAATGCAATTAAAATTAACATGAAGATCAAACATGCAGGAACTTATCTTGAAAATCTGACATGCTGAGTTGACTACACAAAACACAGGATATATTGGCTTTATTTTTTTAGTTTGTATATTTAAATCTGGAACCAAACCGCTTCAACTGGAAATAAGCATGTAAAATCTGAGCCTCAAAGGCCACATTGCATCTCTGGAAACATTGCAAACATATCATAGAACTAGGCTTCAGAAGGCCTTACACAAGTGTTTGATAAGGTAAAGCTCTCCTTCATCTAAGTTATTAATTGTAATTTGAAAGAAAATTTTGAAAATAGTTGATGCTGTAGATGGCTGCACATGCCTCAATCCACAGCTAAAACAAGTCAGCACTGGGAGGGGCCTGGAAAAGGGGTGCTAGGTTAGTCCATAACAGATAAAAACATGTAGTTAACTCAGATTCAACAAACAAGTGGTGAAATTATGCTATTTGTTAGTCACAGAATTTTGTCAGCTTATCAGTTACAGAATCTATTCAGAAAAGCAGATTGTTTCTCCTTATATGTGTAACTTAGAGGTTTTGTATTATCCACTACTTTTTGCCTACAGATATGGAAAGTTATGAAACCAGGGACCCATAAAACTATGGAAAGGCTGAGTTGGTATGTAAAGTACAGAGAGTAAAATCTAGTTTAAGTTTTTTACATTAAGCTATTTGGAATAAATTTTAGCTCTGAAAGTATCAGAAAAAACAGTGGATACTGTCTCTAAATTTTTTTGATGGGACTCATGGTAAAAAAAATCCTATGTAATTAAGAGTCATAACCATGTTTAAAAAAAACCTACCTAGATTTTTTTTGTTTGTAACAGAGCAAGGAACTTGTAACACTCAAACTCCAATCATCCAGATTTGCAGCAGCGTACGTCCAAATACTTTCTCAGCTCTGGCTGCCATGTAGTTGCAAGGTTGATACAGAAGTGTGGAATCTCTGCAGAGCTTATGAGGAGGTAAAAGCTGAAGATACAGCGATTGCAAACATAGCTAGTGGACAGCTCTTCTGAGGAAGTATCTCTGATAGTCTCATCTAACATGAATGAGAAGCTCACCAATTTACAACATTAACCAGTTGATATTTTTTACTAGTGCTGTATGAGAGTAAATGTCAGCTGTCACAGCTGGTATTTTTCCCAACAATTTTCCTCAATATTAGTGTCAATTTCATTGACCATTTACCCTGAAAAACACATTGGAAATATTTGCATTGGTCCGAGTCTCAGCTGGTAAAAATAGCAGCAGTTCTACTGATGTTAATAGAGATATGATGAGCAAAACTAGCTAGGGACCAAGTTTTTTAATGCTGTATCCCACCACACTCCTGTATTTTGCTAAACCATGTTTAATGTCCTGCCACAGCCTATTGCAATAACTGTGAATATTGGCCAGTTTCAGAATACTGCAAATTTATTATTTATATCATCAAATGTCTTTTATAAAATACAAAGCAAATTGTACAGACAACTTCCATTATTTCCTTGTGGCTGAAAGGCAAATCTCTCACTTTCTTTTAAAGGAATATAACTTCCATTGATTTATAGCTTTGCAGATCATTCCCTGTGTGATTGTTGAATTCACTGTCCAACAGGGACTAGAGAAGCTGTGTGTTTTGGCAAGTGCTATTCATCTTCCATGCTTCAGTCCCCCCTGTTACATTATTCTGATGTCTATGTACTACAGTAGCAATGATCACTGTAGCTGAACAGGAGGCTGAGATTAGCAGTCCTTCCTCACACATGGCAAAACACCGGTTTTTAGAGCCTCTGGGAATCTGTAAACCCCATGAACAAAATGCTTAGCCCTCCTGCCTGAGATGTGAGATAACGTCATTGCTACAAAACTTTGGGGATGGAGGTGGACTTTCAGTTAAGCTTCCCTGGCAGTTCCACAACCAGATAGCAGCTTTTTGTCCTTGCAAGCAGTTCGTCTCTCTTTGGACTACGCTAGGGGTATAAAATCTGGCAGCAGCAGTGGTGGACACCCAAACAGCTTGTCAAGGCTGTTTTGGGCAGCCTGAAGTACAGCAAGTTGCACTTTTCACATTCTGCACGTGGAAAATACCAAGAAGCAGTTCGCCCCTGTGGGTGGTAGTAGAAAGGGAAATGTGAAGATGTGCCATCAGTAAACAAATGAGCTTTAGGGAATGACATTCTCCTTGAATGCACACTGAAATAAGGTTTGAGAAGTTTGGTGTACATATTCAGTGGAATGCAAGACCCTACAGACCTCTAAAAATTCTTCTTGCTGTAGAAATGCTGAAAGCAACCCTTGTGGTGGGCAATCATTGTTTATAACACAAAGCACAGAGAAATCAAAACACAAATCAGGGTGTTGGGGAGCTGGGGAAGAAGCACAGCACAGAAGAAAATGCCAATATATTTTTAAATAGGTTTCCATGTCTTGGCTGGTTTTTCAGTAAGTGCTTCAGATGCTACAGGTGCTTTGACGGATACAATGATTCTTCAAAAAAGATTTGCTCTAAATGCTTGCCTTTCTAACATAAGCAAAGATAATACTGGAGTATTTTAGATCCCAGGATCTTTGAACTGAAATATGACTTGAAAAATATGGAAAGCATGTTCTGAGATCTGGTATAAGAATGCAAGGAATAAACCAGTATATTATCATGCTGGCATAACTTTGCCAGTAATAGGTGGTTGTTACTAATCCTTTGAATGGCTTGTTAGTGCATGGTTCACTGAAATTAAAGAATAGCTTGTAAATATGCATCATTCTGCATATTTTGTTCAACTGTTAAACCATTGTCAATTCAGAAAATAAGTCTTTTTTTGTTAATTGTATGGCAGATAAATGCTTGTATTTCACACTGGGGAGGAATTAGATGTTAACATCTTCCTAGGATTAGAGTTATTTTAGAGAAAATGATGGGAATAATGCTGGAATAGTAATATTTTCAAATTTAAATCCCGTTGCTTTACATTATGGTATGATCATGAAATATGATGTGAAGAGTTTAACTTATTTGTGTGGGTTAATGCATTTACTTGCACTTCTCAGCTGTGACAGCTTCAGCCAAAGACTTTGAACTTCAGAACTGGAAAAGAATGGCACTAAAACTCGTAGCTAGCCACCCACAAACAGAAGAGAATTGCTTCTTTAATGCAGCATATTTGTTTTCAGTGTTTCTGTTTTCAGTGGGAGAGCGTCACTCCTGTTCTTTTCTTGCTTACTGTAAAGCTTTATCTTGCAACAGGAGGGCTTGTGAGCCTGAGCTGGCTTGCTTGGACCCTATCACAGTACCTCCATTTGGCAAGAGAAAAAGTCAGTAAATCTGTTCAACACATTTCTTTTGTTTTGGGGAGATTTGTTGCTTCTATTTTGCACAGGAACATTTTTATGGCTTATAAAAAGAATGTGGTTAAAATACCCACTTGTGGGGAGTTTCCATCTTACAAGGGAAAGATTGTGTGTTCCTGTAGCCATCACTTGATATGAGAACAAGGTGTCAGGGCTGTTCTTTCCTACATGCTGGATTACTAGGGACCTTGCAGACAAATGGAGGGTAGTCCAGAGGGGAACAGCAGAAAAATGATAAAAGACTTGGAAAATGGAAATTGCAAGGGTGATAAAGAGGATTGACCATCTAGCACTTAGAGAAGAGGAGACATAACTGTCTATACATACATAAAGGAATATTACAGAGAGAACAGGGACCAATTATTCTCTGGAGTCATCAAGGGCAGAACAAGACTAATGGATTTAGGATGTTACAGGGAAAATGTCAGTTTAACATTAGGAAATACTTTGAGTAGAAGAACAATCAGGACAATGTATGATGCTTTCAAGGGGAGCTGGGTAGGATTACCATTGCTGAACTTGTTCGAGTGTAAGACTAGACATCAGTCTGAGGTAACTGATCTTATTGTGCCCTAAAGTCTACTAGAACTAAAAGGCCTTGGTCCTGCAAACCTTTGTGTGAGAAGGTAATCCTCATAAAGCCAGAAGTCTTCGCTTGATTAAAGGTTGCCTCTACGGTGCCGTATATTTTAAGGGGTGGTGAGGTGTGCTAGCCCCTTTCCCAAAGAAGCAAATTCACAGGTAGCAGTTATTTACACAAATTGCAAGACATGGTAAATCTTGTGGTTTTTTCACTATCAAAATCCAGAAATGTTTGTCTCTTGCTCATGAAAAAGCAGATTCAGTAAAGTATCATCCATTTTCTCTGTGCACTTTATGAACTGGTCTACATGTTTAAACCCCACAGAAATCCAGCTTTCTGAAATTCGTATTCAAATGCAATATCTACGTACTGGTTGCCTGAATTTAGTTCTCTATTGTGATTTTTTTCATTTACATAGAGAGATATTTTAACCTAGGTATATGGTTGTTAAGCCCAGTTCCAAAAATGTGTCTCTCACAAGACTGTTTCCACAATAATTATGGGAAGAATTTTAGTAGGTGGGCAGAATAGACTATTTGTATGTAGTACCATTATAGAATCCATGCAATTGGTTTGTTCTCTGCATCAGTATTTCAGGCGAATTTGGTCAAGGACAGTCATTCTGCTTTTATTAGTAATTGCTCAGGCTCAACAGAAACTCAAAAAAATGCTAATGAGTTTAATGAATCAAAACTTTCATTGCCTGCCTACTGCTACTTGTGTCAAACTCCAGGGAAATTAAGGTGCTGGCAGTGTTTGATGAACAGGATAAAATCACAGTCCTCTCAAGAAACCAGACTTACAGCTGCAAACGGATCGAATGACATAGCTTTCTTTGCTTAAGGGAAAGAGTAGTGGCTAGCCACCATGATGAAAAGGCACCATAAAAATTGCCAAAAAGGATTGTCGTTAGTGTATTATATAGTTCTGTGAAATACATAGGGTTGTTGGTTGTAACTCTAACAGAATCACGGCAGACTTGGAAATTTTCCATTCTCCTAACTGGCATTGTGTGATCTACCCTCTGAACTGGTTATGTTTTTTCATAGCAGATAGGAAAGTTGCGGATGTCTCTGAGCATCCTTAAGCTTGAGGATAATAACCTCCTTATTTTGAAATCGGGTTTTTCTTTCTGGAAATCATATAATTTCCTAGAGTGACACAGTCAGTTGGCCTCCTGGCTTTATTTATTTACATCGCATTATTCTTGCTACTTGGATCCAAGGCGTATTGCTAACCCTAAATTAGTTGCCTATAGTAGTGTTTACTACAACAACAACCAAAAACATCTGCTTATCTGTTGTTCTTTATGTTGTAGCAGAGGGTAACTTTAAGCACTAGTTTTACTAAAAATTATTTTCTTCTTAGAATTCTAAGTAGCTTATTTGGTTTTCTGATCTAAACAGAGTAGCAGAGAGTGTATGCTTCTGTGATAATGATGAAAGGGCTAATGAGATACCAGGGAAATCTTCTGATGGTTTTATAAATAGATGAAAATATGCAAGTGTTAATATCTAAAGTCAGATGTTATTTCATATATAGGCAGGTTGCCACTTCTAGGATTTTTGCTCGAGTTTCTAGCTGTGACGCAAGAATTGGTATTGTGGGTTTTCTTAAGGAAGTGCCCTACCATGTTGAATTTCAGTTCCTAAAGTCAGTTTCTAGAGCTTCAAATATCAATGTCTACATTTCAAGAAGGTATGTAAACATGAGTTTGACAAAGAGGGCATTTGAAAAGAAAAGACACAGAGTAAAAGAATTTGCTGTCTCTGTTCCACTGTTTCATCTGCCAGTCTCTGACCTTTGTAAGCTACCTGGAGTATGGATTGTCTAATTCAACATGAATACAACAACGTGTGGAATAAGAGGGCAAAAAGCAAGTGTGCCTGCCTTCCTACCATATGACAGTAGGTTCAAATATGGGGGTTTTTTTCAGTTTATTTAACATTCAGATGCAGTATTTTCTTACATTCAGCAAGAATGACTTCTCAGCTTTATGCAGAGTACAGGAACAAAATCTACCTACAAAATCTACCACCCAAGTATTGCAGAGGACTGGGACTATATTGCATTTAGGAGACAGTCAGGCACATTAATCTAGAATAGCCATAAAGCTGTCACAACAATACCAATACTAAATACAGAAAAATTACTTCTCTTCTTCTGTTAATCACCTCAGTGCTGTTCCTTAGGAAGTCCCCTGGCCAAACTTTCCTTCTACATGTAGGAAGATATTACCACCCAGGGACTTGTCAATAGGTTTCAATATATTTCTTTCTGTATGTTATGCCTGGATAAAGGTACTAGACATGCTTATTCTCATGCCATTATTTACCATGAAATAAATGGAAGTGTGTAATCATAGGTTTTCTTTATTTTGTTGCTCAGATGTGTAAATGTTCATCTAAACAACCTACATTCATGCTTCACCTATTTTCTCTGGCCAGACAGTTCAACTGAGTTTGTATAACCTATGAAAAGGAGACACAGGAAACCTTTGCAATGTGAGTGGAAGTTTTGTCAGACACACTACTTCATGGTCGTTCTACATCCTTCTGAAAGAAGGCAATGAGAGCCAAGATTAGTAACTTTAAGCATAGGTGAAAGTGCAGTCCATGGGAGATACCTGCAACAAGAACTCGGGTGTATATGAGCACTTATGTATTCTTGGAGTTTGTAAAAAATCCATTAGCCACCTCCAGGTAATATTTTGCACAAGCATTTATTCTTCCTAGTTCTAAACAGCAATGACATCTGCTCATGGATGGCTCTTAAGTGTCCTGCTTTTGATCTGGGTAAAATAGTTTGAAAGCTGAAAAAATAACAGTCCCTATAAAACTTATATTCTTTTTTTGATCATTTATTCATCATAATAATTGTAGAATGAAGGCATAGCTTGTCCTAATCCGTTTCGCTGGAGGTGACTGGGATTTGGAACAATATTATGTGTAGACAGTGGAAGAAGGAACTGGTAACTTATCCAAGAGCTACACTGAAAGGTGTAGCCTTCCAGGATCAGTTTTCCCTCCGAAATAACTTTACCTGCCCTTATTAACTATTTTGAGAAAATATAATAAAAACTGAGATGCCAGAAATAGTGCTAACATAGAGTTAAAGCTGTCCCGGTAGGGGTGTGTGTGGGGGGGAATCATATCTAACCCTAGATTGAGGGCAAAGTGATGAAGATTTGTGAGTATAAGTCACCAGTAAGCAAAGAATATTTTCAAAGGGATTCCTGAGGAAAGTCACAGAAACAGCTTTTCCTAAAAGCTTTCTATCCAGTTACCTCAGCTGAAAGCTTAAGCTTCAGGGCATGGGTGAAAAACAGAACAGTACTCTAAAGACTTCTTACTGGTAAGTAAAACTCCGAAGAGGAAAAATAGTTACTTGCTGATTCCATAAAATGCTTCTCCTTAACTTTCATGGCAGAGTACACCTTTGCCCGTGGGTTAAGCATTTCTTTCCAATTTGTTTGCCCATTACCTGTAGGATTTGGAGAAGGGAACTTGCTGACTTTTGCTACCTCTCAGTTCAGGTCTTGGATAGGACAACAAACGAGAGTGACTTCTGAGCCTCTGTTGGAAATGCGTCCAAAAAAACCACATACATGGGTAAAGCTTTTTCTTGGCTTATCAAAACTTCCCCATTGTGATTGAAGTAGCCCTTGAAAACGTAATTCACTAAAATGTCTGAAATGTGAATGCTTTGGAATCCCAGCTCCTTGGCCTGATCTTTAAAGAGAGATGTGGGTTATTTAACCAGAAAATGGGTATTTTGAGAGGAAGCTTGATTTTAAAAACAGCAGCTATGAAATGAAGGGAATGTGTTCAAAACAAAAAGAGGGGCAAATATCTGCTCTCTTCACCAGGCATTCTCACACAGGAAGAAAGCTATTGGTAACATTGCTGGATGTCCTTTCAGCCACTGAGTTTGTTCTACATGGAGGGGAGCAGGAAATGCTTGACCAATGCTTGATACAAACCTGACTAATTCCAGGAATATTTACTCTGTACAAAAAGACAACATAATCTAATTCTTTTCCTGACAGTTATTAATGAGCACATACATATATATGGATAAAATATTGATGAGATATGCTAATCTCAATAGAGATAAGAAAGAATTTGCAGGCTGGATTCATTTGTAAGTCTATCAGCAGTACACATCTGTCATTGATACACGTCTAATAAACTATGTATAGAAGACATCTTGATAACTCACTTCCAATAAAGTTTTTGCAGTGCTGGCATAATGCTTTAACTCATTCCCATTGTACCTTTCATAATTTACAGCTGAGTGGCTCTAACCTGGGAAGCTCTCAGTAGTCAGCCTAAGTAATAAATAGAAGCTGGCTTTTTCTTTGGTATAAATACAACAGTGCAGACTTCGTAGCTATATTCTGCATAGACAGCATGTTCACAAATCAGTGTGTGCCAAGTATATCCAATTCTTATTATGCATTGTATCCTGCTGTACAGTGTAAATAAAGTACTTCTTAGCAAGCATGCTTCTCATAAGAGACAAAACACAAACATGGTTAAAGATTTGATCAAAGTCTGAGCTAGTCAGGCATCTACTATCAAATGTCAGCTCTTCAGACTGCAAGGTCCAGAGGAGACATTTCCTACCCCTTCAGAAATAATTCCCTGACTTCTACAGTGAACTGTAGTATGTGTTACACAATGCGTTATATTATCCACTTACAGTGTAGGTGCCTTTTTCATCAGAATCCCATCATGGGATCCAGTTGCTGACAGTTGATTCTACCTGATTAAGTATGTACTTCTGCATAGCTTGTTTGAATGCATATGGTTCATGTCTCACTTATGGATTTAATTTACTTTTGTCACAAGCTTTATTTTATAATGGTGAATTCTTGATCAGAAAAGTCAGGTCATGTTTAGAAGACGTAAGGAAATCAGATTTTTTTCACCTTAGAGACTTTTCCTATTTTGTTTGTGCAGTCTATATTTTGTGGTTCACTGAAGGCTTGTCTTCTTCAGAATTGGCTACCCATGGCCAAAATTGATGCATCAGTTTTCCCGAACATGTGGTTGGAAGTAAAGATTGTTCCAAGTGTAAAAGAATCAATCAGTTCTGATTCAATCCAAAAAATGCCCAGGTTAACTCTGAATGAATCTAGACAGGCTCTAATAAACTTTATTGGTAGGCTGCCATGCCTAGGAGACAAGTGCTTAGGACAACTTCCAAACTTCACTGGAAGACAATAGGAAGATTCATCCTGACACCATGGAATTTTGATCAGGTTCCTGGTCTTCAGATTTGACAAATACAAACTTGTTCTTGCAAAGAGTCCTCAAAATAATTCTTGGAGGACCACCAGTTACTTTGAAAAGGTACATGTAGTCTTGATTAGAAAATGTCTTTGGCAAATAAAGCACATTTTCCCAGCACACAGGTGTGTTTTTAATCTTACCAACTAACAGAAAGACAAGTATTTCACTTTCTCATACTACTTAGCATGTAGGAGGGAGAAAAGAGGGAAGGGTGAGTGTTTGAATGATCTTATACTCATTCGACTTCTCAAAAGGTTTTAGTGTATCACTTCCATCTCTGATCAAGGAGGATTATTAGGATTTATTTTCAGTGGATGCACAGTTCTAAAACAATACTCACAAGCATGTGAACACCGAAGAAAATTCATCTTCAAAGCCCTAAAGAAGATGCAAGAGAAGGTGCATTTACATTTTAAATTTTATTCTAAATCCAGCGCACAGTACCTGAAGGAGTGAGGACTATTTAAAAATTCCTGTGAAGTTTTGGATCTGGAATCCTAGCGTATTTCCTGTTGAGGGAGCGCATACATCACAAAATGCCATCATCACTTGCGACATTTATTATGCAGATCATTCTCTTGAAATATGGCAATAGATGATTTCTGCCTCTCGGGATGTTCAGGACTTAGACCATGTTGAATGATAATGGTTTGTGCAGAACCTTGCACTGCTACTCTTCTTACAGCATTGATTTGTGGATAAAGACAAGGCCTTTTTGTTTTTCCTTTTCTATAAAAGCTGACAATCAACACTTCCAGAGCACTTAAATTAATACAGAAAGAAAAAAAGTTCAGATGAGTTTGCAGCACAGTTATACATCAAAGTTCTACCAATGCATTATGCATCTCCCTTCTCTTTTGAATCTTCTTTACATGCCTTCCCCCATACTCCTAAACAGAAATAGCTCCTTTCATCATGCTATTGGCATAAATAGCAGCAGGGCCAATTTGGTGAAAGTGTTATATTAATTTTTGTATAAAGGCCATTTTACTTTGTGGAAAAGGAAAAGATCACTGCAAGTAGACTGCTCTGAATCCTAGATTCTCTACCGCAAGCCATTAATTTGTAGATCATATTCAAAATAAACATGAATCTACAGTATCAGCAGCACTGTATGGGTAGCATGTTATTCACTTTTCTCAGCAGCCAGTTTATTTTTTTAAATGACTGATTTGATATTAAATTTGTGCTGAGATCTTAAAGCCTTTCCAACAATTAAGTTACAGCCAGACTTAATTATTAAATGTTAGCCTTGCAGCAAAAGCTGAAGCATATTACCATGTCTTAAGCCAGGTGCAGAGTACGTTTAAAGAGATTTAAGAAGTTATATGATTGTTGATTATGGTGTAACAACATTTAGAAGAAACATCCAACACTAAACCCTGAATTTGGATTCCTCAGATGTAGTGTGGATTTCCTGTGTAACCTTGGGCAAGGCCCTTCACCTTTAAAGTGACTGATTTTCTATCAAAAAAGCACAAAGTGTTTACTGTAGCAGCCTCTATGTTTGGTGAGGAAAGATCACAAAATATCCAGACAGATAGTAGTACATCCTTCTTTAAATCTCAGCACATCAGTTTCAGTAGCTCACCATTAATAAGGACGCAAGAGCTGTCCTTGAATCTTTTTTCCCCTTTCCCTTCTAACACCTTTTTTTCTCCTCCCGATATATGTATTTACATTGTAAAGCAACAAGGGTATTGAAAGTAACAGTCAGTTCAAGATGAAATCCCTGGCTGCTAGATCAGCAATTACCTTGTTTTCAGAAGTTCTACATTAGTTTGAAATGTTATTTGAGGTTCAGTGTCTTTCAGATTAAATTGACATTTAAAAAAAGGAGAAATATTCATTCTCTCCTAACCTTTGGAAGTAACATTGGGTTCAGACAGTACTCTCTGCCTCCCTGCTACTTGTTCCTTATCATTTTCTACAGTGCCCAGGCTATTATTTTTTTTAACCTCTGACACATGTTGGTGAGCTGGTCTAGGTGTCAAACACCAGAAACACTTTGGTAAAAGAGCAGTAGTGACCCAAAATACATTTGATCTTTTTTCTTGGCATTTCTGTCATCATTATTTGACTGCATTAAAATGGTAAAAAAAAAAAAAAAAAAAAAAGTGAGAACTCTCAGCCCCTGTGAATATGAAGCCCTTCAAACAGAAATAGCCTGTACAGTACTGGCAGAGAGCCTGCAAAGGACATTATCCCAGGATCCTGCATAAATGCCAACCAGTTATTTGCATGTTCCTTGCCTGGTTTCCCTGCAGTTTAGGGGTTTTTCCCCTCAAGTTGTGGGGAGTAAAATTTTAGCCCTCTTTCAACTGTTTTTTTCAGTCTGATTTTGACTCATTTAATTTCTTATCAGAAAAGCCTTTTACCAGTTCATACAGGCTATTCACTATTCAGATTTTGGGCTGCTCCAGAAGTCTTGTTCTTCAGTGAAGAGCAGCTTGACCCTCAATCCAGGCAAGATGAATATTCGAGGGGAAACATTTCACTTTGCACTGAGGATGTGCAACCCACTCTGTGCTGAAGAAGGGAAAAGGCCTTCAAAACATGGCAGATCCCCTACTTATGTGTCCTCTAAATACCTTTGTTTTCCCACTACCTGGGAAACATCTTCCCACCCTTATTATTGAAGATCTGAATTAAATTTCCTCCTTAGTGAATGTCTTCCTCTGGAGTGAATGATAAAGCGATCCACTGTATCTGAAAATGCCTATGAAGACAATGACCAGTTAAATAGAAAATTAGGTTCCTGATGTTATTACAACCTTTTCTTATAGCACTAGAATCACAGCAAGTTACCAAGTGCCATCCGCAGTCTCTTCTTCCCATTTTTATGTCTAAGACTGAGTGATCAACCTTCAGTGATTTTTTTTTTTATGAACCATTACAATCACAGCTGTCCTGGGGGACAAGACAATTCGGAAGTCCAATGATGAAGCTCAGTAGGGATGTGGGTAAACCTTTAATGCAATTCAAATGTGTCTTATTGCCAGCCCTCTATTTATTCAACTTTTTTTTGCCAAAAGTATCCTAGCTCAATTCAAGTATTGACCCTGTAAATGGAGAGGGGCTAAACTATCTTTAAAATCCATTAGGACTCTACAATTGTCTTATGATCTAATTGTCTTCAAAATAATATCAGTGACAGGATTAATTTTAAAACCATAGATATGGATTATAAATACCTTGGAACAGGGAGTCCAAAAGCAGTAAGAACTGCAATGGGTCAGATGACCTGTCTTCTGACAGGGTACAATGTTGGCAATGCTCTTGGCTAAATGCTGAACTCATGATACCTCTTCCATCAAGCTGCTACTGTAAATTGTGAACTTTGTGTGCTCTAGCAACTTCTTTGGGAAGGATCTAATTTCTCTAATAACTGCATTTTGACCAGGTATTAATGTGCCATTCAGTGTTGAACATTGTTCCTTTACTTGATGTTAGAACTGTTACTGCCCCATAGAACTGCATAAATGTTAAACCCGAATGTGAGAAGAAAGGGATAAAAAGAACGTGCCTGAGAAACAGTAAAAATGTACCACATTCCTGTGGAATGAGACAGTAGGCAAAATATTCTCTGTGCGGGCATGGTAGGAGCCTGACAAATTTTAGTTACTTATCTCTCCATAATCTTGTCACCTGGAAAGCATTTTGCGAATGTAGATACTCCCCACTTATTATATTCTCTTTGGCTCAGCTCATTGAAATCAGAAAGTAAGTCCAGGTCACCCTGTGGCAGAGGATGGAAGACTCCATTTTTTCTTCTCCTTGGCATGCTATTTGTTATCTTGTTGCTATGCAGCAAGTGACAACTCGATATAGAAATGTTAGTTGCTTTGTTTTTTACCCTAATTAGTTTGCTTAATTTTTCACTTACCTTGGAATAAAACATACAAATATGAAGAATTCCCCAGAAAGATAGGTATGTGTATTAGAGTGGTTGCTTTGTAGTTGTGGCTGACTGCTGGAAGTGCTGAATCTGGGCTAGCGGTCCCCGTGAGCAGCGATATATATAGGAGATTGGTCAGTACAAAAAGGGAGTGGTTTTCACCATTTTGCTTTGACTGACTGAAAATATTTGACAGCTGGGAGCCAAACCAGGTTTGTTCTTAGTGGTTTACAAGTTCACAATGATGAAATAAATAACACTTTCAAGATGTTAGCTTTTCCCTTGTGTATTCATTGGAATAACGCTGCTTTGTAATAGTAAAAACAACAACAAGAAAACCAGCACTGTAATTGGAGTTAAGTATATTTTATGACTGTGTTGGTCTTTAAGATCTTGAGTTTCCCCAGGAAACTTTACCAGGCTAAATATTTACTTTCACAGACTCTTTTCTAATGAGCTATTTTCATTCTTTATGCCATTTTCTATGGAAATGATTAAATTCATTAATCAATGTTTGAAAACCTTTTTTCAGCACGCTTGCATTACTAATAGAGACATAGATATATTTAGTTAACATCCTATTATTTTTAAAAATGATTGATCTATAAGCAAAGAATAGTTTAATTCACCAAGAAGTTCTTCCTAAGAAAGACTGGGGAGTTTCAGGGAAGAACAGATTCAAATTAACACACCCCTGTATGGAAAATAATAAGGCCAAAAGACTAACAGGGTACGAGCAAGAGAAAAAATGGTCAAGGGAAGAAAAGAATCTTACATCATCTAATGTCAATTACTGCACTTCACACTGACTGTTACCCAGTTATTTTTAGCTTCAGCTTAGCTTGCATGGATACTTGTGGAATGGCACATGGCCTGGATCAGAGAGAAATTTAAGGGTCACTATCCATTACAATATATTCACTTCTGTCTTCAAAATGGCCCACAAGGTGAAGTACATTAAGGCATCACTAAAGCTGTAGACTAACCTGTAGGAGGACCCGCTGGTTAACCTTAGACATTAGCACTACAGCGTGAAGACCTCACTCCGATTCTTGCTATGTAACATGTAGGCAAATCATATGCCCTCACAGCGGTTGCATATATTCCTGGTGGTGTCTACACCGGGATAACAGGCCTCGTTGATATTTTTTACACACTATTTTTTTTAAATGCAGCCCAGCCCCAGGAGGAGAAGGTTCTTCACACACTCAGGATATTTATCTCAGTTCAAGCTCTTGTTCATGGCCCATGGCATTGGGGGGCAGAGACCTGAGGCTTCCTCCTCCAGCCTCCATGTCACCACCGCCCTCTGCAAGGCCCTCACTCCTGTGCCCTAATAATGTGCAACCACAGCAAGGCAGGCAGGTACACATCTTCTCCCTCCTATGCTGAGCTTATGGAAAAGCACGCTTTTCTTTCTGCCAGTGATCCAGTACTCCCAGGGATGGCATTAAATTGCTGTCAGTCAAATCCTAGCTACCGACACCGAGCTGCCGTAGACCCCGTTCTCATATCTCAGCTGCCTGGCGGGCTTGTTGGCTGTCCCAGTGTGTCTCCTGTAAGCACATGGCAGAGTACCCAACTCCCCAGAGATATCTCCAGCTGCTGGTCATACACTGTCCATACCATCACTGCCACAACGTGATTTATACTCCCTGCTGAAAGCAAGGAGGGAGCTATAGAAAACATCAGCCTGGTTTTGACAACGCAGCCTTTTGTGTCCAGTCCTCTTTTAAAATAAGGCCCTCAGAGATCAGTGGAGTGAGTCCTTCTCTCTTTATTTCTTCAGGTGCTGCTGCACCTTTGAGACTGTCAAGGCTTTTTCATGAAGCTTACTGGGGTCTGAGATGTCTTCTATCACAGTAGAAGACCCCACCACCTGTGCAAACCAGCAGCTAGCCGACACTGACCCCCCGGCAGAGTGAGAAAGGGGCCCTGCTTACCTTGGACGGTGAGGGAGGAGGCAGTGTGAGATACGGTGTTGGTGGCAGGAGGCCAAGGAACAGTTAAAATTTTTAGTCTTGAAAAATGTTATCTGCCAACAGGTTGCCCAGAGGAGTTGTGGATGCCTCACCACTGGAAGCGTTCAAGGCCAGGTTGGGTGGGGCTTTGAGCAATCTGATCTACTGAAAGATGTCCCTGCCCCTGGCAGGGGGGTTGGAATTAGATGATCTTTAAAGGTCCCTTCCAACCCAAACCATTCTATGTTTCCGTATTTCAGTGTCTTGGCTGGTTATTCAGCTTAGTTTAGTTAAAATAGTTCCATTAAGCAATTTTTGTTTTTAAACTATGTTTTGTTATATCAGTACTAATAACCTAAGCAGCCTGAGCTCCTGCCTGAGTCACATTATTCATTTTATGATTTGACTTCCAGGAGAACTTGCACACCTCTGTGGTGCTCTGCAAGAGATTCTCGACACTGACACAGATTTCTGTTTGGTTTTCCCTGAAAGATTTATGCCATTAAGAACTGAAAGTATTTGCTCAATATCTTACTTGTTTTGATGATTCTGAACAACTTTCGAGAGCTGCAAGAACAGCCATTAGTTTTCCTGGGTTTTGTCCCATTGTAATGGGTGAACTTTTCCATAAACATTTCTTTATAATAGCTCTTTCTTTATTCAATTTCTCCTATTTGAAGAGTGAATCAAAACTAAACTTCACTGTACTGAGTTTTGTTTGTTGTTTTTTTTTTTAATACACAAGCAATATCGGAGAGGGAATTTTTCTCAGAAAATGCAGGCTCAGCCCAGAGCACAAAAGATCTGTGACCCTGGACATGAGGCCTGGAAGAGGCTTTGTTGTGATATGGATAACTACTATTTCTACTGCAAAGAGAAGGCAAGAAAAGAACAGAGAAACAGACAGCTGATGTTGAATAGGATAGCTGGTAATAAATTGCATCATTCTATTTCCCTAAGATACCTTGTTTGACTTAAATGGAGCATCATTTGCTTTAAAACTGAAGTAAATTTCAGTAGAAGTTTGAAAATCAAACTTTCTAAACACTGTCAATAACTTTGTTAATCTATGAATTGAGCCCTGAATATAATCCCAAGAGGAAAAGTAGTTTGTGCTTATTTTAACAGACTGCTATTTTACTCCAGCTACAAAATGAACAGACATTTACACAGAAATGAATGGTATAAGATATTCTCAGTCTCGTATTGTTCCCATATTCATAATAACATCCCATTTCAGAGTGCATTAGGATGTGTCTAGCATTGCTTATGAGCTAATAATTTCTTAGCAATAATTCAAACCATGTCCTTCATTATCCAGAGGTGTTCTGACAACAATAAACTACTCATTTTTTAAAGCAAACCAAGTCAGGAGTGCTATAAACATTTTAAGGAACATATCCATCTACTGCCGCTGAGTGAAGCAGTCATGTGGAAGAAAACTAGCCAAGTGAATTAAGATGTCTCTGCCTTTGGAATTTGCTAGGAAAGTGGTGAGATACAGTAATTACTGTGGCAATATTATATTGTGCAAGAGATAGGAAAACGAGGGAAGTGTTAAAGGTGGTGTTTATTTTTTGATCCTGTCATAAAAGTAATTGACTTTAATTATCATAATAAATGTTCTAGCTGCTTCAGATAATTACATGCAGCGCCTTCCATATAGTCTAAATTTATGAGGGTGTTTGGGTCAGCACATCAGCACAGCTTACGGCTATACATGAAAAGTGGATTCTGCTGAGAGTGCTCTCTTAGAGGTGTTGCTTTCTGAAAATATTCTCCCTTTTTAAGCAAAACATACCTTGAACTTGTTGCTATTGCACCATAGGAAACAAAGGTGTTTCCTTTCTATATACATCCTGTATAGGACTATGTGCTCTGCAGATCTAACTTAACTAGGATCAGAGTACTCAATGGATAAGAACTTAGTGTATTTCTTTGTTGCTCAAAAGGCCGCTGTGAATCGCACCAAAGTTTTTCTTTGGCCTGCTTTATCTAGATGAAAAGGATCCAGACAGGACAGGTATGATCAGGACATGCCATTCCTGAGACTTGAAAGCCAGGATTTCGTAAATGTTGATTTAACATCTGTTTTACTAGCTGGCATGTACGAATGTTGAACAGTTTTCTTCCATGGTAGAATCAACCTAGCAGTTAGATGGTAGCTTCTTTGGTATTGCCCCCATCTCCCCAGCAGAGATTGCCCTGGACAGTTTGATTTCCTGCTGAATTCTTTTTCTGTCTCATACTCGTGTGCAGCTGTCTGCTAGTTATACCCTCCAAGGGATCAGCTTTAATCCACCCAGATAAATCATTCCTTAAGTAGGCATGTTCTTTTTTTTTTTCTTTTGCTAGATGTGTGAATTTTAATCACTTAATTTTGTTCTGTTGTGACAAAAAGCCCTGTTACCTGCAAAGCTTGTAGTATGACAAATATTTTAAAAGATAGTTGAAGACATAGCAGAAGGCACGCCATAGCAAATGCTTTCCACAACCCGATGTCTCATATCCTTTTTTTATTTCAGTGACACTTCCTATCACGAATTTCGTGGAATCGTTAAAGCAGGAATAATATTACAGTGGGATGTAAATGTTTTGTTTTTTAACAAAAATGTTCTTCATTTATGTATAATAAACTCCAGTAACGAAATCCTTTTCTCCATCCAGTCCTGAACAGGTTAGTCAAAGAGGACTTTTGCAAGTAGAGATTTGATTTAAAGTACTCTGCACCACGAAGGACATCATAGAAATTGGATGCTCTCTATTTACTATGCTGTCTTGTGACACAAGTAAGGTGTCAAATATTGTAATAATAGCAATTGAACTACTCCAAAAAAAAACCAAACTAGCTAAGAACAAGTAGAAGATTTATCTATTACTTAAAACAGTATAGAGGTGTCTGTAGTTCTCAGGATGTTAGATTACCATCTAATCAGAAAAGTATGGCTAGATTTATTGAAGTACCAAACAATTTCATGAAATCATTGTCCTTTTTTACTACCTTAGATCAAATAACGTGATATCAGCCTTCAGGATGTTACATCAGCATTAGTCTTTCCTATGACTAGAGATAAAAACCCCTTTCTGCTGTTTGCTACCCTGGCACATCCTACATAAGGGGGTAGCATGATCTGACTGGGCTGTGTCAAAAGGTTCAAACTCAGCAATTTAATATCAACTTACTTGAAAAAAGTTAAAAAAGAGTATAAACCATTGAAAGTAAAATCAAGTATGTCTTCTCCACAGAACCATGCAATAGTGCACGATTTATAATAACATATTTCATTAATCTCTGAATCTACATTGTAGAAAATGTGCTTTTCTGAAATAACATCCATCATCTTTTGTTTCTTTTCAGAATTGTATATTCAATAAAGAGCCATTTCAAGACAACCAAAATTATTCATTAATTTGTGCAGAATTTAGAACAGTTTCCGCCCATGTCAATGTATTTCTCATTCATATTTTTTTTTATAGAAATATAATTTATTTTGAAATTTATCTTTGTTTAGAAATCACCGTACATTTTTGAAAGCATCAGCCTTCCCTATTAAAATGAGAATGTGGTCACTGGAGTTTATTATACATAAATAAAGAATGTAGTTGTTAAAAAAAAAGCAAGATTTTTATTTTAGTTTTAAGTGGGCACAAAGCTGATTCAGCTAGGTGGAGCAAGAGAGCAAACAGAATACTAATTGTTCAGAAAACTCTATACCAAGTTTTAATTCTTTGCATTTGTGAGCAGTTCACATGACATTATCATCATTGTGGTAGGAGATGGAGATACATTTTCTAAACCCAAACATGGAATCTTCCTATACATACTCCAGTGCTCTGGCTTAAATGCCAAGTTTTCCCACCCAGGTGGGACTTGAATTTTGGAGATACTCAAGTTTCAAAATAAAGCTGTTGGATGATTTTGTTTTGGGAAAGATAGACATCATTGAAAACAGATCTGAGAAAATGGGCTCCAGGGAAAAGGAGCTAGGGAGTTTCTGCTCAACATCCAATCTGAAACATGCTGAGAGAAGAATAGCATATTCTATCACTTATCCCTTCATCCTCATACTCTCTGGTGACCTTCCATTTTAACTGACTTGTACTGCTTCCCAAAGCAGACTATAAAGCTATAAAGACAAGTCACTTTTTGCTAAAATTGTGCCGTAGTCTGTAACATGACCCAATCAGAGCTGATGGGAAGCAGGTTTTTTCTGAAAGGTGGAAGTAAAAGGAAGAAATCAGCTGGATGCTAAAACTTCATGTACCATCTGCATTCACCAGGCAGCTGCAGAAAGGAACTAAGATGGAAATACATTTTTCAATGTGTGGGGGAGATTCTTTCCCCTTTGTATAGGCTCCACTGGGGAGATATTGTCCTGTGTAAGTATTTGTAGTAAACTTGGCTGATCCCTTTGGAGAATGAATATACATTAGCCATAGTATATCTGTCTGAGATAGTAGTAACAAGCTTGATCATATGTCACATCAGATTCTCATTCCTCCTCCAGTACTAAGTGGGAATAGCAGTGCTTAACCCTGCCATGCTCACAGGTATTTCCTGCATTTCTTACGTTACAAGAGACCTGAGATATATGCCCCTTCAGAAAAATCCACCTCCATTAATAACAATTCTTGGTTTGTGATTTGAGTAAAAGCACCACTCCTCAAGAGGCACAGGCTTCATATTCATTCCATGGTCTGAACTACAATACTACCTGAAAATGCACTAAAGTGGGAAAAACTTAGTTTTTTTGTCACTTTCTGGCTCTCTTGCTAAGAGAAGAGAGGGATTTTACAGCCTTTTTAAAGTTTAACAGAAGTTTGTCTCTGGCTCTCCTCTTCTCCATGAGATTTTTGCATAACAAGTTTTAGGAACAGTCTCATTATCTTATGTGGCAGTCAGTACAAGCCATCTCTGCTGACACCTACCTGACCATCTGAATGGATCTGAATTAGTTAGGGTTTATCTCTGAGCAAGGTGATACCTTTATAATGATGCCATGTGATCAGTGGCCTTAGCAAATGTAAGAAAACCAGGAATTTTCTTGGCGCCTCACTGACTGTATTTTTAGGATTACACTCTCTCTTCCATTAAGATTGATAGGGTGATTAACATAATTAAGTCAGTTGGCCCTGGAGCTTTCCTTTGCAAAGCAGCAATTACCGATGTTTTTTTCATCCTTTTCTATGTCTTCTCAGAGACATCTATTTTGCGTCAAAAAGAAAGGCAATTTTTTACCCCAGAGCAATCTGGCTTTAGATCAAGCTTTTCACAGCTTTTTCTCAGGACTCTGTATAGCATTACAGTAACCAGAGATGGAAAAGAACATATATATAATCTGGTCCCAAGGCATAGCTAGAGACAATGCAGAATTGTTTCAGACAACAGACTTGCTTATAGTTCTTCCCCAGGTTGGTTTTAATTGACCTTTTATTTAAAGAATCATCCCACAGTCCTCTGACATGCTGAAAACTGAGCTTGCGCCTTCTTTCACTTTTTTACCGCTATATTTTTGTCATTTCTTAACAAAGATAAAAGAAGAAATATAATGTTGGTTTCCATATGGCATGCTGATTCTTATTCAAATAAGGACAGCAGTACAGTTTCCCCCTGAAATTATGTTTGGGTTTTTTTTCTGAGGTGCAGATACTCATAGTGCTGCATCCAAGCAAGATCCTTGCTTTGGTCCCCACTTCAAAATCTTGGTGCAGATTGACTTCAGAGAAATGGTATCTTAGATGTTACAGAAATATCACAAACTTCTTAAGATCTTACAAGTGGTCTATAGGGGAGCAGGAAATTGGACCTATATTTCCAATGACCCAAAAGGGCATGTTTGACTGTTGGACCACACTTTGCCCCTGAGATGATAACTACTGGAAAAGCGAAATGTCTCAAGGTACAGATAAGCCAGCAAAGTTTTTATCCTTTACAGTACAGGACAGACAAAGGAATTTCTTCAACCTTCCTCTTACCTTGCTATGTATTCCTAATAGTATAAACAGTAACATCATTGAAGCTGTTGGAGAAGTGAGGAGTAACATGTAGTTTACCAGGTGTTGTTTAATGCCGAATCCCTTTAAGTCTATCCCATTTATAAAACATATTGTTATAAGCATGTCAGAGATTCCATTAGTATTTGTTACTAAGGTTTCCATGTCATGATTGCTTAATCTTATTACTGAAGTACAATCACTTATTAAAACCTTGATCAGTAATTTGTCAGTGCTTCATGAACAATTTATAAATGGAACCTGACTGTAAACTGACCCACTCTCATGTCTGATAATGCTGCTCCTCTGATTTCTAGATGGATATCTCTGCCTTGCAGATTGACAGCCTATGGTTTGCTCACTAAAAATAGCTTCACTCCCATATTTTCTTTATGCAGGGCTAGCCCTATATGACCACATTTCAGCAGTGGGGAGCTCTCAGGAGTACAGCAGGGGGGACAAGCCCACAACTGTTCTGCAGGCAAACACAAGGCACAGCTGGGCTCTTTGAGCTTTTCTTATCAAAGGGTGTTCTAGGATTAATGGGGACCAAGTTTACTGTTTACTTGGGCACAACTTGAAACTAATTCTGCCTATCTTTCTGTCTTCATTTCCATGCAACAGAAATAAGACCACATTTTTGTGAGGCTTGGTGTATCCTTCTGTCTCCTCAAAATTGTTCTCTTGCCATTTGAGCAAAAAGGATCTGGGCACTGATGTGCTCTTTCTATTCAAGATTTCAGAGGCCGCCTGTTTCCAGCTTGCCCCTCCTATGCATTCATTTTCAGCACAGTTCTGAACAGACCAAAACTCTGAGTCTCTTTCTTACCTGAGCAGAGCTCATAGATGAACTTCTTTTCCCCTCAGCCTGGCCAAGACCAGGGCACCATCAACAGCCATGATGATGGCCATTGACAAAGGTTCTGAAGATCATGAGCAGATATTGCTCTTCCTTTAGGATGCGGAAATTGCACCTGGCCATGACGAAAAGACAGATCCTGTGTATCCCAGTGTAACCATCACATAAGGCTCTTACCTGAGGAGCTGAGCTCATACTGAGATGGGGAACTGGGGACTGTGAATTTCGTTTCTACTGGCTAGCTTGCAATTATATAGCACGAAGGAGTTAACCAAGCAGAAGCAGTGGTTTGAGGGCTTGCACAAGTGAAGCAGGAAGCCCAGTGGACCTGTCAAGGATGGTTCCTGAGAACAACCAGGAGTATTTGCAACTGTATAGCAAGAAGGAGACAACAGCCAGGGGTATTTGCAATTGTACAGCACGAAGGAGACAACAAGATAACAACCAGGAGTATGTCTTAAGAAACCGGCTGAAACCAACCCTGCGGTTTGGACGAGAGCCAAGGAGTAACTGAGACTGTGCAAGAGCAAAAGGTTACTTGCAGTGATGAAGAAGAGCCATCAGCCTTCATCTTTACGACCCCTGATGACCACCACCAAGAGGCACTGCGCAAGCACCGGGAGGAGGAGTTATGAAAATGGCTCCTTGGGACTAATCTTAATACGAAGCAGGGACAGGTCATGCATACATATAGGCGTATTGCGAAACCTCATGACTATGTAATCACAATGTTGTATAAAATCAAGGTGAGTTGCCGCACCGGGTGCGCATGACTTTGGTGGGACTACCCCCCACCACCCCATGCTGCCCAGAACTGAATAAACATACCTACTTTACAATCTTACAGATTGTGGAGTCTGTTTTCCACACGTCAATACCACGCTTACATTGGTGCTGAGTGTAAGGTCCAAGTGTTAACATGGCATAAAAGGGTAAAAGAATTATAGAAACAGAAATGGTGCAAAGAAAGAAAAGATTAAAGTTGTCTATTAAGGGTGCTGCCAAAGTAATATAGCATGAATAAAAAGTAGAACTGGATTAAAATCAGCAGTAAGGAAGGTTGAGAACATAAGGCTGGGATGTCACAGAAACAGAGAGTGAAAATTCTGTAGCGAGCTGCCAGTTTAGGGACATAGAATCACAGAATCATAGAATTGCTTAGATTGGAAAAGACCTATAAGATCATCTAGTCCAATCATTTAACCTAG
>JAVKLA010000093.1:29581204-29595627 GCA_034782735.1 Sagittarius serpentarius | reverse complement strand
ATACCACACTGAAAACACAGCGCTGTACCAGCTACTAGGAAGACAATTAACTCTATCCCAGCCGAAACCAGGACATGCGCTGATGCTGTACCAAGTTTCCTAGGTGGCATTTTGCAAGTGCTAGTCCAGCAGAACAGTAGGATTTTTTTGTTTGTTGCACACAGTTATAAGTGCAATGGATGTATTTGTTTTTATAGCTAAGCTCTTTCCTGAAGAACTGCTCTGAGAAAAAAAGAGACAACAACCAAGAAAGCCATTACTGTAATGTATTAGATGTACTTTTCCGAGTCAACTGCTGACATTGTAGAGATTCCCATGCCTCTACCAGCAAAAGGTCTGAAAGACAGCTAAATCTGGCAAATCAAAGCGTTGTGAGAGCTCACTTGTTTGAAGGAGTCAAAGCTTCCGACAAAGACATAAGATGCAGCGTTCAGTTCTGGCAGATATCTGGGGCATTCCTTTCGTTGTTCAGTCTTGACAGGTATATGAAGTATTCTGCTCCAACTTTGCAAAAAAAACCATTTAAAAAACCTGTATGGGCTCTTACCAGTTTCTGAAATTATCTTGTATTTAAGCAAATGCTTTCCATGCTTGGCTCAGACACCTCCTAGCTTTCACAGGAGCTTCACAGCCCTAGACAGGAGACAGCTGTGCTGGCCTTTCCATGAATTTTCTGACTTAATGCATGGAGGTGTGAAAATCTCTCTGGAATTGCCAGAGAAGACTTCAGTCCTGGGAAGTTTTAAGGGATATTCTTAAACACAAATCCAAGTTGATTTCAGTGAAAATATTGAGGCTTATTCAACTTAAATTTGAACATGTAAAACTGTGTCATGGAGTTCAGGAAAGCAAATTTCAGAGCTGTTACAGTTTTAGTATTTTAATATACCTACCTTTATTCTGAGCTTGAAATACAGGTGGGCCTCCTCTGGCAGATGGATCCATGCACCTACAGAGCTCTGTAGAAGTTCAGCTACCGACTTGAATTTCACAGCTTTCCTCTACATTTAAAAGAAGATGCCAAAATTCAGATTCATCCTTCAAGTTAAATTCCTGCCTGAGCTAGCAAACTGAATATGTAGGTCTAGATCCGCACTTCATGACCCCATCATCTATATCTATTTCCTAATTTAAACCAGGAACTTTACCATGTCACAGTCTACATTGATAGAAAACGATGAGTGGTTTTGTAGTAAATTACCTGTCAACTCTTTTAAAAGGGAAACAAAGGATCCATGTTTAAAATATGTTAAATGATTCAGTCACCTTTGTTAATTGGGTGTCTTAACTGGAAATTCTTTCCCCCTATGGTGCAGATTCCCTTTTAAACCAAGCCACCTGCACCATTCATTTTGCTGACAAGAGGAAAGGCCTCATCTCTCATGATGACTTGCTGCTGTGGTAGCCATTTTCAGCAGGACACTCCCATTTTTCTTGAGACATTTCTCTTCTATCTTTAGCAGCACAGCCAAGGCCCAGGACCATTTACCTTGTCGAGCTGCTTGCCTCCTTGGTAGGAGAACATCAATAATCCACCAACCCTGGAATTATTTATCTCCAAACTTGCTGAGCCCTTGGTTACTAAATGGAGAGTTATGAAAAATGTCTACCTACTGACACCATGTAATTCGCCATGCTGTTCATGCCAGACACTTTCCACAACAGGGAGAGGCTGCTTCTAGAGTATATACCAAAGCAATGATAGAAGAGGAAACACTGAGATGCTGTGCAATACATTGTAATTATAAGGACTTCTGTAGTTATTCCTATTAGAATACATTCCCTGCTGCAAAATGACACAAGCCTATGTAGGACAAAAAAACCCCATTGTGTTTTCCCGTATCATGATAAAGGAGTATTATTAGGGGAATGAACTTGTGTCTTTAAGATAAGACACACATACTTACATGATTTGAGGTAGTATACAAGTGTTCATAAGCTGTTCCTGTTTATGGCTGTCCACAGCTCATTTTTAGGTCACTAGAAAGGGAAAGAAAGGTAGAATATGTTGGTGTGGATCACACATGAGTTTGACTCATCTACCTATCCTTTCTTTTTACTTCCAATCTCTACCCTGCAACTGAATTCACCCTCCCCTTTGCCTCTGGACCATCTTTGATACATTCTCTGTGCTGGAAACCATCCCCTAGGCTCACTCAGACCCTTTTCCTACCTGTAGCCCAGTCTCTGATGTGGTGCATTTGGTTTTCAGTTCTGCAAGAGACTGAGGATGAAATCTACTCAGGATGGTTCAGGTTTAGTAACTGCAATTCCAGCTGTTCCCCCACGCCCTTCATGGTTCTGGAACTGGAAGAACCTTTTGACTTGATGCACATCAGGATTAGGTTAGTTCAGGGTAGGTTCAGAGTACTGAAGTCAACCTGGTCTCTGTGGGAATCCTTTAATGTTCCTCTGACGAGGAAAGCATATTTAACTGTCAAAATAGATACTTTGCCAGATGGGTAAATAAAATGCTGGGGGATCTGCATTGCAAAATGAGTTGCCAAGTCTTTTAGACAGACAAACCTGACTGGGGGAAATAAAGAAAACAAGAGGTGACTGGTTCGAAGGATCATGGCGGAACCCTGCAAAGGATGGGGGAACAATGTTACAGGCCTAGCCACTCATCCAGCAGACTGACTTTCTTATTGTTTCACTTATTCCCTAAATTCCTTCCATCACATGGACATGCTCAGTGCATGCATGCACATACCTATCTGACCTGGATAGGACAGCTCCGGAAAGCAGCAACACGGCTGCAGAGAAGATGTTGTATTCCAGCCTTGCTGCTGTGGCTACAGGCAATCAGCATTCAGGGGAGCCACGTCCACTTCTGCCAGACCTGACCCTGCTTAATTTACACAGCTACGAAGATCTAATGAGACATTTCAGAAAGTCACTAATACTGTGGGGTATTCATGTTGTCACAAGGCATTTTGATTTGCTAACTTGATATAGGAGTGCAGATTAGCGTCCTGCGCATCCCATTAACATCTGAATGGGATAAGAGAGCCGGGTTCAGGTGGCCACCCGGGGCTTCCCGTCCTGGCCCTGACTCTGCTGTCCTAGTTAATCACTACAGACAGGCATGAAACCCAAGAGCATGTTTTGAATTCTCTAATAAACTACTTTAGGTTTGAACCAATGGCTTCAAGAAATCCAAGTTAAAAAAAACCCTACAGGGGCACTGGGTAAATGTTGAGTTTCAGTGCTTAGACTGTGATGGTTTCTCTACTCCATCAAGGACCTTCTATCTATTTTTCTTCTGCTTTTTGCATTCACAGCTAATTTCCAACACATGTCCCATCCCATCCTGTCTCCCCTTATGCCGGCTCCCACAGATAACACAAGCATCACCCCATTTTTTCTCTGAGCCTAACTCAGATTGTCATGTTCTTGTGAGAAAACAACTTTGAGAGAAATTATTAAAGCTAGGAAAGGAGAGGGAAAAAATGGTTCAGTAACACAGGCGTGTGTTGGGGGAGCGGAGGCAATTCAGGATTAGATCCAGCTAAGAAGCTAGCTCTGATCCCAGCCCCTTTCTTCTACAAGCTGTCTCTTTGGGAGTGTTTTCATTCCATCAAATACCCAGAAATTCGACACATGAAACTCAATTAACAGGCCACATAATATGTATCATTAGGAAATAGTCATGAGTGTAAATGGAACATATAACTTTAATGTACAGATGTGTGATGGCTACACTGTTTTGTGGGGAGTGTCATGACAGCCAAGCCAAGCACCCAGGTGCCAAAGATCTTGTGGCAGAGGGCTTCAGAGGCACCTGTGTCTGGGGAAGGTGCCCTCTAACAGCATATTCAGCTGGCAATAACAAAGTATCAAAGCCTTTTTTTTCCAGAAACCCTCCAAAAGGTTTGGGCAACTGGCAGTTGAAATCCCAGAAGAGAGAAAAATTAGCATCAGAGCTCTGCAAAGGTGTGACGGGAGAAAGAAAAACAAGAGGGCCTATTCAAAGCTGTGGTTCTCAGGACAGGTCTAACGTGTGGAGGAAGAGCCTGATCTGAACAAAACACTGCGGTGCAAACTTCCCGTCTTGAAGTGCAACGTCCTGATTTCTTGCATGGTGCACTTTGTGGGCTCACTTTCTTCCCTTGAGACTTGCTGGGGATGAGGCAACCTTCAGATCTGATGCCACGGCAGACAGATACACATTAGGACTGCTTCATTACAGCTGCTAAGCACACCAAGATGGAACTCACACTCTCATGCCAGTTACAGCTGCCGTTGTCGCACAATAAACTTTGCAACTCATGTATGTGTGTTACGAACACACATAAGTGTATGATGCATGATAAAAATGACAGAAAACTGTTGAATGTTGGGTTGGGTTTTTTTTCCTACTATAGAGAAGTCTTAGGAGAGAGGGAGTGATAGCCACAAAATGAAGATTCTGAATATATATTTTTTATTTCAGTGAAAAATTGTTGAACTATTTACCTTCCTTCCCCACTCTTCACCAAATTTGAACAGCCAAAGAAACACAGCATATAGCAGATCTACTGTACAGAGCAAATCTCTACATAAATACACAAATCTAAGTTTCTGAACAAAACAAAAATGTGTTTCTCTCATTTTGGAATGATCTGTTCAATTCCAGAACGTGCACTCACGTAGGACAGTCATATTCTTGTGTCTGGACAGAAAGAAAAAAAAATTGGTATTCTGAAAAAAAATTTTTCTTAATTTTGTGTGAAAATACAGGATAAAAATCTAGGGGATTATGCTGTCTTGGGTTCCTGACTTGTAACTTTGTTCTGAAACCAAGACCTCACATTCTTTTCTTGAAAATGGCCATTACGTCTCTAATGAGCAGGACCTCTACCATTCTTCTGAGCAAGGTAGTAAGACCTGTGGGGGACCACAGATTTTAGCTAAAGCCTGTTCTCCTGCCACATACACACAGGGGGAATACACACTGGTATTTCTTTTATCCTAGTGGGTGCTTCCCATGGTCTGCTTTGTCAAGGTATTTCCCTGACCAACATCTGATGAGATGATTTAAATGGGAAAGTGAGAAGTTATCACGTCACCAGATTTCCTGTCGTCTTAGTTGTGCTCTGGACGTACTGTCACACTGCTGGCTCATTCAAAGAGAGAGCGATCTGGAAGTTAAGATTTAAGGAAATGCGTTGTGTGGTTTCTGGCTTAATTAAGCCATTAAGATTTTTTAGGGGTTTAAGCACAAGCAATTTGAATGCATAATTCAGCATGCACACTGGCTAGCCTTGCACTTCTCTTGTTCTGAGGTGAAACAGATTGTGAAGGGGCAGACAGCTGTTAGAACATCCTGTAGAGTCAAACCGAGCCAGTCCCTAATTTACATTGTGGTCTCAGAGATGAATTAATTAGGCTTTCCTAGTTTGAAGTTGGCAATAAGCTCCTAGACCCATGCTGGCCATACACACCCTGTTTGGTGTGAAGCTGGCGCTGTGGAGCAGGAGGTATTGATCTGACGGCCAGGGAGATTATCTGCAGTCTCCTGAAAATGAAGGGAACTGGGGGAGTATTGGCTGTTATTAACTGCTCTGTTGGGAAGTGCTGAAGAGACCTTTGTGCCTTTGGGATTGTAGTATATCAGCTGCTTCCATAGCACTGGTAAAACAATTGATGACGTTGTGGCTTTCTCCATCCTTAAAGTACAGGTCACTGAATAATGTGCAAAACTGGGTGAGAGGCAGAAGCTATATCCCTTTACCTAAGGACAAAGCAGAAAAAACCTGTGTGCGTGTGCGCGCACACCTGTGTGTGTGTGGAAAGAATGAATGATATATGTGGGTGTAAAAATCTGCTATGTTTTCTTTCTTACCAAATACAAAAGTACGCAATTATACTTCATTTGGTATAAAAGTTTTCCATTTTCATGGTAATCAAAATTTCATTTCTGCCAATGTGAGGAGGAGCAAAGCAAGTAAAAGTCTAGCTTTCCTTTTATAATCTATGTGTGTTGCTTAGAAGCAATAGGGAGTTTGCTTAATGTAACATTTTTTTTGCTGTCACATGAAGTGTTTTGTCTGGAAAGGTAACATAAAAGATAAGCAAAAAGCACTCACTTCATCAGTAGTAAGGAAAGCAACACTAATATCTTCTCTTTGGAAGTTAACACTTATTCATTATGAAATTTAACAATTCCCTCCACATTTTTTTTCTCACCTGTGTTCTGTGCTAGTCCAAAAACTAAAAGACATCTACTGAACTACCGTGTAGCTCCTATGTTGGGTAGAATACAAAGAAAATGGATGTAATTCTATTATGTACGAAGACCATAGTTAATACATTGGTGACATCTTAAATCACGAATGACTTCCACTAAGAACAGGCTTATGCTGTCTTCTGATTTTTTTTTTTCTTTTCCCTCCTAATTTCTTCTTGAAGTTCCAGCCAAACTAGAAACCAATGTTTCAGTTTTGAACTAGGAAAAAAAAAATAGCTAATGACAGTATTTATTTGTTTTCAATTACTTTACACTTCTGGATTTCAAATCGGTAGAAGCACTTAGGTTTCCAGTCCCTTTCCCATTACTAGGATCAGACAAGCTTGCAGTGAAAATGCAGACTGGGCAGCAATTGATTTCTGCTAATGGTCACCATACTAACGAACAATCTCTAATTTTATTCTACCTATTTATGTCAAATTGAATCACCACTCCTCCTAATACCCTTGGAAATAAGTGTTTCTCCGTGTTCCTCTTCTGAGAATAAATAAATGCAGTCTCTGACAAAACTGCTGCTATAGCACACACATGATGCAACCATGTGCCGACTGCAGTTTCGGGGATTTCTGCTACATATGCATGGTTCTGTCCAAGTTCCCCCTTATTCTTAAACACATGGCATAAAACTGCTCAACTTTCTCCCAAATGTTTGTTCCCTGGCAACTGCTGAGTTTTCATCAACAGTTTTAATGCAGAAGATTAGCTAAAACCAGTGAGCTCAGTGATGGGTAACACAAGCAACTGGTTGTTCTGGCAAGTGCATCCAGCAGCTTTATTAGCAACTGTTGAGATTGCTGACTCCAATTTTTCTGCAACAAAAGATCTTTTGAACAGAGCTGTGTGGGTGGGTGGTGTTGTGACAGGGGAAGTATTAAAAGAGAAGGGACATTGGTATCAGGAGCACTGAGTGCTGGCTGCGGGACTTCCAAGACCTTTATGAAGGTGCTGTGGGAGGATCATGCAGCCGGTTGCAACTAGCTCATGGGATTATCTAGGTGTTTGGGGGATCACTGAGCTTTTCAAGCATGATGTTATTGCTGTCAGAGAGCAGCCAGCAAAACAACATGAGATGAAAAGAATATTTCCTCCTGATAGTCTTTTTCAGAAGCTGTGAATATTTATATGCAATCAGGAAACACAAGAGCGGACCTTTCTTCTTAAGATGATGGTTTGAGACATCTGAAACTTGGAAACAATTGGATGGGTATTCCCTTTAGTTAAACTCCATATCATTTTAGCTCTAAGCACAGTTCTGCAAAGCTTTTGAGTCTAAGTCTGCATCTGATACAATCATTTCAATTGAAATACATTACTTAAGTTTTATAGTAGGTAAGAAAAGTGTAAGAAAAGTGTAAGAAAAGTGTTCTGCTCTTATAAGACAAGATGAGCATTCAGCAGATCTGGCTTCAGTTTTCCACATATTTCTTGCACCTGCAAAATACACCAAATATTTTTTCTCATCCTTTTTCCTGCATATTCAGACAGTAAACTTTCTGGGAAAGAGACTAACTCTTTTTCTACATGTTTGTCAACAAACATGTCTGAGTTTTAGTTTGGACTTAGAGATGGTGCTACACTGCAAATGACTTTAAAAATTGCTCTGTATTTTTTCTAATTCCAGCCAGTTAAAAGACAGTGTTCTTGGATGAAGACTTGACCATCTGCATCACTAGATTAGTCTGCTGCTGAACACCTACCTGGGTAAGCCAGCCCACTCGGAAGCTTTCCTTTATGCAGCCCATGACAGCCTTTCTCATACACCACACTGAGTTTCATTGATAGTGCCAGGATTTCACCCCCGCTGCTTAGCCTACTAAGCCAGTTATGCATGGAAGTAGCAGTTATTTGTTAAGATAATATCTTTTTTCTTTAACAAGAAAATTATCCCATTGATGAAGTCTGAGTATGAAATACCACCTGTTAAACAGAACAGATTAGGCATGGAAGGCTATTCATAATCGTCAAGGCTGCCAGTGTTTGTTTATGCATAAAGAAACTCTAGCCTTTGTGGCTTTTATGTTTCTCTACCCATTAAATTTTATTTTTTTTAATAATCAAGTTACAGCTGTTCCAAACAACTTGCCCTCATGGGTACTGTGAGGTTGTTTGCCTGTATTCCCACTTACTGTACATAAATACTTGCTCTGAATGATCTGTCATGAAAACATGATTCTTATTTTGAGCTACATGAATTGACGGGTTCCCTTATATGCAAATGGGGCAGGTTAATAAGGCAGGGTTTTAAGGGGGAGGAGTGCTGGAATCTTGGATAGGATAAAGTAGCCAACAGACTGATTCAGGATACTGTGGTTAACTCACAGTATTTAAAAAAAAACTTTATTAAGCAAAGGCATGCACTCTGGGATATTATGCACTTGCTTTATTATTATTGCTTGGGCAAAAGCAAGGTGATTGCTTTACAAAAGCAGAATAATATTAAAGACTAATAAAGGAGTGTAATAAATTATGCAAAAGAGGTTTTTTTGGCTAACACTTGCACTCGTATTGAAAAGGAGCTTAGTCTCATTCTTTATTATGAAGAATAACCTGTCTATTAGTATAAGGCTCAAAGCTGTTGGATTTTTTGTCTGGTTTTCCTTTTAGGTAAATCTCAGCATCCTGTTCTGAATACATAACGATTAGGATTTTTTATCAAAGGCCACATAATAGTGTTGACATTCTCAATTGATCAACTAGCATTTCTTTATTTTGAGAAACAGACCTTTCCTCAGGAAAGAACCTTCTCTGATAAGTAATCAAAACCAATCCTAACTGCCTTCCTGTTGCCATATTGTTGCTACACCCTGCATCTATCCACCTTCAATTTTGTCCAAAGAGAATTTTGGCACAAACTTAATCCAAAGCCTGCAGAAGGTGCTGCTGGTACACCTAGGTCAGTCTTATGGATCATCCATCACAACCCAGATTCTAATTTTCAGCTATGCTGAACGGCTCTAAAGCCATCCAAGTTGTGATTTTTCTCTGGAAGGTGAATATTTTAAAATGATCAAGCCAGTTTCCTGCCCAAATGTTCAACAAGGCTTCCAGAAGCATATAAATGACCAGTGGATTTCAGGCTAAGAGGGTAGGGGTGATCTACTGTTTTAGCCAATCTTGAGATCATGTAGAAGCCTGTAAAATTTCCGGTAAAGAAAAGACAACAACTGTTCCTTTCTTTGACTTGGACAGGCTTCTGCAATACACTGAAGCCCATTTGCAATAATAGGAATGGACAGAGCTTGCCAAAATCTTGTAGCTTAATTAGGCTGAAATTCAAATGAGAGAAGTCCAGCTGCTAAAAGGAACACTGTAAAGCTGAAGAGTTAGAAACAATCACAGGTAAGTTAGAGATCCCTGTGCACATTGCTGAAAGCAAATCTGGCTGGCTGGCAAACCTTAAAGAGAATTGCTCAGTGATTGTTCATCCTACTGGAAGATTTTACCCCAGGCTGTGACGCTTCCAAAATCTCCAGCAACACAAGTGTCTGTCTCACAAATAGAGAGGCCTGGGGCAAGTGTGACTTATACGCTTGATAGGACAGAAAGTTTGAAGTTTACCCCAGACTTTTATTCTCTTTTGGTCAGCTTAATTTAATTTTTTTGTGTTTGCAGGTTTTCTTTCCATCCTTTGTTCTTCATTGTCACCCTGAAAATAGATTGGGTGTTTATGGTCTAACAAACTCAAAGTGATTCAGAGCTACAGGGGAAAATCTTCCCATCAGCCATGAAATCTGTCTGCCTGTTGTCTGTCTATTCTGTTTTACCCAACTTCTCCAAATTTAATGTCTGTTCATATATACATATGGCTGTGTATATGTATATACACACACATATATTAGGTACACATAATAAATATAATAAACTATATCTGTTTTTTCTATTTTTTACTAAAAATTCACAATGCTTTAACATACTCGAACACTTTTCACTTTCATATCCCGAGAAATGAGTGTAGAAAGTTTACTTTGCATTAGGCCATTAGTTAATGTTACATATCTGCACATCTTGGTTCCTATTCTTTTTCTAATCCTGGCATGCGTTCATATAGAGATTATTTATAGCCACATTTATTTTAATCATCCACTTTTGGAGGAGTTAATACTGCCAACCTCAGCTTTCAACAATCATGTTGTAGGTCCCTAAAGTACAAATATCTTAAAAATCAGTTTTAGACAGGTTTTGTGTTTCTTCTTCATCTGAATTTAATGCTCAAAAGGCATTGTGATAGGAGAGGAATAATGGCAGAAAACTAACCTGGCACCCAAACTGCTGTTCTGGTTAGGAAAAAGTTTGTTGGAGATTTTGAGCAGACTGTATAGTACCCCTGTAAAGAAGTGATTTACAAGGCACAGACCTTTTAGAAATAAGAGTAACCTCTGGCATGATCATTTAGGAGGAAAACAGCTTGGGAAAACTGTGAGAAAGTTTACTAAGAGCATAAAGCAAGTAAATCTTTGCCAAAGTCTCTCATGTGTCCATTAATTTAGCAGTTTTATTATGTGGCTGATGGAAACCTTTCACTGTGTTAAACAGCAATAAATAACAAATGAATTATCTGATTTTCGGCATGACATCAACAAATCTTGTAGTCAAGTCCTGCAGAAATGCAGCACAGATTTACTGTTCCTGCATAGAACTGCTTGGTAGAGAATTTTGTGTTGGGTTTTTTTGTTTGTTTGGTGGATTTTTTTGTTTTGTTTTGTTTTCTTTTTTACTGCAGTTACTGCTCCAAAATACTATTAAAACCTGGCAAGCGGTTATGAACTCAGTAGGTTGATCAGCAACTTAGGCACTCAGGCACTCTGTCCTCAGGCAGTTCTGTCCCAGACCAAGATGCAGCAGCTGATTCTTCTCGTTTTCACTCTACTTATAGGTCAGTTCACAACAAAAATGGTGTATAATGAGATGCAAAGGTAAAGAGAATCTGGTCTAGTCTTATATCTGTGTACTGCAGCTGAACAGAAACGATCGATAGCTGGTAACAGAGCCAACTTTCATGAACTGATTCATGTTACTGCTATAACTTGACTAAGACAAGAAGTTGTCCTTTACTTTTGCTATGTCCTTTGCTATGGGCATCAGAAGCAAATTTTAGTTTTCCCATGTAACTACCGGCACCCTGCACAATTCCTATTATCACATCTTAGCTTTGACTTCTCAGTTCTAGACACAACTCAATAGCAGTCAGATTAGTTTTCAAGGAGCACCCTTGTGTCCCTCCAGATGCACTGCTGGCCACCACCTTGCTTAAAACGCTCTTTTCTGCCTTACATTTTTATTGGCTGTTAACTGCTTCCCTTTCCACATTGTCTCTGATCATAAAATATTGACCATATGGTTGCTTTTTTTCAAGTGTATGTGAAATACATAATGCTTTTTCTGTATTGCAACTTAAACCTTTTAAAACTTACTCCAAAGTGCAGAAGGCACCTTTTTTTTTTTGGCTTCTAGAGGTAAAAGTTTGACGGCCCTTGCAGCCTGCAGTGTTAGAATGCTCTGCTGTATCTCTCAGCTCTTGAGACAGCATTTCTCTTGGGCTGGTGACCTCTCACCATGCTCGGTTTACACATGCTTGCCTGGGTAAAGGACTTTGTTTTCATTACGCTAAATCTACAAGCCAGCAAGAAGTAACACTGGTTTCATTAACTCACTCAGAATTACTTCAAAATTTGGTTTGCGTCTCTTGAAGCTATTGTCAGGGCAAATTCAGGTCCCAGATTCAGAGTAACCTTGACTTTTGGGGAAAGTTTTTTTTGCTGTGGTTTTTTTTTTAGCAGGACAGAATCCATCCACTCAAACTTCCAGTTTCACCCCTGAGAGTTTCTCAAGAACGAGAAACACTGTATTTTCTGTCACCTTGTCATGCTGCAAAATCATGAATGAATCAACCCTTTCACAAGAAGTGTAACACTGCCACTATTGTATTTACCATACAGATAAAGCATAGTGGTCTAAAGAGAAAAGTTCCCTAGAGAAAAAAACCAAGTCTTTTATTTTTTTTTAGTTATAAAGTTTCTCTGGTAAGCATGTATATATAACATTTGTTTCAGTGACGTGGCACAGCATGGATTTTTGTAAAAGCTGATAGTGATAAAGCAGGGACGTGGGTCGCCATCCTGTCTCACTTTCTGGTGTGAAGCTGATTGTGAAGGTAGAAAATCAATATACAATAAAGATGGTGCATGTTGAAACTAAATTGAAATGATTGATTTTTTCCCAGGATCATTAGATTCTCCCCCAAAATCTTTGTTTCTGGTTGTGGAAAAGTATTTACTCTTCACTTAAAGTTCATGGTGTAGTTCATTTGTTTGTGTGGATTTTTTTAGGAAGAGCGTAAGACCTCACTTGTGCAGGAAAAAAATGCTGGAAATCACTGTATTTCAGAAGCATTCCCAGAAGTCCCTGTAAACAGAGCGTACTTAAAGGGATAGATATCCTCTTAGTCCATGGACATCTTTAGCTGGTGCAAATCCTCCTTCTGCCCCCCGCAAAGTAAATAATGCAGTGCATTAGTGCAGTGTGATTTGTCATCAGAAGATTTGGGGTATCATTCTGACTGGAGGCAGAGTTCACCTGGAGTTTATTACAAGCTTAGCTGCAGGATGAGAGAAGTACCATTTTCATATTATAGCACCTCACCTCTCTCAGATACTTCTCACCTGCTACAAATATACGCACCAAGAACAAGTTTCTTAATAAATCATGTTCTGTGGTCACACTCCAGGTTAGACTGCAGGAAAATCACTGACTCTGCTAAAGGATAATTCAAAGAAAAGTCTTGCTGATCTTTGGGAGACTAACATCTAACTTTTCCCCATGTTTCAGGAATCTCATGATTGGCAATTGAAAACATCCTGTTATACTATATCACAAAGTAATCAAGTCCTTTCTGCTATCTTGCATTTAACGTATGCTTATGTATCAGCTGTGGTGTATAAATGATTGGAACTGCCTACATGTTGCTACTAAAAGAAAATGGGACCTTTAATGAACCTGAGTCGTGCTGGTAGAAATAGACTATTGATATCAACTCTGCGTAGATTTTCAGCCCTCAAAGGAAAACTGGTTCCTCAGAAGTAACAGAGCAAACCATGGCTGACCAGGAAAAATCCCTCAGCACGTATCTGCCATGCTTGGTTCAGTCCTATGTTCAGTGACCTTTGCTATGAGGCTTCTATAAATTCCCCATATTAATGTTTCACTTTCTAATTAATTTCACCATCTGGAAGTTTTTCCTTCTATTCATTACATGTAGTCCTTTCTTAATGCTTTCCCATTACTGATAATCGCATTTCTGAGGCTAACCAGCTCCAACCTCAAGTTTTTGAGAACCTGTGGAGTGAGATCACCAAGCAAAGCCACGGCTGCACTCAAGAACCAAAGTGCTCACATCCCCCAGTCTGTCCTCATACTGATTTCCCTTATGGTTTTTCCCACTGGATTTCATAAACTCTTTTTTTCTTTTTCGTCTACTTAGTTTCTCATTCTGCCTCTTTTTACACAATTCCAGGCTGAAAAGGTCTTTCTCTCCCATTGACCTCACAGTGATTGTTTTCTTAATTTAATATCCTATAAACTGTCTTAACTCTGACCTCCACCTTCACTAAGCAAGTTATGATGTTTTTACAGTTAAATACTGATAATAAATCTCTGTGCCAAATTTTTCATGTGTAGGTCACAGTACTATTATAACCTAAAATTCAAATAATAACATTTCAATAGTCTCCAACATTTCTATTTAAATCTATACATGACCTTTTTATTTTACTAATTTAAGAATTATGCTTGACATAAGTTTCCAATGCATTATTTATTGAGTGTTTACCCTACAGCAATAGACATAAAAGTCTGAAATGTCAAATTGTGAAACACTCATTTAACATTTTTAGGGCCTTCCCCCCCCCAAATAGTGTTTTTCCCTAGACTGAAATCTTCCAAGGTACACTTTTTTTTTTCCTTAATGCTGCCTCTGCATATTCTCTATCCCTTTCCCTCTGTTTTCAGTAGCACGATGAAAGATGACAGAAGAAGCAGAAGAATCATGGCAGAAAAATGCATACCTGTAATGGGTTTACGTGGCAAGGTTTTGGTAGCGGGGGGGGGCCACAGGGGCAGCTTCTTTAAAAGTTGCTAGAAGCTTCCCCTGTGTTCGATATAGCCAATGCCAGCCGGCTTTAAGACGGACCCGCCG
>JAVKLA010000093.1:29500479-29581104 GCA_034782735.1 Sagittarius serpentarius | reverse complement strand
TCTCCCTCTCCTGTTCAATCAAGGAGGGGGAGTGAGAGAGCGGCTTTGGTGGGTACCTGGCGTCCAGCCAGGGTCAAACCGCCACGATACCATATCTCTCTTCCTTCTCCTTACCACCATAAAAAAATAATAAAAATTATACTTTCATAGGGAAATAATCAAGAGAATATCTGAATGAATTAATGGCTACTACATTACCCAGTTGCCATACTGGAACATCTTTTAAAATTGCAAGCACTCTCTGTGAAAGAAGTTACTATTTTTCAACTGCTCTGTTACTAGTGCTTTGAGAAAACATACATATTTCTGGATGAAAATGTGGAGGCAACTAGAGTTACAAAGTTATAACTTATACACAGTTTTCTGACCATGGCAAAGATTAATATTTAAATTTTAACATATTTTCTACTCTTTTCTTAATGGGTTTTTCTAACAACAAACAAGATGTCTTCATCTGTTTGATCACAGAATGAATGGAAATGAGATCAGAGGGAAAATAACACAACATCAATGCTACATTTCAGGTCAGTCCGCGTTCAGCTCTCATGAATGTCTGTGTCTGCAGCACAGGGCACGTTCACCCCACGGTCTGCTCCAGCCCTGATGGTCTCCTCACAGTTCAGGCACAGCTAACAAGGCTGTCAAGACCAGTGTGAGAGCAGGTGCTTTTAAATCAGAAGTCAAACAATTTCCGTTTCTGAACCAGGAAAAAAATATGTGTACAAAAATCTGTCAGAGGAATATCCTGTTACAAGCAACTTATGAGTGTCCTGAGACTCAACTGGAGACAAACCATTACTAGGAAAATGGTGTTAGCTGTTAACCATGTGACCTAATGACAACTTTAAACAGTTGAGTTATCAATGTAAATACTTACTTTCCTCTGCTGTGTACTTGCAAATAGTACATGCCTTTCCTTAGAGCACCAGTGTAGGAAACAACAACTTCTGCTCCCAGCTGTGCTGCCAGCTGGCTGTGTTTCTGCAGGTAAAGGTGATAATTGTCCATTTGCCCCCGTGGTACAAAAGCTGTTTCTTTGGATTCAAAATGTATGTTTACACTCCTACAGCTTTGTGAATTATCAGATGCCCACTGGAGACCGTTAGCGGATGGAGAGTCCTTTTTCTTCCTGTCACAGGTGCAAACTACAACATACTACCTCAGAGGCTTCGCGCTGGCGTACGTGTGACACCTCACTGAGCTGTGCTTCTCCAGTAATGCATCTGAGTCACGTTGTTGTGCAATCAGGGACCTGTTTTCTTGGTCAGTTCCTAAACGTTCTTACAGTGTATGCATTTCACTTTGAGAAGTTCAAACACCTTTAGAGCCACCGGTTTATAGCTGAGCAATCGTCTTCGCAAGTTGGAGTATCCTGCAATGGGAGCCATTCCGGCTTCTGCCCTCTATATGACCACTATCAAGTTTACAGAGGCACTTGGTTCCTGTTACTCAGAGCTCAGAACAGGAATGTTAATATCTGGCTACTACTAGGGATGGCTGTGATCTGCAGTTAATTATCATTTGTGGAGCACTTTCCTGTCTCCAGAAGAAAAAGTCCTTGATGGTCCCCAGCAGAGAACTATGGGCCCAGGCTGGGACACAGCTGGCGGGGATGCCCTGCTCTGCGGAGATTTCCTCATGGTTATTTTAAGATAGTTAGCTGATCCGATACCTAGCGCGCTTCGTAATTCTTACCACACATGACCAATTTGCAAATGTGCATACTTGTGTGCATGCACAGCTCTAATTGAAACACATCTGGAGGGCAGGTTGCTGAAGTCACAGCAACAGCGGCTGTGCCACTACCGCCACAAAATATACAGTAGCTGGTGAGGACCAAAATCCTCCTATAAAACACGTCACTATTCTGCCTAGGTGCAGGAGTGGCATAACCATGATGCAGACAAGGGAAAGGGAAGAGGTTACTCAATATTTTTTCTAAAATATGATCTTGGATATACACATGTATGTGAAGGCAGTAGACAAACTGCACGGCTCTCGCTGGAGAAGGCAGTGGCCCCTTCACGCTTGGCGACGCAGCGCTGTGGAGTGTGAGACACAATTCAGCTGAAATTTAGAAGCAGCTGTTGGATCAGGGTTTGTTTAAAGCTGTTTTTCTCCAGAAAGTCATTATTTGAAATAAATCTTGTCCATTAAAGAGACATGCTTGAGCAGTTACGTAATGCAGTATAGGGCTTGTTCAACTAAAAAAGCAAAGGATATTCAAAAGCCTAATCTGGATAGAAAAATAAATATGTGATTTAACATGGAGCATCTGTGTATCTGAGAAATACCTATGTTTTTCTAAATCCAAGCTTTAGCATCTTAGAAGCTTATTTTTCACTGTTGGGCACCCTTTAAAAAAAAAAAACAAACAAACACAAAAAAAACTCCAAACAAAAACCTTGCCTCATTCACTATCTCAGACTGAGTCCGTCCAAATAGATACATCTCTGATTAATAAGGATATATTTTCTTTTAAAACACAGGGTCTGCTTTTTATATGTTTTTAACTTGCATTTTCAGATCCATCTGCCCGGTGCATGAGGACATGAATTCGAAGGTAACGCTATCTAAGCTCAGAGACAATGAATAAATGAAAACCAATCTGAAAATAAAATCCAAAAATCTATGGGATTTATTTGAGTAAAGGAGAAACATTTAAATATTAACAGCATCTCTATACACAAAATAAAATAAACACTTGAAAACCCCCGGTCTGATGTACTACTACAAGTCGTTACTTGGAACAAATCCTCAGCAGTAACAGGCAATTGAAAACCAATTGTTGCATATGGGCGAGCTTCAGGTTTTTTTACTTGGGGATTAGTATAGTCAAACATATCCATCAAAAATTGATTCAGAGGCAAAAAGCAAATGAAACTACAAAACTGTATTTATTAATATTGCTTTGGTTTTTAAGCTGTTATGGTTCACATGATCTTGACACAAGGATTGAAACACCCATTTTTAATTAAAAGCAGAGTCTCATATTTATGCACTTCCAGCAACTCAGACTTTGTGATGCAAATACTCAGAGCAGTGGTGTTTGATCCAGCTAGATAACACGAATTTGGATTACAAAGGCTATTTCACCTCCCTTGCACTGAAGCTGTTTTGCAGTTACTACTCCTGTTCCAGCAGGGTGAATCAGAGTGTCCCACGCTCTTTTCTTCTCACCACACTGGATGGTCAGGGCTATATTTTTAGGCTATATTTTTAGGCTATATTTTTAGGTGGAACACAGCAAATTTAAGTGACATGCCCAAGATCATAGCAGAATTCTGTTGCAGTGGAGAAATTCAATGCAGAACTGCCAAACTTCCTGCTCAGTTTCCTCTTGGTTGAATCCCTGATCCCCCTGAAACTACATTCCATTAGGTGCCACAACATATTACGTCTCATGCAATACACTGGTGATTGTGTACTGCAGCAAAGTGTGAATATTATCTGGCAGATAGCGTATGATCAGTGCACATAAGCAGAGCCCAAAAGGCTTGCTTCTATTTTCAGCTATACTACCACTGCCTCTGATCCATGACAAGGTCACTTGAGTCAATGAAATCCCTGGCTGCTTGTCTCCAGTAATTAAGCAGTAAAACTTTTAAATGTGCACCCCGAATTGGGAGGTCACTGTGTTGATTGTCTGTGCAAGTACCTTTGTAGGGAGAAAATACCAGGTCCTAAAAGGCTCTTTAATCTATCCAAAAAAGTGTAATAAGAATTGAGAGCTGGCAGTTTAAAGCTGGACATATCTGAACGAGATGCAAGACAAAGATTTTGAGTACTGAAATTGAATAGCCATTTGTAGAAATCATGAAGATAAGTGATAGATCCTGCCATTCTGGAAAGCCTTTGTCTGAAGACATAGGTATCTTTCCAGACAAGATTACCTCAGCTGAGAGCTGGTTAGTGGGTTCAGCTCAGGAACAACTCCATTTAGTTTTCATTCTTATGGTATGTCTGTGGTAGTCTAACAGCCCCTTCTACTTTAGCCACTTGAACTGCCAGCTGTATTGTCCAGGAAAGTAGAAAAGATATAATTCAACAGGTTTGTGACATCTACTGGGTTAGAATAACATATTCTAGTAACATAAATTTTTTTTTAAAATGAATCTGCATATATTAAAAATCTTATGACAGTTTTTAGTGTTTTCAATACAATTGGAGATGACAGCTGATACAAGAAAGGAAGAATAATTATTTAAACCAAAACTGTCCAATAGCGGCAGTCTGCAAGCAAGATTCTTCTGGAAGAGCAGTTCTGGATGATTTTCCAGGAATAAATATGTTGCCTTTAGACATGTGCAGTAAAGAGCAGCCTCTTCCAAAAGAACTCCACAGGAATGGAATTGGACAAGTGCTCAGCTGATATTAGCCAGGAACTAAAGGACAGGCCTCAGAGAATTATGAAATGTGTTATCTTCTTGTAGAAAGGCCCAGACTGACCTAAGGAGGCCCAGTGTGTCCCAGGTGTATGGTCACTCAAAACTATCCCAGTAGTTTGTAACTTTTAGATAAAAGTATTTTAGGTGAAGAAAGAAAAGATCTTTTAATTAGGAATGCTCTCCTCTGTGGCGGTGGCTCTGCATAATTTCTACTGTTTACTAATAAATTAGATATTGGGGCATACCTTTTGGGGACATTAGTGCCTGCTTTAGCTTTGATGATGGCCAGCAACCACAGCAGAGAAATCCATCCCTATAGACCAATGTATCAGTGGGATGTCATTACTGCAGAGGAGTAAAAATCAGCTATTATAGAAATCCCTTCCAAATAAGATGACTCAAGCTAAACTATCATTCACCTGTGGCTGAGACAAGAGAATAGGGAAATAGGTTTTCTGAATGTGATTTTGGTTCCCCCAACACCTCTTCCCAATAACAACTGAACCCAGTGATTTAATTCATTAATAGTATATTTTGAAGTCTAGTTTATATAGGTGATTTGGGTTGATTTCCCAGGTTCCAAAGGAGGCCTGAACTGTGATGTAATGAAGACCCTTGAAATCACCTTTGTTATTGCTAATGAAAGCCAGGAGGAAAAGCTATATATGGTCACACCATCAGAAAGTCTATCTGCCATTTGGCTGTCAGTCAGGGAACCATAGCATAATCTATCTAATCATTGCTGAGAAAGGGATATTTCTGACATTTCTAAAGATTTCTATGTTCTGTCTTTTTATTCCTTTTCCTTTTTTTTTTTTAATGTTGGGACCGTTTGCAAATGGCTGACATTTTTGCACCATGCTTACTTTGGCATAGGGTTTTACTTTAACTTCAGATGTTTCTCTTTGTGTAATGCATGGGCTCTGAAGAAAAACATGATTGCCTTTGATGAAGGGTTTCTTGGAATAACAGTTGTGACTGGTAGAATACGAGTTGCTACTATTGATCCCAACAAGCTGTAATACTTCTGTGAAGTACAAAATGAGTAGGATCAATGGAGTCAGATTTCTTCTGAACTGTGAAGTGACAGTGTTTTCCTCACATCAGTTCACCAATTGTCAGGGATTTGTTTGTTTCCTGATAGATGTTTCTTTCCTTGAATAATCCCTGTATAATGTCTTTTCAAGACGCTCACTGTTCGTATGTCTTCTCTAATCATTCAATATAAACAGTCTGTGTATGGGAAAGTATGTGATTTTTCACTCATAGGCCTCCTCGAAGAAGAATTTCAAAGAATTTTAAATCAGGAAAGTTAATGATTGGGAAAGGTTTGGTCAGAGCCTTGCCTTATTTTTATAAAGAAGAAGCACAAAATGATTCAGAAGAACTGGACCTCATTTGAAAAGTGGTGAACTGGTGAGAATCACCTAGAGAAAAAACTAGACCTGGAGAAACAGTGACTGCAAAAAGGCAGATTGTATTAGGAAAGATAACACTTTGGTTGTGTTCACTGGGAAATTTGGTAAACAATTATTTCTGTGATTACTTGATCTTTTCATTTAATAGTTTGGGGCCATCATCCTTCACTGTTAATGGTTTTTGTCGTTCTTAGCTATTTGCCACTCGGCAATACGACACTTTTTATAAATGTTCCGACATCCCATGAAATATTAGGTAACGGAAAAAGACATGGGTTTTGAGGGTAATAAGGGAATTCAGCAGCTCCTGGAGAAGAACTAACATAATTTATCACCTTTTAAGACAGCTGAAGATCTCAATCAGCCACCTGTTATTTTGGAAATGATCATTAAGCATTAATGGGGCCAATTTGCAGCTTTTAAAGTTCATTTTCAAGCTTTTACTCATAGTTAATATTAATTCACTGTCAGTAACTCATGAATATCAAGAAACTCTGAAAGGATCAGATCTTTGGTCTCTTCAGTTTCTTCTTCCACACCTCAGAGAACACCCCCCATGAGAACAGCTTAACTCAATTAAGGATCGGGAAGGTTGCTTTAGCTGGGCTGTCATCCTGTCTGTAGAAATATTTGAGAAGTCTGACTTCAGCTTTGTTTGAACTTTGCAGACAAACCCATTGCTTCAGGTAGACCAGGAGAAGTGAGGTAGCTAAAGTGCAGAAAGGAGCAGATAGGGTCTTCCTAGAACCCTCCAAACATTGGAACTTAGTTAGAAATTGCTTATTTTTCATGAAAACCAAGAAAAGACTAAGGGATTTTCTTAAAATATGGCAGCATTTTATTAGGACTGTTCTGGTTCAAGTCTTCTCTCACTCAAGACATCTTCCTGAGCCAGACACAAGTTTAGAAAGATCAAGACAAGTTTAGAAACCCAAAAAGTCACTAAATTATTATTAGGAGTATAGCAAGAGGAAAGGAATCACTACAGGACGCTAGCCCTGGTGGAGCAAGAAGAAATAGTCTAATAGAAAGCAGACAGACTGAAGATGATATGTATTCTGTGATGAGTTGTTCTACAGAAGTGAACAGAGTTACATAACTAAGCATTAAAGAATCTGGATCTGCAGGATACAGGATGTATTTAAAGAAGCAGGCTTCCCTTTAACAAAAGAATTAAAAAAAAAATAATCCAACTGAAGAAATAATTGATTCCAAGGCAGAAAAATCTGTAAACTCAGGCTGGTTTTGTAAAATGCAGCAAATTCACAAGGTTCTCAGAAATGACTAACTGACCCGACTTTTACTACTCATGCAAATAAAACAATTTGGATCTCTTTGCAAAGGAGGAGTTCCCAGGGGATAAGAGGAAGGTCATGCTATGTCATTTTGGAGGTATAATAGCCTTGTTAATGTGCAAAGGCAGAGGAATTGGGACATTCTAGTTTACCAGTAGCACCGAAGGGACTGCTCCAGAGACAGCTCTAGGCTCAAGCAAAGCAAGTAGTGGCCTGGTGTAACAGGCAGCTGAGAGAGCAAAATGGCAGCTCCCCCTATTGCGTACTTTAAAACCCTAAGGCTCAGGTTAGAGGTGCCAAGGGAAGAGCTGGGTTGTGCTGATAGCCTCCCCTTCTGAGAAAGAAGCAAAGCAAAAGACAGGCAACCCTCATTTGAAATATAAGTGGCCATCCTCATCCCTGGACAGCAGCAGCAAGTCTCTCCAGTTCCTCACTCCTGCCCTGTGGCAGAAGCAGTCCAGCCCCGGCTCTTCACACCCAGCAGTGCAGTTTTCACCTACGTTACTGAGAAACACTGAGATGGGATCTCCTGCATGTTTAACTTCAGTAGCTACTTCCTGCACCGTTTCTGCTTCCACAGCTGATTCTAAACTCCCTCTCTCAGGGCCCCTCCACCCATGGTCGGATGATGATGGCAAAGCGGTCCCAAAGTTAAAGGGGGTGCAGCTTCTCGATCCACATGGCATAGCTGAGTATTCACCTCCTGAACCTGTATTGTCCCTGTTGCAGGGGTAGTGGCTGATATAGCAGCAAGAGTGCGACCACGCAGCATCTCAGCTGGAGCTGGTTGGGATGCTGCTGCCTCGAGCTCCTTCTGCTCTTCCATACTGCCATTTCCAAGATCAGTGGGGACAGGGGCAGTTTAGTTCTGCCCATCTCTGCTGTTGTGGATATGTCATTAGGAAAGGACACAGTCCTGAATAAAGGCTTTGGCTCAGATAATCCATCATAGCCTTTGCTGGTTCATCTTCCACAGGGCTGTAAGCTAGATTATTTGATTTAAGCAGGCGTGGAAATCAAAACCAGTTTGTGCAGATGCTTAGGGCTAAGTGTCATAACCTCACATCGCATTCTGTATTACAGGCACCTTCCTCATGACGTGCTACTGACAAAAAAAGAAACTGGAAATGGAAGCACTGGTACTTCTAAAGAAGTGTTGCTGAGGCTGAAAGTGGGGCCAGATAGTAATTCTGTTGCAATTTCAACAGAGACCTCTGAAGTGACAGGCAATACCAATTTGTGTTAGACAATATCGGTTTACACCAGGTGGCAAATTTGCTTTATCCCTATCACAAGGAAAGCCCCTCTTTGGCTATTTTGTTCATTTGTTTTTTTTGTTTGGCCACAGACTTCATAAGTTCCGGGTGATACGTGCAATGGGAAAGCAGAAAACAGGACAATAAAGGAATGATGACCTGCATAACTTGCTGGCTACCCCTCATACTCTTAGAGATATGCAATACAGTTCATTGCCCACTGTGCTTAACATTCATTGCTACTGCCTGCTCCTAACATTCAGCACTCTGTTCTTTTTTGCAGCACAAAAAGTTGCGTTTTTTTCTTTCATTTCTCACGTGCACCACTTACCACTCAGGACAAACCTCTCCTTCCTGACCTTTTTTCCCAAGAATTTCAGGGAGTCCTGTACTACAACAGGTTTACAAGCCCTATTGCTTTTAATGATTTATTGGGGAGGAGAGAAGGAAATGAGAAGTGTGAGCAAACTGCAGGTGAAATTTTGTAGACAAGAATATAGCCATAAAATGTGGATTTTATCTTTCTGTATATTCCAGAAAATATTAAGTCAGGAATGGATATTGCTTTTATAAAAGAGAAATGCCAGGTTTCCCTTAATATTTATGTGAGCATATTACTATTTCCTTTTATATTACCTTTTATATCTGGAAGGCTCATAAGGTGCTTTATGTACTTACTCAAAGGTGATATGAGGAATATTTCACTCATCACTGAGATGCAACTACTTCTGGAGTGAGAGATGTGGCCGTTGTTTCATAGTTCACAGTGAAGCAATGATAAAGCTCAAGATAAGAGGTGAAAGGGAATAGTCCCTAAGCTATGCCAGTACATATTACTGTAGGGCTATTGATGGCTGTGTTGATTTATGCTTGGTTATATTTACCCGCTGGATCTAGTTGAATTTATATGGCAAGGTAATGTAAGTAGGTTGAAGTCAGAGGACAAACCATTTGATATGTTGGATAGAAGGAGGAGAGAAATTTAGCCACGCTCTTATATTACACCCTTGTGTATTTTAGGAAGCAGTTAGTTGGGAATTTGTAATACTGATGCCCTGGAGAATCCAGTCTCCATTACAGCCCTACGTGGTCAAGAGGATACCTGCTAAATTTTCATTCAGAAAAAGTGTGGTACCCCTCTAGCGCTGGGAAAGCTTATGGGATTTAATAGTAGCACTCAGGTGGTCATTGTTGCTATTCTTAAGGAGCAGCACTATCGGTCTCCCAACCAACGTGACTCGTCCGTATGTGTGTTGCAGCATTTCAGATAGTCACAGAGCTGGAGGGTTTTCCAAGGATCACCTTCCTGAAAGGAGGGTCAGCTCCTAAACCAGTCCTGAATGGTGTTAAAGTAATCTTTTCCTAAAGATTCCCAAGCACTGGGGGTTTCTCCCTGCTTGCTTTGGCAATCAGTTCAGTTGCTACGTAATACAGGTATCTGCAGACAAATGAAACTGTCGGAGTCAGCAAGCAAGAGGGTGTTTGGCACCAGCCTCCCAATGTGGGAAAAATGAAATTGTAAACAGCAAAGTTCATACACCCTGCTTTCCTCCAGCTTTAACAATCCTGGCTTTCTCTAGCTCTGACTTCCCCAGGGCACCGCTTCACTAAATCCTTCCCGTCAAAATTCTGGGCATTCTCAGGAGCATGTGGTAAGTTTTTATAATTCATAGTGTGGATTTATCTCTACACTCCTGTTTAATTTAACCTTTTGAAATAAACATAAAGAAAAACAATGATGTGCCAGGAAGAGGACATTATTAAGAGATACTGTGTGTAATTGACTCAGCGGGATCTTTCAAGCACTTTCAAAAGAAAAAAAAGGAAGACATAGTGGGCACTAAAAGCTCTCAGGGATATAATCTTCATGAGATAATAATCCAGCCAAGCACCCAAGATTAGCACTGATAGGATGTATGTTAAAAATATATGTGTATGTTTTTGGATATATTAAATTACTTTGAAACTTTTAACTACTAAATGGGCACTACTCTTCTGAAGATGCAGGAATCTCACCTGTGGCAATGCAAACCTGGAGTAACTCGGGGCGGGGACAGGGGTTGCATTGTTGCAGAATAAGAGTAAAATTAAGGCCTGGGCATTTTTTTAACTGAGGGGCCAAATCCCCAGGTGGCCTAAATGACAGTATTTTCCTGTAATTTGAAGGCTATGATGGTCTGACTTACATGACAACCAAGTCAACTAAGGTAACTCCTGATTCACACGTGTTCAGAAGAGCTGTGTCAGTTTTACGTCTTCAAAAGGCAAAAAGCTCAGATGAAATTTTCTCTTGTTTACGTTGAAGAAACCCTGCATATAAATGGTGCCTGCCAAGGTAAATGAGGAATTATTTTGGTGAGGGGTCAGAAGTTGCCCTTTGGTGTAAATCAGAGTAGGGCTTAACCCCTTAAGACAGCTTTAAAAAAAAATGAAGGAACCTTTCATCTAAAGCTGCACAACAAATCCCCTTCTTCTATTTTTCTGTCTCCTCTTATAAAGAGAAAAATCAGGAGCATTAATGAGCTATTCAAATATTCAAACCTTGCCAAGGGAGAAAGGATCCTTCAGTCATCACGAGCTCAACCTGATAAATCCTTTCTAATTAGTGTATATGCAAACATTTTATAAAGCAGCCATGAATCGGAGACCCCACAATGCAAATGTAAAGAGGAAATATAGTATGAGCAAGAGGAACTGAAGCCCAAAATATGCCTGCTCTGGCTTTCAGAGAGCACAGAAAGCATGCTTATTAATTGGTTAAGTCCATCGTTAATAAGCTTTCGGCCATGTTCAACCTGTTCCCCAGCACTTTACACAATGTCTGAGCACTAATATGCTGATAGAAAGGGCATTTTCTGGTAGCTGATAGTGGGGCAGCAAAATGAGAAAGCTGAAAGCGAAGAGTATAATAAATGTACTTTCCTTCTTATTCTGGGTGGTGATTTTCCACTGTTCTGTTAAGGGTTTGAATCTGTTGGGGGATTTCTCTGTGGAGACCTTGTTTGCTCCCCTGTAAGGATGCATTAGTGCCTTTGGGGCTGTCAGACACTGAGGCAGCGGGCTGCCATTGGAGTGGCTGGTTGCTGTCTCTGGTTAATCCCAGGTTTCTCATACTAACATTGAGTGTACTGACACCCTTGAAACCTTGTGGCTAATTTCTCTGTCTTTGACTTGGTTTCCCAGTCAGCCCAAGAAACCTCATTGGAAACAGCAATGACAGTGATTGAAAATCCAAAGCATTCTCAAACGAGGCTTAAATTGTTATTTCTTTATCTTAAAGAGTGAGAACTATATGCTTTTAGATGAAATTGACTGCTAATTTGGGGCCTTTTGCAATCAAACTTTCCCCTGTGTCAATGCTGTTAAGGTGAATCATTTGATGAAAAGGGGTGTCTCATAAAATAAAAGAATTCAAACAATTAAATTCTATGCAGGAGACAGTCGTGAAAACAAGGATCATAATAAAACTGAGCTGGCAATGCTGCAAAGCCTGCTGTACATTATTGTGAGGGACAACCTGGCAAAAAGGGACAGATTTTTGGCTGTTGTAAATTGAATTAGCTCTTCTGCTTTTGCAGGAAATACACAACTTAAACCATGTCCTCATGTGGCACGTGAAACTCTGTAAGGATCATAAGAAATTATGAGGACAGACCACGGTGACTAGAAAGGTTGTTTTCTTTAAAATAAAATCCCCTTTCAAGCAGTGAGACATCAGCTCAGTTGATCCAGTCTATCTCTCACTGAAGTTGAAAATCATCATTACATCTTTTCCCTAATAATTAATATGCTAGGCAGCTCTTGCTTCTCTCCTGAAGAAATCCATCTGTATTGTAAAACTCTGATTATTTTACACATAGGTGGTACCTTCTATCAGAGGTGGGCAAAGCAGTTTGCAACATTTAATTTTCTGAGCTTCGCTAATGTTCTTGCTGAGCTGTTACAGAGTATTTTGCTGTTAGGCATGGATGAATATATGAAATGAGATTTGGATGTGTGTTTGCCATATTTTAAAATACCTTCCTTCGTATATAATCAAAATCCTTTGCTGTCTTGCTCCCTGCCATCTGTTACATCATCATAGCACTGTAACATGTTTAGCAACCCTGAGTATGACAGGCTTGACTGACAAGGTCTGTGATCTTAGAGGCTGAGACTGAGGAGAAGGGTCTTTAGAATTCCTCAGCACTGACATGTTAGAAGAGCCAGATAAGACTGATTATGCTTTCGTAGTTTTCTCTCACTTATTCATCACTCTTTTTCACCAGGACTGTGATGAAGTCAGTGCATGACAGACATTAAACACACTTGGATTTTTCCATATAAAATGGGGTGTTGTTTGAACACAGCAGAAAGCAGATATTTCCCAAACCTGAGAAGAAACCACACAGAAAATCAGTGGTATGAACAGAGGAGTTGTGTGTAGGACTTGCTTTATAGGACAGGAGGCACAAATCTATGCTGACCATCAGAGCCAGTGGTGATGAAGTGGTTGTGAGTGCCAAGACCATGCCAGAACAGGCAGCCAGAGCAAGGCATGTGAGTGCCATACCTGGGTTTCTATTTTCTTCCATAGTCAGCTATGCACATAGAGAAAGAAAGGAAACATCAGACTGAAGCTTGGACACAGGCAAGAAAAAAAGATGGAGGCATGTGAGTGGAAACAAGACATGAGTTTGTTAGAATGCAAAGAAAACGGCTCAGGGATTTGAGACATGGAGGGGCAGTTTGTGCAGGGAGTCCTGAGCCAGTGCCAGAAAGGTTTTTCTGGTGCTGTGAAAGTGAGGACCAAACAAGGGGTGCAGTTGAGAGATTTTCAGTGATATGGGGGCATACAAAATGGTACTGGGTCTTGGGAGCCTTCAGCACTGCAGCTGGGCACCAGGAGGAGGATCCAGAGAATGGGAACAGTGGGTCTGAAGGAGTGGTTGGCAAGGGGTTCTCCTGGGGTGCAGAGATGGAATAGGAGGAAATTTTAGATTATGTCAATGAAAATGTATAGCACCAAACTCTGAGAGAGAGGGGTATCTCAACCAGAGTACTAGGAAATAGCACACATTTTAACTCACTTTCACAGTGCTGCTTCTAATCCATCTCTATCCCACTCAGCCCTGGTTTAAAAAAATAAAATAAAGGAGGTGAAGAGTGCTTTTTCTGGAATGTAAATTCTCTGGGATAATCTGTGTTAGCAGGGCATTGGATGGCTCATAAAAGGAAACTATAACAGATCTGGCTCAGTTAGTGAATTATATAGTGGTCCCAGGTCATTGCTTGCAATATAGAAAATTCATAAAGAGGGTGATTAGGGGCACTGGACAGAAATCAGAGGAGATGCTAGCTGTCCAGCTCTCATGCTGCAGAAGCCTGACATACTGCTTCTCACAGGTAGATTTATCGTCCTTTATTTGGAGACTCTAGTAAGCTCCAAACTCCTTAAGAAAAAATCAAGTTGGTCCACGTTTTGAAAACTGCATAAGAAATGTGGGTGTGCTCTCATTTATTCTAAGGCTCTTTTCCATGATGGCACTAAAGTGGGCTATAAAGCAAGCATAAATGCAATTTGTGTCCATTACATGTAAAGAGGGATGAGTTCAAATGGTAATCCAGCCATGTATCATCACGTTGCAGACCAGTAAATGGAATCCATTATGGGACCATGACTCTGCCCAAGGTACTGAAACGTCACCATGGCTGAGAAATCAGTGAGAGAAGGTCATTTTATGGTATTTTTTATTATTATTATTATTTCATACCTTCCCATTGACTAAGAAACTTTTTTCTTTTTTTCTTTTTTCCCCTCACTGGTTTATGTTCTATTATATTCCTGCAGTAACACTTTAGATTAACAGCCCAGTTAATTAATATGGAATCCAAGTGGAAATGCTATAGAAGCACTTGTGACATTCACATTAATAACAGAGGGGTTCATCAAAATTAATGTTATTACAGTAAATACCAAGAAAATTAACTGTGATTAGCTAATTATTTTAAATTGTCCTCCTATCTGCATTTGGTTCTTCTAGACAGTTGTATGGAATATGTATGGTGATGATTCAGGACTTGGAATCAGAAAGCAAACAGAAAGCACAATGATCTGTGATCAGTATTAGAGAAAGACCTTCATCATGGCTCAGGTTCACTTCACTATAAGGTAGTTAAATAAGACTTGGAAGCCTCCTTTCCTCATGTCCCTATCCAACATATCTAGGATGTTTTGGTAGTACCATAACAGAAATTTTAATTTATTAATAAATGAGAAGAGATTCCAATGTAGGAAAAGTCTCCCTGTGTGCCGTTCCATAGTTGTATTAGGAGACGATTCCTACATCAAACAGCTTTGACGCTAAATTCATGTGATGATAGTAGATAAGAAAGAAGGTTAAGGTATAGAATGATGAACACAAGGAGTGAAATGACAACTGCCAACTGGAAAAACAGACCTTATATTCAAATATTCTGAGTCTTTATCCAGTATACTTTCAATCTGAAAATGCATACCACCATGCAGAGACTATCTTTCTGGATAGAAATACTATTCCATATCATCTTCTTTGAATGTCTAACGTGGAAAGCAAATAGGTTATGCTGTGGCTGCCTGTTTTCCAGAAACCTAAGCAAAGGACTAGCTTTGTTCATTAGTAAAAAATAATTCTTTTGAGGCAAATAGGCCAAATCAAAATGTTCATGTGCCCCACAATATTCAGGAAAATGAGAAGAAAAAAAGAAGATTCAACTCAGAAAACATATGAAATATGAGAGCACGCAGAAAGATATCCATGTGTTCTGCTCTGCAGCAGCAACACCAGTGTGCAGAATCAGGAATGCACAGATTTGCAATTTGCAAAATTGTCCATTTGCTGTTTTCCACCTCTCATTTTCATGTTGAGTAGAAGACCATGTAAGATAAACAGTCACCTGATGTAAATATTTGTAACTTGGCTTAACTGGAGCTATTTTGGTATGCTACAGAAAAGAAGCTGGGCCTTAGAACACTATATATATAAGAAATATAATAATAACAACATGCAGGAAATTAAACACTTGTTATAGATAAAAGTAATGATAAGTAAATAAAAATTATGCAAATAATGGAGGAAATCAGTTAATTACATATATACTTATTGAAGATATTTCAGAAATAACCAGTGCAGCGCTTCCTCATCAGAGGTTGGAGGTGGTGTTACGATTAAAATGTCAAAGACTAAGATACACCCCAGTTTATTGATACCATCATCAACTTCAGTGGAGCTGTTCTGATCTATGCCATTTTGAGATCTCATTGAGAAGCTGGGGTGTCAAAACCAGAGTTTGCACGAACTGAAATTCTGCAGCAGTTTGGTTCAGTGATGTCAGTGCTCTCTCCCAGGTGTGAATTTTTCCCTGAAGCCCCTGTGATGTCCATAGTACTCTCCCCATTGATACTTGCTGAGAAGTGACTCCAGTCTGCTTATAACTGATGCAGTAAAAATAAATAATAGAAAGAAATCATAGCCATTCCTGAATTAACTTTGGGTTTCATTCTAACATTCCGGTTTAACAAAATGCCTCTTTTTGTAAGGAGAATTGCTTTTTTTTCTTGTTTTAAATTAAATTTATTCAAACAGAGAAATGAGTTTTCTGCCTCTGTTGAAGTTGAAGCAGAGATGACAAAATGAACTCCCTAGCTTTTTAACAGGAAACCGTACATTTGAAAATACCGTTCTGAATAGAATCTGGGAATTTGTACACACTCATTTATCATAGAGGCCATGAAAGCGGTACCCTCCATTCGTGTCTGGAGAGAACGAATGAGCTATCCCAGCAGTGATGTTACTGCAAACTGCAACTGAACATAGGAGATTTCTGAAGTCTACTACCATGGTCCATTTCAAAGACAAACATCTTTTTCCCCTCTAAGGCTGCTCTGCAACAGGAGGATATATGTCATCTGGCTGGCAGAGGGATCCTTCATTTTGTCTGTTGCGACTAAATTTGTTTTGCAACTTTAATGGAACCAACAAAAACTAAAGAAGAATATCATTAAGGTTAAATCTGCTCTGCTGGAATACCTGTTCTGCTAGAAAATATTTAGGGGTCTGAAAATGGGCAGTTGAAAGTGTGGTAGTTGGGGTTATTGATTGATGCATTGGGTAACACACAGGTTGGATAAATCAGCGTGTGGTGGGGGTTGCAGTCCCAGCCTTTCCACTGTCTCTGGGTGTGACAGTGACAACTCAGTTTGTCCACGCCTTAGTTCATCCAGCTGTGATAATGATTGTCTTTCTGTCAGAGGCTGCTGAAGGGCTCTGGTTAGTTCATTAATGCACATAAAGACTTTTTAGCATCTCCTGAAAGCATTACTCTCATTTACAAGGCACACCATTCTTGGTGTCAAATTAATCTGCAGCAATAAAGGACTGGGCTGCACACATCTGACATACTACATCTGTAAAAGTATGTGCAGAGACTGCACATGTTTTGTGAAAAAAAAAAACACCTCTCTTTAGCTCCATCTATTAATTAATTAATTTTTTTAAAAGGATTCAGAGACAATGTAACAGGGAAAACAGTGAATTTGTAGTTCTCCATTCTGATTAAATGCTACCTCTGTCTCTGATAATCCAGGGGGGAAAAGAGGGGGATAATGGTGAACATCTGAACTATTATTTATCATATAAAATACATTTTCCAGGGAAAAAAATCATTTTATGAAACAACTTTTCAATATACAGATAACTGTCTTCCACACCCGTGTGTATGCACATGTGTGCACACACCTTTCTAAAATTAAAATGTGAAAAAGGAACGCCAAAAGACACCTCAGGTGGCCAGGAGGATTACTAATATCAAAACTCTCTTTATACATTAGTATCGTGCTGATTTTGATGCTTGCAGCATTGTAAATCATCTTGCTGCATCAAGCTGAATGAAAGACTTACAAAAAACAGAGACAGGAGAGACAGGAAATGTTGATTAAAAAGAAACTTTCAAAGAAGCATAAGGACAATCTGCTAAACTGCTAAGCTTATTTTGAATCAGCTGAGCTATTCTGATTTCCAGCAGGTGAATCTGCTCCTTAAAATTAGAAAAGTGGGATTTTGACAGCCTTTTCCTTCTACAAAGCCCAAATTGTCAGTGTGCTTAAAGTTTGCTCCTGTGAGTCCACACTCGGCACCTTCGGCCGTAGGATTAGCATCTTGCTGGATAGAGCCCATAAGCAGTAGGCCGGATTTGGCAGACTTCCCCACAAAGGTACAAGGCTGATCTTTTTGAAAAACACATCAACATTTTTTGCTGCTGGCCATGGGATCTAAATGCTCCTTTTGGGGAGGGGCATAGGGCAGTCACCTCCTGCCTTGCTGCTCCAGTGAACAGCGTGATCTGTAACTGACGGAGGCTATGCCTGTGAAAGGACAATAACCCAGAAACACTGAGACACAATCCGTGTACCATGGATAACTGTGCCTCTGTAAGACTACCCGAGGAGGTCAGAATGAGAACCTGTGTCCTTTTCCTCCAACCATACTACTATCAAGTTTCATTTGAAGGAGAATTGACCCTTTCAGAAGTTAAGTCTCTGTCACCCTTGTAAGCCCCATCAGCAGCACAGCCATTTATGGTTTGCCTTAGCAGGATCACATGTAATGGAAGCAAAATAATGACAGATATTTTCTCATTTGTAAAGCAAAACATTAAGGAGAGAATCTCACCTTTCTTTCTTCCGTCCTCTTCAGGTCCAAAGATGATGGGGGTGAAGTATCAATTTATCAAAATCCCTGAACTTCTGCGTAATTAACTTGAACCAAACAAGAGAGAGATTTTTCCTGTGATTTTGTATTACACTCAACCTAAGTATGAAAGGAAACAGTGTAAGGAGAATATGCGGTATGATAAAAGTTAATATTCTAGAAGATAATGAGATGTAAATTGCTAGCTGGAACAATACCTACAGGCCCAACTCTTCAAATTATTTTTTTGCCAAAGATAGGGGTATTTCTGTATATTAATAATAATTTTCAGTTCTTGAGCTCTTTATAAAGGAGATCAGTAACAAAATCCTTTTCTTTTCAGAGGAAGAAACTGAAGCAAAAAGAGATATTATATACAGAGCTCCTTAGCAGACCAGATACTCATCACCATACCACAGACTTCCTGAGTTTCTTTTTAAGTTCTGAAGTATGATGACTTTTACATACCGTACAGTTTGTCAGACATTAAATACTGACTGTGTGGTTGGGGCAATAGTTTGAATTCAGAAATCAGCTTTCAGACAAAACTGAATAGTCAAAAAATTATCTTGTTCAAAGTGTATCCCAACACACTCTATCACTTTTGCCCTGCACGTTAGCCTAGTGTTTAGGAAATCAGGCTATAAATACAGAGATTCCTGTTTTAAATTAGCAGATGTTCTTATGGGCAAGAGATGAAATTTAGGCATTTCCTCCATTTTCTCCATTTCAAAAGGGATTTAAACATCTGAGCTAGACATAACCCTCGTTCTGGCATAGAAGCGCGGTCTAGGGACTAAAGCACTGGATTTTAACTCAGAAGACTTGCAACCTGTTCTTGGCTCACCCATGTGGCAGCTGGTGACCTTGGACTTAATAGCACTTTCCTAGGACAACCTTACCTCATCCTCTTGTTTGTCTCAAGACAGCTACCTCCACGGTCCTATATTCCTCCTAAGTCTGTCCCTATCCGCATAGCTCTGTCTTCTCTAACTGTCTGGAAGATCACACTTCTGTCAAAGTTCCGCAATGCAGTCATTTTGATTTCAAATGGGTTTGAAGACTGACTACTTATGCTGCACCAGCAGCTCTGTCTTCCTGAACACTCTTGATCCTGTGCAGGGAGAATTACAATAGTCCAGCTGAGCAGCCTGCCACAGCCACAGGCGAATGTGTTGCTACCCCTTGGCCTCGGAGCAATTCAATGCTAGTCATTGGTCCTCTGTTGTTAATGGCTAAAAAAGATCTTCCTTGCTTCTTCTGCTGGGGTCCTGTCATTCGGAAGCAACAAGTCTAACTTCACTGCAAATTGCTTTAATGAGCTGCAGTACATAGTTACAGATATATTAGGCATGTGGTAGCTGGCTCCCTAATTTGGACTCTGAGAAAGCTGGGATAAAACACTGTCTGCACTTGCATGTTTTGCGATTTGGTGTTTGTAAAGTCCTTTATGATCCGTGGTGCTGCGCCGCTGCTGTTCTTGCAAAGTACTGCTGCAAACAGAAAATGGCACTTTTCTATGCCAGTCACTTGGGGACAAGATAATATCTGCAACTATGTCTTTGTGTGCGCAGAGCACCATGCGACAACCCTCCCATCTGGGACGCTCTCAGCATTACTAAGAGGAAGTTGTTGTTTGAAGAGGGTCTTACCTTCCTGTTTCTTTAACCTGGCTTCTCTTACCTGTCTGAAAATGCCTCCTAACTGCCAGTCGAAACCCTGTATCTCGACAAAGGGTTGCTTCTCTACGCAAACGTAACAATCACCAGTGTCACATGACCCGAGGAGGACTTTCAGCTTATCATTGTGCCGAGATGCCTTTTTCTGGTATGCATGCCACGGATGGAAGAGTTCATTTCTGTAGGACTGAGAGATTTTTTAGTCTTGCAAAGGAATAGATGGACTTCTTATTTTAAAATAAATGTTATGCACATTGTCCTCTGGACAATGGCCATTCTCTCTACTGCATACAGATGGTTAACGACATGAAAGAATATATTCATTTTCCTTGCTGCTCCAGACACTGGGCTGGTAGGAAAACTAACACAGATATGCAGAAAATAGAAAAAATAATGGTTACTCTATCCTGAAGCCTGATTAAGAGGCGGGGCGGGGGGGGAAATCCACCCCTGTAGCAGTCACCCATTTCAGGTCCAACTTCTGGTGAATACTGTGAAATTATTTTTTTTTAATTAATTTAGGGTGAATCTTAAAGGTTTGAGTTTACAAAGCCAAAGTCTTGCCACTTAAATTGTGATGGAAAAATCTAGAGGTAGGAGACATTCCTTTTGACATAGGTTGGGCTTTTCATTCAGACTTGGTTTATATTTTTGTATAAATAAATAAATGAAAAGAAACCAAAAAAGAATGAAAGATCAAATCATTCTGCTTTAAATGCCACAAATAGAATGTTTTGACCCCATTTTCACATTTTATTTCATTTTTTGAAGCTTTTTCAGTTCTGAAGTTAGAGGCAGAATGTTTCGGTGAAGTGGTTTGCACAGAACAAATTAGCATTTTCCAATGGGAATAAAGTCTCTAACACTTCTCTTCAGAGATGAAGCATTACCATAAGATGACTGTCATGTTAGCCAGCACTGGGGACAGAGACAGGTATCTCCGGTTGAAGTCATAAGTCTCTACAGTAATAAACACAGTGATGGGCACCATGAGCTCTGGCTGTAATAGCTTTCCTATATCTAGTTTTGGGCATGTCAAGCACTGACCAGTGATTTAGTAACCTCGGAACAATGCCATGGTGCAATTCCAACCTGGTGAATGGGAAGTGGTTTTTTTGATCGCAAGGGCTGGCTGAGAGATCTTTGTGGCTGAAATAAGGTTTGCTTCATCGCAGAGTAACTCAGTAAAAAGTGTCTTACCAGGATGCATTAACAGTTCTGCTGATGACTGACAAAGAAAAACAGCATCAAGGTTTTTCACCTCCTTTTGGACAATAAGAAATAGCAATGCCTTTACCAATCAAACAGAAATTACTGAGAACTCAACTTGTGACAGACAGTTGTTGGTAATAACTTCTAACCCTGTAATGATAAGTTAGGACAAAAAATAGGCGGTCATGGTGATGTTGTCCACATAGATGAATATCATATTTTTATTGCTAATTTAAATCCTTTAAAGCAGTCTTTGCTTGGAACAGGGTGCTAAAAATAAACAAATCTGGCTGACAAAAGCACGAGAGAAATCGATCAGCCACAATAACTCTTTAGTGCCCTTTGCCAATGCTGCAGTGAAAATAATGTTTGCTGTAAGAACAGCTCTTTGCAAGTTAAGTCGTCCTGAAGGGAGCTGATCAAAGTTTTCTTGGCATCAGTTAGTACTGCAGAACACTAACTGTAGACAAATGTTGCTCCAGGAGTGCAAATTATCACTGCGACTGCAAGCATGGTCTAAGCTCTTAATTCTGTCCCTGTAATGTTTTTTCCTATTCATCTCCCTTTGGATGCACCATTTCATTAGGATCTAGCCAGGAGATTAGAAGATTAGGGTGGGGGGAAGAAACAGCTTTGGCATTGGTACCTCGAGATGTTTCCTACCTGTGGCTCTCTACTGCTCTGCCAGCTGGGCAATGGGGTAGTCAAGAGTCTTTTAATTCTGGCTATGGCGAGACAAGCAAAAAGTAATTTGCAACTCAGGCTGGAGTAATGATAGGGGTCAGGCCATGGATTATTTGTTTATTTGTTTGCTAATGTGGTCTGGGAGAGAATTTACAATCTGACTTTCTCTGAGCAAGCCCGGTGGCTGGGCTTAACAAGCCTGTCACCAAGAGGTAAATAAAAAAGAAATCTCCTCTCTAGGAGCTTGATTTTAAAATAATTGAAAGAAAACAAGCATATCAACTCTTAGTTCAGATTTCCTAAGATCTTCTCCTTGAAGGATGAGTTTCTAGTGAGGAAAGATTCCTGGGTTTTGTTCCTGGTCATGCCTTTCAGTTTGGCAATATTAACAATTTGTCCCCTGAATGGCCATCAAACTATCAGATGGCTTTGGAACAGCTGACTTTTGCTGCAACATGAACTTTCTGCTCCTGGTTACACCATGTCTCATCTCCACTGCCTGTAACAGTTAAAGGGAATTCAAATTTCTAAGATCACCCCTGGACAAGGATACCAGAGACAGCTCTGGTGTAGTTTATTGCATGCTTATCTTGCATACCTCTGTAACTGTGTTGCCCTGCTATATGTACTATGCAACGGATATAGGTTATCCTTGGAGAAACCATCATAACTCATAAACAGCTGGGTTTTAATGATGTCTTATGTGTATATACATATATATACGTGTGTGTGTTTAAGAAACAAATTAATAGTTCTTCCTTGTGATAGAAGCACAGCTTTATAATTACACATGAATGACTAGGGGTGCCAGTAATTTTATGGGAGGAGCTTCATCATCTCGAGAGCTGTAGTATGAGGGTTTTCCCCATGGAAGTGTGGAAAAGGATAAAAGGGATATGCTTTACCATCTTGCTTTGAACTTCCCTTTTTTCCTCCCAAATAACAGCCACAGATCACACTGTTGAAGGATCCATCGTGCATTCATCATTTCTTTCTTCTGCACCACGAAGCTTTGCAGCCTTCAGTCGCCAATGGGCTTCCAGCCTCCAAGGTGCTGTTAGTCACAGGTGACAGGAACAAGACCCTTGGGCAGAGGAGTTGTTGGGCCAGCACTGGCATGGGTGTGCGGGTCAGTGCTAGGTTTAGACTCCACGAGCACTGGCTCCTTCCCTCGGCTCTGCTGACACCTTGCATGTTATTGCCTTGACTTCGTGGCTGCAACATGTTAATGATGGCATTTACTCCCGTCTGTTTTGACAGAGAGATGGAGCGACAGAGCTGTTACAGGGACTTCCCATGAATTTAAGGGCACGAGGTCAAGCTGAGCTGTGGCCTTGAGATGTAGCCAATACTTTCCTCTTCCCCCAGCCAGCCAGCCACTTGGGCTCCGGACAGGAGGGTAGGATGCAGAGATGCTGGCTACAGAAGCTGCAGGCCATCTCTAGGCAAAGCTTCTTATCTTTCAACTTTTTTTTTTGACAGTATCTTTCAGATGTGTCTTTTGCGGCATTTTTATTTGGATGTGTCTTCTGATAATACTTGTTTTCCTGTCTGTGCAGACACTACTTTGACCTTAGCTGTGGCCTGCTGGCATAAGTCAGAAACAGAGCCAGAGACCAGACCCTTGCTCCCCGCAGTGCCCTGTTGCTCTTGCAGTGCCTCTCCGTCTGCATCGACTCACAGTCTGCCCATCTCTAGTTCAGAACAGCCAGAGCTGTAGCAAACCTCCGTTTCTGCCTGTGGCTATATTTCTGCAGGCTGTGATCTTCTCAGAGCACATGCACGCAAAGGTCAGGTGGCAGAGCACCAAACCCTCCCAACGCCCAAGGGTGCTGCAGGTGTCAGCAGTGACAGGCCAGCATGCTGCAGGATGGCACCGGTGCCAGCAGCGGGACACAGAGGAGAGCTGTACTGCTGGATGTGTCTCTGATGAGAGCTAAAAGCCACCTCTTTGCTGCTACTGAACATTGCAAATCCCACATGCTTTCTTTCATCAAAGAGGAGATGTAGAAATTCATATGTCCCAGCTGTATTTACCAACTTGGTTTTTCTAGATGAGTTTATGAATGGGGAAAGACTTTATGTGATGTGACTGGTTCAGAGGGGGAGGCTGGACCCCTCTGTTCTACTCCATGTCTCAGCTCAGGCAAATAAACACCCTGTCCTAAAGCATTAGCGCATATAAATCCACCTTTTTCCAGACTGGGTCTAAAGCTACAACTCTGGGTATAAATGTTTAGGCAGCTAATTCAGAGGCTACAAAGAGCAGTTGCTGGGAGGTTTGCCCATGGTGGAAATAGAGCAGGGGTGTTACCCCCAGCTGTAAACTCTGACATTAATTAACCATTGGAGGGAGACAAAGAGCTGTGTGTCTTGCACTTAGCCATGGTTCGGCAGAGGCAGTTACTCAGTATTACCCAGCTGCTCAGACCAGATGTTGTTTTATTTAGCAATGGGTAAAGTGACTTCTGAGCAACTCCTGCCACGGTGGAGATGGGACAGTTGCAGAGCTGCTCCCCATTTCAGGGGACACAGTAGAAGCACCAACTAATACACATGCATTGCCCACAGAAAAGTGAAATAAGGCCATCTCTAGATACACAGGGCTGCCTTTTTCTCTCTACAGTGATTCAGATAACCATGGAAGTTTCAAACTACAGACATTGCAGCCTGACTTCCCTACTTGCCATCCCAGTTCAGCTAGAGCTCCTAGGTCATGTCTTTCTTTAATCTATCATGCAAACAGAAGCTGACACCCCATCCTTAACCCAATACATTTCAGCTTTCTGTTGCGCAAGGAGAAGGAAGAAAGAGTTTCCTAAAAAACTCCCCTTTCTTGTCACCTGTGTATGTCTGCAAAGGGAAATCCACAGCCTTACGCCCAAGCATGCCAGCAGCTCCCCCATCCCATCAAATCGCTTCTGTACCTCTGTTATCCTGAGTGCTACCCCAGGGACAAACCATTCCCAAAAGGGTAGAGAGAAATTCTGTAACCTATAAAGAAACTTAAAATCTTGGTGCACATCATTGGAAAATGGCAGATCTTTGGTTTTCTTAGATTATTCACACACAAGGGAACTCAGAGATTAGTGTACTCTGCTCAGCTGAGGCTGCTCTCACCTGAAGGTTGCCAGTGCAGGCAATACACTAAAAGGCAGGTATATCAGGGACAAAAAGAGCTAAGGTGGTTATAAATCTCTTGGACCAAAAAGCATGCATTTAGCCCATAACATGGGTAGTGGAATCCAGGTCTGTCTGCACACATACACAGAGGTGTCTTTTAGGCACTATTATCTCATAATTTTCTGAAATTATTTTCCCAAGTATTCATTTGACTAGTGACGTGCAGTGTAAGATCCATGCAGGCCCACAATAATTCTTTCTATCAAATCTGTGAAACTGCCTGAGGAAGAAGTGTGGGGCAGGGGGAATGAACAACACTTGCCAAAATTTGAGACCAGACATGCAAACATTAAACTCCAAACCTTTCTACCGTTGTATTTTAGTGGTTTAATTAACCACAGGGAAAAAAAAAATGTTAAGAAGGGGGAGATATCAGAAGCTGAGCATATTGGAAGGTAATACAGAAGGGAAGCAGGTACAGTATCTTTTCATATATTTGACAACGTTGCTTGGGATGTTTGCAAATGTCCCTCTCTTTCAGTCTGTGCTTTCCCTTTAATGTTGCTTTTTACATCAATATGAAATGGGGCAGAGCACTCAAACAGGTTCTAGCTGGGGATACATGGAGGTAGCCTCGTCGCTGGGAGAGCAGCAAGCATTGCATTTCAGATTTCCCTCAGCAGCACACCCCTGCATTAAAGTAATTACACAGGACTTGAGCTAAACAAACAAAATGAAGAGGAAAAGCAGTATCTCTTCTTTATACGAAGGCTTTACATAATGCTCAAACAATATCGTAGACAAGATTTTAATGAGAAAAATAATGTTTATGTTGTAAAACAGCAACATAAATATTCAAGCAAGTAAGACAAGGACTTTTCCACCTCTAGGGTTGGTTTCTGCTGAACAAACATACCGAAAAATATTTCAAGCTCATTTTTCCACCTGTAGAATGCAGGCAAGGTGTCTCGGGGCTAGATTCTGAACTGGCAGAAATCAGGACAGCTCTGCTGACTCTGGGGAAGGGTTTGATTTTCACCAACTGAAACTGTTATAGGCAAAAATATAGTTTGAAGAGTGAATGCCAGCAGGTGGCAGATAGTTGGGTGTACATGTGTGAGGGGGTGAATGACCAAAACTGAACTTTTTGGCTGCTCATGCATTGTAGTCTACTGCTCTGCAAGCAGACTATTTAGACTGGGAAAACCGGGGACTTGGGGGATTGGAAAAAGAAGCAGCTGTTCAGAAAAGGTTTCCCAAAAAGAAGTGGTTTCAGAAGGATGAAGCCAGGCCAGAAAGAAGAAGGTGAAGGTCCCACTGGAGGAAAGATGTGGGGTGTGGGGAAGATCATGGAGATCAGGAAGATGAATGCTGGGGGACAGTCAGTGACCTTGGCTGGTAACGCCACCTCCCTGTGGGGAAGGGAAGCTGAGACCTGGTGAATGCAGTGCTGGGGGAGAGCGAGCGTGTGAGCGTATGTGTGAGATAAGTAAGGTAAAAGCTCTCATCTCACTCGTTCTCAGATAAATGCCAGTATCCAGATTCACTGTGGGCTGTGGTTTACTCTGTCTCACCCTGTCAAAGACTCAATCACAATCAGTCATTCTAATTTCATTGTCCTGCATATACCTTAGTAAAAGCTGCTTTCCCTCCAAGTTGTCCCAGTCCCTGTGAAAGGGATGAGCTTAATTGATAATGCAGCTCACAGCACAATATTGAACTACACAGTCAATCAGAAACACACCAGTTAAGTCTTTTTCTTTCCTTATGTGTTCTCTTTGGGCGGTTTCACACTGATGCAATTCATTGAAAATCAAAATGAGTACAACCCTACACAGGGAAAATTGCATTTGAAGGTTTCCCAGAGACTCAGTGCTGACCAGCACTGAGAGATTACTTTATCAGCCTTGAAAGAAATATTCATCACCGTTTTGGCAGCTTTGTCATTCAAGTGGCAGGAAGAATTCAGTTTTCCATTCAGCAGGTGCTAATACAGTTATATCAAATCCTAAGCATGGGAGAAAATAACCCACACATACATACATACACATGCACAGTGCTCCTGCCCTTCCCCTGCCACCTCTTCAAAGCTCAGCAGCGAAAGGGATCTGACCTGAAATGTTACAGCTGACTTGTTATTTCATGCCCTGTAAACATGTGCCAGATGATTGCTTCTTCCCCTCAGGCAGAAGGATGGAACATATCAGGTCCTCACTTGCTAACAAACCTTGGGACTCGGTGTGCTTCTCCCTTTAAACACCAAATCTGCTGCTTTGTAGCTGGGAGGCTTTTCACGGCTTCCCCTCAGTCCTACTAAAGGTGTGACTTTAGACTCTGAAGGTTGGCACTACTGGGAAGAACTCCAGATTTCTTTAGGAGGGACAAGAACTGAAATGAGTAGGGCCCACCAGAGGAAATGTCACTTCAGTGAGGGACATTTGCTTTTTTCAGAGGCCTAGCCCTTGACCTGTCAAGAAAATGGGAGCTTGCTGGAGAAAAAAAAGGTTTCCTTGCAGACAAAGGGATGTCTTTGTGAATGAGATACCAACACACACTTGATATTATGAGCCCAAGCCATCTGGGGTTTTGGTTCATGAATGGGAAAGTGTATAGACATCTGGCCCCTTCAAATTTCCCCTACCTTGGCTCTGATACTGTTGGAACATTGCTGTTTATTTATGAATATTTTAAAGTGAATTAAAAGAGATTTTAGCCTTCTTCAGTTTGTAGGGTTATACAGGCAGCTGAACCATCCAAGCAGTGAGAAGGAGAGGATCTGTCGGAGTGGCTGGGATGGCCAGAAGAAAGCAGGAAAAATTAGTCTTCCCAGATTAAGCTGTTCCTCTCTGTGGACCAGTGAAAATGTCTTTTAGCTGCAGAGCAGAAAAAAAGAAAGACATTTCTCACACACTGAATAAGTAATAAATTGAAAGGGCCTGATTTCTCACAGCAAACTGAAGTAATCTCTGTTTAACTTTATCAGCTGCGGGGCTGGGTCCTGGTGGGAGGGTTATCTGATAGCCTCAAACTTTCTGATAGTATCTCAGTGTTGATTACAGAAATAACAGAGGGGAAAGGAACCCTTCACTGAGAGACAAAAAGCAATGCTCAAGTTTAAACCCCGCTATTTCTCTCATAAAGTTTTGGTGGACTGTACACAACTCCCCTGTTACATTTTCTCATAGTTGACTTATTTCTGAAGGAACCACTCCACACCCTTCTGTATTCATGCTGCTTTTCCTGTTGAAAATACCAGCCTCACTGATAGCTTGAGTGGGAAGTTGAGTCCATGAAACTTTGAAAGACCCTTCCCCCCTGGGTGAGAGAGACTCACGCAAGGCCAGAAATCAATATAATAGAGTTGAAGAAATGAAAAATGGAGGATTCATATACCTGATATGATGTTTTTTCTACTTAAGTGTATGTTTCCTTCAGATGACCCCAATCCACTTACCTTCATATCTTCTTGAGAATGTTACCCAGAGGCAGGAAAAGCAGGAGGTCAGTTTTCCTACCCCTTTTGTATTGTACTCATAATAGATATTTTTGCCATTTGTGTCTGCCTGCAAAATAGTCTATGAAGCTAATTTGTAATGCTTGACTTTATTTCATCCAAAATTGAACTGTAAATCTATTCTATCAAACATACCTGGACTAGTACAGACTACTTGTGCATGTGAACGCAATATTCCAAATTTTCACTGAGTTATTTATTTATAGTAATCATTCGTTATTTTTGTACATAGTTAAAACATAGAAATCTAAGCTATAGGTTAAGGAATAAAGCTGAAAATACCCATGCTTTCTATATTAGTGAAATTCTACTTGAGCTGTTTGTTAGTAAGAGTTATTAATAAAATTTTTAAAATAATTTTTCCATTAATATGTTGGGAGGAGAGGGAAACAAAATAAAGAATATGTCAGTTATCTCTAAAATATGCAAAGATGTATCACCCTTTTTAAAACCACATTCCAGCAAAACATGAGTTTTAGGAAAGATGACATCTTCTAGATGTATTAGTATGTCTCCACTCTTCTGTATTGCTTTTTCACCTTTCTGAAAGAGAGATGCTTTCTGCATTTCTGATTGTATTTTACCACAACAGACAGGAATAATATAATCTGACAAGTTGTCCCTGAGCTGGCTTCCATACACACTAAATGATCTCTGCAGTAGATGACATTTGACAACATAGATAACCTTAGCACAATAAAGAGATGTGGCCAGATTCTCCAAAAATATAAATTAGTATAGCTCCACTGAAGAAAAAAGAGCTAATTCAATTTATACCAGCAAAGAAGCTGTGTGATACAGAGTCAAGCTGGTTAAATTAAAATTTTCTTGAGTTATTTGCTGTAGCTTAAGAAAAGTAATTTATTTGTGTTCATTGTGAATACCTTTTCAGTAATGACTTTGTGCCTTAAGTAAAATATTTAGAAAAGGTCTAGGACACTCTTGTCATATTCTGGTTGGATAGAGCAGAGAGTGTTTAGACGCTGTGAGCCAGGCAGTAATACTCCAACACAATTTGTGTTTGCCTCCAGAGGTGACTAATACCACTAGCAAAGCTTAAGTGTAGTGATGGCAGAAGCTTTTGTTTTAGCAGCCATACTGTGCTGGGACAGTAGGCATGAACTTAATTTTGTCACTTCTTCCACATGCTGTCTAGAAGGGCTTAACAGAATACTCAGGGTGTGATGTGGTAAAGCATTGCCTAAAATTCAATGAGAGATGCCTTAGTCATGTTTCTTTTCTAAAGCCTTAAACTGAAGCATAGACGGTACAACAGAAAAGCACAGGTTTTTTGATATGCAGGTGTTAAAGCACAGACTTGCAATCAGCGTTATACACATTCAAGAGACTTTTAGTGTCAAGGATTGTGGCTAGCAACAAATTATTATGTACCAACAGATGCAGTCCACTTGATTAGTTTATATTGGGTAAGACTGTGCATTACTTACCCAACACTCTGAAGGTCTGGAGAGTGCTGGCACAGAGACAGTGGCACATGCTATTCAAATAGCCTTGTTATATGCTTATTGGCTTTCAAAAGGCTAAAAAGTGTGCCCGCTGTGTAAGACAGACAAATGTTCAACTGTTTTGATCACCGAGAAGACTCTCTTTTATTTCATGTCATACAAATCAAAAAAGCATCAATTCAGAGCTGAAGGAATTCACAGGGCACCTAAGTTACTATGGTGTCTATACCCAAAATCACATAAGAGCATGCTATAAGCACCATAATGTTACTGATGTCTTTAGTGGAAAAGGGACAGACTCTGGAAGAAATCTAGGGTGCAACTTGGCATTAAACCCATGGTGGAGCAACTCAGCTGCTCTACCTCTGCATTGAAGAGTCCTTTCTTTCTTTTGCCACCTTTTGTTTTAGCCCTGGATTGCAGACTAACTCTGCAGCTACAAAGGGACTCTGGCATATGAATGATGTTAGGAGTTTACATGAAAATCAGTCTTCTTTAACAGAGAAAAGGAAGAATGTTCCAAAAAAAAAAAATCTCTAAAGTATCTGATAAAAACAACTGCTATAAAACTTCAAGGCAGGATCTAAGCTCTGGGCAGACGAATGTTTAGACAGATAAGAAATCTGTGAAAAGAAAAGTTCAGCCAGGGAATTCCCTTTAACTTCATATTGATAGTATTATTGTTGGGAAAACAAGAAATAGCTAAAAGAAAAGTCAAAAGGACAGAGCTAAGAAGCACATCCCCCAAAGCTAGAAGGCTGCTTCCTTTCAAACTTCTCTACATAGTCTCTGAGATCAGAATATGATATGAGTTCTAAAAAACTATTAGCTAGATAGAGAAATTCAAACCACCTCTTGCAGCAAATGAGCAGGATGCAGTCAGATGTGGAACACTGGCTGAGGTCAGAAGGCAGTTAGACAAAATCATTAGGTTTAACCCACAGAAGTAAAATCTCATGGTCAATTGAGTCCACTGGTTTTGCTTCTGCAAAGCATTTTCAGCTGATTAGATCAGGCCAAGAAATTCCTTGCAGTATTATCTTGGTCTTCAAGCTACAGAAACCCTGACAGTAAAGGGATGAAATTTAACTATGCTTACTGAAACAGGAACTGTGAAGAAAGGTAAATAATATTACCAAGAATAAAGAATTTTAAAGCCAGATGGCTATGCAAAAGAAAAAGTAGAGAGAGAAAAGCTGCTATTGTAACTGGAGCTGCACAATTTGGCTTCATTCCAAGTGGGAAGAACATCTGAAAATTTTGAAATTTTCCAGGAAGAAGAGCTCTACCTGGTGACCAAGAATCAGAGAATCATAGAATCATTTAGGTTGGAAAAGACTTCCAAGATCATCGACTCCAAATGTAAACCTAACACTGCCAAGTCCACCACTAAACCATGTCCCTAAGTGCCACATCTACACGTCTTTTAAATACCTCCTGGGATGGTGACTCAACCACTTTCCTGGGCAGCCTATTCCAGTGCTTGATAACCCTTTCCGTGAAGAAATTTTTCAAAATATCCAACCTAAACCTGCCCTGGCGCAACTTGAGGTCATTTCCTCTCATCCTATTGCTTGTTACTTGGGAAAAGAGATCGACTCCCACCTCACTACAACCTCCTTTCAGGTAGTTGTAGACAGCAATAAGGTCTCCTCTCAGAATAATAATAAGAACAAGGGTGGATTGTTTGGAGTCTTCAGAAATATATCATTCCAACAAAACACAAATATTTTATTTCTGTTTGAAATATTAAATATTTCCCTATAGGAAAAAAAACAGTAAAGAGGGCAAGTGGTGACTTCCAAATGAATAAAAAAAGATTCACAAATTTTTAAGAGAGACATCAACACATTCTAAGAATCTTACTTTCTTCTTTAAAAAGGAAATTAAACTGATTAAAAGTACCTCAATTTCAGTAGAATAAAAAATATTCACATGGATTGACTGTGGTTCCATCACATTTCCTAGCTTTACTAGTAATACACATTAGATCCAGAAGTTGTCATATACATTGACAGCTTTCAGAAGTGTTGTCTTTAAAGGAGATAAAGAATATTTAGCTATTTTTGGAAGGCACTGGATACAGTTGTATTCCTGTAACTAGGTTTATATCCTTTGCATTGCATGTCACTGCTACCTGTGCTAAACAGGAGTCTAGCTATATGCATAACAAGACATATGCAAAAATACTGCAAAATATTAATAAAGCCTTTGAATTTTGCATTGTGAGTGGAGTATTGCAGCATCCTTGATCTAAGTCCAGCATACTGCAGGGACTGAATCCCAGGCAGCACTACTCTGAATCACAAGCTAAAATATAGTCAACACAGGATGAGAATGCAATATGCAATCTCAATGAAAGATGAAATATAAAGGATAAGACTGCCTAATTGAACCAAATATTCTGTAATTCAGTGGCATGGCCTAATTTTGTCAGTGGCACATGTATCTGAGAGGAAGAGTCATTCACTGAAAGAGCTACTAGTTCATAACGAAAAGGATTTTCCACCTTTTAAAGTGCTCCTTGCTATCCTTCAGGCCCAGGTCAAGTCTCTACTTTATCACTAGCTCTTACAAGTCATTAAAGACAGCCTTATAAAACAATTTGGTTCCCATTCATTTCAGTGAGAGTCAGAGAAAGCAGGCATTTCATACAGGGAGCCCATTTCATTTCTGGAAAACTACCTACTATGTCTACATAGATGTTAGAAGGCCAAATGAGTTTCATTGCATGCTCACATACTGTAGGCAATAGAAGTCAAATATAGATCATGAGCTAAAACAATAATAAAGAATTACATTTTGAGGACATCAGCAGAAATAAATTCCTAGGAAAATGTGCAGTGTATCGTGTTACATCCCAAGAGAACAGCCTAAAGAGAGGGCAGAAATAAGATGCATTTACATTCCCTTTAGGTGCACTCCATTTCAACATACATTGAGCAGCAAAAAGGCCCTGAGGTATAAATTAGAGCAAAAGCTGGTTTTAGCTTGCAACACCTCATGTTAAGCTGCCTGCAGACTTCTGTGAAACTCAAGATACCTGAACAACTATTTCAGAAATGTTTATATTCATATTTTGCCAGGGAATATGTACCCAAATCCCAAAAAATCTCTTGCAGGTGCAAACTCTGGAGCTATCACTAGTTACGCACTTCTCTCCCTGCTCCCCAGCCTTTGCTGTTTTTTTTGGAGGAGGTCTTTCCTTTCATCAAGAGTAACTTCTGCTTTGGGACTCTCTCCTTTACTTCATAGCCTTTCACAGGTGGCATCGTGCTTGTCTGTAGCCTATTTTTAGCTCCAAGAGGGGATGATGTCCTTCTTCCCTCCTTTGTGCAGCTCCCTTAGAAAGGCTATCTAGGTGAAGACACCTTTCACTGCTCACCAGGAACAGGATCGCTTTCGTTAATTGTTCTCCTAATGACTGTGTCACCTAGGACAGAGTTAAATGTCTCTGTCCTCACAATAATATTCAAAGGGAGATTTGAACTGAATGCAAGCCTGCTTTAGCTTCGGTGACAGAGAAGAATCGACTAGTTTTGTATCAATAGCCCATATTATGGAAGACCACATCAGGTCACAACATCAGCTCACAAACATCAGACAACACTGAAATTAAGTAGCAGAATTGCCACACCTTATCTCTGTTTAGTTTGCTTTTGATCAGTCACACAGATTATTAAAGTCGCAGGCTTGCTTAAGCAGAAATCAGGAAGTAGAGTTAAAATCTCTGCACGTTTCCAACATCAAAGCAGTTCTGCACCTTGTTTATCTGAACACAACCTGCCAGACGTGGGGTGGTATGATACCTGGAAATACTGTCCTGTGGAAAACTCCATACAGCCACCCCCGCAGGCTTGCCTTTCATACTTTATTGCAGCTCTTTTACATAGTCACTTCCTAAGCATCTCTTAACTGCACTGGCTACCACATGAGGATATAACTCTTATTGGCTACCCAGAAGACTTTTGTTATGCTTACCTCATCACTTATGCTGCTTGCTCTTGTGGTTACTACAGCCTGACTTTACAGTTCTCTGTACATAATGATAAAAAGCAACATACACTTTCTAACTGAGCAAAAATATCGTGTCTTTGTTTTCCTTTTCTAAACCAACAGATACTCACTATAGACTGTCAAGCTAATAGGATAGCTTCTATATATCCTCTGACACACAATGTAATTTGTTTATGTCAAGCAAACAACACAGATCTAAATTTTGCCTGCTTGTGTTTTGCTAAGCAAAAACAGCTTGGGAAGATCAACAAGACCGCAGCTCTTACCCCACGGTGTAGTCCACACTTCGATGAGTGATTTGAAAGATACATGTAAGAGGAAATGTCCGTGCATCTTCCCTGGGATGATACGGATAGTTTGGGGCAATCCATCATATTGCCAAGGTCAATAGTAGCCCTGTCAACAGCAGCCCCTTCAAGAATTGTTTCACACCAGGGTGGACCCTGTTTTTCTTTTTCCCCTGCTGCAATATCTCAGGAACTCTCAGTCCATGTCTTAAGTCAGAGAAAAGAAAGGAAATTTTCCCCCTTTGAAACTTACTGAAAGGCCGACACTCTGACTGGTCTGAGACCATGCGGCCTGGCCAGACCGTGAACACATGGCTAAACATGACTTAGCTCACATTTGCAACAGCAAGGAGATTTCCTTTCCAGGTTGTAGTATTTTTCAGGATGGGAGAGTGTCGAGACAGTAGGTCTTGAGGTGCTATAGCAATACCATGAGCAGAGGAGAGAGAACGAGCAGATCTGGAATGACAGCAGATGACGATTTCAGGAACAGCAGTAATTCAGAGGGAGTCACATATATATCATCCCAGAAGTGAGATTACCGTACTGTGCTCCCCTGAAGTTCGAAACTGGAGCAGAAAGAGTGCATCGCAGCTTTGATTATGCTATTAAGGTTTCTTTTCAGGGGAATTACCATCCATTCTCAGGTACTCACAGAAATGGTAAAATCAAGGAATATTTAGGGAGTGGAAGAGTTTTAATTCTGGGTGGCAGAGCTCTCACAGGCTCTAATTTTATTCTGAATATTAGAAACTGTTCCCAGGAGACACTTGCTTAACACCTGAGAAGCATAATATTAATCGCTTCTCCCCAGTTCTGGTTTTCAGTGTACTCTTGAGTAAAGCAAGTGACCAGGAACAGTATTTTATAGTGGCAAAAAATTAAACGTGCCTGATTTAGTTTCTGGTTGCTTTCCAAATCACCACCATTAGCAGAAGCTATTACTATCTGTGCTGATTCTCCCAGCTTTATTCTTCCTGAAGCCTGAGGCTTTATCAATATTTTGTGTAAAACAACACGTACAGAATCAGGACACCTCAATCTCATGCACGTGCGCATTCACATGCACAAAGCATGCCTGAGCAACCCCAAAAGTCACTGACAAAATAAAAGAATAGCAAAGATAATGTAGTCAGTCTCTGACATCCTGAAGTAATTGGCAAAAATCAAGGGGAAAATTAAGCATGCCACTTAATGAGTAGGCTCCACCATGTCTTGTGGACTTTAAAGTCTCAGAGTGCTTTTAGACATGAAATTTATGTCTGCTTTAGTCTTTCCTTTCTCCATCCATCTTGACAGCTCTGGGTGGATGAAAATCTCATTAGTTGAAAAGAAGGGGACAGGCCAGGGAGGGCTCATGTCTGGCTTATTGGGCTCTGCTCTTTGAAAGTCCCTCTTCACCCGACGTTTTCTTTGTGCCCTCTGAAAGTAGAACAGAGATGAGGAACACGCTTTGCTGCTTCCTCTGTCCTTCTAGCGCCTCTGAGGCCATTTAGCTGAGCGCTTCTCCCTGGCTGGCTTCTAGGGGACTGACTCCCCGCACTGTCATTCAGGGTACGTCAACAGGTCCTTTCAGCACAGCTCTCATGTGTTGTCCCTCCTGCACCTTTTTGAGGTAAATCAGTGCCAATCCATGAACAATGAACCAAGGGACAGTGGAAATATCTGGACTAGAGCTGTTATTTATACTACCTGTCCTGCACCCACTTTCCTACTTCTCAGCTATTTCCAGTCCTGACATTGTCCTTCCCTAGCTGGTTAACTCTGCCTGATCCCCGTGCTCAAGTGTTTCAGCTGTTCATTCACAGCTGTGAACCTCGGAGCATCCTGGGGACACAGGAAAGCTGCCGGGGAGCTGAGTGCACTAACACTCTAACACATTACCGTCTCTTCGCTGAGCAGCAGACCTTGACCTTGTCTCTATTTGCAGCATCTTTGAGATAGGACCTGTTCTCAAGTCCACGGAAACCAACAAATGGGCCTTGGATCAGATGCTCAGACTCAGGTTCTTAAGGAGGTGAACATAACTCTTTCCTGTTGATTTTCATTTGTAACTGGGTACCGGTGCACCTGTAAGGATGTGAGTTTCTATAGCATAATGAATCCTCACAAAAAACAAACCTCACCTCTTCATCCAAATAAATCAGCACTAATCTTCCCGTCAACTGTCTGCATCAACTTACAGAGTTAGAAATGAAATATTCTGGGCTTTTTTCTGTCTAAAAAAGGGACAGTTTTCATCGACCTATTTTTCATTTTTTCATAGTAATTCTGCTTTTGTTTAGTATGCAAATGAATATATATGCATGTATAAACACATGTGCACATCAACATGTATATGCAAATACCCAAGCCCATAGTATCAGTGCACACATCTTTTTCTGAATAGCAGTCATGCTAAACAAAATCCCTCCAGGGCTTTTCTTGCTACTCCATTTACATGTTTGACAGTTTCCCAGGGAATTAGTCTTAGTGCATTATTGGATATGTGTTCTAAATAATTAAATTTGACAATTATGTGGGAGAAATCTCAGACAAAAAGAACTGAAATCTCTGAATGCAAAAAATAGTGGGAAGGTCTTTTTCTTTCTCTCTAAGCTACTCTATCCCTCCCTTTGTCTGCATCTCCTGTCCCATTAAATGCCATTGCTCATCATGTTGATATGCAGAATCTCATCTCAGCAGGTACATTTCATTTATTGAAACATTATTTGAGAACAACTTTATTAAAGATTCAAGATGCCAATACAAGATGACACAGTGCATAGCAGCTTGTAACTTGGAAAGCTTTACAGAATTAAACAACATTCAACAGCAGGCAGGATACGGTGTGAATTACAGAAAAGAGCAGCGTTAAGCTGATCCATGGTGAATAAATTAAAAGTGTTCAGTCACGTGGTCAGTAATGAAGATAGGCAGGAGCAGGGATACATAGACAAAAGGCAAGAAACTGTTTGGGAAGAGGTGGGGAGGGACAGAGAAAGAAGCAGGAAAACTTACTTTAGGTTACAGGATGTGCAGAGCAGGCTGTGGAATTCAGGAGAAAGTGATACCTGGAAATGCAAGGGAGTTGTGCTGCCGTATGGTTTTCTGGCTGACTGAAGGTTATTGTAAAAGGTGAAACATACTCCATTTAGATTTGGGTATTGGCATCTACTAGCAGCGATTCCCAGCTCCGCCTTTGGGGGCCAGAGTTCACAGCACTCTGGTGTGTTTCTCCAGCGAAGGACCTGGCCCCCACAAATTGCAAGACCTTTGCTCAGCTAATGCTCTTAAGTAAGTTCATTGCATAATGCAACAAAATGTGAATGCCAACAACTGAATATCAGCAAAGAAAACATATGAAGAATAGCTGGGGAGAAACATAATGAATGATATTATTTGTAAAGAATATAGTTTAGCTGGAGCCAGAACTGAGTACTGGGTAAAAAGTTTTGCAAATAACACATTTGAAATACAGTGAGAACAAATTCATCCAAACCAATAGTAAGCCAGGCTGAAACTTTATGCCCATATCTTTTTTTTTTTTTAAATGCCCTTTTTTCCAAAAAATAGGGATGTTCACAAGAGCTATTTAATTGCCAATTAGGGATTTCTCAAGTTTTTGTTTACTGTAGAAAAATAGTCTTCAAAGGATGCTCAGCAAAACAAACCGGACTAATACCATTTTCTGACCTTTTGAAAATAATCCTTGTAAAGTATTTTTAAAAAGTCTGTTAACAGAAAATAGACAATTTTGAAAAATACTGAACAAAATAAAAGTATTTCCATGTTCTTTCAGAAACAGGGAAACATCCACATTCTGCTCATGTTATTGGCGTTTGTGCTTTCCTTTTCTACTAGTGAAAACCCCTCTGTGTTCCTTGAAGTTTCTAGGAGAGCTGTTCACACTTCCCTAGAATCAAACAAAAAGTGTCAGCATACTTTGTGTAGAAAATAAAGTTCTGGAATGCTCAAATGTCACATCCCTCCACCCCAGCAAGCCACCCCGTAAATCCAAATATTCCCCAGTGCCATATGATCTTCCAGTGTATGCCTTTCTAAAGTTTCTATCAAGTATTCCACCATAAATTACAGCTTTTACCTTTTGATTTTGTTCCTTTTCCAGCCATTTATCTTACAGAGACACCATCTTTTGTAGATAGGGAAAAAACACCCAATAGGACAGAAAAAGCATAGGTTAAAGGAGAGGGAAGGAAATGAGTGTGGCCCAGTGTATGAAGCGTGACTTTGTAAGCTAAAACATCTGGATCCTTTTCCTGGTTCTGTTTATGAATTTCATCTTCTTGTTTTCATTTGTTCTTTTGCTCAGCAAGATCCTTAGGCCAGACACTTTCCCTCAAGTCTTGCTTGTAGCATGCATAGTATAGCAGAGTCTGATATCCTTTAGATGCATCCAGTAGGAAAAAATATTAATAATAAGATTGCTACTTATCCACTTGATGTGTATAGGATGCGATGGCTGCTTTATTCACCGCAAAATATTTCTGCATAAAGTATTAAAGATTATTTTCTTAGGAATAGATGGCCTAACGTAGGAGCACTTTTTCCATGACAGGTCCGTATCCCATTTGCTAGTTCGCTAATAAGTTGCCATTCAACTTCATGATGCAAAAACCCACCCTTAAGACCTGAACTGAGAACATGAAGAAACCACATGGCAGAGGCTGCTAACCAGTGACCTGCGGCCACAGCCATGCCGAGCGCAGGTCTCCATGGGAGGTGAAGGATTCTGGTCGGCCCTTTACGGCACCCTCAGCTCACTGTAAAGCAGAAGTGAGCTACCACAGACTCATATCTGAGCTAGAAATATAAATGGGCAAGACGGTTCATTGACCTTTTTTCAAGGAAGTTCTTTTGGAGGACACCTGGATGAACTCAGGCAATCTACAAGTTTTGGCCCAAGTTCATAATGAAATATCCGACTTGACAGAAGTTTCAAATACACTTATGAGTATACAAAAACTTTGCACCTTTTCTGTACTCATTTTATTTCATTGTTAGATGCAAAGGTAACAAAATGACATAAGAGAACGTGTTATCCATATATAAATGCTCATTAACAGAGATGAGAAAGCAAGAGAAGGCTCTGGAGAGAACTTTGTAATGATTTCCAATCTTTTTTGGAGACCTAAAGCAGACTTTTCCAGAGGTAAGCTGTACTCAGACAAATCCATCTTTGTGCCTGGAAGGTCCCCAGCCATGAAACCTCAGAATCTGATGATATTTAGGAACCTAATTCTCATGTCAAAGTTCAGCTCCTGTTGGAATCAGTACAATGTGCCAAAATCTCTTAAAGAGCTGGATCTTTGTTAGAAAAAAAGGTGAATGCAGCTCTGATCTCTTTCACACAGTCCCATAGAAATGACTGGTACATTCTTAGCTGCAAGTTCTTTGCTCCTGTGCTCCTCGACATGCAGTAGATGGTTTGGGGTGTATTTACAGAAGGAAATCCTAAGAGAAGTGACCTGGGCACAAATAGAAGAGATTTCTACATTGCACTCCTGCAGCTCTGGGACGGTGAAAATTCTGAAAGAGCAATTCCTAGTCACTGACTGATAGTCTTCTGTCTGCCTGCAGCTAGCTGAGTGGGATGACTGTTCTGGAACATGAAATTACCTGGAGAAATGTCTACTTTGATAGCTGGATTGGGTGCAAGGGAGAGCTGGAGAAATTATCTTTAGCAAGAGAGGAGCCAGTGGCCAGCATGTAGCTGCATTCCTGCCCCAGACCACAGCAAACTCCCAAATTGAACAAACACCAAAAAAGCTCAGTGTCGCTTCAGTTCCTTTCTAGACTCAGACCCATCCCTGCCTTCCCAACACAGGTGCTTTTCTGCTAGAAAGCAAAAAGTTAATTGCACAATACCTCCTGTTCTTTTCTGGATTAGACTAGTGCGGTCTAGACTTGCCATTTAGAAAGCTGTTTATAGGCAGCTGCTTGGCAAAACCCAGACATCTTTCTTGTAGTCCAATACATTTAAATATTTAAAGGCCAGCTGCACAGAGCAATGTCCCAGAACATTGTCACTGGGACATGGTGACTCATGCACAGCTGGAGGAACATAAATTGGACTTTCTGCCACAAGATGGGGCTCTGCCTGCCCTGTTTCCCCATATACCCTATTTTATGCTTTGCTTCCTCTCCTGCATGAAAAATCATTGTTTCCTTGGTTATAATGTGTCTTTTTTTTCCTTCTTGTTTTGCTGTACTGAAGCACATTTATTTTCCATGGCAAGAAAACAACTTTTCTGTCTTGCCCCTAAACAGACACACAAAACTGACAAAGCCTCTAGGATCCCCTTGGCTGAGATAGATGAGCTGTACTTACAGAATTAAAGCAAAACCTTTATTGCAAAGGGAAACGATGCTGTAACCAAGCCATCTGTTTCATAGCCTCCTGAAATGGAGAGCATTCGTGCACATTTCCTGCTTCTTATTATTTGAGTGTTTGCTCCTAACAAGCAGAGGACCAGTGACCAGATTCTCAGATTTGATGCTCACTGGAGAAACAAGAACAGGCTGAAGTTCACAGAACTGTGCTGGATTTTTATCCAGGAATGAATAGTAACCTCATTATGTAGCAAAGAAATTATTCGTACTGTGGTTGTGCCCAGGGGCTTTCATCAGATCTTCACAATGACTGGCAGTTAACACACACATATAAAGGCAATTTTTTTATGCAGGGTCAGTTGGCTGAAAACTGGGCACTGTTTTTTGCGTATGGGAGGGTATAGCTTTGAATAGGATTTCTGGTTTCTGTCCATCAGGTACCGAATGCCTTAACTGAATTCCATCACTTGTACTTACTGGTGTGTGAAGACTGTCATACCAAAGCTGCCTGTCAGCCTCTGCCCGTATACTGTTGCAAACCAAGTCACTACAATTACTTTAGGAGGCGATCACCCGGACTCAGCACACAGGGTGGGGACCTTCCTGCTCCCTGCAGTGCGGGATGTTCCTAGGTGGTGGGATCTCTGGATGAGCACATCTGAGGATGACCACACGTAGCTCTGGCACTGCAGGGGGATCACCTCTCAGGGCAGGCAACCACCATCCATGAACTTTCTTGGTCAAGTGTCCAGAAATGTATGCTGAACATCTGAACTTCTTCAGAAAGCAGACTTGGTTTCTGCTAAGAGAGTCACCTTTTTTCCTCTTTTTTTTTCTTTTTTTTTTTTTTTACTTTTGTGTCACCCCTCTCTTGTTGCTGCTTGTAATCTCAAGACTCCCCTTCCTGCACTTAATCTTCTTGCATCTTCCACACTTCCTTGTCCACCCCACCCACAAATGTCCTGGTAACTGCTTCCAAGCAGCAACAGAAAAAAATGGCAATCGTCAACATGGCCCTTGGAGGCTGCCTTGAAAGCCTGGCAGCGCGCCTGCCATGCCTTGCTATACTTTATCAAACACTGCAATGTGGATGAGCGGGTTCTTTTCTTGATTTTGCTGCTTCACTCCTGTGTGTCCTTTACATATCCCTGTGTTCATCCTAATTGTAAAATAAAAATGATTATATTCATGAAGGTTGTTTAACTGAGTTACAGGCGTTTGGAATCACAGGCCCCAACTACCCCCTACATTTCTCATAGTCTGTTATGCACAGTTACTGCCAAATTTTAGCTATAGGAAGGTGACACTGTTTCTTTGAGCAGTTGTGAGCCATTTAAAAGGTTTTGCAGACTACCAGCAGCCTGTGAATCATTGGTTAATGCATGTTACACTTAACGTAAAAAATAGAGGCCTCTGAATGAGCCCAAATCTCATTTCTTGCCTCCTCATAATTTTTATTTTTGCTTCTTTTGCTGTTACATACTTGTACTTTTCCTCAGTAAGTACAGAATGATGCTCATCTTTTAAAAACACTGAAACACTGAAAGAAAAGGTATTCATATCTTCCTAAATTCAAATAAAACAACCTTCAGCACATTTAAAACTTGGAACCAAAACAACTTTTTTGGATCAAGTCCAGTCCCCTGTGACCTGAGGTTGCCTCCTCATACAAGCTCATTATAAACTTGTCAAGGTTATTTTACATGAGTTAGCTCTTTCTCCCCACTAGTCCAGTTGGAAGATTGTCTAGAACCCTGCTGTGCTTTGCTGATAAAGGAATCTTCTAATTTTAAAGTTAAAACTTCTTCAGAGCCATGAGAAGAGGAATTTCTTGTGCCATTCTTTACAGAACAAGGCAAAGGAGAACGTCAGAGGCTTGCTTTCATTAGGATACAAGTTGTTTTTACAAAAGGCCTACAAAGCAGTGTAAAGCAATTAGTTAAGCAATGGGCCCAGGGGGTAAATGTGCATTTTTAGTGCTGTGAACAAATGCTGGTTAGAAATGATGAAAAATCCTGTCTGTACAGACTGGACAAAACCCATCAGCAATTCGATCAACATTTTTTTTAAATTAGTGGTCAATTCTCAAGTCTTTATGTGATTTAGCATAATACAAGAGTAAATGGAAAACACCTTCACTTGTACCTTAAAACACAGCTTTTACAAATTGTCTTTCTTTCTACAGTCACTGGGGTTTTTAGGGCAGGCTGTAAAAGACGACTGTGATGCCAAGGAGGGCTGGGTACCAGCCTGCCTTCTCCTGTGCTCCTTGAGTACACTGAATTTTTAAAGTGTGTTTTAAAGACGGTTGTCTCTTTCTTGTCCTTCTTAGATTGAAGCTGTTAACTTTTTCTCACTGAAGGTTTCTTTCTGGAAAACTTGTGGCAACCATCTCATGGCTGTGCCTTGTATGCTTTCTTCACAAAGACTGAATATCAAGGTATGTGGGAAGTGGTACCCTGCTTAGAGGAATAAGGAAAATCTAATTTAGGTAGCTCAGGAAAGTGGACAGCATCAGTACAGCAAGGCTGGGCTGAAATTTAGGACTGGATGCGCAGAAATACTCAGAAGAAAAAAACATAGTCCCTGCCTGCACTTCACATGAAGATCCACCTCCCATTCTTCTTGTAGATGATAAATCCCCACCATGGGTCTGCTACTTACTGACAATAACAAGGGAAGGCAGCAAGAGATCAGTGCAGCCCATGCCTGGGCTGCCAGCAAAGCTGCTGAGCTTGCCCTCTGCCACCTGTGCCCACTTGCACATGTTCAGACAGCTTCACACATCCAGTGGTCTTGCTCACTTTGGTCAGGAAATGCCAATGGTTCAGTCCGCACTGGAATGTCCTCACAGGATCCCAAATGCTTTCAGAGAAGAAAACATTTTCATGTGTCTTTTCCTCTAGCCTGCACTTTTCCTCTTCTCAGAAATTATTTATTCTCTTAGTACTTCCTTTTCTGCACAGACATTTCCAGACTAGTTGTCATTAACTATTGGTTTTAGGAACTGTGGCTTAATGAAGATAAACGATCCTTTGGTTTCTGAAACATAAAGCCATTTGCACAATAGCAAATGGCAGGTCAGGCTGGTGGGTCTGCATCAAGTTCAGAGCACCCAGTCCAGAGCATCCAGTCAGGTGGTTCTACCGTAAGTAGTGTCACCAGAACTGTCACGAATCATCAGCCTCGTTAGTAGCTTCTCTAAACCCAGGCCAAGGACCTGTGGGCCACAGAAGGCAAATTTCCCTTCAAGATTATTTTTGTCAACATGGTTTAAAAAAGCATTTAGCAAGGGGCGGTGTAAGAAACAGCTGCCTGTACTGTTTAGTGAGTAAATGATGGCATTTCTTCAGAGCAGTCAGTACGGCACTCCTCACTAGCAGCAGTCAGTGCTGGAAGACGTATCAGTGGTTGCGCTTTCAGAAAGAGGTTGCTTATGCATCTCAGTATGGCAGAAAGGAGGTTGTTGAGAAAGGCTTCTTTTTTCCAGGTGACAATGATGACCCAAACACCATGAGGGCATGCTCTTTCCAAGTAAGTAGGTGCTGCCTTTGGAACAAAATTATCTTGATGTATAAAGATTGGAAGGAAAGACACAACAAAACCAAAAAGAACAAAACCCCTTTAGAAATTCACAGAGGAACGATGGCAGGATTTTTTTTTAAATGAACATTTTTCAGGTAGTTGGAAAGGCTATGACAAAATGCAGCACAAACATTTTATTTCCCTCTCTTACTCTCTTATCTAAGTTTCATAAACAGTGTAACCAGTTTTGCTGAAATTTTAAGACTAAACCAAACCAATATCCTCAGCCAGAGGAAGAGTCCAACACGACAGTTTCATCACAAAGAGTTAGCAAAACAATTGCAAGCAAGCTCACGAAGATGAAGTTTCAAGGAATCTTATCTTCAGACAGTCCTGCCAACTTAGTTTGTACGTCCTCTCCTTCTCACATATTCTCACCATTGTGCTTTGTTCTACCAATCTTTTTTCTCTATTATTCTCTTTTTGAATAATACTGAAATGAGATCTTTTCTTCTTTCTCTTCCAGTCTCTTCTAAATAGAAGCAAACCTTATAATCAACGAAGTGCAAATCTAGTTTTCCACCCAATGAAGTCGAAGTGAATTTGAAACTCAAAATATAACCATTTGTTGCATTCTGGCTAAATGATCTGATAAGGAAGGAACTTTGTGCCTTCCCTTGGATAGCTGGTCTTTTGTATGAAAGGTGTAAATGCAAACCTGTAAACCTGAATGTGGTATAAAGACTGGCGTATTATTCTGTATGACTTCCTGCACTTTCTCCTACGCCAAAACATTAGTAAAATGGAGGGTTAGAGATGTGCATTGTTGTTCAAGGTAATTAAGAAAAATACACAAGTGATCATCATTAGTGGTCCATAATACAGCAGTGAAAACATGATTGCAGCTTAGCCTTAACTCTTAGCAGGGCCACTACAGCAGCACTGTGGCGAAATGTTGTATGACAAGAGGTTTGTAATGATTTACAGGGTTTTCCTTAATTGCACAATCGGTGGTTTGTTCCAGTTAATTGAGTTCCCCTTCCAGTAATTACTCTTTGCAGTTCTTTATGCCACTGTATCACAAGCTTAACTTTTCATACAGCTACCTTGTCTCATTTACCTCCCAGGACTTTTCTGCTTCATTCAAATGAATTAGTGTCGCCTCTGGAGTGGTTCACCGGGAATGATGTATTCACTTCCTATATAATTTCCCTATATATTGTGCACGCTTCTTTGAAGAGCATGGAAGGGTGCAAAGGGGGCTATAGCTGTTTTCTTGCAAGGCACTACATGTGGAGTCTTGATCTTTGCTCCAGAATTCATTGCTACACCCATGGCCAGAATACAGTGAAGTTATCACCTACAACATCCTTGACTTCTAAATGTCTATTTCCATCACAGAGGAAAAAACAGCCCGTATTTAATGGAATCAGAAACTACTAAGAAAAGTCTGTATTTATATATGTGACTATAAAATTAAGCAAGTAATATTTCATAAGAATATAAAAATGAATACGCAAGACTGAAAAGGCTGTGATACCAGGATGAAAGGAAGGGATGACAGCTCTGAAGGCTGTCTCACCAGCTACTGAAATTTGCAGACAATCTTGTATTTCTTCCACCACTTGTGAAATGTTAACTGCTCTTGGTTGTCTGCTGCTGTTTATTTTTAAACTGTTTTACTGTTGTTTTATGTTAACCAATGTTATATATACATAAGTAACTGTTTTAATTTACATGTTTATGGAAGTCTTTTCTGTACTATGAGAAGTTGTGAACCTTTCCTCCGTGTTTGTTTGCACACATACCAAGAGGCACCTACTTGAACTTTCTATGATCCTTTCAGTCTGGAAAAAAAAAAAATTGCCTTTAGAACTTGTTTATTAAGTACTTTTCCTCCACACTCATTTGTATTAGTTGTAAATGATTTCTGTGCACAGTTTTTTAATGTTTCTATTTTTAGGATTGCCAGATGCATACTAGTAATGATGATTTGTATGTTTCATGCACATTGGTACTTCTGGTACTTCTGCTTTTAACATAAGCAGGTGGAGATTAGCTGAATTTCACCAAGCTATATAATGCAAACAGGTAGGATATAAGTAAGGTAGCATGAAACAATGTGCTGAGCTGACCCTCATTTTCAGCTTCATTGTTACCACCACAGACCAAATATCGGTAACATACGGTTTATGGCAATGCTAGCTTGTCTTTTATAGTCTTCAACAATAAACCAGCAGGCAGTGGAATCTCATTACTCTGCTGGGGTTTTATACCATTTAGACACAGTTAATTCTCAGCATCTCTTCTCCTCTGTACTGTTTTTTTTCTCTGTTGAAAGCCAGTAAAGATTATAAATTCTTCTCTCCACAAATTCACCCATTCAAGATATGGATCATCTGGATTAAGCTGATGTGCAGAACAGCTGCCATTTTGATTTGGCATCCAACTGGAAAATTGGGCAGCAATAATTGCGTATAGTTGAGCTAAAAAAATAGTGTGTATATAAGAGAGAAAAACACCTTTTCTATGCCAACTTGAGAGCTTTCTTTCAAATAGCACAACTATGTCATGTTTCATTTCAACGATGTCATGGTTTTCAACTTTGATTTAGCCTTTTAATTTTGATGTAGTTCAGCTTTAACTTCTCAAAAATATATATGTTATTCTGAAGCAAAACACTGAAAACATAAAAAACAAAACTTACTCTGAAAGTTCAAAAAAAAATCTTTTTAACAGATGTCGATACTAGGATTCAAAATCCTTGTAACATTTTCAATTTTTCACCTACCAAACTGATTTGTCAAGTGTAACCTTACTTTGTGAATGGTTGTAAACTTCTTAAACTACTCCACGCCCCCCCCAAAAAAATTACTAGAAAATGAGAAAAAAAAAATGTAGAAGCTTGTATTTTAAGAGATTTTTAAAATAAGTTGTTCTTCGCAGGGCATCCTTCATAGGACATTCACTTTGGTAGTCTGAGTGAACCTGGAAAAGGTGGTGGATGTCCCATACGAAACAAATGAGTTCTAGCCCTGACACTTCAAGAAAGGCAAATAGCAAACAGCAAACAAGACAAAGACCATTGTCCAGAGTGCTGTCTAGTTCCTGGAGTGCTTAGCTGTCAGGTTTTGGGGTTCTTTTGGGGGGAATTTTGTTGTTGTTGAAAAAGAAACTTGAATTTGAAAGAAGTAAAATAAAAATAGACTCTGCACCAGATTCTCTTCCAGTAAGTTTCATTTCCTAATTATTGGTAGGGTCATTCGCAAGAGCTGCCAAGGTGTGACTCATTTTTATTAAGCACTGTGCTATCCAGCACTGTTCATCAATATCTTTCAGCCATTCATTCCTCTCAGCCAGTGTCCCTTTTAAGCAGAACTCAGAGCACCAGATTCAATTGCTTTAGCTCTAGCGAAAAGCAAGCTCACTTCAAATATGCTGAAAAGTATGTAACCTTTATCACAGAGCTAGTTAGGGGACTAGGATGGAGTCCCTCGCTATAGAAGTAAGTGGTCCTGTTGAGCCTTGGAGGATAGTTTAACCTACAGATCCATACTGAGTCAACATCCAAAGACTGCTATTAGGGACACCTCTTTTGAGCCTATTACCCTTCAGAGAAGCCTTTAAAAAAGGAATTTTTGATTCATGTCATTAAAGAGTTCATGTCAATTTTTTTCAAGAATAAAGATTTATGCTAAATGTCTGACCAAATTCTGTTCTGCAGTTCTGGGTGTGACCCAGAATATTTTACATCCTAGTCTAGTCTGCTGTAATATCTGCAGTCAAAAATAAATAAATACAGATAAGTCCTGCTGCAGAAATTACTCCAATTCCTGTCATAGCTGATGTTTTCTTTTTCTAAGCTGAGGGCTTGAGGACTGGGTAGAGGGCTGTTAATCCTTTTGGTTAATTCTGGATAAAAAAGGAGTTTTCTAACTATAAAATGATTTATTGTTATTCTTTCCATAAAGGCAATGGGAAGAGAGAGAGGAACTTAGCAACGGGTTGTTCAAGAATACTAAGACCAATTTGGCACTGTTCATTAAGGCTGTTACATTATAAGTGATCATGAAATGCACTATTTAGAATTCTAACGACCCCAGTAAAGGCAGCACATTTATTTTTAGAGAATTGTTAGGAACAATTGCTTGGTTCTCCTTACAAACAGCGGCAGCCGCAAGTAGAAATTAGCTGCTGTGTAAACACAGTTGGGAGGTATACGTGTCTGTGTTAGAGCAAATGAGCTGTATTGCACGGCAGATAAATATCAGCCGGCAAACTACTTTTTTCTCTGCTTCAACGAATCCTACAGGAAATGCTCTGCTAGTTGCTGTGATCTGAGGACAGCCCTTGAAGGCACGCTGCAGAACCCTGAACACTAAATGCACGTTGTGGCTATCTTGTGGTTGTACCTTCACAGGCCATCAAAACCACAGTAACCACGAGAATCACTCTGCCTAGCAGCAGCACCTGTTGAAATAGTCTTCAGAAGAAAAAGCCTGCGTCTAAAGGCTTCATTTCAGGAGAGAACATCACCCAGGAGGTCTTCAAGAACACCTACTGCTGCTGGCGTGACGAGGAAATTCAAGTGCTTACATTAGAAGAACTGCTGAGTACCAAAATGTAGTGGGTAAATTACATGCCTACATTATGCAGACTAGAATTCATTTTGAATTATTACCACTTAATAATTTATAAAGTTAGCTTGGGCTCATTTACAGTGTCTTCCCTAAATTCTCCCCATTGTTTAAACTGGGAAGCAGTACATACTTTGCTTCAGCGCAGACACGTTCTGGATCACCACACATTTTCATAACAGCCTCTTTCCAGCTTCAAGGAGGCTTTTTTTCTGGTGCTATTGCTTGTACACTGTATTTCTAGAGACTTCTTATCCTTAAGGAAAAGGACGTCTTTTCTATGCATTTTTTTTAATCCATGCTGACTTTGATGAATATATAAAAACCCCAAAGTCGATAGATACATGCCTTATTCAATAAAAAATTGTCTTCTAAGACTCTTTGCAAATTTGGACTCTATGATGCACAAAGCCATTTACAATTGAGACCATTGCTTTTTCTTCAAGGTTTTCTGAAGTATATTCTACCTTGAAAAAGAAACCTCTTCAACTGGGATTTAAATGCATATCTGAATATGTAAAATTATTCTCAGTTTTGCATAGCTGTGAGGTTGTGCTGTGTGGAGACCATTTAAAATACCTGCATTGATCATCAGGAGAAATTCTGTAATATTAAAGCATTTTTGTTTATTTAATCATCTCCCAAGTGAACAGGGCAGGGAAAATTGAGTCAGGAAGAAAAAATATCTCCTCTGAAAAAAAACAAACTCAAGATGCTATTTTAAAAATTCCACTTTAAACCTGAAAAATGCAAACCACAAATCTTCCTCCAAACTGGTCACGCTGAAATGTGTTCTGTCAGGGCCCACTGAAATGGTTCATACTGAAAGTCATAAAATATTCATTTAGATGTTGACTTCAAAAAAAAAAGACTTGACTAAAATTAGCTTAATGTTTAAATACAAAGGCACTTCAAATTGGAACACTTTTTTCTTCCTTTTATGAGTGTCAAAGCAATTTTTTGGACAACATTGGCCCATTTTTAGCTTAAAAATTCATCCAACTAACTCTCTTCTGCCAAAAGTATAGTTTCAATGAAGCTGCATTTTAAAATGAAAAGACTTTTTGAGAAAAAAATTTTAACCATATCATGTCATGTCACCTCTTAATAGAGAAGGAATTTGGACAAAGGTATTTTAGTGACTGAAGCCATGGAAAGTATACTCAACTTGGGAAAGTGAGTCATGACTGTCAGAAATATCTAGTCTGAAATACGGGCTGAAGTATCATTTTGCCTTTTAGGATTGTTGTAAGGATAAACATAATGTGGACACGAGCAGATGGCCTTTTCATGTGGAAACAGATAAACAGACCAGCCAAATGCAAGAGCAGTTTTCTGTGGTCTATGATCTACAGTTACATCTGAGACACCCCTGTCAGGCACCTGAAGAAATGCCAGTTCATATGTGTACGTGTGATCTATGGGAGCAACATGTCTGCATTGGATCCTCACTTCTTAGAGAGCTTTGTTAGGACTTGGGAGTTCAAAAGCAGCTGAAAATCACTGCATTAAGCTTCTGAGGAAAGTTTCTAACTGGAGAGTCTCAGACCATGATTTTTTTTCCCCACTAATGCTTTTTGAACTTCCTTCCGTTACTGACATGTGGACTGCTCTTTTCTTTTGTAAATACAAATATTCTGTTCCACAGTGCTGCCAATTAAGGGATTCCCTGTGTGTTTTGTTTTTCCAGCAGCTGAAGATAAATTTTAATTACCTTTGGAAACTTCACTGTCATTTCCCTGCCAGAGGGGTCTGAAGTGAACACCTCCCTCCGTCAGCCCCCAGTCCCTTAGAAGGCAGAGACCCACAGGCATCACCAGTTAGGAAGAATAAAACTGCCCCCCTCACCATGGTTTGTTTTCGGAAGGTTTGCTTGGCAGAATCCTTCTCTTCTAAGCCCCACTTTTCAAGGAGATACTGTAACTGAAAAAGGGTAGCTTGCAACCTCATGGATATCTGGAAGACAAGTGCTTCCTAAATTTTTCAAAGTGATCACAAGAGTGTGTTTCAATTTTAGGGCTGTGCAGCTAGGGAGGGCTGCACTTTAACAAATTCCCTCTGCTCATCCTGCAGTGCAACACACAATTCCTGTGATTAATAAAAAAGCAGCTTAAAAACATAGCTTGCTGCCTGCCCAAATCTATTAACCCTGTATGAAGGTCTACTGCAGAGTCAAGGGCTCTTGATGAAACTTTCTATTCTCCTGGTAGCTCTGTCTTTCCCCTCACTAAGATTACCCACATCTGCCTTTAATCAGGCTCTCTAGAGCTTCACAGGAAAGTTTGATTGCTGATTAGAGAGTGAAGCTTGCCCAGATTTCTCTGCTTAGTTTTCCTTAAAGCCTCACTTGGAGTGTGAATATCTTTTTGCGTAGTCTGCTGTTGCAAAGAGAATTAGAAATTATGAGTTTGGGAGTGTTCTTAGTTAGGAAATGTCCAACCAGTCTGGCATGGGCCAACAAAGATATACTAGTTAGAGTCACGTGCATTGGAGGTGGCTGACACCTCGTTCATGGCTCAGAGGGAAGTACTTTGCCATCTCCCAGGCCAGTAATTCTTCCTACATCTCAGGGGATATGGGGCCCATAGTAGGGCACACAGTGTTTCTGCCAGAGGAAGGGAGTAGCCAGCTTTTGGGAGGATGGTTTTACCACAAGGCACAAGCCTCATGTGTGAGACAGAGCTGGAGGCTCTGAGTCGGGTTGATCATAGTTTGCTGCTTGGTCTCTGTCCCTTCCCTCTTTGTGGTCAAGTAGAGCTTTTCCAACTTTTCTCTAAAAGAGAAGTGCTGTTTTCTGCTTGGAGAAACTTGATGTTTCTCATCCAGCAAAGGAATCTGAGCTGCTCTACAACTATCAAGAAAACTGTTGGTGAAGCGTTGTCCGACATCGTTCATCCAGGAGAGGTCAGCTGCAGCTATATTGAGAAAAGAATCTGCTAATAGTGGAGAAAGTAAAAAAGCTGGGCAGCGAGTTTGTACAGAAGAAAGAAGAACAATGTCTTTCTGGTTGAAGTTTCTTGTAGGCTAAAAGATATATTTATAAATCACAGATTTTTCCCTCCTTTGGAGAATTAATTCCTACCTACCAGGAAATTGCTAGCGGGTTCAAGCAGTAGCTGGCAAAGCCAGCCGTGTATGCAACAACTTATCAGCAGCCTGTGCAATAATGCACAAATCTTAATGGAAAAGCTGAGCAGCTGCCAAAGAAAACAGCCTGAGGGAAGGGGGAATGTGTTGATGTTCAGAACACCTGAATCGTGGGCTTGGAGAGCAAAACTGCTTTGAAGCTCTTTGTTTTCTGGTTTCAGGCACAGAGTTATGAAGGGGGCTAAAGCAGTCTGTAGCCCTACAGGTACTGGCATGTAAAGCGTATTTATTCCTGTGTTATGGCTATGTAGCAACACAGTCTTACTAAATTCAGATCAAGACTTTCCTTTTTTCACCATGGCCTTTTCCTTCTTCCTTCTTCAGTCTTAGTCACCCAATTGTGACTTTCTTCTATGATTTCCTTCCCTTCTACTGGTGTTTTTTTTAGTGTTTTGGGTTTTTTTTTGTCCAGACCATTTTTTGTCCACTTTGTTACAGAAATTCTCTTCCAATTCCCTTAACATGTCTTGTAATATTTTTGCAAGACCTAGTCATATATAGATGAGGGGCATATATGTCTGTCAATACATCTTGAATTGAAAATGGGGTCATGAGGAAAACAGTATTTATGAAGAGTTCCTGCTCTTGCTAGTAAACCTCAATTTTTTGTCAAGAAAATAAAGCATCTTTGGATAAACTCGTATCTCTCTCAGGTGTGATGCACTGCTACAGAACCTCCTGGAAACTGGTTTTTGGTTGGTTCCTTAGTCTTCAGGCCAAGTTTTCCTGTCATGCTTCATCCTCTAGAGATCTCTCACTTGAAAAAAAGACTGAATAAAGCATAGGCAATGTTGTGTCATTTTATGGTACACATAGGTATTGGGAAAATGATGCTTCCAATAACAATATTCAGAGGAGTCACTGGAATACAGTATTTGCATTTGCCGTAATCTGTTTAAAAATGGATTTTTAGTAATTATTATAACTTTAGAAAAACTTCCTTTGCCTCTCATTTCACCTCTATACTTTCCCTTAGCTTCACATTTGCCATTTAATTTTTCAGTCTTTCCTTCAAGTGTGTCTCAGTATTTCTTATCCTTCTTACAAACCCAGACAGAGAAGAAAGTTTTCATTTGTGACTAGAAGTTAGCAGAAACCTAGTACTTATGGACAAAATGAAGTATGTCCAGGAGGGCCCTGACACAAGTCCAGCTCCACTACATGAGCAGGCTTAAAATAATTAACCAAGATCATGATCTGTTATCATTGTAGCATGGCTAAAACTCAGGTTTTACCAGCCCTTATGCAAGTTCTGGTAAGGAATGAAGTGTTTGATCCATGCTTCATGCTCTGGAGACGGGGTACTAATTTTAGTCTTTACTACTAATGCAAGACGTCACTGAGGAGATTGGTTTGGGGCAATCCAGAATACTATCTTGTTTCAGAGAAACTGAATTGCTTCAGGAGCCTGAGGATGTCTGAGGATTTCAGACATTGCTACAGATGCTTTTCAGCCCACAGAGGGAAGTCACCAAATATCACATAGGTACATGGGCACGTGGGCCTGAAAGAACTAAAAGAAAAATGCTCCACTGGCATTTTGGTGTGTCTGAAGGATCCAGGCCATTTCCTATGTTAGTAGATAGAACAAGTCAGGCCAAAAGAAACATGGAAACCTTCCCACCATGGTAGGAAGTGAGAAGGACATGAAAAGCCTAATAGATGGGCCAACAAATCTGCTGTTGTCATAGTATCAGTGATATGCTGAATGTACCCATAAAACCTTCGGAATCTTTGTCAGGAGATGTTTACGGGGGTGTAATCCTGGGCAGAGATACACAGAGGAGGTGCTAAAAGGAATGTAGTTTCCCTTCTTTTCTGTTGTGCCGCTTGGTCCAAAACATGAGTCTCTTGTACAACATGGTTGTGGGTGAAGTTTGGTTTCAGTCCTTCTTGAAGACACATCTCTGGAGTAAATTATTTTATCCTCAGATCCTCCATTCTCTGAGAACTTGTTAGGCTTATCTTTCTATATACTTGAATATGATGTATTTCAGTTTAAAATACAGCCGTACTCTTTCGCAGGCTACGGTTTTATTCATAAGGCTTCTTATTGCCATCATCTGGACCAAGCGGCTCTTTATTTTTGACCTTTTTCCATGACTCACTTTGATTCAGTCAGCTTCTATATTGGTATTGCAAGCAAATAAACAAAAAAATAAGGTCTTTCCTTCACAAACAGTACAGCTCACAGTTCCAGGGGACAGGTGGTGCTGCTGCTACACATGTCTGTAATACACAAAGGAATATTCCTTACCTTTGCCATTAATACTGAAACAATTGCCTCCTATGTTAAAATAGTTAACAAGCCTACTGGAAGGTGTTAGTGTTGATTACAGTGTGACATGACAGATCTATTGTGACAGCAGCTAAAACCAAATGTCCAATTAACCTTGAAAGTCAGTCTGTGGCTCAGCAGTATTTACCTTTTTCCTATGCAGAGCCCTTCCACCTCTCTCACCCACTGTAATGTGCTACAGTGGCTTCAGCTTCGTAAAAGCTAGTCCAGACTAACCTGACTGATGTCAGCAAAATCACTTGTCATCTGTACCAGGGCTGAGACCTCCTTATCATTTCTTGCTTGAGCAGGGAGTATTGGTGTGTCTATGAACTTGAGGATTGTCCCTGTTTTCACTGGAGTTCTTGCTGATTACAGTAAGCCATCAAGCTCTAACTTGACATGGTGAGGTCTGCAGTCTTTGTCACAAGCAAAAGACACTAGCTGGTTCAGTGAGTGATCCAAAGGGCACCCCGTCTCCACATAGTGTGGGAGTGATCCCATAACAAAGCCCCTTGGGACTCAACTTCTCTTTGAACACATCCTAAATCCAGACTTCTGCCAGTATGCAAAATCAGAGATAGACATTTTGACCCTGAGAGTTCATCCTGGTGATGAGCTTGTATGGCAACTATCTGCAGTGCTTCCATCTCAAGGTGATAACAAATGCTGTCTTGTTAGGTGAGATCCTGACACCTGAAGTATGTCCTCTGCCCTTGTCAAAGATTCATATCTAAAAGGGCACTCCTCTGTTCAAGGCAGAGGTTTTTAGAGGGAAAATGACATTTTGGAACAGAGAATTTCTTCCACCACAGATTTTATTTAATAAATTACTACAGAGAATTGAGAAATGGGTCATATAACAGCCCTGGATAAATCTCCTTTTCCACCTGAAGTCATCAGTAGATCAATATGTTACTCTTTCCACTTTCACATGAAGTCAGAAGACTTTGCCAAGAGACAACCAAATTCAACACCTTTCATTCAGTCACCATATGCTGGACATCAGCCTTTCAGAATTGACTGAAAGCAACTGAGCAATCAAGGCTGTCCAGTTTCAAACTGACAGGAGGTTTTGACATAAGATAAATCCTGAAGGAAGGTCAGGTGCCCCAGTGGTTTTTTTACATAAAAGGAGCATCCTGGCATGGCACCGTGGTTGGAGTTTTCATCTTGCATAACAGGACATAAACAAGTGTCATGGAAAAAAGCGTAACGTTATGGTCTATAGTGGTGATTTACCTATCAACACTGCAAAATATTGACATTGCCGTTTTTGACCCTTGGGCAGAAATCTGTAGAATCAAGTATATCTTGCAAGGAAAGCATCCTCATTTCTACCTGCTTTTACACTTTTTTCTTGGGTTTTGGTCTATTTTGTCAAGAATAAGCTCAGAAAAGCAAAGCCTATCAGCTTCTTGCTAAATCACCTCTATCATTCAGTCTGTTTTAATTCATACACAGGCATTGCACACCCAGACTTACACTTTGAAGTATCTGTTCTCATATTCTGGATGACAGAAAGACACTCCAGAGGTTGCAAAAAGGAAAGAGCCCAGGGAGCTCATTTCTCCCATGGCTAAAGTACAATATTCAATCATCAGTTTTAGAGTCTTTTTTCATTAACATTCTAAATTGTGTAGCTCTGCATATTATAGATTATTTTTCATCTAAACCTCCTAAGAAAAATATGATTGTTTTGTTATGATCCTGCATGAATATGCCTAGATTGATGCCAACACCACCCTGCTTAAGCAATTTCAGCTATATTTGTTAATGATCTTGATGCCTCACTACTGCCTCTCTCAAAGTGCTGTGCTGCCTGGGTTTCCTCTCACTGTCATTGGTAGTTCTGACATTCAAAGTGACTTCTTGTGCTCTCTGCCTTTAACAGGCTGCCCCAAAGCTTGCTCATGCCTTCACTAAAGACACCTGTAACAGTCAATGAGATCAGGTAACCACAAGTGGAAAGGCCAAATATACCCTGCCATAAAAAGAGCCTAGATCGTGCCATCTGCTTCTGAAACATTATTCTCTTGAGTTTTGGCATACTGAAGAGTTCAGATCTTTACAGTCATGTCCAGCAAGATGACTGTTCCTTTCACCTTTTACATAAACACTCATTGATATGTAAGAGATTAACACATTAATATTAGTGATGGGAGAAGATGTGACAGTTCAGAACCAGACTTTCTTGAAATTCATGGCAAATGCTTCTGGTTTAAGAGTCATGATGGCATCACACAATTATTCCATCTTCAGCCATGAGGATCACATCTGTTCCCTGTGGTCACACTATGGACTTTTGGTACTGCAAAGGCTAGATCTTATCAGAGTCTAACACAGCACCAGTGTAAACACAAGATTGGTCTTATTTATGAAGTTTCAAACCCAGAAAACCATTAAATCTGTAAGCCTATGTCTCGGACATTAAAAGAGCGACACATGGAGCAGAAGAATCATTATTTTCTGTAACTATTAGTGCTGCTAACATTCTTTCAGTCATCCAGATGCTACCCCATAATTGTTTATTGACTCCCATAATTTAGTCCTCCCAAGGCACACCTGCTCTATCATTACCTGAACTTCTTACATGTTTAGCTTGAAAATTGTATAAACCCCTGCACAGATAAGGAGTGGAAAAGATAAGGAAGGTTATTTTTGAGGAAGAGCTTTTCTAATGACTGTTCCTCACTGTAAGAAATACATGTTTTCTGCTCAAAAAAGGTAACACCACCTCATTATGATGCACAGCCAGTAAATCTGATTAAAATGGATAAAACAAACTAAAAAATCAAGTTATTTCCCTCCCAGGTTTGTGAATCATTCAAAAACTCCTCCTTCTCACTCCCCCATTTACCTGTGGATGAATAATGGTCTCACTTGGTGTTTATTTGTTTCCCATAATTATTACTGGTATGGTTTTGGCCCCAAAAGCTTTGCTTCTTTTCCATGACTTACTTTTTTTCCCAAAGAGGCCTATAAAGGACAAGTAATGAAGAATGAATGCAAACTGGCTGCAAATTCATGAAGCCTGGGCATCACAAGCATGCATTTCCATTACTACCCATCAGTTATTTGAATATGACCAGTAAGTAAACACTGTGCTCCCATGAGGTAGCAGCAAATTACACTTGAGGTGTTGGTTCACAAACATGTTAGTGAATCTGTTTGTTCATTATTCAGACAGTTTTATCAAGTCCTGCTTGAGATGAGGAGGGTTTTAATGGAGTATGTTTTGCCCTCTCCTTTCCTAAGGGGTGCACGCCATGTAAAGATTAAGGCTTCAGTTTATTGTACACATCCTTCCATGCTCAGCTCTCAAGAGAAATAAGTAATGGCTATGCTTCTCTTTCTGAAAGTCTGTGACCATAAGTTCAGCTTACCAAGCCTAGGGTTGTGCCTCATGCCTTCTGTCCACATGGCTGCCTCATGATCACCAGGCCAAGCAACTTGCTGAAATAGCAGATGTGGTCAGGGAAGTCCTGAAGAGACTATAGTCAGAAGAGACACAGCTGAAGAGACTACCATGACACTTCATCTCAAGCAGAAGCAGCAGAAGTCACTGGTTCTGTAGTCAATATTGTCTAAATAGCAGACATGTCAGAACGCAATTACACCAATCAAGAGACTTGAGACCAGGAAAGATTTTCCTTAGATTAGGTTAACAATAACAACTAATTTCTTAGTTCCTTTCACCCCTCTCTGAAGTGTGGGAAGTAGTCTGCTTCCTAGGGTGATGAGCACATTGCAAATTAATAGATTTCCTATTAAGGTGGGAATCATACACCCTTGCAATTTTCTTCATTTCTCTTTCTTGCTCTCTGTGATATGTGATACATGGGATGTATCTATGCTGCAGGCTAAATCCTGATTCAAGACCCAATTACATACTACTTATTATAAGTCTTACCCATGATGTCCATTTATATAAGATCTATAAAACCTCCATAACATTCTAGGGCCAGATGAAGTCCAGAAGTCTGGCAAGAGTTAGAGACGTGGTCACTAGTTTGGAAAAAGGGGATGTGGGCGGTTGTTTTCTCCCAGCCGAGACCCCCTGTTCAAACAGACGAACTAAGATCTTAATGTACAGCTCAATACCATCTTGTATGTGTGTGAATTTGAATTCCTTGTATATATGTATATGGATGTAGTGTGTGCGGAGGAGAGACTACTTCATGCTGAGTGATTCCAGATGTCAACGACGTCTTGCCCCTGCTGTAGAGTTATTTCTGCCACCTCATAAGGTCAGTTCAGAAGAACCATAGTTGGCATAGGCTACGCATGCCAATCACCACAAGAAATGTATCGTAGATGTATGGTAAATCTGTCTTGTTTTATCTTTAAATGTATATCATTCCCCTGCCTTTGGCAAATACAACCCTCTGTGCATAACTGGCTTCAATTGCCTGCAGTTTGTCAGATGCTAAACTCAACGGTGTGGGAGACCCTGCTGGTGCCCTCACTTCCAAACCAGCTGCTAATGTGAAAAATAGAGCTGGCTTAAAATTTTGTTTCATTTCACTTGTTCGGGTGCAACCCTTTCCTGGGTCCTCCGGAATTATGCAGGACTGCGAACGAGGGAACGGGGAGAGGAGGGGAGATTAAGCCTAATTGCGATGTTCAACTAAGAATTAATTCTTTATTACAATTTTTTGTCGCATAGGAGACATTGCTACTTTAAGACAAAAAAATAATAAATTTGACAGCTCTTGCTCCGGCCGCTGCTCTCGCAGGAGGTTGCTTAGCAACCCCGGGATGTGGGAGAGGGGGGGTTGCGGGAGCCAGGCCCAGGGGGAAGAGCGGTCCGGCGCTTCTCTGGATGCCAAGCAAGCCCAGCCACCACTGACGGCAGGAATCCAGCCGCCGTATGTGTCTCGCTGCCCGTGGGGGATCCACGCCTCTGTATATGGTCAGCGTGAGACCTACTGTGACGGGGTACGCAGGTCCTTTAAAGATCCAGTAGGACAATTTGTCCGTCTAGCTGATGTAATTATGTACCTCTGATGGGAAAGTGCCTTGAGGGGCAGAAGCAATGAGGTTTAATTCCCCGCTTAAAGGTTTAAAAGACTTCCCGCTTAAGAGGGAAAAAGAGAGTTCAGTGAAGGCAGCTGCTTCCCTGAGAGTGAGGGAAGAGCTTTGAAGGAGCTGAATGCTATATTTTGCTCAACATTAATAGGGTAAAGTGAGCCTATTCGGAAGGTTTAAGTCTGAGACGCTGTGTGAGAAAGCCAAAAACCCTCTATTACATACTATAGAGCCAAATTTACCCCCAAATGTAGGGATGGAATGCTGGGGACACCTTACACAGTTCAGGTCAATTGGACCTTAAATGGGTGCAGAGCTTGACCAGCTGGCTGGAATCTCTCCCTCCTTTCAGTTCATTGATCCTTCTCCAGAAACCCCTGCAGTCCATTCCAAAGTCACCCGTCCCTTCCGGATTAGTGATGCATTAGGATGAATTGCCTTTATTTGCCACAACCAACCATTCATCCATGCCAAACCCAGTGCTTTCTCCCAGAGAAAGGAGAAGGTCTTGCTCCTTGCAAGCTGAAGCGAATCTGAGGCCCAGCCAAAAGAAGTGTAACATCTGTTTTTTCCATAGGGTTTGCTGCCTGATTTCATGATCTTCCAGATCTGTCACATAGGTCGACCTAGTGCTACAGCTTTGTAAGAAAGATTTTTCTCGAAGGTTAGATCTGGTACTTGGGGAGTCAGCAGTCACTTCATATCTCTGCTATAGGTTTCTCTGGGATCTTGGCCAGGCCAGTTAACATCCCTGTGCCTCATTATCAAAGTAGGGTGCAAGTACTTTTCCTCCAGGTTTAGATTAGTCCTTTCTCTGGCAGGGACCTCAGCTGTGTGAAGCAAAGAGAGAACTGCCTTTTTCCCAGGTCAGAAAGAAGCCCTGACATAATGGAGCATCACCTCGGTCTGAAGCCCCCAGACGCAACAGTCATGAAACTGATAGAGTTATTCTGAAAACTCACTGCAAAGAGGGGAAGGTAAAGAGAAGCCAGGGAAAAAGCAGATAATCCTTTACTGAGGTGTAAGAGCAGGAATAAGAAAGCTTGTAGAGCCTTTCTGCAAAGGTCTGACTGCTGTTTCCACTGCCAGCAAGCAGAGGTTTTCACAAAGCAGGTATCAGGGTACTCCTTACATTTTACCCTGTATGTCATCAGATGGCGCTGTCATTTTCTGTACTGATGATGTTCCTGGTCACTGTAGATCCTATTAACCCTGTAACAGCCTTCCACAGACACTCCATGAACTGGGGCACAGATTTAGACTGCATGAGAAACTTCCTCAGCTGAGACACTGGCATTTCTCTTACCCTGGGAAATCTTTCTCTCCCTCCTGCTCTCTGGGGCTGAGGTATCACACCCTACTTCACTTCAGGACAAATTATCATCTCACATGAGTTAGTTTAATTCAAAGCTGAACTCCATCCTGACGAAGATCAGCATCTGTTTCTATATTTTCTTGGGCAATGACCTAGCACAGTAATAGGAGATGCTGATGATACATTTATGTATGGTCTTATGGCCGTATAGGAAGAGGCTGGAGGACAATTAGCCCTTGCTTTCTGAGAGTCCAAGTTCAAGTACTCCTCAACTGCTCTGTTGTTTCCCTTCCTGTGTCTGCGGGCTATAAGATCCTTCTTCAGGTCCTCCTAACCTGATGTAGCAACACTAAATGCCACTACATAGGTCAGGTCATCTATCTCAGAGAAAGCTGCTTTCCAGAGTACTCGAAAGCCACCTTTTCAATACCATCACATCGTTGATGGTCTTGGCATTAAAAACAGAACAAAAGAGTACATCTAGAATAACTGCAATGTGGTCACAGGTCCGTGCTCATATCTTCTGCTCTGAGATATCATCAGGCCCATGATAAAGTTTTCAGGGTGTTTAGGGTTCTTCTGAACACAGCTTGGTATGTATCCAGAGAGAAAGCTCAAGGAACCGTGTGCTATGCTAACACAGCAGTTTCAAAACCAGTGCTTTTGCAAGGGGAAATGTGACGCTGCCAGGGTGCATGTGGCTGTTAGTCTACAGCAGCATGGAGTAAACCAGCTGCTGTAATCCATCCTGGATTACTCTGCAGTGTGAGGAGCTGGGCATGCACACATAATCAGTCATTGTGCTTCAGGTGAAGGGGGAAATTCAGTTCCTAGCTGGGGACCAGTGGCTTTCTAAAACACAGTGACATGACCATGTCCTAAATTGAAGATGCACAACACATCTGTCACATTTATCATTTCTCCCTCCCCCCTTACAAAACCAAACTGTTTTTCAGGCTGATTCCTCTTTTCCCCCACCAAATCTTGACTTTCTACAAGGTGCCATAAACCATTGAAATGATTCTCAGGTACTGCAGTGCATGAAGAATGGGTCCCACCGTGCTGCTGCTCAAAGAACAATGCATTGCCTGTCTTAGCTGAGATAAACTAGATTATAACTTCGATACCCCTCTCCTTAACACATATCTCTAGTGCTGCTGACAGCACTGCAACACAGAGAGGAGATAATGTCTACCCACCTGTAACAATATGCTTTTGTCCTTGACCTTTTGGAATCATATATCACACCCTCTGCACCCCAAAACATCAGGCAAACAGTGTGAGTCTTATGCTCCCAAGGCCTTCCATCCACAGGAGTGGTGGGTACAGGGAGAGCTGATGGGCACCTCAGCCAGGACAGAGTAAAGTACTAAACCACATACAGTGTCAAAGCATTGATCAGCCCATGCATGCAGTGAATGCTCACCTGATGTTAGCACGGCAGATGCTATTTGCTGAATGCTTCAGCATTACTGAGGGGTTGACAATCCACCATAGTGCCTTAGAGGAGAAAGCCAAAGACAGCAGGATGATGACCAAAAGTGTGTATGGCTGCCATCCTCTGCAGGAGAATATCAGAATTGCCTAACTTCTTGGTATGAATGTTACCAGGTTCCTGTTTAATAACTACATGGTTTTGGTCCTTCATGTTCTGGATGACCCACCCAAAAGCTAATGTATATGAATAATAATTGCAAAAATATTAATGAATTTATGATCAGCCTTGGTGGACAGCCTGAAGAGGACCATATTTGATTAATCTGTTGCTGTGTTTGGTATGACAACCCTTATCTTGGAAAAGCAGGCAGCCATCTATCCAGGCTGTATGGGAACAGCAGTATTGCTAATACCTCCCTGCCAAAGCCCTGGAAAGCCATGCTGGCTGCTGCTAGTGTCAAGGGAAGTACTGAGGTCTGTGGGGTGGCAGCTTCTGCTGACAGTACAGAGGTGACACATTCCAGCAGCAGAAGTTGCATCCCCTGATTGCCTCTACCTTGTGGGCAGGAACAGCAAATATCAGTTAATCAATTAAGCATGATTTTCCATGACTTTTTCATTAGCTATCTACCCTAATTCTCCCTCTTGCATTTTATTTACCTTTCTGGTAGCAGTCTGGGCCCAGCCTCTTAAGTGTGTTGACAGCATAATTTAATGTTGTCTCCACTACTGAGAAGCTTTTAAATGGCTCCATCCCTTGTGCAGAACTGCATCTTCCACAGGCTAATTGATCTAGGTTAGAAGATTATCCTATGTGGAGAAAAATATGAAGTCAAAGGGAGATTGTGTGACTTGCCCTAACTGGTACAAACAGTAGGATCATAAACAGCCCAGATTCCCTTTCTTCTGGCTTTCTTTATAGTGTTTTCCTCCATTGCTGAATCTGTGAATACTGACGAGAACTTAACAAGGTCTTTCGTTGTGTCTTTAGCGCAGCTCCGCAAAACCAAATTACTCCAAATAAGGTTTTATTTTTTTTTTAATAAATTTTGTCACCGATCATTTAACATCATAGAGCTCATCTCTGATTTAGCCTAACTAGTCTATCCTAATAAAAGCTAGCTTTGGCTCCTTCTAGGAAACGCTGATGATCATGGGACTTGCAATGCTCCTCCTGGCTTTAATGGATTTCTCATACTTAAAGATTTACAAAACGATTGCAGATGTTACTTGTGTTTTTCATGTGCCTCTTAAAGACTACTCCCAACATCCTGCTGCAGAAACTTCTTTTTCTAAAACTGCCTAAGACTGCTCTCAACGTCCCTGTTACCCCAGAGGGCTCACTATGATCAGCTATTAAAGGCGTTTCTTTCCACCTTCTCCAAATCCAGCTTCTTCCTACATATTTTCACCATTCAGTATTCCCAGTTGGTTCACATACATGGATAACCCATTTGCAATAATTAGATAAAATTACTTACACCTGCTCAGCAACATGCTGCATTTTTATCTTCAGTAAATGACATTTTCCCCAAAGACTGCATTTTAAATGAAAAAGGAATACGAGATGTTTTCCTCTCCTTGCCCTCTTCCTGTTCCCTCCCAATTCCACTTAATGCTTGTGGCCTTTTAACAGTCACCCAGTAGTTATTTTTCAGTATTAAATCCAGGAGAGTGCTGAGCTGACAAGTCACCAGCTTTTGTATGAGCACAAGTACGTTAAACTGAGTTTAATGCTGAGCGTGGGTGGTACCTACTATGGCAGTAGGCACAGCGCAATTTCAACCTTGCAACTGCACACTAGGTATAGCTGTGCCATTTAGCACTAACAACAAGTAGAACAATTCATGCCCAAACTGGGCAAACAGGATTACTCTGCCGCATGGATAGCGTATACTTCCTCAGCACTAGATTTTTTTTCTTGAGTGTCAGAGCACTAAACGTTGAAGGGTGTTTACACAATATAATACCTGAAGTTGCAGGCAGAAAAAATTAAAAATTGAATAGTAATAAACTGAGTTTCCCAGATAAACCATACACAGCCCATGAAGTGTTTACATATATTTAATAACCACTACATCTTTCACTGTAAGTCATCATTTTCCATTAATCCGGTGGCAGCTTCCAGAAGAATGATGCTCATGTGGACCCTTTTAAAATAGTAGCTGAACATCTCATAAACTTTAATGCATTTTTCCCCACAACAACCATTAGCAAGTCAGGAAGCACTTTTATCCCCATATACTAGATGAGGAACTTTACAGAGCAGTTCCTTCATTTGCTTAAGGCCACGTAAGTACCTGGGTGCTGAGACAGAAACTAAACTTGGCTTTCTCATATTCCAGTCTCCTAACACAACCACTGGGTTAATCAGTGGTTGATTTGAACCTCTTTTCAGCCACTCCTTTTTAAACAGGCAAGACAATATCTCTGCAGTATGTCTTAATTCAACTGTATACAATAAAACTTCCGGCATGTTATGAAATAAATGTCCATACCAACAGTTTCCATGTCCTTCTCCTTTCCTTCACCTGGAATGTGTTCCAGTTTTTCCTGTCCTGAGCCAGAACAGGAATGGAAAAACTGCACATGTTCAGTCCTAGGCAGAAAATGGATGTCTTTCTGTCCCCGACTTTGCATTTCCCACTGTATCTGCATCACAACTGACTGCTTCTTGCATCAGATATGGCACGATTTTGTGCCCAGGTTGTCAAAGACAACACAAAAAAGACTAATCCTGTAGGGATTTTTCTCCTAGCCTCTCTCCAGTCTGATAGCTTTCCTATGTGCCAAATCCATACATATTCACATTACAGCTTTCTTATCCATTTAAAAATGTTTAAATTTGTAAACTTCCTTTCTAGGATAACAAGGAGTTTCTTTGTGCAAGGAGGGCATCAAATCCTTTACTGAGGTACAGGTATATTACAGCCACAGTGTATCCCATATCTATTTGAAAAACAAACCAACCAACCCCCAAAACCAGTTCTCATTAAAAATAACAGAAAGATATCAGGTCTGTCTGGTTTCAACTTACTATTGAAAAACACATACTGCATTTTGTCCCCATTTCCACTAATATATGTGTCTCTCTGTATTTCTTCTTTCAAGGTTTGATCCATCTATTTTGTATACTATTATATACGAATCAGCACACAATCTACTGACTAATCTACTCCAGGAAATTACAACCTGGAGACCTCAGCAGCAGAGCAAGTGCCAGGAGATGCCTTTTGGAGCAGACATAAGGCTATTCCAGGCCACAGTGGAAGGCTACCTTTTTGACAAAGCTGGTAATGATTTTCTTTCAAAGCCAGGCCAGCAAGACGTACAGAAAGACCAGATTTTTTCAGTGTTTGAAGGATCTGATCTTCTGATATTAATCATCATAATTTTGGGACCTTCCATAGGGTCTGTGCCATGTGCCTGGTAGAAAGTGGGAAGTTGTTACTGACTTTGGTAGGAAATAGTGAGCCTGGTTTAGGCCATCTGAGAAATCTACTCATAAATACCTTTTTCTACCTTTTTTTTTGGCATTTCTTAAATAGATTTGGTGTTTCCCCACAGAGGTGATAGGTACTACAGAGACAAAGTACATGCCATAAACAATCAGTACAACAAAACAATGACAACTGTGTAATATAATCAGCAATAAGGTCCTTAATTATTGTTATTGAGCCTTGCAGCCATAATAGGTTTTCTTTTATTCTCTGCATTCCCGTCAACAGTTTCAACATTTTCCTTTGGTATTTCTTTTCTCCGCAGTATCTCACAACAAATAATTACAAAACTCTTCTTCTGGCTGTCAAAAAAATAAAGTAAAATAAATCCTGAGATGCTATACCCAGGAACAGAGAAATATAAGGAGCCTACACATTCATTTTCAAATATTAGGTTCCCTAGGCACAACCCTGACTCAGAAATAGAAGTCAAGTTACTGAGGGGTGTTTGGGTGTTTGTGAGTGTTGAATTTGTTTTTATTTGTGCTTGAATTTGTTTATGTTGCTTTTGGGCTCTTTCACTTAATGCCTCTGGGAGCTGAACTGGCATACTGTATATTTAAAAGAAATGCAATAAAAACAATTTAGCACCTTTCCCCTGTGTTTGTATTTGTTATTTTCTACTCATAGGAGAGAATAACTTGTTAATATTTATATTTATCTGTTTATATGCATATATACATACATGTATGTTTTTTTACTGTCAGAGTCAGGATTTGCTAGGCTAGAAGCAAAAACTTTGTCTCTAACAGGAGGAGTCATTTTCTCAGATATAGGATTCAATGAAGTAAGTTCTGGATGCTACTATATTTAAAAGACAGCAACTATTGCCTATATAATTTCTCTGTTTCCAGTGACATCTCACACTCCAGTCTGTAACATTGTGGGGTTTATGGAAATCAAAGCTGAGAGCTGCTGTGGGGAGAAGGGTCACCAATACCAAGAGCAGGACCTCACAGATTCTGCCTTAAAAATCAAATCTTGCCCTGTCTGTACTTGCTACTGATTTGTATCTTTAGTAGATCAAATGTCAAAAAAAGGTCCTCTCCATCTTTCTCCTAAGGGCTGAACAATCACACAACACTCTATGATGTTTCACTGGCAGGCCAGAACTTGCCCTACTTCTATAGTCACAACACATAAACATGATCAAAACTAGCTGTACGGTATACAGCAGTGGATCCTTAGCACAGAATTTTAAAATGAACTGCGTGGTGTGCAAGCGAATTAGGAAAGGTGGGTATCCTAGGGATTTGTCTTGTGGTTGTGTTCTCTGATATCTAGCAGTGAGCTCCAAGTGAAGCTTTCTCCATGGTTGGGACTCACAGCTCTCTCCTACATTTATTTTCTGGTAAAACACAAAATCGTATGACAGCACTTCCTCAGCTGAGGGTATTTTCTGAGCTATCAGGTTTCACAATACTTGTAATGATTTCATCTTTGAGATCTCTACCCTTTGACCTTTTGTCTCATCTCATTGTAGTTGATGAATTATTAAAAAAAAATTATTAGAGGGGATGGTCAAGTAGACAGACAATTCATCTCGAAAGAGTGGATACATAAACTCTCTTTCATTAGGCAACCAATATAAAAATCCATTTTGGTTCACTGAAACAAAATTCATCGATTTATTCTTTTAACTACAAGACCTTAATTCACAAACCTGCTGTTGTTATCTTTTGAGCACTGCAGCTAAGAGCAGTTTATCATAGGTAGGCATTGCATAGAACTGGTTTGGAAAAGCAAGCAGGCATTTAGTCCAGCAGTGTGATGCATTGAATAACTTTGAGTCAATATGTCATATGACAAATTATATATGAGTATTTTCACAGTATGTGTATAAACAGAGAAAGTTACAGCGGTCCTTTATTTGGGACCTGAAAGGACAGAACTGTTAGTGCAAGCAGAGAAAGAAAGGGAAAATATTATAGCATAAATCACAGAATAATTTAGGTTGGAAGGGATCTCTGGAGGTCTGTAACCCAGCCCCCTGTTCAAAGCAGAGGTAACTGCAAAGTTAGATGCAGATGCCCATGTTCTTGTCCAGTCCAGTTTTGCAACTGTCCAAAGACAGAGAATCCAGTGTCTCTGGGCAGTCTGATAAACTGGGCAAAACTGACAGATCCTGTGGACCCATTTCCTGATGAAGCCCAAGTCTGTTTACCTGGTATCTGGGGTCTTTGTGATGTTATTTGCTTTCCTCACTTCCATCAGGATCTGAAATTCCACTGTCACTGTACCTAAGGCTTCCCTGGACGTCACATCCCTGACCCATTCTGCCTTATTCACAAGTAAAAGGAATAATATGTATAAAAATATTATGCATGACTCCTTCCTTTTGAAAGCTCCAGTTTTGCAATCCATGCAGGACACTTACCTTCCTCCTGGCTGGCTATTCCATCTCGTAAAACACCTCTCATAACTGAGTTGTCTTTTTAACTGACACGGGAACTATTGGGTTGTTGTTCTCCAATAACGGATGTTTTCTTTATCATGGAAAGAGGCAAGGATGGTGCAAGTTTGTCTAAAATATTTGGGAAAGAATAGTTCAAAATGTATCTCAAAGAGGGAACATCTGTAAATAATAGATCCAATTGTCCCTAACTGGCCCATGTACTCTCCTTCGATTGGACAGGGGGCTGGATCAGAGAGTCGAGGTGTATGGGGCAATTCACATCACTTAGAACTTTCTTTAAATTATGCACCATGCATCCTCAGGACTGTTCTTAGGTCTCCATGAACCAGCAAGAAGTACTTTTTATTATATTAACTAACTTACCAGGCTACAAAAGATTTAAATACAATATCTGTTTTTTCTAGTAGCTCCTGGCATGAAGCCAGCAAATCACCGCACCGCTGTGTCTCAGGAAATAGGGATATGGGGACTTGCTGTCTCAAACTGGGACAAAAGATGTATCTCATGGCTTAGTAAAATACCCAGTGGATTGGCTCTTGCCTGTTTATGCTGGTAATGATTGTACACCACGTAATTAATGTTTTATGTTTTGCTATCCCTAGCAATGTCTGCAGCACCATATTATTTTTTTCTATTATTTCAAACAATAGAAACAGATAGCTGAGGCCAACCCACGTGAGCTCAAATGAAACCAGCTGTTTAGCTCCACTGATCTAAACCCACAGTACTGACAGTTAATCTTATCCAAACTCAGTCAGCTAAGGCCACCAAACTATGGTAGTTACTGTACAAACTTTTACTCAGCAAGTGTCTGTGTTAAAGGTTTTGTACTCCCAGAATTAACAGAAGTCTTTTAGATTAGATGAACTTCAGCTCACAAGACTGGTCCAGAAGACAGAAGAATTATATTTATACAGCAAAGCCAGACGCTGAAGAAACCAAACCAGTCTACGTAAAAGCATATTAATAGGCTAACCCTATGCATCTGGGTATTCTAGAGCATGTATTTCTTCTTCAAGGAGGATCTTATGGGATTTGTTAAATTACTGATATCTATTTCACTGTATTTTCTGAAGAGGGAGGCGTCTGTTCCTCCATGGCTGAGGAAAGTCTAAATGGGGTTCTCAGGAGCTGTGAGGGAGCTATAATGAAACAGTCAGAGGCTTAGCTTTGCTGGTTATTTTATTCTGTGATGAAAACTTCCTTAATATACAATGTTGACAGTATCTACAGATTTTTTAGAACATGCACTGTCCAGGTGGGTTAGGAAAGCCACTCACCAAAACTTTAAAAGCATTTAGTCATCCTGCCTGTTGTGTGTTGCTGAATGTACCTTTTTTGTACCTGGTTACGTCATTCTGGCACTGCATTCCAAGCACAGTGCTTTAGTTCACCAAAGTGGTGATATTGTGACGTTTGCCTTGTGAGAATATGTACACAAAACAGATAAGTAGCTTTGGTGTTACCTCCCTCCACACAACATGAGGACACTGAGAAAGTAGCTGGTAAGAAAGAAGCTATAAAACAATTTACTTTTTTTCCTCATTTCTTATAATCTCGCAGGTCTACATGCAATCAGGTATGTAATAATGTAAAACTTGCCATATATGAACCTAAAAAACTTCCAGAAATTATGCATAAATAAATAAAAAAAAACAGTGTGGGGAGGGTGTGTTGTGAGAATTGATGAGTATATGAAGTAAGAAAGGGAAATCACTTAGTGTCTCCTCAGGGCTACTTTCATAGAAAATGTGACCTCTGCTAGAAGATACAATAAAGGCTTAAGAAATCAGAGATCCAAATCAAGCACCTTTGAGCAAGAACTGGGGGAGACAAGCTTATGCCAGTCTGCTTCCAGGGGAATTGTAACTTCTCTTTTATCACCTCTTAGACATATACTAAAACTGAAAACACCCTCCCTTTGTTTGGGACAGTACAGAGGAATGATTATCTTGTGAAAAAATAAAGGCATTTGAAGTGCAGGGTATATCACCTTTCTTTGTGTTTCAAAAAACCTTCCCAATGAAGATTTTCCTTAATAGATTGAATGACGGGTACAGGGGTGGCAGAGCAGCTAGCAGTGTGGTAATCTGGCGTATCACCTCTAACAAATTCAAGACAGTATATAGATGACATTTCTGCATGATGGATGCAATCCTGTACCTAGTAAAACCTTCTAGATGTTCTAGCATCTCTGCTTTTTAAAAAAGTTAATAAAATCGTGAAGAGAGTGTAGGAAATAATTTCAGAGATGAATGAGAAATCTTGTGGGCAGACAATCAGTTGGAACAGTCTATTTAGTCTGTGAAATGTATGATGGAGAGGTACCCTGTTTACAATAGGTGAACAATTTTGTGAGAAGAAATTACCGGATAGTAAAAAGCTCTTTGTACTGGTGGAGAACAACTAATATCTGAAAACACATTCAGTGAGAATCAAGGTCTAAATGTCTTATACTGATGGTGGTAAAATACTGGAATAACTATAAAGGAATCAGGAGGTTTTCCATTTCTAGATTACTTCAGTAGTGTGGTTGTTGCTGCCAAAGACTGGCTTTAACAGCCTGTCACAAGTTCTGGTAGCATGGGTGAAATGTGTTAAGACTGCTGTGGTCATACTAGATGAGCTAATGGTCCCTCCTGGCTTCAGAGTCTATCAACCTATTAATTAGCTGCTAATTAGCAGCTGGTAGCAATAATAGGCTATTATCTTGTAGCAAATCAGCCAGCAGAAGAACAAGTAATACACACATTGGCACATTATATGACTGAGTAATACTCATTTTTAACAGCCTTACTTCTGCTATTTAGAATTAAGTGACATAGGTCCTCTGAGATGTACAGATGAATAAACAGATTTAGAAACACAGCAGAGTTAGCCTAACCTTAGGGGACCTCCCCCACCCTCATTTTGTCCTCAAGTTAGAACACACACATGAAGGAAAAAAAGCCATACATAGCCTTTCCATTAGAAAGTTTTTGGGTTCCTTTTTGAAAGAGAAATGCAAAGTCCACTTTAGTGCTTTAAAATTAATAATAATCATAAAAGGATATGGACCATGCAAAATCTACATTTGAGCAAACATTTTAATGTTGCCATTTTATTTTTTGTAGTCTAAAAAAACTTTTAGTTTACTGTAACCTAAAAAACTAGGTTAAAGTTTTGAGTTTCCTTGGAAACTTCAGCAAAATCACTTTTTTCAGTTTTCCCAAAATTCTTTGGGGACAACACCATATTGTTCACCCACATCTGATAACACTTCCTTTCTGTTTGCTTTCCTTAATTAAAGTTAGCTTCTAGATACACCCTGCCAATTGTCATCCTCAAAATCTAGGAACAGAGCCAGGAAAAGAAAACTTATCTTAGTTTACTCCTGAAATCTACCTCTTATACTCTTTCCTTTGTCAAAAGGAAGATAGAAACTCCCCAAGTCATCCTGAAAACCCATGCTAGATTACGCTTGGGACAATAAAACAGATAAATATTATCCTTGTGAATGCCTACATTAACAGTCACTTTTCTCATTTATAGAAAGCAGCACTTAATACTTTTCTCACTGGCAGGAGTAACTCCTCACTCATTAACAGACTTTAAGGCAGATGTCCTCCAGAAGGATCAAACTAAATCCACAGTACTAATGTATATTCATTAGCCTCCAGATTTTTTTCAGATTCTGCATTTGTGGTCTAAATATTCCCAGCACAAAAGCTAGGATTTGTACACACAATAGCTCTGAATTTTGTCTGTGGACAAAGCCAGACAGATTGATGCAGCGTCCTCATCTATTCTATACCCTAACCTTTTTCTGTATGAAAAGGGAAAGAAACAATGAAGAGATAAGAAACAGAAGTCATTTGTGCTGGGTCCTGGCCCTATTGCTTTCTTATAGATATTACTGATAATATACCTTTGCAATCCTCCTGTTAGAAGGGAAGAGTAAAAAAAAAAAAACAACAAAACACCAGAAACCAACCAACCAAAAAAAAAAAAACCATTACAGAGGCCACACTGAGACTTATAAAGGGATTAAAACACAACAGGAAAAGTCCTGAGCAAAAGGAGGGTTGCTTCAGTTCATGCAAGGTCTCTGACCTAGAGCAATAGTAAAGTATTGACAGGCTAGTAAGAAAAACTCATTGGTGGGCAGTGCTCCTGGTCTCTAATATTAGTTACCTGGAAGATGCAGTAGAAGTCTATTGTTTTGTCCCAGGTAGTTTTAAATACTTCAGACAATACAAAAGAATCAGCAGAAAGTTAGTCTTCATTGAGTGAATATTCTGCGTCATTGATGTGCTTTTCCTCAGAATATTTTTTCCCACCGCTGACTTCAAACTTGTAAGTTCCAGGAGGCTCTGTCATCTCTGTGGTTAGGCAAAATGGGTTTAGATATTCTGGTAATTTCTTGGCTGCTTGCACACTTTCCTCAACTCCTTCCAGGTTCATTAGACAGCAAAGAGAGTAGGTAGTTGTTTTAGTTGTGTGATCTGTCTGTCAGGTGTTTTACTGGATTTGTCCAGTAGACATATCCATAATGAAGACTTTGATGTCTTCTTTGTTGCCTGTCAAGAAAAAAACCAAAAAACGCAATGCATCGTCTTTCATTAATCTACATTCTGCTCAAATGTGGAAGTGATTCTAATTAAAGGCTCTGGGCAGTCCTGTCTGTCTCCATATTAAGGTTCCTACCAAGCCTGATGTTTCTCATTTTGTTCTTAGAGAATAAAGGCGAGACGTGGGAGGGAAAAAAGGGAGGGTTGAATGAGGTGTTTTATTTCTCTTAGGTAAGGACTGAATAAAGGAAAAGAGAATATTTCAAAAACAAAAAGAGATGGAAGGAATGAAGAGAAAGATGGAAAAGTAAACATGACGTGACAAGAAAGAAGCAAAAGTCTTATTATTGCAGGTCCTTTTTTAGTATGTGTCGCTATAATCATCAGTGTGATTGAAGGAAGATGAAAGCCAGATTTCTAACTTTGGCTAAGAAAGATTGTCTTGCACTATTTTTAATACCAAAAGGGTTCAGTTTCAATTGTGCTGAAAAATGGTGTGAGGGGAATATAAAGAATGAAATTCTGAAAAAAAACAACACACATTACAACCTCACAAAATTAATTGCTGCACAGCATGAAAATATTAGGCTAGAATATCCAGTAGATAGACTAGGGAGATACCAAATTTGTGAACACAATTACTCCAGGGTGAAAATGTCAGAGCCTACTGTACTAAAACAAAAAATTCCATTGGTTATGGCAAATAATCACCGATTGAATCAGAAATATTCTGTGTATTATCCTACTGTATAAACATCACATTCATTTCGTCATTCGAATGTATAATCACTGCCCTTGTTTACATAGCTTGTGTTGGGCAGAATGTGATTTTTTTTTGCCAAAATATAAAACACTACAGGCTTATTAAATCCTAGCTATAAACTCTTTCTCGAGGAACAAAAACAAGCTGCTTTGAAAGGCTGAAATGGCTGTTGGCTCACCCAAAGTGATTTGTAGGGAACAAGGGAACATGCACAGCATGCGGTATTGCACAGAGAGCAGCACCTGCTTCCGCAGCTGAGCCAAGGTTGGGTGGATGGGAGCTGTAGATCACACCATGGTGAGGACTGGGCAGGACCAGGCAGACTCTTCTGCTTCCTCCGAAAATTTCAGGGTAGATTCAGTGGTGAGGTGTACCTGAGCAATGTCCTTGCTACCTGTTCATGAGTCACTATTTCCCTGAAAGTCTGAACAGCCATTTCTATTTGTGCAAGACTTCATTCATGCTAGCAAATGCATAATTTTCATTATTTATTGTTACAGCAGTGGCTGGTGGCTGGGAACTGATGAGGCTGCTATTTCAAACCAGGCAACATAAACTTACACAATGAGAGAGAAGGTCTGTGCTATTTCTGCCTCTTTCCCATTAGCCAAGACAGCATATGCTTTGGGTGGCATGACAAGGAATAAGCCATTTTCTGGCTTTCAATCATATTATGATTTTATCTGGCTCTGAATCACTTCTCTTCTTGTAACGCAAAAGGTAGGAAAGGAAACAGAGAAGTGCCATTCCCAAGGTCAAACTATAAATCCATGGCAGACTTTGGAATAGCAAATAGCCTCCAGCCTGTTGGGTTGTGCTCACAAAGCAAGACTGTGCAGCATATTTATATTTTCCTTTCATCATAAGCTTCTTGGAATATTCACTTTCCTACCCACACAGTGTTGTATATCATAATGAAGAGACCTTCTGTGGTTAATGTAAATTTTATCAAACATCAACAGCTGTCTTAGTACGCATGGATTATCATGATTGAGTAATCCCTGTCAGGAGCGTGGTGGATGCCTTGTCTCTGGCAGTGAGCTATAAGCATTCTCTTCTCCCCACACTTCGTGTTCTTTCTGTAGATTTTGCAGTTAAAAACTTGAAATATAGAGCATGGAAAAGGAGATAATTTATGCAATTATCTTACATTCTAAAGTTTTCATCACTGTGTACAACATAAATAGAAGTTGTTACTATAATTTAATACTTAGTTGTTTCGGCCTTAAGAATATCATATATGTCCTTTGATCACAGAAAGCTATGCACCTTTCACATGAACATTTACATTAAATTAAATCACACAGTGCTGTGAGAAAGCTATGTAAAATATAGATCACCACATCAAGGGGCTTTGGCATAGCCATGTTTCCTTGTGATTACTACCAGAGAATGGGAGGTGAGACACCCCTATTCTCAGTCCTGGTCTGTCATTTATCTGCACTGCTTGCTCCAAGACTTGGTGCTCTTATCTCTAAGAGGGGATAATAATGCTAGTGGATCAGGAGGCTTAATGAATCTAAAAGTCCTTCAGAGTTTCTTGGATAAGAGAGACCACAGAAATTCAAAGTATTATTACAAATCCCCTAGTGCCTGCTCCACTGGGGAGATCATCTGAAAAGCTTTTTTCCCCCCTCCCAATCCACTGTAGAGTAAGTGATTGAGCAAGAGCCTTCAAAGGGTGGAGTCAGCAGGTGAAAGAACTAGAGAAGGCCTTTGCAGTCAGTATGAAGAAAGGAAAGTGCCCTACTAGCTCGGCAGCCTTTGCAGCCTCTTCAAAGAAGGGCAGGAGTCGTCTTAGCCACACAAATAGGTCTCCCATCTGCGTGACTGTTGCAGTATCAGGAGACTAACACGAAATGGCGAGCCAGGGCCTTTGGAAGAGGCAAATAAGAAAAATTAGTTGGGACTAGAGACTGGTAGGGAAGGCAGAGCTGTCATGAAAGTGCTACACTGTCAGCCACAGACTTTTTCTCCCCTAATGGGGTATCAGCGAAAACAAAGAGGCAATGCCCTCTCGCAGGGTTCATGGACACCCTGCCTTGAGCCTTTCAGTCAGACTGAGCTTACCTGGCTCACTGTTTTCTTGCAGTGGGCTGATAACAGTCAATTTGTTGTGCACTTTTTCCTGAAGAGAGCACACCAATAACCTCCTGAGGAAACATTTGCCTAGCAAGGCATACACATTTCCCTTTCCCCTCCAGAAACAGTGGGGGAAATGAGTCTTCTGCCTGCATACAAGAAGGAACTCATTTCCCGTTGAGTGATGAAGGCAGCCAGGTCACTGCTCTAGGGAATCTCTCCATTTTAAACCTTCAAAGCACGTTTTAGGCTTAAGAGTTGGTTTATGCCGTATTATGCCCTGATCACTTACCACGCTGCAGTGTGCTCTTTTTAGAGTTATTCAACAGCTTTATAATAGATTCCTTGGGTCAGATATCACTTAAATATGTGTAAAACTTGACTAATTCGCATGAAAGCAGTGACAATAAAGCATTCATTTTTATAGCAAATTAACTGCGATTAGAATCAGAGCTTTTCTGTTTGTTTGTTCTCTGAAGGATAGTTAAAACTTCATCATCAGAGATAAACATTTATAATGTACTAATAATGTTTTCCTTCCCTCCTCCGCCCCAAGAAGGCTAATACTTTGAACCCCATAGGAATCTAACAGTCTCCAACAGAGCGCAGTATTGCAGAGTCTAAAAGTAGACAGATCTTCAGCTGAAACCACAGGGGACATTTTAGACTGACAAAGGAGTTGTACTCAAATTTGCCGAGGGCCCCAGGAGTAGCAGAGGATCTTTACTGATCACTAAGGCAAAGGGACTTTCATTTTGCTCCCCTCACCTCCAGCAGCAGAGTTGTTTCTAATGATAGGCTACAGACCCAAGCTAGGGCTTTCAGAAGTCTCTTTGGCTCAGATTCACAAAGGAGTTTAGATTTCACAGGCCCGAGCTGCCTTACTGTGTATTGCTCTGAGCTGTCTGTCATATAAATAATGGCCTGATTAAACCCCTCACGTGTGGAGGTTGTCACATATTCAGCAAAAGGCTGTGGGTTTCTTTTGATAGTTTGGAAAACAAAAACCAGATTTCTTCTGTCTGTGCAAGCCCTCCTAATGGAAAATATTCCTCATCCCACTCTCTTCCACACCCAAACAATGGAAAAATTATCTATGACAAGGTAACTGACTGTAGAGAAGAGGGGACAAGCAAGTGTATTTAATCTCAACTTGCTTCCTTGTAGGCAAACTAGCCTAACTGGGGAGATAGGGACTGGATAGGTAGACTACAAAGTGGGTGCAAAACTGGCTGGGCTGTTCAAACAATACAACAGCTTCAAGTCTAAATGATGCCCAGCTAAAAGTGGTGCTGTTCCTCAGGCGTCATGGGCCAATACCGTTTAACATCTTCCTTGACAACCTGCTTGATGGCTGAAGGTGCGTTCTCTCCTAGGCCACAGGTGATATCTCATAAGGCAGGGGAGAGAGAGCTGTTGGTAGCCTGGAGGGTAAGGCTGCTGTTCAGAGAGACCTTGGCAAGCTGGAAAAGTAGGGCAATGGGAATTTCAGGAAGTTAAAAAATTCCAAATGCAAAGTCCTGCACCCGGGAGATAATAACTCCATGCAACAGTGTAAGCAGAGCACTGACTGCACAAGGCACAGTTCTGCAGGAAAGGGCACACAGATGCTGGGGAACAACAAATGGAACGTGTGTTAGCAAGGCATCCTTATAGCAATGAAGGCTGAGTATTGGTCTGTGTTAAAGAGAGCACAAATAGCAGATCCAAGGAATTCATTACTCCTACTACTTGGCACTTGGTTAAGTTGGCCTCTGGAGTAGTATATGGTTTTGTGCCACCCATGAAAGTGAGACATTGACATACTGATGCAAGTCCAGGAGAGAGAGTTGGATTTGCTAAACCTGCACAAGGGAAGGCTAAGAAGAGAGCTAACTGCTGCTTTCAACAAGAGCTGGACAGTCATTCCTTTCCACAGAAGCAGCAGCCAGATTTCAGAATGCAGAGAAAGAACAAGAGACAGCAGCCACAAGCTTCAGCAATGGGAATTTCACTTATCAAGAGGGGAAAAGAAAATCCACCATGGCAGTAGCCCTGGACCAGACTGCCTGAGAGGCCCTGGATTATTCTTCCATGTGTATTTGTGGAACTTAACTAAACAACACCCTGAGCAAACTTTTCTACCTTTAAGCCCTGCTTTGAGCAGGAGTTTAGAACAGAGACCTCCAAAGGCCTCTTCCAAGCTGAATTATTCAGTGATTCTAAAAAACCATTGACATCTTTTCCTCTTTCCCTCTTTTTCATCCCATTTTTTAGCTCAACCAATTCAAACCTTGCAAGGCAAAATGCTACCATTAACAGAGACAAATGTAAGAACTAATTGGAGAGCCAGAACACAAGCTCCATTTCTAAATCAAAAGATCATTAAGGCAGGTAAATACTTACCTCTATGATCACTGGAAGAAGGACATGGAATGAAAAGTTAATTACTCATGTACCTTGTTCAATCAAGCATGGAGATACAATGTATAGAACATTAAAAGTTATGTGTAAACATAGATGGGTTCCTGAGCTTTAAACTTACTACTTCACACAAGTTAGTACAAAATCCCCACCGGAACAAGGCAGGGCTTCTGAAATTTAAGAACAATGTTACCTTTCTCTGATTTAAGCAACATTGATTTTGAACACAATGACTTATATTCTACTCCAAAGTAGCTCCATTATTTCAGTATTATCGTACTAGTACGGAAATCTTTTCTTCTGAGAAGAAACAGTTTAACAACATGGGCTTACCATAAGATGCAAAGTCTTGCATTGTTAAAGGCAGGCATCTATTGTAAAGCAATTGTAAGGTGAAGAACCTCTGTAGGCTAATCCATTCTATCCTAAAATAAATGTCTAAGTTGAGAGGAACGAACTGCCATTCACTGAAAAGGCTAGCCCATATTTTACACTTAAGATTTAGGTAGCTATACAGAAGTGTTACAAAGATAAATTTCACTGTAATAATAGTGAAGTTGTTCATGTAAAATTGAGTAAACCTACCAACCTGTTGTCCCCAAACAAGCAGTAAGCAGCTCTGTCTCCTCTATAAATTGCTAAAATTAAACACTGGTGAGCTGCATTCTTCTGCTTTTACCCTTGATTACACCATTGATTAGATGTTGGTTGCCAGTGAAACTTAATAATGAACTCAAGTATTTAGCATCAGAATTGAGTGAAATGGGTTCACTAGATTTGTTCCAAACTTGGTTCATAACATGCAGGTTCTCCTCATTGTAATTTACATTATTTGCATTATTGGCAGTTCTCCCAACAATACTGTATTAGGCTAAGAATTGCAAGTCAAGCATATATAATTGTTTTAGTATCACTTAGGCAGTAATTCATTGCAAGGAAGGATTTTCTTTCTCAGTTTAGATACAACTGTGGTTTAAAGACCCTTTAAAAAAATATCTATTTCAAATTGACCTGCTAAATTTACTACTAGGTAGAAGTTCAGGGCCAGAAGCTAAGGGTTTTATTCATGAATGTAAGCCAAAAATAGATGCCCTTATATTGAGCCTGTCAAATGTATTGATGCTTATTAACGCCATATAAATCTTAGTTAATAGGTTTTCTAATTCTTGTTTCTTTTTTTTTTTTAAATCCTTCATCTTAATCTGAAGCCACCACCTGCAAGGAGACAGCAAAGAAAAGTATATCTAGGAGCTGAGAAATTACCATAAACAAAACTGTTCTTTCACTCACTTTACATGGCCTCAGCATTCAAGATGTGTTTGGATTGACAGTTTTTCATTTGGAGTCAAAAAGTGAGTTCCCAGGTCAAGACAAGCATCTTCTAGTAAAATTCTCACAAGTCCATTCATCTTTGCTACAGCTGAGGAGGAAAGTCCATTTGTTTCTCCAGCGCTATAAGTTTTAAAGACCTAATCATTTCCTATGATTCAGGATTTGAAGAACATATTCTGAGGGATGTGGGAGTTCTAAGGGATTACATGCATAGGCGTCACCTTCTCCCACGTTGTGCCTAACTGTGGCTTCTAGCTGCCTTAGGACACCTAGAATGACTGGTAAGAGTTGTGTCCAGGGCACATCCAGGGCTTGATTTGGAAAGCTTCCTGTGCACTGACAAACAATTAAAGATTATAATTAACTCAATCAGTAATCCTAACATCCCTGTTTGTTTGTTCCCTTTTTATTTCCCCCCCCCCCCCCGCACCCTCCCTTCTGTGTAAACACAATATTACTTAATCAGGAACTGGTTCACCTTGGTTTTCTTTTTGTAATAGATCAGCATTACTGAACAAAGCAGAGGTAACAGATGAGTATACTAATTGGAGATGTCAGGGCATTGGGGATTTCATTAATGACTGAGAAATGGACTGAGAAACATCAAACACTTCCTCTTGCCTCATCGTGCTCCTTATCTGTGGAAAATGAAAAGCTGGTTAAGACCTTTTGTATTATAGTAGAGCTTAAAAGTTGGTACCAAAGGGAGTACCTTGTCAAATCAAGTAATATGGAGCTTGAGTTTATTTTGTCAAACAAAATATTAGAAAAGAACCAAAAACAATCTGTGAGAGTGCTTTATTCTAAGACTGAATTTTACTCAGCCAAAAATAACCAAAATCTCTCCAGAAAAGGAATTGGCAGATAAGCTATCTGCACAAAAATATATTTTAATGCTTTACAAACCTTTCAAAAGTCTCTTGGCCACTCACATAATGGAGGAATGAAGAAAGCAATACAGGATTTCATACAACTCTGCTGAAGCAATGAACTGGGAGGCAGGACTTGTGGGTTGGTCTGTGAGCTCCACTGCTGTCTGACTGTTGGCAAAACACCATTCTGTTCCTAAACCACCACTCTTCCCTTTCTAATAATAAAACATTGATTCCCCACTCTCCTTTTTACAAAATGTTTTGATATTTGAAGAGAAAAAGCATTGCACAGGCTGGATTCTGCAAACCTTCAGTGTATAAATCAGATTCTCTACAATGTGTGCTTTATTGGAAAAAAATCTGATTCACTGAAACTGATTGCTTTTGTTGAAATATATCAATTGGACAAAAGTTCCCTCAAGTCAGATGGAATTACAGACAAGTGAGCATAAAAGAGATTTCACTCACTGTTTTTCACTGCCAGAGCTGCTCCCCTTCATCTGAATAATGGATTGCAGGAGGCTGACTTGACAATCAGCTGGCTGAGACAATCAGGTGGTTGCCCAGAATAAAGTTCTTCTTTTGACTGAGGGCAGAAAGGGATTGGGTCCTGTATCTCCCCGTTGCTAGCTGTGCACAGTAACTTGAGTGTCTTGGTGTAGCTTCCTCCCACGGTGTTCCCAGCCGTGGGCAGGAGACGAGCTCTCACCGACCTTTATTTCAGCCGCAAAGTGAAAGGTACAGTTGAGTGTATTTCTGGGTTGAGTGCTCTCTTGAAGGATCAGCTGCTCATCGTGCCAATTTACTGTTGATATCCTTATTAATAGGGTATGTACGTGTACTCTGATATGCCTAGGAGGTTCTAAGAAGAAACAATACCCTTTTCTAGCCAGCAGAAGTACTGAAAGAAAGCCTGTAAAGATAAAGATTTATTGTGAAATTTTGCGCTGGAATGGAG
>JAVKLA010000093.1:29483638-29500379 GCA_034782735.1 Sagittarius serpentarius | reverse complement strand
ACCGACCTTTATTTCAGCCGCAAAGTGAAAGGTACAGTTGAGTGTATTTCTGGGTTGAGTGCTCTCTTGAAGGATCATCAGAAGGTATGTACGTGTACTCTGATATGCCTAGGAGGTTCTAAGAAGAAACAATACCTTTTTCTAGCCAGCAGAAGTACTGAAAGAAAGCCTGTAAAGATAAAGATTTATTGTGAAATTTTGCGCTGGAATGGAGCTTCTATAAAGTTGTTGGAGAGTTTAGTTTAGGCAGCCCTGAACAGTGTTGCATTATCATTGACACTTCTGTGGCATCAATAGCCAAGACTATTAATTCACTATAAAATTCATTGGAAAATAAGGATTTTTTTTCATAAAGGTCTGTCTTAAGTTCAGAGGAAGTTTAGTAATCAGAATTCAATCTTCTGATGTTCTGTTTTGATCATCTTTAGTTGAAATTACTTGTTGGATGCTTTTTTAGCAGAGGGTAATGTTAGAAAGAACTCAGTTGCAATGACTCAACCAGCAGACAAATTTGCTTTCAACTGTAGGATAAAATTAGATCTGTTGTCAGAAAGTGACCATTCAAAAAATCCTGGTCCCTGCTAAGGGTAATATTGTTCACTTTTAAAGTATCAGTCTTCTCTCCAGAGCACTATTAAATCTTTACCCCTGTTACAAACCCTTTCCTTTCTGAGGCAACGTAATGGATTTTTGTCCCAGAACTTTGCAAAGATAACCCTCATAGCATTTCCTTTTTCCAAAGGGAAAGTTCAGAGATTAACTAATCAATTATTTTCTGTCATGAAATAATAAGCATTTTAAAAAGGAAATGCTTTTTGACTGAAAGTAAATTTCTCTGAGGAAAAATGTTAATTTCTAACTTGAGATTTGCAGTGAAAGGAAGGAAATTGTAATACATTTTTTCCTTCCAAAAATTAAAGAAAAAACACCTATCCTTTAAAAAATTTACTTTTTTTTATATAATTCTTTTAAAACCACACTTGTTTGCTGGTTGGTTTAATGAGAAAAAACAATATTTTTCCACTGAGGTTTTGTAACAGAACTAATTAAACCATATTGTTCAAATTAGTTAAAATTCCCTCAGATCTAAACTGGTACTGTGGAATCCTGTCAACAGTGAATAATATTGCTTCTTATAGTGAAATTCTTTTGCTAACCTTTTTTCTTCCTTACATTTCTAACTTTTACAGTTAGTTAATAATGACTATGTTAAGATTTATTGGAAAGATTAATAGTTATTTTGATGAGTCTTCCTCTATGAATATATTTTTTTTCTCCTAATAAGAACTGAAATGTGTAAAATATCCAACCGAGATAAAGAGAGAAGAAAAAAAGGCCACACAACATCGAACAGTTTATCACCATGGAAAATATCACAAAATAGCCCATAATTATGGAAAATCAAATATAAGTGAGCCCATAAAGCTAACTTCTTTCTTTCAACATGCAGTCAGGGGAAGAAGGGAAAAAAAAAAAAAACCAACCCAAACCCACATGAGCTGAAAAATACATTAATGTTGTAATTCATCAAAGCTAAACTTTGTATGGCACATGATTAAAACTTTTTGGGAGTCTAAACAAAGCTATAATTTTTTTTCATGCTGAATAAAAGTATGCAATAAAAACTACATAAAATAAGAAAACCTTAGTTCTGATACACTGACAAGCCCACGAGTGTATCTATACGTGTTCCTTTATTAACAATTCAGGCTTCTTTAAGTAGTTGAATAATACATTATGGTTTCAGATGAAAATCATGATGCAAAGGAAAAACATCACTGTAAGCTGCAAAACCAACAATTTCTAACATAGATGAGGGAATCATTTTAACTTGCAGCCCTCTACACCTACCATTTTCAAGGTTAACGGTTATGGGGACCATCTTTTCAGTAAACAAATTCAGTCAGGCCAAATATGGGATTTTGATACAAAAATGCAGCCCTCCCTATTGTAGGATCTATCTGCATAGTATCAAGTGTTAAAACACAGAGGTCTTTTCATCTTTGTCTTTTATGATGCATACATAAAGCACAGAAAAGGAGAGAAAGCTCTCTACTCCTCACGTCAGAAATAACTTCATCTTAACTGTGAACTTTCATTGTCCTGTCAAAAGGGGTTTTCTTCAAAAAAGGTGTTCCCAGCCATCTGTTCACAAGGGACATCGTCAGCTGGCAAATTTGGTTGGTTTTTGTTGCTTTAATTCATGTTCAAAAACTTTAGACTTTCCAAATCCGGCAGCAGATGCAGGGTAACAAATTTGTGTCTGTCAGCCCCCTAATCCCTGATGAGATGCCTGTGAGCATGCTGATTATACATATGCAACTAATTAGGACCATGGTTAGGATAACTTAATGGATTGATTTACCTCCATATCCAGTTAAGTGGCAACCTCATGAGCACACAGAGTAGCAGCTACTGCCCCATGATTTCCCACTGTCTGAGTCTTGCCAGCCGGCCTGGAGAAGCCAGACTTCCCATCTCCTCCGTCACAGCTTGCCTCCTAGAAGCTATGAAAGGGGAAAGATACTTTAACGAGGCAGGGGGAGGGAGGGGGGAGGTAAACAGCACTCTTTTTCGACAGGAAGGGATGACTGTTTCTGAGTGTAAAACCCATTTTGCTGCTTTGTTTCCTTTTCATGAAGCGCTAAAGGCCTCTGGCACTGTTTTAATGGCCCGTCTGGTTGAACATAAGCAGCAAACTTTTGGCAGAGTGTGAAGCCAGCTCTTCATTTATAAAGCCCCTTGTCTGTGGTGCCAGCTATCCCGCACACATAGTCCTCCTTGTTTCAGCCTAACGATGAGTGAGGTCCCTGCACCGGGCTATGGCTAGAGAGGCTTGGTCAACTCCAAGCGCAGCAGCCACCTTTTTGTGAGGCAGCAAGGTTAGGATGGAGGTAACACGATCAGCACGGACAATGTGCCTAGTGCTCCTGGCATTCGTTGTTAAAGTCTGAAGCGGTAATTGCCAAACTGGGACGAGAGAGTGTTCCCTGCGTAGGACAGCAGTGCACGTAAAAAGCCCTTCTCCTGTGTTGCTTTTGTGTACTTCTCTAAGGGTCAAAATGCAGCTTCCCTGGCTGAGATTCAACAACCTGCAAGTGTGGTCCTTGCACATGGGGAGTTGTACAGATTACCCTTTGTTGCACCCACGCTGGTGCTTCAGGGGCAAAATTCCTCCCAGACAAAGAAAACGCTGATGTAGGATAGATCAGCCATACGCAAAGTGGGACTATTTCTCCACATTGACTGGGCTCTAGAGGGACCTTCATAGCTAACCGCAGCGGCAGACCTCCAGGCTTCCTCTCTCCTGAGCTCTGTGCCACAGAACTGAAGTCCCACAGAGGAGGTACCGCCATGGCAGTTAATTCAGGGAAATAATTTTACTGAACTGGCAGTTCTAAATACCGGGCAGGCAGACCCCCAAGTGTACCTAATAAGTTTATCATGAGGCACAGCATGAATATTCTTCCTATATGGCCAAGAGTGGAAAATCCAGCTGTGGTATCTTCCACATGTACTCAGCCTTTCTCTCAGTATACAGATTCTAGTAGGGAACTGAGGAATCAAATTTATTTTTGTGTGTATTGTGCAATGTGTACACACACATGCACACAGTTGCATGTGCACACATACAGGGGTCATATCCTGCTTACTTGGTTTTCCATTTCTCACCAATAACTTTCTAATACACTGACGAACTCCATTCAAATTTGATTCTGAAAGGGATCTCGCTGCCAATTCGCAAGTAACAAAGAAACTTTGTAGAAAAACCTCTCTCAGGTCTCTGTTTATTCAATAAGATAGGTCAATAAGTCAAATGGTACAAATTTGTGGGGTCCCAGTCTTTATTCTGCTTGTGATGAAAGTATTTGTTTCTGATGATCTGGTGTTGTTTACTGTTAGAGAGCAGATTCAGTGCCCAGAGAGCCAATGGCTTTGTCTAGTTTGGTATCCAGTATGGGTTTGTCAAGCATTACCTCAGTTCCTTGTGCTTTGAGTGGGGAAAAGCAGTTTGCAAATGATCCATAGTGCTGTGATTTCACAAATCATGCTTGGTCTCTAATGAGTAAAGTCTTTCTGCAGATTAATGAAATCATTATCATACCGTGCAGGCTGTAGAACTGCATCTGCCTTTTTGCCCCAGATGTTGGCAGTTTCAAATCAGTGTTTCATCTGAGCTATGTGATGGGCAAGGCCTGACAAGGAGCAGTGTTCTGGGTCCTTTGAAGCTGAGTGCTTCTGAGCAAAACATTTCTAAAGCTACAGCACAAGAATAAAAACACAATATCAGAAGATGTGGTACACATTAAAGGCTTCGGTAAATGTCTACTGAAAGAATAACTTACCGTTTCCGTCTTTACTATAGAACAGTGCTTATGTATATATTTAGGGGACACATTGTCCTACACTGTCCTATATGATCTGTTTATTGGGGAAGGAGTTGTACATGTGCCAACAATCATGTCGATGTTTAAGTATTGCACTGAAATGTCATGTATTAGCAACATATTTTAAAGAATTTAAAGTACTAGAAGGACTGCAGGGTGATTGGTAGACCTGTTCACAGAATGATTTAGGAAAATATCTTCTTCAAAGAATTTCTTAACTGCAGGCCTAAAATACAACCTTTACTGCTTTGTTCAACCAGGTGTTCTACAGAAGTACTTGCCTATCTCAAAGTATATTAGACACAACACAGAGTTAATTGAATTATTTGTAGGCTTCACATTAAATTTGTGCTAAAGGACATTGCTGAATCAGGGATTTAATGGGCAAACAGTTAAACAAAGGAATCATGTGCATGGCTTGAACCAGGAAGCAGAGGGCAAGAATCCAGAGCTTTTTTTCACAGCTCTGCCTTTGGGAAAGTTAGATTAATCTTTATACTTGTAATAGATTTTGAGCTTTCCTTATATACTGTTGTACCTCAGGCATCCCAGATATAATTAGAAATAGTAATCAAATGTCAGCCTCATGCTTATTGTACTTAGCAATTGTGAGATTTAGTTAATTAGTACGTTTCATGTGCTTTGGGGTCTTTGGACAATGAAGGTCATGTATGTACTTAGATAGATGTTTAGAAAAATGTAGGCCATTATTATTCAAATGTACTTGAAGTCTTATCAGTCAGTTATAGAGATTTGAAGAGGACTGAGGCTGTGATAACCACCCCAGCTGTTAGTGTGGCCACCAGTTCTTAAAGAGGATGGATTCAACATTTCCACTATCAAAATTACAATAAATAAATTAAAAAAATGAGGGAAAACAATTACACATTTAAAAGTTCCATTTAAAATTTAGGACAAGCTGTGCTGAAGACAGTGGAGGGAAGACAGCCTATTTGCTTGCGAAAGGTCCTGGGCATAGATTCTTCGGTGCCTTGAGAGCACAGCCAAAGCTCTTACTACCGTTTGGGACATACATAAAGTTTATCTTTTCCATTATCTCTTTATCTTCTAAAACATGCAGGCCAACATTCCCACCTTTAGCACAGTGGGATACTGTGGAAGAATCTCTGTCTCTCATTTATATAGTCATTTGTTTTGAGATTTCTCCTTGCAACTTTTCAGTCAAATGTGGTTAATAATAACCAACATATTCAGTAATGATGGTGAGGGGAGAGATAGGAACAGGCAGACAGACACACTGGAGAGACTTTCTTTCCTTCAAAGAAAGCAGTGAAAGAAATATATTAACCTTTCTCTTCTTTATCCATCAATGTTTCAGATCTCTTTGTCCTTTGAGTGACTATTTAGCTCTATAAAAAAATGTCATATGCACTTGGTTTAGTTCCAAAATGACCAAAAATCTAGGGAGGGACTTGCAGGGGGACAGAAACATTTTTAACATTTGCTTTCCCAGCTAGTAAGCAACACTGGTTGCAAAGTCAAATAGTGGTATAGATCAGCAGAAAACTGTAACCAGTCAGCACCATTTTCTCCTCCAGGACTAATATCTATAATGATAATCAAACGTGTGCATGAGTTCATATGGGTCCAATCTTAATTTGGGTGAAAAAGTCAAGGACTGCAAGATGCAAAACAGATGAAGGAATCAAATATCAATGGGCAGGCAGCAGCAAATTCAATTCTTTGAATTTTTTCTATTTTTTGCTACTTTGAGTCTTGGTCCGGAAAAGGCTTATGCATATTAGTCGTCTACTTAAGCTCATCAGTTTCTAGGTTTTAGGATTGGAACGGCCCATTATTATCATCCAGTGTGACCTGCAGAACAGAAGCCAGAGAATTCCAGCCGATAATTTCTGCAGTTCAATAAGCTGCTTATTGACTTGAGCCTCCAAAATGCTGAGCTTTCTGGCCTCAGTTGAACCAAGCATTTGAAAGCGAGCCACTTTAAGAGGGAGACAAGATGACTACCCACAGCTTAAAATTACCCACAAACATGTCTTCCTTGAATGGAATCCAAAGCAGTTTCCTAATAAAGGACTTGACTTCACCCTTCATGGCAGTAAGAAGGTGATTTAAGCCTGCAGTGCTGGACCCATAACTAAAGCAGTTGACAGTGCATGCATACTCACTCAGCATACACAGGATCATTTACAGTGCTGTTCAGAACATAAACTGAAAATCTGCCATTCCTCAAATGTTATTTTGTTGGGATCAAACCAGGTTTTGAAAATGTGTTGATCCATGCCACCGTTGATGGAAATATTCTTAAGATCTGGAGAAGACACCTTGGATGATTCCAAGGGCCTTAAAACTCACTCAAATCCCAACCTTCTTATTTTGGAAAGGGACATTTTAACAAAATTCCATTTCATTAAAGCTTTGAATTTAATATTAATGTGGAAATAAAACTAAGGTGAAATCTGTCAAGTAATTTTAGAAGTGAATCACCAGACTCCTGAGAAAGCAGATTCCTTGTTTTCTTTCTTCTTTGCCCTTTTAAACGTGTTGTTATACTCACTTACTGCTCTCTGGGACTGTGCCTCTTTCTTTCTTTGAGCACTTTTACAAAACCAAGGAAGGAAAAAATACTTCTTGTTCTTTAATCCTTGAGTTCAACAGACAATCTGGGATTCCAGTCTGAAATGTCAAACTGCTTACGTCCACCTGCAGAACAAAGTTGAATTTTCAAATCTTTTATTTATTTATCTATTTGTCTGGGTTAAAAGTTATCCTAGTACCTGTCATATTCCTTGTTAAAGCCCTTTGGTGAAAGGACTTTGAAGCACTATTCATAAATCTCATTCTTAAATAACATTCCTTTGAGGTAAAAAAAGAAGACAAACAAAGCTTGCTATTTTTCACTGCTCATTAGATTTTCATATCTGGAATGAGCATGGGGCTTCAAAAGGAACAAAAGAAAAGCAGCAACTCCGATTGCCTGCAGTATCTTAAGCACTATCCCTATGCATGCATTCAGTTCCCATCCTACTACACCACACTCATGTTTAGTGCAAAAAACATGGGTAATCTCTACGAGTCTGTTGTGAGCTTTGTCCATCAGAAGTGTCATGGTGTACATAATGGACTGAATTCAACTTCTTCACGTTATTGTCCAAAGTCTAGCAGCATCTCCCAGAAAGTCATTTAGGGTCCCTGTATAGTTGAGTGTCTCCAATTCGTTTGGCTTATGAAATGGTGCATATCACCCCTAGAATATCTGATCTCTCTTTGGACCCCAGAGGAAAGTCAAAGCCACACTCAAGACACAAATGCTCCAGAGAGCTGAAGCTAGTGAGTTTATTCCTTCTTCCTTTGAAAAACCTCACAATTTTGTTCAGTTTCAGTTGAAGAAAACAACAACTAAAAACCATAAAAATCTGTAATGCACTGTTTTATTTTTTCTCTTCTATTTTTAAAGATGGATGCTTACTTGATGTGAAACTTAGATCCAGTTTACATTTCTGAACATGAAACATCTATGATAAAATTTGAAGAAATAAAAAGTTATTTCAGCACTGTAATTTTAAATAATTTGATGAAGTTTCATTTATGTAAAAACATTTTATGTAACCCTCATACTGTACTCACAAATTCATTTTACTGGAGTATGTAAATATTATTTAATTTTTTTTAAATGATACATCTAATTAACATCTAATTAAAAATTAAAAAAAGTTTAGAAAAAATAGTTAATGCGAAATACCCACACTTCAGTTTTTCATTTTGAACAGAATAGCAGAAATTGCTGAAGAAAAGAAATAGGGTTTTCAGATCAGACTTTATATGTTGTGGGTAGCATTACTCATATTCCATAGACGAGCATAAAAATTGATTCTTGTCATGTTAGCATCTGTGCATTTTACAATCATCTTTTTATTTAGTCTCACAACAAGTCAGGGACAGGCTTACTTCCACAGTGGTCTAAGGGTACAGTTACACTAACAGAAGCAGCGAGTTAACAGTGCCATAGCATAATAAGTTATGGCTCATCAGCGAGTGTCAATAACTGTGTGTAGTCTGTGTGTCTGTACGTGTTCCTAACTCTTTGCAATCGGGAAGAAAGGTCTGCTTAGCAGATGGAAACCTGTCAGTTCCTTTTTACTAAACTGCTTTCCCATGTCATTGATCCTTCAAGGCATTCCTTTTTTTAAAAATCCAACCGCTTCAATAAAATCACAGGGTGAGCCAGATAGGAAACATTTTTCAAAGTATTTGTTGACTCCTATTGTAAAAGTCAATTGTTCCTGAGAGGATAGCCTCCTGGTCAGGAGGCTGGCATCTCCTAATATCCTGCTTAACTTGAATGCCAAAAACGGAGAGGAAAAAGTAAAAAGTCCAACCTTTGAGACTCCAGACCAATGGGAGTTTAACATCGTGAATTTTATAACATATTTATTTTCCTTGTCACTGTAATGGTCAGTGGGCTTGTATAACTGTGCAAGGAAAAAAAATTCCAGAAGAAAAGGTTCCTCAGTTCTCCTCAGTTTTCATGGCTGGTTCAGCTCTCCTCAGTCAGAGCAGGCTCTGTATTTACTGGGGTGCAGCTGAGCCAAGGAAGGCAAAGGTGGAGATGGCAAGAAGCTGAAGGGAACCAGCCAGTAATGTTGTCTCCGCTGTGTTTTCCACATTAGCTAAAGTATAAAGTAACCTTCCCCACATGTCTGCATTGCAGAGGGAAGACATATCGAAGATGGTTTTAAAGCAAAACTGACAGCAAAACCAAGGATCACCTGAATGTTCCCTGAGTACCAACGTAAACGCTAAGGTAATTGCTGAGATCCATCCTTTTACAGCTATGCTGCTAACACTACCCTCAATTAGGTAGGTTAAAAATAGCTGAAATACTTCTGGCTTACACAGCAATTTCAAGAACAATTGGTTATTTGCAGTATATTGCAACAGCTGCACCATAGCTGCACCCAGGTCTTTCTCTGTCACTTCACCCTCCTTCCTCACTGAAGCTGGTCACCGCTCTTTTTCCTGTAACTGCTCCCTTCCACCATAGACCTTTTAATTACTCTTGAGCCTAAGCTATTCACTGGCATATGGAAAACAGAAGTCATTCAATACTCACAATGCAGGTCTAGGCTCAGAGTTCATTTGAGATGAAGTCCTTGCCCCTTTTCTACGTCTCAGCCTCCATGCTCTGGTAAGGATCATGCTTGGAAAGGTGGAGATGCATCTTAGGGTGATCCGAAGAGGGGGAACAATGGGTATAAAGTGAGACTCCTCTCTGTTCACCTTTTTGGGTAGATAAAATAAAAGGATTCCTTCAGCTGGCTCCTCCCAACACAGGAGCAAAAATATCAAGGAAAGATTCAGGAAAGGTACCTAGCACCAGGGTATGCTATTAGGCACCACTAAGGAGTCACCTTCCTCTGATATGTTAGGAATAATAGCAGCAGACCGACCACATTCCCAGCCAGGCATTATCTGGATGAATTCATTCTGCTGTGTCCTTCTTATTACAGCAGTAATAACAACAGTGCTGCTCTGGTGGATTCCCAGAGTTAATTTCTTGATGTGACAGAGAAGGCAGCTCTTGTGGCAGGGTCTCTGTGGAGCCTGGCAGACCTCTGTATACTTCATATCTATAGATTATTTTTCAAGTTTTTCTTTGCCTTCATAAAGAAGTAGTATGTATTTCTTTTTATCAGCAAGTCTCACAGCATTTTACTGAAAAAAAAGAAGTATCTCAGTGTTATGAATGTTAGAAAGTGTGTTACAACATGTGTCCTACATCACTCAACAGGCAACCAGAAGAGAAAAAGTAGCATTCCTCCTCTGCCAAGTGCTTGCCCTGTGCAGATGCCTGACCAAACCTGGGATTTTGTCATGTAATCAATCCTCTGACTCCAGGAAATAAATCATGAATGCATAATGCCTGTAGCTTTATGGAGCTTTGCTGCCAAAGTCCACTTTCATCTTAGGGTACGTTTCCAGAACCTCTTCAAACCCAGCGTGGTGCAGGCTGCCATCAGAATCCCTCGCAGCTGCTTGTTCTCCCCTTGTGTTGGCCACAGGAGGTACATACCACGCCAGCTCGGGCCACTGCCACAGCGCAGGTGGGAGGTGGAAAAGCCATTTCTTAGACAGCAGCTCTGACAGCAACTGGTTTTGGTCTCAAGACGAACTTCATCCAAACCCACGTGTTGGGACTTTACCACATGTTTAAGCCCTGTGGTCCAAAACCAGTAAAACTCCCAAATAGCACAGAGACCTGATTCAAATGAAGCTTTATTAGTGACAATGCCTGACAGGCATCCACTATAACCATGGATGTCAGTGAACCAGTCAGAGAAAAAATACTTTTGCGTGCTCAGTGAGACCTGATAAAACTGACTGACTGTTCTCTTCTGGGAGAGCGAGTGTGCTCATCTTCAGCTAGCAAAAAAAAAATCTCATGCCCCTAACTTGCATGGGTAATAAACCCTGGGTTCAACAGGCTTGTCATCTGGTGATGAGTCACCACCCACCCTATAATGAATGGCATTAATTTGGTTTTGAAGGAACAGCATTTGCATGTTATTTCTCACAGGGTTATAAACAAAGAATGAATCTGATATGTGCTGTACAGACACCTCATGTGGGCAAATAAAGCAGATTTTATTCATGGAGGAAATCCCAGAGGGAGCTGGGAATTTGTGCTAATGCCAGTTAATCTCAGGGTTTAGGAGCTGGAAAAGAACAAGGGGAAATAGTTTAAGAACCTGTCCCAGCTGGTGGTAGGGTCTGTGCTCTGGGAGGATATGTACACACGCACTCATCCACCCCCTACCCACACACAGACACACACCCCAAGAGCTTCCAAAACGCTGTACAACAGGAATTCCTATGAAGTCAGGGGGAACATCTGTTCACTTGATTTATCAGTCAGGCCCACTTTTGGGCACAGCATGTGTACATGTGACACTTTCTCCTCTTCTACCCTCATTGTCTTCTCCGTCGGGGATCCATCTCTCCTTCCTGCTTTTCCCAGATTACAGGTGTCATTGCAGAGAAGTGGTTTGTCCCAGTACGCTTCTTGCATGGCAGCGGGAAAAGGGCAAGGAGAACAGCTAAGGCATCGCTTGCTTCCTGTAGTCTGTCCTGTTCTGCCTTTGCTAAGATTGTGAGTATGAGAGTTCAGTGCACACGTGTATCCACCTGTGTTACGTGACGTGATCAAAAAACCTGTTACGAGACTGATGTCTCATGGGACCGCCACCATCTAGGTCTACTCCTCTTGCAAACGCAAAATCAGGGTGGGAAATTCTTTGCATCCATGGAGCTGAGTGTGGAAAAGGACAGGCAGCTGAGGTCTCTCAAAAAACCCAAGCTATTTGTGTCTCATTGTAAAGCAGGCATTGGCCTACAGACATATACAGCAGTTATGCACACACACATACAGAGAGCAAGCTTTTCTTTTTTATCTTCCTTTTAAAAAAAAAAAAGATCTCTCACTATGTCTTTGAGTTAAAAACAAACAGGGAAATGAACACAAAGACAGTCATTTAAAATTTAAATTTTTTTTTACTGCCTCTCCATCACTTCTGTTCCAAGTAGCTGTTGAACATTACCCTGTCAACTCTTCAAGTATTTAACTACAAAATACTCTTCATAAATAATGTAGGCAGATTAACTAAATGGTACATAATTACTGCAAATTTAGAGTCCCGTTGCAGAATATATTTTATCCATGATTACAGTGCTTACAGACTTTCCAAACACTCTCTTGTATATTTGACAGTAAGCTATAGGAAAATTTCAGCTGTCTATAACTGCTTTTCAGAATCTATAATAACTTAGATTAACATGTTATTAAAGACTTTGATTTAGGAAACACCTAATACATTTTTCTACATTTTTCCTTCCAATTGAAGTTCCAAAAAAAAAGAAAAAAAAAAGCATGAGATCGGACTTGTAAAGTGGAAGTCTTCAAAGTTGATTGCAGGTTCACAACTCTGTAACAAGGTACTTTCACTCTGGCAGAGACTCAAACGACACAATTAACAGGAGCAATGAAGCAATTCAAAGAGAGGGTTGTGGGGCTTTTTAATTGGTACTTCAGAAAGCCAAAGTTCCCTCTATACAGAAAAGACAGGAGCCAGGGAGTAATTGCCTAGCCATTTCTGTAAAAAGGGCTTGAAATCTCAGTTAAATAAGATCTTGATCTTAGCACAGGAAGGTCATGATTCTCTGGAATTGTAAAGATGTTCCTCCCCAGCAGTGGTCCATTAATGATTTGAAAAATTTTACACTGGTCATTACAAGGTACTGAATGAATGCCAAAACAAAAGCTAAAATGTAGACTCACTACAGTTCCTGTTGTGTAATAAGGGAAAATCTCCACTGACTGCAACAGCAGCTGGGCCTGCTGCTATTGGTAATGAAATAGCCATCTTATATCTATCTGAACACTTACAGTCTTCACTGTGTTGATGCTCACAGTACTAATATGATTGTGGGTAAGGACAGTATCTCTGCTTCTGATAATCTGAATAGAGGTTGAGTTACTGGTCCCAGAGCAGCACATGCTTTTCAGACTAAGCAGATGATATTAAGTTTCCAAAGTCCTGGGCAGGCAAAAAAAGCACCATTATTTGACCAGGGTCCAATGCTGTATTCTGTCCTCAAAAGTGTACCAACGTAAAAGTTTCAGCAATGTAAGCACACTTCAATTTTGTTCATTCTCAGGCCAGCTCACTTCAGCATACTCTGTGTGTGTCTTCTCCATTCTCCCTATGCATTTTCAGGAACAAAGGCAGCAGCAGGCAGATTGCCTTTAAAATCAGCAAAGCCTTGAATGCCGATTGCTATTTGGTGCCTTCAGTGTCGAAGTTAGGATGGTACCATGCAGAACTGTCTTGTTTCCATTCCAGTTCTGTTGCTTATTAGCAACTAGCTGCTCTGCTTACGCATCAAGCTGGCCAAACTTCTTCAGAAAGAAATCCTGGCTTGAGTAAGGTGTAGGTTTGCCACAAGTAACTTACAGAGCATTCCCATTTCCTCTTTAATTCAGTGGGAATTTGGGGTTCAAACTTCCCTTCTCAACTACTCATTGACTTCAGTGTTGTGCTTCACTGCCTTGGGTGTACGAACACTCTCATAAACTCATGAGCTATTCCGTTGGCACTGAAGGTTGCAGGAGTGAAGGTGCTTAGTGTCTCACAATATTAGTCAGTATGTCAGTGAATCAATGGAGCTGGGATTACTCCTTATGAGGAAAAAAACCCACCTCTTATTTGCTGTTAACCTTGAGATTCTAATAGCTGTAACAACAGTAACGGAAAGACCAGCTTCTGAGTACATTAGATGGACATAAGGAAAGAAACTGGACCACTTCTGCCAAATAAATGATTTCTAGGCAACACACCTCTTAACATCAGGTTCTCAAAGAGATTAATTTGCATTGTGTTGGAAAAAATGCTCACATCGTTCCCAGGGCAACCTCTGATGTATTGCAGGGTAAGGACTTCAGAGGTGTACTGGGAAAAAAACAAGTCTGAAATTTCACCTTCAGTCTCTGCAACAGATAATGATAAATTTGGGGCTGTCTTATCCACAGGTACTTGCCCTTGTCACCAAATATGCGGACTTGGGATGTGGAACACATACCTTGAAATGCTGTGCAAATTACTTATAGACAGACAAGTCTTATTTTACACAAAGAAGGAACTTATTGGTATATGGTAATTTGAAAGCTCGTTCACTGTTCTCCATGCAGTACAGGTAAAATGAGGTTATTGTTTAAGCTAGTGTTTAGATAATCTTCTTTCTGTGGGCTACTTTTCATATGTAATCTTGAAAAGACATCTGTTCTCTCTGTGCTTTAATTTTTGATCTGTAAGATCAAGGTACTATGATTATCTTCATGTAACCCCTTACAGACCACAACTAGATCGAAATGAAGAGCAGATCTTTTATTCAGTGATTGACTTGAAAAATCAGGGAAAAAATTGCTGTAGATTAAATAAAAATGGACATATCTTCCTCGTATTCTTCATTTTTCATAAAAGCCATCCATAGATACTGTATTCAGTCCCAAGCAAAGTGATTAACTTGGTTTGGGCTTTTACTAATTCTTTTTTCTTTTTTTTTTTAAATATATTTTAATAAATTTCATGTTACTATGTTTTCATTTTCATTTATTCTAAAATTCTCAAAATGTGATAATTTTAGCATCCAGAATACTATTATTCATTTTAATAGTAGTGAAGCGATACAGTTTTAATTTTAAAAAATAAATTACCCACAAACCATGTTTTTCAGTGCAGGGGAGAGAGGCTGATATTATCTGCCAATTTGAAAGAATTTCACAAATAATTGTGGTCCTTCCAGTATTCATCTTCTATTTTTTGTCTTTTTTTTCTTCAACCCAGCTCAATATACAGTCCCTGGCATAATGCATACCCAGCCTCAGTGGAATCACTTTTAACTTAGCTTATGGCTTGTATTTTCTAGGGAAGGAAGGAATGACAACAGTGACGTAAAGTAGGCAGACCTGCTGCACATACTGACAATTCCACACACAACAGTGAATTTTGTATTTCTGTCAATCCTCATGTTTATTAGCTGAAAAAAAAATGATGGGATTAGGATGAAGGAGGCAGTTTATCATTCATCCTATTCTGGTTTGTCTTTTATCATCTTTGTTTTACATTCTAGAAAACACCAGACTTTACCTGGAATAGGTCTCATCTCAGTTTCTTCCACTCTCATCTCAGTCATGGCAGCAGGCAGATCTTTTATGATTTGAGCATTTCACCTCATTTGTTTCAGTTGTGGCTCTGGTTCTGCCACAGGAAAAAGCCCATGAGAACAACAATTTCTCTTCTTGACATCCGGACTGCTGCATAACTCTACCCTGGCTTACATCTAATCTCTTACCCCTTCTTCCCTGCTCAAACCTCCTATCTTTGTGGGCCTTGCCAGTGATTTCTGATCTGATCTGATCACCTGCTTGTTGCCTTTCCACTTCCTTCTTCCACACTTCTACCATACACACAAGAGATTTTTGAGGCTTAACCCCCATGCTTGCAACAACATTAAACAATAGCTACCAACAATGAAAATGGAAAATTTCAACCAATTTTTCTTCACTACCATCACTGAAGACCTACTTCTGAATGTGGGTAAATAAACAATGATGTCAAGGTTTCCTTTTAACACAGTTTCATTGTCCTGTGTGGGGTATGAATGAAGCAAGTAAAAACCTTCACCTCTGATTCTGGCTTATCTGCATTCATTTATCACAGAGGTTTTCATGTTGCCCACCCTCGTAAATGGCACCCGCTAATGGGAACTCTCCAATCTTAGCTGTGCTACAGGGACCACATAGAGAGGAACCCACACTCCAGCAGATTTCAAAGCAGTGCTTCAATGGATTCCAGAACTGGGCTTCTCTTGAAACAGAGTGAAAGCCCTGTTGCCCTCATCAAATATTGAAACAAATTTGTGCTTGCAAATCGTGGCGGGCATGTCTGTATACAGATTAGCCTCTTGCTTGCAATTTTTGGGCCATACAGAACATATCTAACAATTGCAGCTTCTACTGTAGGATCTAATAGTGTATTATTTCCAATGTCATTTCCAGTGACATTGTTTCTTCTATCTAGAATGACTTTGAAGGGTGGACGTTCTTGTGTTTGAGTGTTTAGCTGAATGCTGGAAGATGTTGGTCAAAGTCAGGCTGAATAGATTTATACATGTCTTGTATGATACTGAGAACACATGAGCCATCAATGTGCGCTCACAGCCCAGGAAGACAATCTCATTCTGGGCTGCATCGAAAAAAGTGTGGCCAGCAGGTCAGGGGAGGTGATTCTCCCCCTCTACTCCGCTCTGGTGAGACCCTACCTGGAGTAATGCGTCCAGCTCTGGGGCCCCCAACATAAGAAAGACATGGACCTGCTCAAGCAGGTCCAGAGGAGGGTCACGATGATGATCAGAGGGCTGGAGCACCTCCCCTATGAGGACAGGCTGAGGGAGTTGAGGTTGTTCAGCCTGGAGAAGAGAAGGCTCCAGGGAGACCTTATAGCAGCCTTCCAGTAATTAAAGGTGGACTACAGGAAAGACGGGGAGGGACTCCTTAACAGGGAGTGTAGTGATAGGACAAGGGGTAATATTTTAAAACGGAAAGAGGGTTGATTTGGATTAGATATTAGGAAAAAATTATTTACTGTGAGGGTGGTGAGACACTGGAACAGGTTGCCCAGAGAAGTTATGGTTGCCCCATCCCTGGATGGGGCCAGGTTGGATGGGGCTTTGAGCAACCTGGTCTAGTGGAAGGTGTCCCTGTCCATGGCAGGGGGGTTGGAACTAGATGATCGTTAAGGTCCCTTCCAACCCTA
>JAVKLA010000093.1:29369365-29471178 GCA_034782735.1 Sagittarius serpentarius | reverse complement strand
TAAACTAAAAGAGGGCAGATTTAGACTAGATATAAGGAAAAAATTTTTTACAATGAGGGTGGTGAAACACTGGCACAAGTTGCCCAGAGAGGTGGTAGAAGCCCCGTTCCTGGAAACACCCAAGGCCAGGCTGGACGGGGCTCTGAGCAACCTGATCTAGTCCAAGGTGTCCCTGCTTACCGCAGGTGGGGTGGACTAGATGGCCTTTGATGGTCCCTTCCAGCCCAAGCCATTCTATGATTCTATGATTCTATGCTTTTCACTGTTATGGTGGAAAGTGTGCTGAAAGCATGACACCATGGAACAGAGATACAGAATAATCCTGACCATGAAAGAGGGTCAGGTTCTTTGAAGGAATGAGATACCATGCTGGGAGGATGTTAGTACTATTTCTAGTCTTTGTATAAAAATATTAATACTGGAATCCGGTTTTACAGTTTACACATACAACAAAAATTGTTACTTCTCCGATCATGGAGCCTTCATTCTTCTGTTAACATCTTCTGTGTTCAGGATCCTGTGCTATAATGTGAATGTGTCCATTTACATGATAATTGCATCCAGACTTATCCTTACCTTGAAGCTTTTACAGTTAAAAGAAGTGATAATGAAAGGGTGGGGAAAGAAAGTGCCTCTGTCCCCATTTTACAGATAGACATCCGAAAGAGAGTAAACCCACCTTATCAGCAGTACCTGAAGTTAGTCTTGCAGTCACTATGTGGTTAGGTTCCCATCCTGAAACATATTAAGAGACTTTAGTAAAGTCATACAGAAAGTCTCTGGAAGACCCCCAGTCTTCTACATCCTCTCATAGTGCTACATTGAAAGAACACCCTTCCTTTCCCTTGCTAATATTGTTCACTGGACTAAACCATCTACAGACAAGTCACCATGTCCTCTATGCCTCACCAAGACTTGTAAGTGTATGCTGACCCAGACTTATCCCACAGCAGCACAAAAAGAACACTTATTAGTTTTATCCACTTCTTCATTGTGATATGTCAGGGTAGTGATACAAATTCATTGCTTCTTGTCAGCTGTCTGGCATCTGCTGACAATGTCTGCAGGAAAAGTGTGTGGTTATATTTAAATATCTGTCAGCAAATATGACAAAAGACATGAACACTTCTCTGGGATTTGCAATGACCTTTTCATTTGCCTTAAAGAGTTGTCTTCCTCTGATCAAGAAACTAATTAGATTACTGAAACTTGCTGTACATCTCTATCACCACACTGAGGAAACTCGTTTCTCCATTTCACAGTGACTCTGCAGGATACCTCCATTCTTCATAGAAGCCTGTGGCTACAAATAGTTACACTTTCTCCATAGCTGAGGCCAGGGCTTCATACTGTGAAGGCGACAGCAGACTGAAAGACCTTGGTCGTAAGCAATTGCATTGTTTGGCAAAGCCGAATTGCTTTGGAAGCTCATCATCTTGAGTTTCCACAGTCCATTGGTACAGTCCTGTAATGGGCCCCAAGCTGATAGCTCTTGAAAGTAGGCTGAAGGAGTTGAAAGCAATCACAGCTTTCCATATACCGAGAAGGTAATGTTTTCTGATGCTACCACAGGGCATATTTGCGTCTGAATTTTCACAAGATGAGAAGGGCACATCTAAAAAAAAGCTGGCAAAATGAATCTTTCAGTGACCCCAGCAACCAGCAGTGGCGATGATGATGAAGTTATTGTCTTTGCCGTGTCACATAGATGAGCAATAGGACTATGGCATGGCCTGTCATCTCAGTGGATTATTTGCTATTCAATTTCATGATTTGCTGAAGACAACTGGGAAATTAAGGGGGTGCCAGGAGCACACTCACAGAAGCTTCAGGTGGCGTAATCTCACTTAGACTGGGAAAGATGTAGATTCCAATTCTGTCTGTTCACCACAGCATGCTCCTGGGAGGAGCTCGCTCTTGTGGAATATGCTGCCTCTAGTCTCACAACAGATACATTAGATAAATATGCCTCCAGATCAAGAGGAGGTTCTTTCTGGAAGTTCTTCTTTGTTTGCTGCAGATTTCGCAGTCAAGGGGACCACTAAGGTCTTCAGCTTGTTCTCCTCCATAACACAGGGCCTTGAACATCACGCTGTTACTCTCTCCCCCAGTAGGTGTGGCCAGCTAAACTCTGCCAGGACAGGGATTCTGCCCAGCAAGCAAATACTTCCAGGGCAGATAAAGTGTGAGCGTACTCCCCTCTTCCAGGCCAGGTGACATTGCTCCATCTGAAGCAAGATGAGAAAAGAATCAAAAAACTAAGTTTTGTATGAAGATTTTATTTTCTATTCTGTTTAGAGAACTCTTTTACTGAGAGAAGGGGGCTGTTCTTGTCAGCTCACAGGGGAGACTCAGGAGGCCTGTTTGTATATAGCTTATATGTGTGCCTAGCAGAACTGCCCTCTGAAGAAAGGAATCAAGTTTCCTATATTCTAAGTGTCAGTAATATGGATCCCAGTGCACATTCAGCTGGGTCATAAAACCTCTCTTTGCTTACAATAACTATGAAAGCACTAAGTGCATTAAATTAAAATACTGTTAAAGCAGTTTGTGGGGACTCCTCACAAATAATCATCAAGATCCAGCTCCTGGGATGCCACCATATTTCATGCGGTTTTGTTCCTTGCAATCTAGGGAGAAGGCAAGCTTCATAAATATGCACATTCTCTATTAACAGTTAAAATTCTTGATTTTCTTTGAGACGTTTTTCTCCCTTTTTGCAGGCTTCCCGCTTCCAAAAGAGAAATACACAACTGAGTAGGTCATACTGCCCTGAACCCTGCTGCTGTTCCAGGCAGGGAGTAATTGAGAAACCTATGTCTAAATGCAGCTTAGATTGTTTTAGCTTTAAATTCTTAAATTAAACTCTGTGCCTGAATGCCACTTTGTTAGCAATATCTCTCTGTTCCCAGTGATGCTACTGGTGGACCTCCATTCACCTCTTCGGTCCATATGACCTCTTTTTATGACTGGGGTTTTGAGGTCCCCACAATATGGTGAGGGAATAAAGGTGTCTCTCCCCACTGCGTGCTCTGTGTTTGTCTGCCAGCCCTCCTCCCCTTGCTTCAGACCCAAGTGCAAGTGTGATGGAGATCTACATAGATGGATAGATAGATAGACAGACAGAAAGACTGATGCATAGAAACTCTCTCCCATGCTTCAAAAACCTTCATCTTCTCAGATGAGAAAGTATTCCTCGCTGTCTAAAAGGAGGAGAAAAATACTTTGTGAAAGACTTTAAAAGGAGATCTGTGTTTCAAGAATGCCTTCAGCTAATCTTTCGGTGTTTTATCACTTATCCCTAGATTTAAAGGACTAAAAATTATGATTCCATGGGTAATTAGACATAAATGACATACCAGTGGAAATCAATATGTAACCAGCCTTAACTATAATGCTTCTTATGTACTCAAATATTTTTTATACTGCATATAGATACTTAATTTAGTCCTTATCATCTTTTAATAAAGACATTGTCCCCACTGTTGGCTGGTATTGTAAACAGAAAAAAATTTAAACTTCTCATTAAAATGTTTTGGGGTTGGTTTAGTTTAATTTTGTATGCTTTTTTTTACTTTTCTTTTTTCTCCATTCTCTATAAACTGTGTTCTAGTTTATGGAGAGAAAAGTTAACTTTCTGAAGTTGAGGTACTTCTTATATGCCTAAATTTTAAAATTACTCTAAATTTATCCTTTTACTTCTGCACTTCCCTTTACTTGGCAGATGGAAGGGAGGGAAGTGAAGGGGTAGGAGAGGTAAGAATACTCCAAAAACATGTTTATCCTCTGAAACTTTAAATCAAAACATTTTTGGTAAAAATTTCTAATGCACAAAAGCTGTTTATATTATCACCTGTCAAACCACCTCATCAATTTCAGAAGTTATTGACTATATTTCAGGCCAGCTCTTATTCAAAATTCCCCAGGCCCTGACTTCTAAGGGCTGCGGGATGTTTTCGTGTCATTATATACCACAGAGCCCTCATATTTTCTGAGATCATTACATTGGTTTCGTAAATACAAAAATATCGCCACATTGGCATTTGTAATCTGGATCTGCCTAACGGCCCAGTCCTCTCTCACCAACCATGAACAGAACCAGTGGCTCTCAATAGCAGAAGCAAAAACTCAGCTTCTGAAATAACCTACCCAGGATAAATTCTCCTCCCAAGCCACCGTTAGTTAGTTAATCTACTATAACAAATTCAAAAATCACATAATGAAGAACAGGCCAAATGACTTCAAGAATGCTGCATCACTAAAAGGTCTCAGTCAGTCAGCTGCAGCTGAGCAATACAGGTGCTCAGCAAAAGCACCTCAGATGAAAGAATTCACAGTACAATACAATACTGTCGTTAATTTCCTTTCCTATAAATTCTTACTGGATCACTTTGACAAGCAAGACGTGTCAGACCAGAAAATGACCATGGTATTATTGCCCAAAGGAGTAGGCAGGTCTATTTGGTTATGATCTATATGGTTTGATTTTGGTTTGATTATTCTAATAATTTCCCAATTCTAATAATTTCCCAATAGTCACAAAGCTAAGCATAGGGATCTCTGATAGATGCGTTTAATGGACTGACACTGATCAAAGAGAGAATGTGAGTGAGGTATTATGAGCATGGGTCTAGCTGAGATTCATTAGAGGATGCAATAGTCTCACAAGTTAAACACTTCATCAAACAAGTCACTTCAAACCAGACTGGAGAGAAGCAGTGAACAGTTCAAATGCTCTACTGGTGAGCAAATAGATGCAGTGATATAGAGGAATGGAAGGAAATATCCAGGTTATTCAGTGCATCCAGAACTTCAGTGGAAGGCAACAGGCATTTAGGATGGCAATCAGTTCCAGATCAAGGCATTTAAATAGGGATATTTACATCTGGGTGCCTACGCTGGGGACGGATGTTTAAATAGCTGCTTCAGTCAGTGGAGACTCAGGTCTCCCTAAAGCAGACAGTGGCTGGTGAGCTGAATGAACAGCTCCATGACAAATTCTTTATTGACTATCCTCGCAGGTCAGACATCAGCTCACACCTAGATATGTAGGATAAAGTTCTTAATCCTCAACTGAATTCCAGCTCTTTCCTAAGAGGAACTGTCATTCTGTGAACATCACTGAACAACCAGTAAAACAAACACCATGTGGTCTCATAAATCTGCACTGTAAAAGACATGTACTTTACAGGGAAAGTAATGGTTCAATTTAGTGTTCTGTAGAGGCATTTGAGATGTCCTGGGCTATCCAACGCATGGACACAGGTTTGACAAATATGTCACAGGACTCACAAAAGAGCAGTGACTTTCTAGAACAATAGCTGGGGACCAGGCACGATACCCTAGGATATTTTAAGTGGCACCAAATTCTTATGCTTAGACAACAAAATTGACCTCTTAGTGACCTCCTAAGCAAGAAGTGAGCTCCAAATTTCTTTATATGGTGTCTAGCACAGCAGTGTTCTCTGATCATTGTAACCTGCAACACAGTTATTGGCAGAAGTGCCTCTTCTGGTTTCCGTGCTGCGGGACCCTAGTCCTTCCCATAGTACGTCACATCCACGCTGGTAAGGATGAGGATCCTTGATTTCCACAAGCAATCTCAGCTTAACATCCACAAAGTGTGGATATGGAATCTCCTCAGTACTGCTGTTTGGTCTTTAAAATATGGTTTAGGTCAACTTATACCAACCGTTGTTCAGGTGAAAATCAAAAAGGCAAAGTGGAAATACAAAAGGGAAACAGAAGTACACATGGCTGAATTACCTTGCTCTGCTTTCAGGTTTCTTGATCAAAGGTATGTTACCTAATTTCATTCTGGATGTCAGCAGACACGTGTTTAATTAAAATCATTACTGATAGATGAAAAAAACACATCCTTTCAAATTCAGGAAAAAAAGTAGGGGTCCATTTGTAAAGTCCAGGGAAGCCAGAAGAAAGTATGGTGCAGAATTAGAAAGGCAGATCTCCACCTGATCTTTTAGTTTCATTTCCCAATAAAGGATGCTGCTGTCTTTTTTTAGTACTTAATTCATCTGTTGATAAGGAATCATTCTTTATATTTCAGGTAAGGGGAATAGAGTAAGTTTAATCTATTCAGACTTCAGAACTGCGTTTGATATGGTGCAGCATGGGAATACAGTAGTTACATTGCAGAAAATCGTTATTAGTAGAATAACTACAAGGCAAGTCATGATTAGAGAAAAGATTACAACAGCATGCGCTAAAACAAGAAATATTTAGCTGAAAGGAAGTTATTTGTGGAATTCCCTAGAACTGGCATCAGGATGATATTTCTTCAGAAATTTAAGATAAAGAGACTGTGCTAATGAAATTTGCTATGACACAGAGTTAGAGGCACTAGACAAAATTAAAGAAAATCTGAATATCACATAATATGAATGAGATGACATTAAGGTCTGGATTAACTGAAATCAGATGACTAAAGTTCAAGGACATGTTCCTGGAAATTATAGTCAGTGTTCATTGTAGAATATATCATATTTATTCTCCAGTCCTCATTAGGAAATGACAGAGGAAAAGTAATATTTAGGTAAATGAGTCAACAATAGGTTGACCAAGAGCCAGTGGGGTGATGTGACTAAGAAAATGGGAAATATTAATTTGGGTACATAAAGTGAGATTCCTCCAGAAGAAACACAGGGAAGTATTTAATGTCCCTGGAAAAGACATTAGACAAACCACATAGATTTATGTCAACTGGATCCCAGAAACATCATTCACACTGGACTACAAATACAGAAGGGAGGTGGGAATAAGCAGACGAATGCAGGAGCAGTTGTAAGAGAGGAGGTTATACAGACAGCAGAGAGACTAAGTTCACTTTTCTTCATCTGCTGGAACAGTGTCCCAAAGGAGGCAGAATAATTCCTCTGAGATAAACACCTGGGAACAGTCATAGACTCATATTTGTTGGAAGGCATCACTGAGAGTCCTCTTGTCCAACCCTAGCTTAAGTTAGTATTGTCACCATCAGTAGCTCAGCTCAACCATGGCTCTGTACAAACAAGTCTTAAAAAACTCTTAGGATGGGTACCTTCTCTGGTGGTCATTGCCAATACATTCAGGAAAATACTTTCCTAATGTCCAGCCTGAACATCTCCAGCTGCAGTTTGTGACCATTTCCCATTGTTATGTTCTCTGGTAGTTTCAACAGCATTTACAGATCACCTCTGTCTCCGAAAAAGAAGTATTTCCACTAAGGAAGATGTGGCCCTAAACAGATGGATATAAATCTGTCTTGAATAACTCAAAATTAGAGGAACTTTTTCTCCATTACTGGAGCTCTGGAGCAGATTTTGGTCAGGGAGACTGGGAATCTGAGGAAGGTAAGACAGTCAGTCATCTTTAAGGCAAAACTTTAATAAATTTCTGAATGGGAATCAATTACCTTTTGGTTAAGATGTGGAAGAGTTGGATTCTGTGATTCCTTTCCAGCTCTCTGTTCTGCAGTCACAACTTTCTCTTCTAATTTTCCTCATCTAATAAAGCAAGGACTTTGCAAATGTTTGTGCCTTTCCCATTAGGTGCAACAGGAAATGATTATATTGCCAATTATTGTTGGTAATTTTAACACAATCTGAGTACTATTTGCTAGAAATCCCACTGACCAAGTACTGTTTGCTAGAAACCCCACCGGCCAAGTCCAGTTTGCCAGAAGTCCCACGAATCAACTAGACCATGAATCTGCCAGGGTTACACAGGAGTATAACGGTAAACCTGTATTAGAGGGCTGGAGTGGGTCACTGTTACTCACAGTAAATAGTCCCCTGGAATTCCTCACAAATGCTTTGTGGAGATAAACACTCACCATGAGAACAGATTCTTTTGCAAGGATATCTTCTACAAAGCCGAGAAGTTTCTTACTATCAGTCATAAAATGCACACAGAATTCCTTTTACAGACAGGGATATGATTGTTTCTAGGAATGATTTTTTTTCATGGGTGACCTTGTACAGTATCATTCAAGACAAGTTTTTTCAGCACTGAAACAGAGTTATAAACATGTCTGAGCTTTATATATATATAGGTATTACAAAAAATAATAATTCTGATGATGGCTTTGAATGGAAAGAAAATCAACTTTGATTACTTGCCAAATGCTACTGGAGTATTATAAGCCGTGGAAGTTATTTCTTCATAGAAAATTTCCTCATTTTATTGGCTCTCAGGAAAGAAATTCATGTTTTTAGTCACTCTCCTTTTCCTCTTTCTCTTTCTTTTCAGTCTCCTCTTTACCTCTGGCACTAAAACGTTCTCTTTTCAGAGCCATTATTTTATTAATGCATGATTATGCATTTGTGACACTACTTTCCTCAGCTTCTGACTGAATACCTTTATTCAAGTCTCTTTCTCACATTTTGAAATTACAATATAGAACTGAAAAAGAACAGTTCTTGCATTTTTTCCCCTTCAAGAAACAAAATAAATAAATAAGTCAGACAACACTGTGTGCAGGTGTTCCTGTATGAAACAATTGATATTATTATATAAAAGGAAATGGAATGAGATGAGTTTTACTGAATACCTTAGGGAAATCATTCAATATGCACTCTTATCAAAGTCTAATAATGGCCCGGCTGCTGCTTGTTTGCTTTGATGAAGCTGATAATAACAGAAATCTACATTTATTTGCATTTTTTCTGCTAGAATTCACTGAGGCATCTCCAAATGTAATTTTAAAGTACTAATCTAACATATGTAGATTTCGAGTTGCATAAAGTAGAACGAGATCAGACACAAACTAATGAGACGAAGTTCTTCCAGGGGCTGCGCTTGACCACCGTGACCATTAGTGTACATTCCTTCTGGAAGTCACCAAACGTGAGTATTGCCTCACTTTTTGAAGTATCTAGTCAGAGACGGTCTGTGCACCAAGGGTGCACCAAGTGTAGGGACAACGAGTGAAGCTACTGAGAGTAACGCTTTTGCAGCTTTACTGAGGCAAGCTACAAAGATGTAGTAAGGAGGTACAGAGACCTGGAAGTTAACTAAGAATCTATCATAGTTCCCTTCTCCAGGATCATGTCTCTGTCTAGAGGTATAGGTACTTCACTAATGCCTAAACCTCAGAATCCAGGTATGGCCCCACAACTTAACTTTCCAAAGGTCTGATGTAGGAGGCAGAAGACTGTATTAGACACCAAGTTCTGGTTCAAACCCTGTCATCAACTAACAACTGATGTGACTACTGCCAAAATCCGAAAGAATCGGAAGCAAACATTTACGTCCTAATTTCCTCTACTTTGCATATCCTGGTTCTCTGTTTGAAAAGTATGATTTTCTGAACAATGAAGGAAGCTGATTTCATTGTTGCAATGGATTTGACAAAAATTATGGAAATGTTCTGCTTTGGAAAACCCCTGTTCTCACCAGAATGCCAAGGGGTTTGGACACTTCTGCTCAGACTTTGAGTGGCTTCAAAGACAGAGTCTAAAAGAAACTAGGCCTCACCACTCTGCAGCCGGCACAGTCACATCCTTCTTACCAAGAATTCAGCATAATTTTTTTGATAATCTGCATTATCAGTTCTTTCTTCCAATACTTTCTTTTATTTACTATAAATCTTCCCTTGTCACACAGTTACTGGCTGCAACAAGGCAACAGCTACTCATGCTAACTCAAAGTGCTTTATTCCGTTACTCCAGTGAGGATTCTGTATTGACTCAGTTCTCTTCCTCTCAGGAGCCCCAGATGAACTTAGTGGCTTCCAAAAACTTCCCCAATCAATACTTCCTAAGGTCCCTGAAGTGCTATAATCTGAATCAAGGTCTGTGAAGCAAAACTGAAAATGAGCTTAGCAGGGTTTAGCTATAGCCTGTTATCTGTCACAGGAGGGTTTGGTTTTTTTGCATGCTTTTTTTTTTTTGTTGCACTTTGCTTGTTTGGTTTTTACTGACTTTCAATTCTCAAAAGCCAGCTCCTGTTTCTGAATCTGCAAGCTGTAGCCGTGCACCAGGTAGGGGCCACTCACAATTTGAACTGAATAATCAAAAAGTTCTGATTTCTTCACTTCTCCCAGAAACAAAAGATGCATCTAGGCTGAAAGGAGCTAATTTTATTTGTTTAACTTGATTCTTCTCCTTTGTAGCAATTTGAAATAATTGTTGGAACAGAGACATAGTTGCTGGTAGAGTGACACAGCTTTCCAAGATAGAGGCAAATTTCAAGTTATTTTTTTCTGTATCCCTTAAGGAATGATTCATTCATTTTAAGGCCTGATCAAGGAGCTTCCCTGTAGCATTATTTTATTTGCATCCAATCCACTAGCCACAGCTGACAAAATCAATCAGATATTAGTAAAGGAGAAAAATTTTTCAACCAGAAAAGCCACTCTGCTGGTATATGTTTTTATTAACACAAGTACAACTTGAGAATATATTCACAATGGATTTTTTTTTTATTTTTACATGCATAGTTAAGAGAAGACCACTGGGATCATAAACATTCATGCTCAATATTATTATTTGGTGAGATAACCACATTTATACTTTGGCATTAATTTGATCCCTGGGAAATGGATTTTGGGTGTTGTTGAATCATCTCTGGAGTACACAAAGTACCACTGGATCATTCTCCTGTATCATCTCTAAAGTTTGCCTTTATTCCCTGGGTACGAGAAGTAATTTTGCATTATCGGATGAGAGATGGCAGTATTCTGTTTCCTCTCTGTTTGATGCAGATTGTTTTGCATAAGTTAAATTATGTAGTTTGTACATGTAATTGTTCACAGACATAAAATAAACCAAGAAGTGATGCTTTCTGCCCTGTGTATAATATAGGCAACCAGAGCAGAATACAAGAAGACCCTCACAACCCTTAGTCTGAAATATGGGTTCCTTTAATAGGAAAGGACTCATGGGCATTCATCCAAGGCTCAACAGATAAGTTTCCATCTCCTTTGAGAGCTAGGAAAGAATAACAGGGTCAATATTTTCTTTTCTTGAAAAATCTCAATTCGGTGAAAACTGAATTTTTCAAAGCAAAAAGCCATTTGACATTAGTATTTCAAGGAAGGTTATGAAATTAAACTTGCTATTTTTACATTTCAGAAATGAGAATTCCTAGGGATTCTTCTGTCTGAAGCTATTTTGATTTTGGTAATTACTTGCATTTTTGTTATGCAATAAGTTGGAAACAGAATTTCAGACTCCAAAATAATTAGAACAAAACTTTGTATTGAGCCGAATTTTTTTTTTTTTTAAATAGATTTATTAAAGAAACATGAAGGTACCACTCTTGTGGTCCAGTCCATTACCAGGTCAGGATATAACCATGGCCATGAGCAAAAAGACGAATTGTCACCTGGCTTACATGAGTTAGAAAGCCTTTTCTCTCTTCTACCCCGTCCTTCAGAATAAAATTAAACATGATGGAAAAAAAGAAGGAATCTTTCAAAACTATTGCTGGGTACTGGCTATAACTAGATCTAAAACTTGATCATCGCTTAATTTTGGTTTTTGTTTTGTTTTTGGTTTTTGGTTTAGATTGGACAGTTTCTAAAGTCAGACTGCTTCTGGAAATATTCTTTTCTGAATCAGGGTTCAAAAATAAAAAACAACGTGGAGCAAATTCATCAAGAGCAACAAGAAGGAGTGTTTATAACAAGTGATACTACTGCAGTCAGTAGGGCTTAAACAAAGTTTAGTGAAGGTGGTGCTATTTCAGTACTGGAGTCTACACATCTTCCTCTCCTATGAATAGTTTTAATGGGAAAAAAATCCTGTTTAGATTTGTATGTGCTTCTTCGTGTGTGGTGCCTGTATTTTGTACATCTGTAGGTGTTACTGGAAAGAGCTAATTCATGTGCTGTCTGCCTGAAACCTACTGTAACAAATGTAAGTGTACTGAAACCGATGTTATGGCTGTAATATAAATCGTGGTTGATGGGTTTTAGTAATAGAAACACAGAACAGGGAGGGTGTTGCCAGCTGCAAGCCCAGCTTCTGACAAAAACGTCAATGGCTGACTTTATTCATGTTCGAAGTGAAGAGGTTTAACAGCAACCAGAATTAGCCACATGGAACTCATCTTTAGGTTCAGTCTAGGTGAGATATTAAGGAAGATGCACACCGAGTCTAGTTTTATTGATATGGGACAGCAGGAGCTGACGTGTTACCTAAGTTCTTACCCCAGGCAGAAGTTCAGGGAATGTAAAGAGTGGGTCTCACCACCAACTCGTTTTCCAGTTGCCCTCCCAGGTGCCCCATCTCCTTTTTCCCCTTTCTTCTCCCCTTCCCCATGCAAATGTCTCATGAAAGCTTTAATAGGGACAGCACTTGGCTTGTTAGAGGCACAATTGTGCTAATATATCTGCATGGATTTAACAGGGAAGGTCTGTGAAAGCCAGTGGTGTTCTTTTTTGTAAATGCACAGTGAGAACAACACTTCAGCATGGAAAGCTAGGGAGATGGATGTGGAAGGAGCCACAGCAAACAAATAGGCTCTGACTTTTATTCAAGTCCGTAACTCACAATCCAGAAGGATGTGCTAACAGCTAAAAAATACTGGTACATTATAGGCTGGACCTATCCTTAGTACTAAAGCAGATAATAATTTGTTGCCTTTGTTATGGATTACAAAAGCCAAGCTGAGGATTCCTTTTCTCATGCCAGACACTTAAAATCAAAGTTGCCTATTTCTCACTAAAATCAGCCTGTACCAAGAGGACTGCTGGGAAATGTTTTTCCTTGCTTGCCTGAGCGATGAGACACCAAACATTAGTCTCAAGTTGAGAATTCATATCTCAAGTCCCAAGTTGTCTTCACTGGCCATAAAGTGGGAGCATATGTAAGGAGGGTAGGGATGGTAGGGTGGACTGCAAAAGGATTTTCCCCTGGAGGAGTACTTCCTGCCCCAGTACCTACTGTGAGAAAGGAGAAGAGCGCCGGTCAGCCAACTGCCAGTGCTTTCCTTTTGTCTCTCCCATTTTGGGGCTGAGTCCTGTAGCTCCTTCACCTTAGAGGCTATTTGCCATGGATATTTGATAGCGATCCCTTGGTTGCAATGAATAATGAAACTGTGGATTGTAGGCATATACATGGAACTTTTTATGCTGGTTTCTCAACAGTATGAGTGAGTTTCATTTCACTTAGCTAAAAGTTAGATGCTTAGGCTACACTGTCATCCATAGCAAAACAGGCATCTCCAGAGGGCCATTTTCCCCATTTGTTTTAAGTATCTATTGTAGGGCGGAATCAATTTCTTGCTGGTGGTGCCAAATGCTCTACTAATTCTGCGTGATGGTACGTACAAGATTTCCATAAGCTAGATATCTAACTTTTAGGCAGATAGCTCCAACTCGATGTCATTGTTATTTTTCTAAATACTCCAACAGAGACTGTAGAGCAGGTTCATATGTCTCTTATCTCCCATCACGTTTACAGAAAAGGGCAGTACTGCATTTTCAAGAGAACTTCTTCCTCATTTCCCGAGAACAGCAAAAGGTCCCCTTATGGTAGCCAGTAAAAAAGTACAGATAAAGGAGAGAGAAAATGTGTGGATTGATTCAGCGGGAAATAGAAACATATTTTATTCATTTCTTCTAGTGTTTCCGAGCTCCCCATAGGATTTTCTGTTCATACTTTCTTTGGTGAAGGCTTAGAAATCTATTTAGCCACTGTCAGATACCATGGACTAAAAAAGACACATACTTGTGGTTATGATTAATTCCTCCCATATAATCAACCGTCTTCCCTTGTTTGCTGAGAAGAATGGACTATCGTATGTTCACTGAAAAAGCACATTGTAATTTTTTTGTAGTTGCTGCTTTGATTTGTGTTGATTTCTCTTCTCTAAGCCTGGCATATATAATGTATATGAGTACGAATAACTCGACAGCCTTTGTCTGACTTGGAAACAAATGTTTGATTGTTGCTCCAGCAGTTTGTGGGACAGAAATTCAAGTGGCATAAATCAGTTTAGCTTCACAGACTGCAAAAAACCACCCAGTTCTGGTATATAGAATTAAAACACATAAAGTTATACATCTTGGACCTTGAACGTTTCTCTATTTTTTTGGTCTTTCTTAAGAAAAGCAACACAATTCAGCACAGGCAGAGTTAATTTTCTGAATACCTGTTTACAAGGACACACTTGACAGCAGCAACTGACTTGTTCCAACTGAATCACTGGCTGGAGCAGATAAGATATATTGAATTTTTAATTGTATTTCATCATGAATACAGCTGTTTTGCATCAGTCACTATAGAAGCCCCATTTAACTATTCTCTGCTGGTTTCCAGACAAGAGGAACCTCAAATTTAATTAGAAGTGTGAGATGCAGCCAAGAATTTGATAACTAACAGCAATTCTGATGGAACTAAAAACCCAAAAAGGATGAACAGCGAGAGATAAGATTGCTTTTAAATAGAGGTAGTAAATGCATTTTTGCTTATGGGGCTGAGAGATGCAAAGGTAAATGTCATCTCCACATACAATTCCCAAGTTAGTCTGCATGGTGGCAGTGTAATTTCAGTCATCTTGAGGCGCTTTCTCTTCAAATTCCTGACACATCATGAAGTGAAATACAAGTTTCTTTGGATAGCTGATAAAATATTAGGGATCTGATCTCACTTGATATGGTGACTCAGTAACCATGGCATGCAAATCTTAAATTTCTGACATGCTATGGAAATGTGCACAAGGAAGATTTTAGCTATTTAGCAGTTGTTAAATTTAGGTAGAGTCTGGCAGAGTAGAATGTGAAGAGCTTATGGGAAATCGAGACTGTAAAAACTTGAGGAAGAACTGACCTTTCCAAGAAAAATGAACTTTGTAAATAAATAAATAAAATCTGGCAAGCATTCATAAAAATCAGTGGTAATAGCGAGCTGAAATAGCAATCCTAATCTTAGAGATAATTTTGCCTCACACACAGGTGTATCTGAACTTGCCGTACACCATCTAGCTTGGGAGTTGACGGACACCAAGTCACACCACCAGCATACCAGCAGACACCGCAAAAACCCTTTGGGGTTCCTTGATGTGGAGCTGGAAATTGGGCCACCCTGCAGCCCATGTTGTCATGGCTACCAGTACCTTTGTAGTCAGATTGCAAGTAACTTGGGTATATAAACTTCTAAACTGTTGTAAAATTAAGGTTTTCATAGTAGGCACAGTCTTCAAACTCCCCAAAATAAAACCTTCCTCATTCCTGGAAGTTACCTTTTTTTGGTGACATCCAAATCCAGGGGAGTGTCTAGAATCCAGTCATCCTCCTTTTGAAAAAGGCTTCATGCTGTTGAGGAAATTAGCAGTGCTATCCGGGCTGCTGGAGGGAGGGGACAAAAAGAAAAGATTGCCTGTGATTTAATATGTGGTTTCTAAATAAACACTAACACCATTGGCATTAGGGAACCCATCTGTTTCTTCATTTCTTTACCACTACAAAATCTATGATATGTGATTGTAACAGATGTTTCATGTCTACAAACAGTGATATGCTACATTATTAAACCAAGAGGGTCATTAAACTGGGTTGTATGCATTTTTTCAGTTTATAACTGCTAGATCATCAACATATAACCTTAGGGTTATAGAAACCCCTCAGATCCATCTCCTGACTCAGTGTGTAACTTACATAGCAAACGCTCAGCAAATATCATAAACATCTCCATTAAAGCTTGGTTATGCAGAAGTGCCTGTAGGCATCTGTACAACTGTCGGAGCTAACATGTCTTAATGGCTTTTTTGCCAGAAGCACTTCTTACATTTAGCTGCAACTTGAACAATCAAATTCCATTTGCCTGCCTAGATAAGAATGTGAAGTCTATACTGTTTTAAGTAATACTGGATTGGTCTATTCTGTGGCATCTGAGAAATAAACAGGAGCCTCCATTTTAGCAAGGTGTCTTCATTTTTTATTATTATTTCTATTCTTTTTCTCTTTACCTTTAATCAACACTTCAGGACAAAGGGCTTTTCAGATGTAGCTCCCTTCATTGTACTTCCATTCACACAGTATACTTTCATACTGGAACTGCATACAAACACATTATAGTAACATAGATTTCCACAAATACATATATTTTTGGCTCCCTTTGAGTTGAAACATGTCTATTTTCCATTTCCAAATATCATGTAAGAAGCTGAACGTTTTGCTTTGTCTCTGAAGAGTGACTGACAGAGTAATATGAGCCCCAGAGTGAAGCAGTTTTTATTGAAGGATGATATATCTTTATTGAAAATTTTAGCAAAAAAAAAAAAAAAGAAAGAAAGAATAGCTTGAGTATTTCAGAGATCAGTTTAAAGTCTTTAATTAAAATGTATCTCCTTATTTAGCAGGATCCTTGGGATTCCTACCCATAAATTTTCATTGTAAATTTTCATAAATGCAACAATATTATGGGCAAAGTTTTAGAGAAGTCTAAGGAGAATGGAAAAATAATATTTAAGGACACTATATTCAGTCCAAGCATGTGGTGTTAAATTTATGTGGAAAGCATGAACACTCTGTGAGTTAAAGATGGGTCCCAGTCAAATAACTGAATAAAATATTCACTTGTAAATACTTTAGTATGCCTGTGTACACGTATGTACTGAACATGGCACTACTGCTAAAAAAGACAAAGAAATGTCCTTTTGTCCTCAGCTACTCAAAACTATTCCTTCCGTATTTGAATCCTTTGCTGGAAGAAACAACGTTTTTGGATCCATCTTGCAATAGTACCTCAGTTTACTAACATCTTAAGAAAGCCATTGATTTTTACAAAACAATCGTCATTTGAAAGTATGTGAGATTACACAGACTTTCACAGGGATGGATAGCAGTATAGAAATGCCAAATCATTTTAACTCTGAATATGAACTGCACCTTGAGCCTAACTCTGGGGTTTTTTTTGGCAGGAAAGAACAGGTATAAACACTGGCAGCTTCTGGAGAAAGATGAGACAGTAAAATTATGCATGCATATTTTAAATGTATAGTGATAACATGCACAAGCAGCTGCAAGACTGTTATGCACATTTAAGATTAATTTAGCAGACATGTAATTCCTACAGGTGTTTACTAATTTAAGAACTCAAAATGCTAATAATACCAGTGAGAGAAAGGAAGATAAGAAAAAAAATGTTAGGGGAGAAGGAGTTTTGGAAAGGTCTTAGAAAGAGTTGCTAAAATTACTATTTGTCTACTTACTTAACATGGGTCAAGGTCAGACACCTGCCCAAGCCAAGTGGGCTTCTTGGCTAACCACAAGCCAGCAAATTTGGTAGCCAAAGCAGCAAACATTGCATCTGCCTGTCTTTAATTCCCCACTGCAAAAAAGCCACGTTCCATCAACAGCCCAGTCAATGGGTACAATTTTAAGCACAGGTGTATGCACACAACATACAGAGACAGTTAGACACTTTTCCCATTTTCTCTCCTGTAGCCATAGCCATTCAGTTATTATTCTGATACTCTGCTTTCTGATGGTAAAACAATCATCTGTTAATTCAAAAACACTTGGCTGCAAAACTTGCAGGGTTTTGTTTGAAGGAGAAAGTTTCTCTCATGTGTATTAAGTACTTACATACCATTTGGGGTATAACTGTGAATGCTGGGGTTTTTCTTCTGGAAACCTGACAGACATTCAAAAAATTAATCATTTCTAATCTTGAAATGGTGCTTTTTCTATTCCACCACCATTGCTCAAACAGTTTACATCTCTTTGCTTAAGTAGACTTGCAGTGATTCAGCTGAGTGGGACTCAGAAAAAAGCTGGTTTATGCAAGGTCAACTTTCTGCCCCCAGCGACTCAACTGCTCCTAATGCAACTGCATGGGGTTCAAGAGCAATATCTGTGATAACTGAAGGATCACATTCAGCTTTGGTGCCATTGGTGCCCTGCTGCATTGAAGCAGGACTTTACTACAGCCTTGAACATCAAGGAAGTAAATTCAAATTTGTCTCCAGTTGATACTGATTCAAAAAAAACACATATTTTCAATTCAACAGAGCATTCAGTCCTGTACTTAAGTATTTTCTTGACTCAGAACACACAACCTAATACCTCTTCTAGACTTCGCTATATACAGAAGTTGCTGTTTCTAGCCAGCAATTGCCTGGGTCACAGTGTCATTCTCTCCTCCACTGGTCCATCTTTTTGCATATATTTCCTTCCAAATATCCAGATAATTCTCTCTAGGTGGCAGTCTGTTTTGTTAGAATGGCCAGAGCAAGCAAGGATTGACTCTAACTGATCTTCATTCTATAGTAGCTCATCCTTCAGAAGAGAGGAAAAGATAGATCAGCAGAAGTGTGGGGAAAGCACCACTTCTGTCTCGATTGTGTTGTTCTGAAGTGGCTCCTATCTGGTTATGAAAAAGGGTTTCTAACTAGCAGATCTCAAAGCTGTTTGTCAAAAACAGCCAGTACCCTGGAGGGAAATTAAGACATTGCACCAAAAAAAGGGATGCTGAGATGGGAAGAGCAGGGAGATCTCCAAATTCCCCACCTAGTGTATTGTCTTCTAGATTACACTGTTCCCCCAAAGGACATCAAGCAGATGAATCTGTCGTCATGATTGATGGGCAGAGATCAGATAAGCAGTGCTATTGTTTCACTGCAAAATATTTTTGAATAATTATTTCTGTTTCTCCATCTGCACTCCTTTGTTATACACAGAAGCAAATGCCTCTTTAGTGGGCTTATTCCTGGATGACTCCTTGGTCTATACTATCTTCCTTGATATCTCCTCCTACTTCTAGCAGGTCTCTTTGGTAGGGTCCCATCCCTGCTGTAGACATAGCACTTTCAGGTGGCCTAAACACATGCATGATTTCCTCATCCAAAATTTGTCCATATTTGTGTATGCTGTAGTCACACAGTCACTTTTCATGGAAAAATAAATAAAGCAGGAACAATGGCCACTGCCTAGTCAATATATAATGCTGGAGGTCTACTGGAAACATTCTACTTACCAGTACCAAGTATGTTATTCTGGACTAGTACAACTGGAGCTTGCATCTTTCCCACCTTCCTCCATAAGGAAAAATACTAATATCTCCTACCAGGAAAACATGGCCAAGACATTGCCTATGACAGGGGCCTAGTGTTCAAAAGAGTGCTCTGTGGAGGATGAATTTGTAAGGGAAAGTTTCTCAAAGCCTTGGAAATTCAGCCATCATGTGGGTAGTAAACCTCAAACTTCAAAGACTGTTTCATCTTTACCTGATCTCAGTAAAAGGAAAGTCAAATCCATCTTACTGAGAATTTTCTGGAGCTGTAGAGTCAAGGTGGATGCATTTTTCAAATATTCCATCTAGTAAATATCCCCATTATGTGAACCACTGTGTATTACTATAGCTGACCAGATGGGAGGCATTTCTATTTATCTGGACTTTTAAAAAGATGATGTTTGGCTGGCTGATGAAAAACTTTGATTCAAAGTGTATTTAGATGCAAAATCATGGGCAGCATTTCTCCCATGCCTCTTGGAAGAACTGAAATAAGATGTTTCCATTTTCTTTACAATCGTCGTGTTGTGATTTGCTTTTGAGTGAGTTTTTTTCTTCTTTTTTATTGTTATTTTTCTTTTTGAAGTTGCTGTCTGTCTAAGCAGAGATTGTATTTAAGATCAATAGCATTGGACTAAATGAGCCCCTCTGCTTTGATATTGAAGCTAATCGGCTCTTGTTTGGCTTTTGAAACCTTTCAGGAGTCTTCTCTGCAGCATTATAATGACAGACTCCTTAATATGAAACTTCTAATCTGTTAGAAAGTGGATTTCCTAGGCTTTGTGTGACTAACTGGAAAGTTTGTTTGTATATTGCACCAAACTTAGTTACTATCTGTTCCTTCTCTATATATTCTGGCTGCAGAAAACAATTCAATTTCAATTTCCGGACATCTGTACAAACACTGCAAATTCACCAGGACAGAGGCGCCCAGGTGATGTGCCTTCCTTCTTATTCCAAGACCTTTCTTTTGCTGCACAGGTGCTGTAGTTCCCCAAGTAGTGCCGCAACCCCATAACCAAGCCTGCCTGTCCTCTAACCCAGAGTGCAGAAAACTACAGTACTGCATGTCCTTGCAGCTTTCAAACAGAAAGATGGTTATATCCTGGGCACTTCACACTGGGCACCATTTTTTCTGTAAGAACTCTCAATCAGACTTCTCCAATATCATGATGTGAGCCTACAGCAGAGCAAGGCACAGACCCCAAGAGACCTGACTTATGTTCTGCCCCATCTTAACACGTCTCATGTCTTTCCAGCCAGGCTTCTCTTGAGGAGCTCAAAAAGTACCTGTGTATTCACAAGGGTGGTTGCTTTTCCCTTTTTTCATTAGCTTCCTTTCCCTAGACAGAAGCTTTTACAGGCCCTAGGATTCCTTAGGGTCCTCTCCAAAGTGTTTGCTGTTATCAGGAGTTTTTCCTGGGTTACCAGGGTAAAGTCTTTCATTTTTCAGTGCTACTTATACCTTTCTTCTGCAGAGATGTCTCTGGAGTTATAGGTCAGAAGGAGCAGCCTCTGGTGGGGATTCTCACCATCCCATGCCCAAAATAGCAGGGAATTCAGAATCAGTTTTCAGGTGGTGGAGATGTACCAAATCTGATTTATACTCTATAAACATGATTTGCAATTCAGGTTGTCTTTTCCTGTAGAAAAAGGAAATAAGACTGGGCTGACTTTTGTTAGGAAAGAGCAATACAGTGATAATGTGGCCTTTCAGGGACTGTGAAGGTTGTTTCTTCATCAGCTTTACCTTTGCTCTCCACCCTCTGTCCCGACAAAAGTTTTGCCCTTTGCCAGCCAAGGCAAAAAAAGCACAAAGGTAGTTGAAGAGAAATTGATTCTGCAGGCAAGAGTTAATTTATGGTGCCTGGGATTTAGTCAAACATCAAGGTCGTGTATTCCTTGGAGTCCCACGTCTAAATTTGGAGAGGAAATCACTGATCTGATGAAAGGTCAGACCTGTGATTTCCATGTCTACTTTTGGAGAGAAAAGTCCTCTTTTTATGGGAGAAAGCAGAGTGTGGTGTTTCATTAGGGACCCTGAAATTTCAACCCGTCTCCTTGTCACCACCAGTCAGATGTGAACAGAGCAGCTGCAGGTGAAGTTAAAGTGCCCTTTCCAAAAGGATGTGGGCTTCCAATCAAACTTACAAGATAGTCTGCAACTGACCTGAGAAATCTAATTATCCAATGCAAACTAAATTGTGAATGCTCAAGGCTAATGACTGGACAGCAGTGACTGTCCTTTCTCCCTTTTAGCTCAAATATAACTGGATCTCTTTGGAACTGATGTAAGTTTGGACCTTGAGACTTCCGAGGCTGTAAGATTGAAACATGGTGACATTGCTGGATCTAAAGGCCTGAAAGATTCATTTGACTCCTAATCTTCAGTTATGGAGGTATAAGCTTTCCTAGCACAGGTTTTGCAAAGATTTCTCAAAGACAACATCACTACTTATTTGTTTATCAAATTGGCATGCAGCCATGAACAGATTTTATTGTATATGTATATTTGTGTAATTACGTGTTATGAGAGGATTACTGCATTTACAACAGAGATGCTTAGCTCTGGAATGATGCAGTCATGCATCCTAAAGTAGTATCACACCAGAAGTCAGATTCTTATGCAACTGAAACAGAAAAAAGATTGCTTTGTGTCTAGTTATCTGATGGGGTTTGTCCAGTGCATCTTAAAGTTAAAAAATGAGGTGGTTTTGAGGAGCAAAAAGAGAAATAAAATTGCAATTGTTTCTAAGCTGTCACAGTTTTCTGGTACATCATACAAGCCAGCTGCTAGGAGTTAATCACTGAGAAAATTTGAGCTATCTTTGACAAACACCATTTAATTCTTTCAAGGGTCATTCCTGTGGCTCTCTACTGCAGGATTTGTCTTTGCTTCTGAAATGTGGGTGCCAGAATTCTTCTCCAATTGAGCTGTCACTCCAAAGGGGCACTGTCCTATTGATCTGACACCAGAAAGCCACTGACAGCAGTGGCCATGTGTATGGCGGCTCTGCCTGATGTGAGAAGCAGTTGATACTTCCAGAATGAGGGGCAGATAAACTGCCACAAGGGACTTTGGCTGCTGGGGCTGGCAGATGCTGCTTTGCTATGACTTTGGTGCCAAGGGGAAGCAGAAGATTGAAGAGACTGGTGTCCCTCTCCTGCTTCATCTCCGAGTACTGCGTTATGTTAAAAAAGTCACACGACTTCCCTGTGCTTTCACTGTCAAATCAGGCTTACGCTGTCAAATTTCATGGACAATTTCTCTCTGTATCATCACACAACGTTTTGCCCCAAAGGACACTGAACATCTTGTCAAGTGATGTTACCCCAATGACAGCAGCAAAGATCACTGTAGTATCTAACATTGTCCCTTCTCACTCCCTTCATTTTGGGATGTCAGGGCTGTCTCTTAACTACAGGTGTGATGCCACTTCAATGAATACTTTGCAGATTGTTTTAATTTCTTAGGTAGTTGAACTCTTCTTTGTTCTTGAGGGTCAATACTGAAGAATTAAGTCACTTCAGGAAGCTATTCTGTCATCTTAGGAAGGCCTTTTTAATGCTGTATTGTATTTTACTTGGAGTTTTGGCTGAATCCTACCTTCCTCTTGAAATACCTATGGAGAAACTTGCCCAAGGATTTCCTTGGGAAGCCTTTTTTCTGCCTGCCATTCTCCATTGCTTACATATGATTATTCTGTGTCTTTTGCAAAGGATGAATTGTCTTTGTTGCCATTTTCTTTTTTTTCCTGAGAGTCTTTTTAGGAAAAAAATGTAACTTAATATTTCCAGTAACATGTATTTCCTATTTTCTGTTGTATTTCCTGTTTTTCCCCTTAACAAGGGAATAACTCTAGATAATTCGGTTCCTCCTGATTTGTGCTTATTCTTGCGATCAGACTCAGGCCAAGCTTTTTGACAACTGCAAAAACTAATTGAACAGAACAAAGCTGCAACACATGCTGGTAATGTCTTAGTAAATGAGATAAATCTCTTCCTTTCTGAGTTGTGTTTTGTCCTGTTGCTTTGTATTTCAGGTGAACCATAAAATCACTAATGAGAAGGATGTTAATAGGCACAGGCACTTCCTTGCAGGGTGGCAGAGTTACCTGGACAGTAAATGGAATGAGTTTGGTTAGTGTCACTGAGAATTAACCTAACCAACATCAGCAGTGACTATTAATATTGAAGCCATGACATTTACAAATATTTTCAATCAAAGTTTCTGGGAAAGGTGTTTATTGCATTTTAAAAGACCTTGCTTAATTTTTATATGGGTGATGATTTCTTAAACCAGAGACTAATGGACGTCTGAAGCCTGAAAGGACTGTTAGATTATTTATTATAACTCCCTGTTGGCTAGGCAGACTTCATAAACAGACTTTTTTGCTATAGGCTTGAGACAAAAGCCTTATTGCAGAGCACTGGAGAAGAGCATGCTAAATGTTGGAATAGGATGCTATGACTCTGCTACCCTGTATTGTCAGTGAATGTATCCTAAACTTCAGAAATCTTCCCAGACTCACTCTCTACATAGCCAGGGCTGGCAATGCTGGAATTAATCATGCAGTCAGAGCTGTTCTGCTCACCAAGGCACCAGGAATACAAAACATCACTGAATAGAAGGGGAAGCAGGCATCCCTTCTTATGCTGCCCTTTATCACACTCCTGGAATCTTCAATGTGTAAAACATCTCACAAAAATACAGAGGTATTAGATGATATTATGTCCTCACTCCAATTAACATCAATGCTTTCTCTTTTTGCTAGCTAACTGTCCAAGAAATTGATTCCCTTGCTTTCAAAGCTTTCAACAAACTCAGATGATCTGTCAGAGATGTATGAGCCATTAAAATCCACAATTACAACATTACTTCAAACCGTAATTAAAAAGTTGGGTCCCCACTCTAGTCCTCAGCCATTGATTTCTAAGGGAAGAATGTTTCAGTGGTGATGTAAACCCTGATGAATCACCAGACTTCAAGAAGAAAAAAAAAATTTTGCTCCTCCCAAACAATCTCATATAATGAGCTTTACTGAGAAAAAAAGGGGGGGAGGGGGCAGAGAAGAAAGGCTAAATTATTGTAAATTTGGATTGCATTTTTATAACCATTTAGGATTGAAGTCAAGTATATTTTGACATTTTATTGATACTTCCAGTATTTAAAGCTGACAAGTACTATATTAAATTTTACCATGTAAATCTGATATGACAATAAAAACCCTCTTGCACTTTGCTTAGGAACTGTTGCAACACAATGTAAGTAGAAATGCCATGCAAAAAATTATTTGTCTACTTCTGTCCACTAATCCTTCCAAGCTTTCTAAAGCGTTTTTCAGTTACCTGAACAGGCTTTGCTACTTACTCTTTCCAATTTCCTCTCCATGCCAGGAATTTTATTAAAAAAACAGTGACGAAGACAGCCAATGCTTGCTGCTTGTTTCTTTTTCCTTGTCAGCAGCTGTTGTATTTGTCCTGATGAAACTGAACCTGTAAGCCCCGCCCTCTGCTTCATACGTTTTGTGGCTTTTCCGTGAGATAACTGCAAAGGTGTCACCCTTGTTGGACATGCACCCTTGTTGCAATGATAGTGTACTTGCCATCCTTTGTATTATGCTTCCCTGCCATCTGTACAGTTCTTCATGTTTTTTCCTAAAGAAGAATGTTTCTACTATGCTTCTACTACAGAGATACCAAGTTTCCAACAGGTTAAAAGAACAGATCTTTGTTAACAGAAGAGATTTGCCTTCCACAGGATGAAAAAATAAATGAATAAATAAACAATGCATCATAGTTTTGACAATTCAGATGTCTCCTTAAGAAACCAGTATCAATTGAATTTCTTAGCTTGCTAGGAGTCTAAACACACAGGAGATCAAAAGGTCAAATAAAATACAGAACTGAACAGCTTAAAAGACTAAATCTGTTAAATGAATAGATCTCCTCACTGATATCACACCAAGTGGTATTTCATTAAATCCCTTTGAAAAGAAAGACCTCTTAAAAGATATAGAGAAATAAACCTGACAAGAGGACTGATGTGCCCAGGCAAAGACCGATTTTTGTTATTGTTTATCTAAAAAGAAGCATTGCATGAATATCTGGAATAAACCTCTGGAGAGCAGTGTTCACAAACAGAGATCAAAAGAACGTATGAAGTTCAGCAAAGGCCACCTCTGTCCTTAAGCCACTATTCATCTGTGTTATAGGGCTGTTAAAAAAACGACATTTCCCTACACCAGTGCAATCTGTTTAACAGGCTTCTACTGCATTGGAAAATCTTGCTGTTCATTAGATTTGCTGTAGAGCTTCTGACTAATAGATCAATGGATCACTTTGTTCATCATTTTCCAGTCACATCAGCAGTGTGGCTGGAAAGACAGCAAACTTTTAATCCCAGTCTTAAATCTCTAGGGTGAGATTATGAAGGTTTTTAAGATATTTGGGCATCTGAAAGTTAGTTTTCTTAGGGCTCCCTCCACTTGCTGTTTCCTGCTCACCCTACCACCATCAGTCTACAGGCACTCTGCCTAGGGGCAACACAGAAATGTCTGAGGAATATTTGCTCCCAGTGGGTGACACCTTCCCTCAGACTCACTATACTGTTCACTACTGTGCTATGGATTCCTTACCTGTGCTTGGTTCAGGAGGAAAAAGGTAAGATCTCCTCTTTCTAAGTGACAGGAAACTGGAGGCTGCTAGTTTAACTCAAAGGGATTGCCAAGACCCAGCATGCTAGATAGGGAAGTGCACTCTAGAGCTGTTAGGAAATGTTGAGTAGTAGGATGAATGAGATGTGGACTCTATCACTCTCAAGATATTTGAGTACTTAAACCCAGGAGAGAACAAGATACTTCTTCCTAATGCCTTAAGGTTCAGTGACTAAACCATCAAATTTCAATTTTGATTGGGGAATGGGAATGCAGAGATTCTAGAATCCCACCACTGCACTTTTTCACACCCAAAAGAGCTGCATTTCAGTGACAGTGAGGATACTACAGAAGTTATAAGAAATGTCATTTCAAAAGTGGCTGTAAGAATTTGATTTTCAGTCCGCCCTACCTTAAAGCACTTAAGGATCTTTTGCAATGAAAGTTACAATAAAAAATGAACTTTAAATTCTATAGAACTTAGCTACCCTGCCTCACCCAAGAGTGAAAATAATAGTGATTCTTTTGGGTTTAGGAGTTTTTTTTAGCAATCCTTCGTAAATCCCTTGAGAGAAAATTCAGATATATGACAGGACAGCAGAAAGTATAAAGAAAATGCAAATCAACATGCAAATATCAGTCTTGACTGTAAAAAGCCCACTTAAATGAGTATCATGATACATATAGTATAAATAAAATGTGTATCCATTCCTCATTTTAATCCACTTTTAACATCAACAGAGTTTTTCCAGAAATGGTGACATATATGAAGGTACCTGAGTAGGAAAACTAAAGTTTATACATTTCTGAGATCTGTCACCTCTGCTTATTCCTCCTTTTAGGAGAATTATACAAAAATAGCAAGTTACTCTTCAATTCACCATCAGGCATTGAAATATTCAAATCAGCTTTGGTGGGGTGGATTTACCTGATCACAGGAGCTGACAGAACATAGTACACAAACTGAGAAATTGATTTGGAGATGTTTTTCATTGTTAACAATACAGTTATACAGAAAGGGCAGATTCAGACAGAGCATGAAGCAACTCCCCCCTAGACATTAAAAAGATGGGATTCAGAAACTGCAATACTTTTCATTACATGATTGTTGTCTATCTGACTTACATTCAACAAATCAAGGCAAATCCTACTGAGGCATACATAATGCTCTCAGCAACAGATGCTGACAAGTGCATTAATAAATCATGATCATCATTAGAATTCTTGAACCAATATTTTGCTAAAGACATGCTGTTTATTACAATTTCTTATTTTTGTTTAGTTTATTTATTTATTGAGGTTGTACTAATCTTTGCATATGACATTAATTACTCAAATGGCTGTAGCAGATTAATTTACAAAGGTCACGATCAACACAATTAGAGTCCGGAACAGACAGTTGATCCTTTGATGTGGAAAATGAGATTCTGGACTCTGAAGACAGTAGTAATAAGAGTTAATTGTGAAATGTGTGTTGGTAGTTGAGAGTCAAGTTCAAACAGACCTGCTTTCTGGATTGCAGTAATATTGGGTCTTGGGTGACAGAAATGGAAAGAATAGACTAAGGAGCAAATGCATTTGAAAATAAGACTGTTGTAGTGGGTTGTGCAACTATTCCTCTGTCATTAGTTAGAAATTTATCCTTTCCTCTGTGGTAGATGAGGCACAGCAGATCTTAGTAGTAGCCTCCCTCAGCACACCATCCCTCGTAGATTTTTACTTGACGATGCTTGCAGTAATTTTGCACTAAGCAGCTATCTAGTTCATGTTCTTTACTGCTGGCTAGGTCACAGTGGGCCCTCAGTGCTCATGCCACCTCCATAGTGTCCTGAGTTAATGCAGGTTTCTTCTCTTTTCACCTTTCCACAGACCCTACTCAAGCAAGAAACTGGAAAAGATGGAATCACCATCTCATAGACAGCATTATTCCCTGAAAGGAACAGCTTAGGCTTTATCTGGCTTAAACTCAAAAAGAGCTGCAGGTATGTGTGCTCCACATTGTATACCTAATATCTGTGGAAAAAGAAGAGACAAGATCCTATGTCCACCATCCTGGTTACCAACAGAGAAGAGAGGAAGAAGAAATCTTCTGAGATGGTTCACCTCCAAGATCAGACCACTTCTTGCCACAACAGTAATGAACTTCATTCCAGCATCCACTATGTAGCTTCCTCAGAGTTCTAAGAGAAGGTCCACAGTCACTGGTACCTCCTATTCTATATCAATGACTTGAGTGATAAACCCAGCTGCCTCTTCCAACTCCCAGCCAGAGAAGGGAGACAATACATTGCAGAGCTGATGTATCTCAGAGCCGAAAGGGGAAATAAGTACTAAATTATGATTCTTGTTCAAGGCATAAGCCATCTATATTTTGTCTTTGTATATTCTGGTCCTGCAGAAGCATCCTCAGGCAGTCCTATTGTCCTTAACAGATGCAGACCCCAGAGCAAGTAGACCAGTATCACAGTGTTTTTTCTTTCTCTTCATACAACAAAAAAGACATAATTCAAGTGCCTTGGATAGTGTCAACTGCTCTGAAATGATACTGAGGGGACAGGTTGGATCTTGTGAGAACCTTCCATGTTCTGCAGAAGTCATGCTTAAAATGAGTGAAGCTCAGACATTGACTTCGGCTTACTCAGTTGTGTTGAAGTACCTCTGCTGATCCGGGTTCTGGGGGCTCCAGAAAAAAAGCAATACAAGAAAGAAGAAGGTTCATTTCATGTAAGTACTATATATGGACAGCAATATTTTTACTTTAATAATTATTTTAAAACTTACCTAAATACTAATTTATGTGTCAAAGCTGTAACCACTCCATTGATCCGGTAATTATACAGCTAAGGATTGCTTAGCACAACAGACTTGGTGGCTGTTATGGTCTATCAGACAAATGTATATTTAGCCCAAAGTTGAAACATGCATTATTTACTTGGTTGACATTAGCAGCTTGATGAAGCTGCTCTGGGAGCTGTTACAAGACACCAATGCAATCCAGAGTGGCGGAAATGCTGGCAAATGGAGCCCTGACGTAATGCCTCATAGCAGCTGTGTAGCGTCAGCTCGTGGCGTGGTTCAGAGAGGAGCTGGATGTGCAGGCAGAAAGCAGGTGCAGGTTTTCCTAGGAGAGCTCACAAGCAGTCCTGCCATACAGCGTTCTTCCTTCCCTCTTGAAGACTACGTGAAGCTGCCACATGATTGGAAAGCTAAATAGCTTGTGATGGAGAAAAAAGGCCCCTTCCAAAAACCAAGCTGTGTTTGTTTTGTAATTGATCTAGGAGCCAGCTTTTCAGAAAGGCTCAACTCAAAAGAAAAATAATGACTGTCAGGTAGGTAGATATGAATAGGGACTGCTTCTGAGAGCGTCTCCTTAATCAGGGTTTAACAAGTGACCAAAGAAACCAACAAACCAACTGTATGAGGGAAAGTAACCCCAAGACAGAAAACCTTAGACTCTGTAGTTAATGTGATGCATTATTTACTCCACAAATTCACCGTTTATCCCTTCCTGATCCCCACTTCACATTTTTCCATTTCAGCCATACCTGAGTACAAGATCCCCCTTCCTTTCTTCCCTCTCTCTGTATCCACTGTGATACAGGATACTCAGGACAAGGATATTGAGTGTGATCATCAATTTAGATACACCTGCAGGCAATGCACTTTTCCTAGTGAATCCAGTGGTGGCCTGTTAACACCAGTCGTGTACGCTAGGAACAAATGGGACTTCAGTGCAAAGGAAAGATCCTGGTTTTAAGTCATTACTGTTAATCACACTCCTAGCCCATGGCTTTTCATGGCATAACTGCCAGAGTAAGTCACTCTGCAGGGCCTTCTGGCTTTCTTATTACTACCCATAAAGATATCCTTTAAGGAAGTGCAACCACTTCCATGTGGTTCTGATTGCACTGAAAGCCTGATGATATCCATCTTTTTCCTTCCCTCCCATGAGCAGTGCACTGCCAGCAGCATCCAGCTCTGCAACACGCAGACTTGGGCACCTCTCTCCCAGCTTTTGTGAAGCATTAACCAATTCGGCGTGAAATACAGGAAACTAAGTGCTCTGAGGATCATACATCTGTCTGCTGTAATAAGTAGACCGCACGCACACTGCCAAGCTCAGACAAGGATAAATCCCAAGTCAAACCCTTGCCAGACAGTTCGTGATATTAGCTCAGTAGTCAGAAGGCTTTAAAAAGTCACGTTGTGATCTTTTCACTCATTTTCTGTTGCTGTTCATGGGAAGACAAAGGAGTGGAAAGGAAGATTACAATTTTTCAAAGTTTTTCCTGAAATGTTGGAAACTAGAGAAAAAGTGTGCATGCATGAAAGTCTGAGTACTGCAAAATCAGATATCTCCAGGATCCTGAGCTTTCAGAGGAAGAAAAAGGCTTGCAAAGAACATCTTACATTGCAAATGTGGCAGTACTATTCCATATTCCCTTGTCTATATAAAAGATGGATCTAAAATATAAGCTGTAAGCAACAAGTCCTATTTTTACAGTTTTATGAAAGAACGAAGAGTTTAACAGTTGAAAAAAAAGTCTGGTCCTTTGAACCTTGTGTGGAAGGTGTTTAAGACCCCTGTTGATTACATGAAAGGGGTCAGTACAAGACTGTGTTTTATTTCAAATCTCCTGTGTTGCCTCAGATAAATCACCAGCCATATTCTGATGAGCATGGTGGCACTTCAAACACTAAAATAAACTCCATCTTATTTCAACTCTACATGCTGTAGAGAAAAAAGATATAGTCAAATGGATCTAGTAGTGGTATGCAAGCTTGGCATCATGCTTTTCCTCATCGACAGTACAGGGAGCCATGTTCAGTGCTATGCCCTGTAAGATACGGTTTTGGGTAAAGGGAAATGTGAGTTGTCCACACACTGCATGAATTTACCTACACTGGACTGATTCATTTTCAGTATTGCAGGAGGTGGTCTGAGCATGGCCCTTAGCCTCCTTCATTGCATCTGCCCTTCTCCCTTGCAGCAATGCTCCGAGATTCTTGGCAACTGAAATAAGAGAGTTAATGTAAGACCTGTGGATAGCCTCTGCAAATATTTTAACCTGCTTTAACTACCTTCCAAGAAAAATGCTTGCCTAGCATAGTGCACAGTTTGTTGTAGTAAAGCAAGGGTCTTTCTGTATTTCCTTAGGGGAGGAAGCAACAGAGGGGATGGTCCTGAGGCTGCCACTACTGCGGCCAACTCACTGGTGTCAGCCAGGGCACTATACAGTAACCCCAGGAGAAAGGAGGACAATCCTGACTCTGGAGTGTAGCTCTGAGGCACAAATTGCCTCCACGGCAGGTCTTTACCATAGATCTTTACTGGCTAACACGGGAAGCACCAAAGACCAAAAAATTAATAGGGAGGTCTATGACCAAAGCAGTAAGAGGACGTTTCACCTTTGCTTTTGTTCTTTCTCTCTAAACCCCATTTTGCCTCTGAAAATTTCATTTTACTTTAGATAACTAGATAGTAGGTACACAAATTTGATCACAAGCTGGGTGATCTGACTGGGTGAGCTTGGTCTGCCCTGCAACATGGCTGAGTGAAGGGGAGGCTTGAGGACTGGTTTGGGGGACAGAGATTGTGGGGTTTCTATTTTATCAGTTTCTACTCATACTGATGAATATCTAATTCAAGCTAATTTCTCTCTTGCAAACTGTCTTCTTATGATATTTACAGCTATTTCAAATACTTCTGAAAGGCTAGGAGCTATATTGATTAACTTGCATCTCTTCTAATGTGAGTGTCTTTATCCAAATATTTTTCTCTTTTTTTTTTTAAACCTCAGATGAATTATGAGTTGATCACTGATGAAAATCATCTGGCTGAAGGGGGTTGCTCTAAGGCATGCACTGTTTTAGACTCATGCCCCATTTTAGACAGATAGGCTCCGTGTGAGTAGGTTATTACTCAGAGGCTGAATTCCTGCAGACCCTGCCACAGACTAGGGCCACCCAGACAGATGTGTCCTGCAGATGTACCAGTCACACAGAACAGATGGGCCCCATAGAGTGTCTGAACAAAACACGTAATGTAGATACGGAGATAGTTTCATACCATTGTTATGATGGGCATATGGGTACTATAGGCAGACTGTGAATGTCCATCCCTAAATGCACCCCAAAGACAGAAGTTTCTTGCGCATGAACTGAGTTCCTCCATGGAAATTACCTGGATTTCAGCAACAAGGTAGCACACATGAGATGGAAGAAGAAGATTGAATCTCCCTCCACTTTCAGTGCTTAGACTCTTTAATATAAATGAGAACCTAAAGCTGAAAATAATTATTCACTTGTGTTGTTTCATCCCTATTCTGCCCACAAACTATGAAACAGTAAAGTATTTCCAGTATCCACAGAAACCTCAAGCGTGATAAGAAATAAGATTTCTATAAGGCGATATTTTCCCTTTGATTATGTAGTATATTAGCTTGTGTACCCAGCTGAGAAAAAGTATTAAGCCTAGTATACAGAGAAAACAAATAGGAGGGTGATACTTAGCCTTAGGGCTGGAGGAGTTCTTAATTTCTTCCATTTTCTCAGCTCTTATTTATACCAGTCAGTTATGTTGCACAGTCATGGTTGGCTTGAGAGACCTGAAAGTGGGGTGAAGGGCAGCAGGAAGAAATTAACTTTTCAGTTGATGGATGAAGAAGTGTTTCCATGTACATAGCATATTAAAAAATACTATACTGAAAGAAACAGTGGTTCCTTCTCACCTTGTGGTGCATCTGTCAAGTTTAGAGGGAATGGGTATTTTTCTAGTGTCTGTTATAAAATGAAGTCGGGTTGGAGGAGGAATTGATTTCCCTGTAAAAGAGAAGCTTTCATCAAATCAACTATGAGATTTTATTTCTCAAAATAAGAGAAAGAAAAAAATCATTTTTGTTCCAATGTTGAACTGGTTTCATATTCAGCTGCTGAAAAAAGAGAAAGAAACTGGGGCAGAGGGGCACAGAGAACGACAATTATTTCAGGGGAATTTTTTGATGGAGGCAATCCTACAGGAAATTTAGAGTTTTCCAAAGGGTATGCATGGGGACAAGCAATTCCCGTTCCGTCCTCCCATCCAGGTGGTGAAGCAGAAGATGGTGAAACCAAGATCCATCCTGTTCCCGAGCAGTGCGGCTGCTTTGCTACCCAGGGACAGGAGAGGTTCATGATGTGCTTGTTATACTGTGAGGTTTGGCAACACCCCTAAGGAGTTCCTCAACCAGGGGATAGTGGATTGTAGCTAGAAGCCCAGTTATTTTCAAGCAGAAGGAAAATACTTCCTTTTTTTCAAGTTTAAATACTCTGTCCTTCATTGCCACTATCACTCTCGCTAAGCCTATGCCAAACTTTCGTTCCTGCTTCTTTCCCTATGTCATCTCTCTCCAAAAGGGACATCTAAAAGTCAGCAGTGGAGACCTCCACTCTGGCACCTTTTTAGAAGTGGACACGTACGCTCTCCAGCCTGTTCAGCTGGACCCAGACCTTGCAGCAGTACAGCCCAAGCACTACATGGCTGTCCAAAGTGCCAAGAGAGGGAGCCGGCCACAAGCTGCTGTGAGCCTGCCCTGCCCTGAGGTGGGTTCACTGCAGGGGTGCACATGGCACCACTGAAAGGGGAAGCAACCCATTTTGATGGCGACCAACTCAGGCAGGAAGCTCGTCTCTTCTGCTGCTGTTGCCACTGACCGGCTGCTTGGAGGCGGCTGCGTTACTTCACTTTCCAGATTCAGCTGGGCCAGCTTTTTTCCAGTCTTACACCTTTTTGTCAGAAAATGCAACATTTTACAAACAGTTTTATAAGAATTTTATACTGAATGGAGCTTTATCCTAAATGGTCAGTGTTTCCCCAAAACAAAGGCCAGCTTTTCTTTGTGCTTTGACTGTCATTTCTCCCTTTACCCACCTGGCTCCAAAGCTCTGGGGCCAGAGATGTTTCTTACTCCATGAGATGACTGTAGTATGTACAGTGGAGCCCTGATGTCCTGGGGCAAATCTGGATGCTATTGTAGTACAAGTAGCAGCAATAATGCTCATAGAAAGCAATACTCTTTCTGTGCAAACAGAGTCCATCCTACTGAGATGCTCTTTTGCTCCAGACCATCTTGTCATTTCAGAGGGATATATCAACATTATGTCTGACATGGCGCTCTCCTGTCAGAGCTGTAAACAGCAGGTAACTCTCATTCCTTTCTAAAGTGACAGGCTGTGTAGTGGCAGAATCTCTACATCCTACCTCTCAGCAGTCCTAGGAGGATAGCCGGTTTACAAATCTTTGAGAGAAGTAACTCTCTAGTCTCTAGGAAGTAAAGTCTTTTTAAAAGTAAACCTATGTACAACCTTGTGCCAGAATAGATTTCACTTTCAACCAGGTAAAACTTAGTTGTAGACGTTGCCTTTTCATTTATTTTCCTTTAATTTGATTTTGCGTTGTTACGTGTAGACATATTTTTGGGTGGTTAAAAGGGACATGCAATCATCCTGTGGAACACCTGAGGCTGCATCGTGGATCGCTATTGATCTACTGACCACCAGAAAAGAAATGTGGCTTGAAAACCTTCTGCTGGCATCAATCCGTTAATGCAATGGGGGAGACCCAGTCTCTCAGTTCCTTGAAGTCAGCGTTGTTAAGGCTTCTAGCATAACAAGGACATGAAAGAGTATCAGACATGAGATCAGTTTCAGAAATAAGAGTATTTCACTGAAGTAGCAACCACAGTTCTTTTAGTCTATAATTTTCCCACAGGCCAAAGAGGGGCAGTGCTTTCTGGATAGGTCACTGCACTACACTTAAGTCTCAAATTGTATTTCAGCTGTGGCACTGTTTTCCAGGACAAAATGCTGTGTTTGTCTCTTCCTCAGTTTCCCTGCCTGTGAAATAATAATGTAATTCTAAGTGTACTGAAGGAAAGTGCTCTGAAAGAGCTGGATATATTATTAATAGTAACAAAAAAAACCACTGCTACTTTTAGTACGAGTATTACATTCTCAGACTGCACTGTATTTACATCTGCATGCTGGAAATTTCCATTAAAGAAATACAGAAAACTCAGACAGTCACAGATTCATATGGCATGAAAAAAGGAAAATGGACCTTGAAAGAAACCAATAATTCTTGTGATAAGAGCAATTCAGCAAGACAGTAGTCAACCATTTCCCTCCAGTGGGGGCTGGGCTGGCATGGAGGCTCTCAGATTTACCACACATAGATCAAAAAGGCATAAAAGACACAAGTCCAGACAAACAGGGCAGGCTAGCTTGCTCATATGGTTGCTCCAATAATTAAGGCTTACAGAGAGTGCACGTCTATGCTTAAATAATGCCCAAAAGGAGGCAGCCAAAACACAGCCTGCCTCTGGAGGGGTTTGACTCACATGCTGCTGAGTTATTCATGGCATGTGAGCTGTGTGGAAGAGATCTTTTTATTTTGTTTTGTTTTAATGTTGATGGGAGAATCTTTTCTTCTGAAAACAGCTTCCTAATGCATCAGGACAGCTGCCTGGGATACACCTCATTTAGCGGCAATTGTCTCTGTAATGTTTATAACCCTCCCACCACCATGCAATATACAGTCATCATTTATCCTCTCATTTGCCTAACACAGTGTTAAAAGCCCTTCCAGCGCTTTGTTTTGCTTACTTTTCCATTCCCTTGCTGTCCTCATGTCAGAGATGTTAAAACCTCTTTTGAACAACTGGCATCTCCTTGTCAAGGATTTGTGACTGAAGGATGCTTTCTCCACTCTTTACCCTGCAGCCTCTCCCTGCTGTTTAATTACAAGCTTGGGAGTGTGAGACATCATTTATCATTCCTTGTTCATTATATTTAATAGATGCACATTTTAGGCTTTTCAACAAACTGACCAGACATATGGAGCATGTTAATCTGCTTGTGAAGTCTGCCCTTTTAAAATCAACAATGCCACTGTCTCCTCAGCTGACATCTCAGGAAATGAGGAAAAAAAAATAAAGAAGGAAAAAAAAACCCAACAAAACATCCAAACTACAAAGCTCCTAGTATCATTCTTAAGGATCATCTGTGCAGTAGTTTGTTGCAGTCCGAACATGACTGCTCTGTTGTAAAAGCCTTTTCATACACATGACACAACCTTACATCTTTGCAACTGGTAAATTGCTTTATGACTTTTGTTCCTGATAGAAGATGGAGTAATTTCACATATGAGTGAGTTTACTCATAGTCATAAAGTTCCTAGGGCTGATGTATTGTGTCCATTCGTACTGCCTCACACCTTGCCCTCAACGTCTACACCATTTAATGAAGTGGCCTTCTTAAGGATCAGGTGTCACTATCCCATTTTAATGATGATATTCAGTTAGGTCTCTGCTTACTCACTTGAGAAGCCACTGGATCTGTGTACCACATTTACTGCATCTTTTGTAGTGCTCATCATAGTGTTTCCAGCTGGACCCCATGCTAGGGTCTTAGGACTCTTCTCCATCTGGAAAAAAAATAGAGGCAATTCTGGTGATCAGATACACCAACTACAGTATATTTGAGACCTTCTGTGTGATGAGACTTGAGGGGGACATAGCCAGATATTAATGCAGTGATACATAAAACCCTAAGCCTCCAAGAGCTAAATCAAGAATACAGGCAGCTTCCCAGACAGCTTCCCACAAGATGACAATCTTGAAACAGAATATGAGCGCAAGCCTGATTTTTGTCCTAGCCACAACTGACACGTGTGGCATTGATAACATCCACACAGATAAGATTGAAAGCAACAGCTTTTCCCTTCATGCAAGTGGTTCAGGGACCCCAGTAAAAACTGGTTTGAATGAACAGGACCCCAACCATGCTTGGCCTGATAGCAAGGAGATGTGTTATACTAACGCTTCATCTGAATCTCATATCCACGATGCATCATAGACAATACAGATAACCCCAGCCATTAAGGAGAGAAAAATTTTTCTAGAACACACTGCTGAAGTTCAGTAAATGCAGCTCAGGTTGAATGATCCAGAACAAAATGTTTAGTTTCTATTTTTTTCTGTTCCTTAACTTTCCCTGTAATAAAACAGATGCACAGTCAGCTCGGTGATTCTGAGTAGTTTGTTGAGATTTAGAGTTTACTTGAACAATAAAGTTACTCTGGGGCATTAAAAGCACACAAGACTGAAGATGAGAAGTTTGTAGAGAGTATGGCAAGCATGAAAACTGGAATAAGAACTATACTGCTAGTGGATTTATACTGTTTATGTCTCACTAATCATAGAGGTAGCTCAAATTGTTCTCTACCCTTTTGATATTGTTTTCAGTGTGTCAAGCAACTGTACCATCTGACAAGTGAGAGCTTCACCTGTAAGTATATTGCTGACATTTGAAGTAGGCCCATGAGAAGCATGTAGCAGTGTTGAAATCTACGTGCGTGAAGCTTTGGTCCTAGGACTGATCCCAGGCAGGGTCCTGAAAACATCTTAGAGCTCTGAGAAGAGTGATCCTCCAAGAATGCAATGCATGGTCTGAAAATGTAAAATGCAAGGTGATAGAGCCAAGTATTCCTTCCTCACCCAGCCTAGGTTTACAAGGCACTGAAAACTGGTCCTTTACAATGTGCAGTAATACAAATCCATCTATTTCAAGGGTGTTCCTACATACACTGAAAAAAAGAAAAAAGGTAAGGACAAAATTCAAAGACTTTGGACATTTTGTTACAGCTGCATGTGGTTGATAATTACTCTGGTATCAACTGCTGCTGAATAAACCTTTATCTTTCATGCTGAGTAACATTCATCCTTTGGTCAAAATCTAGACTTATGGAGGGCTTCAGCTATACTGTTTGTACCACTGTTCTGCTGCGGGGGCTGCTTAGTTTATAAGATGTAAACCAACGCTTTCTACTACTTTCTTTCAGCTAGGTTGACACTATGTGTTGGCTGCTGGCCAAGTATTAATAGTACGTAAGACCAACTGTAGTGAATCAGATCAAAGGACCACCTGACCCAGGAACTAAAGAGTAACAGAGACAATAAAAGCTAGACAAACATGTATGGTGCTCCCTTGATATAACCACCCTGCAGTCTGCAGCCTAGGGACCTCCTGATTCAGAGATAGTATCCACATCTCTGTGCTGAATAGCCCTCAAGAGACCTATCATCCTCTCCAAATGCATCTAATTGCTTTCTGAATCCAGTTAAATTTTGCTCCTTGGCATGTTCAAAAGCTTCATTTGTTGCAGGCTAATGAGCTTAATAAGCTGAAGCTGTGTTTTTATTGAAAGGTTAACGATTGCAAACATTTAAATAGTTAAATCAACTCCTTAGCTGGGACTGGAGTCATATAAGAAGAGAACAACAATCCTAGCTCTTCTGGGTAGGTTGCTGAGGTTTTTTGAGGTGTTGTTGGTCTTGTGTCCTTCCTGATTTCTGGATCTTAATTTACCACTGAGAAGTTTCAGCTTACACTGTTTCTGTTTTCACTTCTGTTGTGCTGGGTTTAGGTCACATTAAATCCTGAACCAGGACCATTTTCTTTTTTTCACAGGTTGTTTGTGTCTCAGGCGACAGTTAGTTCTGCAGTTCTTTGACATCTGGTGCTTAATATTATGTGACTAATTTATCTGCATAGATCATCACTTGAGTTTCTACTGTCTGTAATATTGGTCAATAAATCCATTGACAACAGCCTTGTTTACTTCTTAAGGTGTATTGTTTTGACCACTTCTTACGGTTAGTGTTTTCATCACTACAAGACAAATGATTGCTTTATAACTGTAAAATACATCTTTGCATTGTGACACTTGAGAAAAACTATAAAAAGCTGGAATAAGGGATCCCTTATGTATTGAATGGCAATCAAAAAAGCCCTACATTTTGGAAAGAGTTAAATATCATCGATGATAATGTCACCTTTGGAGAACTAGAGTTTCCCTTTTCTGGGTGATTAAAAAAACCCAAAGGAACATGAAAAGAGCATTTTGTGTGTTTTTCTTCCCAGGAACACTGGTTTCATGCAGTGCCCAAGTGAGCAGAGGAGTGAAATGAAGACAAATGGCAGTAAAATAATTCCAAAGGTGGCTTCATCATAATGCCTTCATAAGGAAGTGCCCCGCTGCACTTGCTTTTAAGGTCAGTGCCTTTCCTGTTGGCTGTAGATCCCACTTGTTATTGAAATGTTGCATGTTCTGCTTCCCTGTCTTTCCTTCTTGAACTGGCCACCACAAGCAGGTAAATGAAGGATTCTGCAGTCTGTAAGTTGCTGTATTATTTTGTTAGGCACATTGTTTTATCAACATAGACCTTTTATATCCAGATGACTACAGGGATAGCCCATAAAGGCCCACTTGGAAAGCATACTGAACTCAACGGAGACTCCCATTGACTTAAATGGGCTCTAGACCAGGCCTGAAATGAAATCTGTCTCAAATTGCTGGTTGACAAAGATCCAGGACAGTGGTTTTATTTGCAAGAAGCTGTGAAACATTGAAATAAAATGGGAAGGAGCAAAGCAATGGCAAAATAAAGATAACTTAGGCTGGTAATTAGGAGAAAGCTGCTAACCAGCAGAGAAGAGCTCTGGAAAAGCCTCTCAGAAGGACTAGCAAAGGGAAGAAACCTAACTGGTTTCAGGATGAATATTGATAATGAGACAGTTTCTTTATTCTCCCACTTGCAACAGCAGGGACCAAACTTCAGAAAGTCTTTTCTCTGGTCCTACAACAATTCATTTGCATTAACCTTCTTCCATGTGGTTTCAAAGGTCTGGGATTTTTCCTCATGTAAACTATCCCAGAGGAAAGGGAAGAAGGACAGTTTGCTTTTAAAATCTGTCTTTTTCTCCGTCTTCTAAACACTGGAGTGGGAATGGTGCTGGAATGATTTCATTGGCTTCTGGTATGATTTCATTGGCTTCTAGTATGTTCAGTGCTTGTCTTTGATATCATAATTTTCCAATCAGCTTTTGCTGGTTTCAGGATGTGGAGGAAGCACAGGACACTAAATAGCACACATTCCTGGGATCTGATAAGCACAGGTTCAGTTCCCTGCTCTGCTCCAGTTTTTTAAACTGGGACTGTGAACAAGGCAGAGAAGTCTTGCACTATCTTAGCACCTACCCCATGAAAAAATCATAGACATGTTCCCCGCTCCAAGAAGGGGCCATGGGCAGCTCCAGGGACACCCTAAATATCTATAATCCATAGAAACTGAAATATTATTACTTAAATCATGACAGTGTAGCTGCCTCCCATTTCTTACTTGTGTTGAGAGGACAGAAATACAGTTTCCATAACCATGATTTGTTTATGACACACTGCTCTACCCCAAAGACCTCTGGTTTGATTTTCACTGCTAACCAGGCTGCGAGGCTGAGAGGCATATCCCTTTTCACAAGTTGCAGAACTCAAGAAATAAGCACTACATGGAAGAAGAACCATTTCCTTGGGAAACCTGCAGAAGGATTTTGGCAAGGGAGAGGAGCTGGCCACTAAAACCCAAGCTCTTTCAAATAAGGCAGCAGGGTGAGTAATATATTAAGGCTGAACCTTTATTTTTAAATCTAGATGAATGGTGTTAAAACCTAATCATGTTCTGAAAACAGAGCACTTAAAAGTATTGCACTGGAGGCCACTGAAAGTGGGAGGAAAGAAATGAAGAAACAAGGGGGATATTAGTCCTTAAAAGGCTGGAAAGGCTAAAAGGGTAGCTCCTTTTCCTCTAGCTAAGGAATAGAGAGGAGGCTGTCTAATCTTGCAAAGAAGAAAAGCCTGAAATATCCTGAGAGGCAATGCTGCCTTTTTAATGTACACAGCTAGCTGATAGCCAAAGGCAACAGAAGAAACAGTGAAAAGGAACAGCAGAAAGCTGAGATTCAGTGTGAACAGATAGCTAAAAGTTAGGGAGCTTGCGGCTAAGTGGTTTAACCAGGCCACTAAGGATTTTTCCACAGTAGAGCCTCAGATGCCAAATTAAACCAGCATACATAACATCAAGCTGTGGCCATTGTCTTTAGGCACTTATTTTGCCCACTGCAAACGCAAATTAAGATGACTAGTCTTAAACCTTTTCTGCTGTTGGCTAAGCTACATAAAAATGTAAATTCCTTTGTATTTCTGCAGACACACCACCACCCATCACTGGACTGTGGCCATGTGAGCCATGAATCTCGGGCATGTGATAGAGCCATCAGTCACAGAATCCCATAATCACTTTAGTACTCTCCCTAGTTCTGGAGGAGTGCCTGGTACCACATGGGGCTTAGCGAGCCGTCAATGCTCCGCATGTTTGGAAGAGGTTCATTTCACTGCGGGTCCAATTGGCTGTGCCTAACTACAGAAAAACATCATAGGGTTTCTCCCAGTTTCTCTGTCTGGGAAACTCAGCCCTTAATGGAACAGTCCCCAGTATTACTGGGAGCAGCAAATTTGACATGTATGTGGTTTGGCAAGTTTTCCTCTTGTATAAATGAGTCTGGGATTTGCTTTAACACCTGCTGCTCTTTTTACAGTGCCAATTTATACCTCAGTTAGAATGTTTCCATATAATGCAGTTGTTTAAGGAAGAATTTTAATTTTGCTGTGCTTATCTATCCACCATTCAGATCATGAAAACATTTTGCATGTTGCCCCACTCAATTCTATACCATCCACTAAATTATTCTGACATGCAAGTATTTCATAACCACAGTTTTGTTTCTTTTAATAACACTCCTATCCACAGCATTATCTGAAGAGTTAAAAACCAAAACAAACCATACAAAAACCCATTTAATAAGTTATTTCTTTTACTTCCATGCATACCCCTGAGAGCTCATTCATCCAGGATTATTTTAAAAGATTATTTAAAGACATACAGATTAGGAATATTCTGCCTGAAAAAGTCTAACATAATTAAAAAGCAATTATGTAAGAGCAGGTGTTGAGCTTCCCACTAACCCCATGTTACAGTCTGAAAACTGAAACCATCAACTCAAGTACTTTTGGCTGTCCTAGAACTGGAAAGTATTGGCTGAATTGTAGCCCTGTTTGTTTAATGGAGATCCTGTACAAAATGCGTATTTCCTGTGACAGGGATTTAATAATGACTCAAAAGCTCTTAAGAACCTGGATTCCTGTAGATGTTGAAGATACAGAGGAAGGTGCTGAACCCAGCAGGCACTGATTTGATGGCTATGCATGGAGAAGATAAGGACATGGACACAACGTATTACTTCTTTTTCCGGTTGCTGGGATTTAGTATGCAAAACCTTAAGGATCCATCCACCATTTCTCTGTATCTTATCCCTAGGATGTCTTTCCTGTGCTTTAATGAAATCTTGTTGGTATTCAAGGAACTACAGGCTTAAATACACAGTTTTGTCTCTGGGACTATCCTGTGTGCAAGGGACTTGTTTCTCATTCAGTTTTTCAGCATGAGTGACTGCTGGATGCCTATTAGTTTTTCTTATTTTTTCCTCACAGTCAGAATTGTGCCATGTGCCATGCTCCCACAAGCAATTCGTTTTGACCTTCAGCACAAACTAGCAGCTGGAATTGAATGGCAGCCCTGAGAGGTAGCTCACAGTGTAGTGGAGTTGGAGCCAAAGGCCTAAATTCATCCTGCCTCTCTCTAGCGTCTGACTTAGGAGTTTCATTTCTTTTAGTGTCAGGAGGCACTTCAAAGTGTCCTGAGAGATTAGCCAAACTCTGTAAGATCTTCTAGAAGTGCCTCTTTTTCTCTCTTAATTAATAAAAAAGAGAACTTGAGAAGAAATTGGCTTCCGGTGCAGGAGATACAGTGAAGTATGTAAACTCATGTGGAAGCATCTGGAGCCCTATGGAATGAAACTGGGCTGCAGTCAGCAGCTGGGACACTTTGGAAGCTCACACTTCTGAAGCAGTGTGTGCTAGACAATGTGTTAGAGAAGAGCTGGGCACACACAGACAAGATCCTAGCACAGGTCATTACAGTTGTCACTGATACAAGACTGTCCACAGGCCCGAAACACAATATTGCACCTCCAATAATCCCATTTCTAGAGGATTACCATGACTGAAGGTGGAGAACCCCTTCTACTTTAAAACGGGTTTTTTTTGATGAAGGGCTATTGGCAATTTTTGCCAGCCTCCTGCAACTAATGATCGTGGTAGTGAGACTCCCAGTGAAAAGACTAAATAAATATGAATGAAGAATAGTAAATAAGACATTATTTTCAGTCAGAGCCATCAGAACAAGGTAGTCTTACTTTGCTCAAGTCATCACCAAGCAGACCTTAAAAACTAGTGGAAAAGTAGAACAGAATGAAAATGTAATTTAAAGCTTTTCCAGGAATATTGCTCTTTTCCTTATTCCCTGACATGACAGACCCCTTATCAGTGTAGACACACAAGGTCTTTCCCATCTATCTGTCACATCTACCAAGGAATTAACTTCATCCAATCACCTTTTTTACTCTAACTGCTTGAGACACAGGCCATACAGCACCTCTCTGGTGAAAAGCATTATGCACAAAAACTCTCTCAAATCAAAAAGACGGGAGTAAAATAAAAGCAGTTGCTGTCAGGCCCTTTCTGCAAAGACATAAACATGTAGATATCAAACCAGGAGACCATATGGTCATTATTAGTGCTTCTTTTAAATGAGCTGTTTTTCTTGTTGCTGTTTTGTCTAGTTGGGTTTTTTTCCTGGGAAGTAAGAGATCTGACACTGAAAAGCTGTACGGACAATTGCTTCTGCAATAACAAGGAAAAAAGCAACAAGTGACCCTATTGTTTTGGAGGGGTGTAGGGGTTATATTTAAAGAGATGTCATTTTTAGACATTGAGAACAAGACTACTGCTGCTCATCTGAAACACTCAAGTGAAAAATGTTTTCCTGGTGATTTTTCTTTTTGAGTCATACATAAATTCTTGAGCAGAGAAAAGGCCTGTGTGTGTCTTAAATACACTGTTCAAAACTTGTTTGTTGATTTTCCTGTCTCCTGTGGTTCTGTGCCCTGTAGAATCGAGGCATTTCCCAGGGAAACTGAGACTTATAAAGCTCCCAGATAACTCTACATAGCATTCTGGTTTGCTCTGCTTTTTTAATGAAGATCCTACCTGACGAGATGTTAGGTTCCTGAACCAACCTGCTCCACCGAGTCTGATCTCCTACTTTTTTTTCCTCTTGCTGTGCTGAGAGAAGGAGGGGACCATTGCTTGGCCCATGCACTCAGTGCATCACCAGAGTTGACCCAGACCTGGGTTCGGTCCCAGAATGATCTTAGATAGCTCTGTACAGCTGCCACTGCTACCTCCTTCGCTTTTTGTATTTCCTTAAAAAAGCACTGGGGTATACAGACCACAAGGAGGACATCAGACATTCCAGATGGTGGTTCAAAAAAGCAAATACATATAAACATCTTCTATGCAAAAGCCTATCAAGGGACATATGTTAATTTTTAATAAGGGTTAACTTGTTCATGATGGAAGAACAGGCATATTTTCTGAGGTCCGAGAAGGGGAAAGGTTACATTTTAACATGTAAGTAGGTTTGCAAGAAAAATTGAAACTTTCGGGTGTTTTTTTTATTACATGTATTGGGTGACCTAAATTGTTGACTCTGCTTTTCTGCTGCCCCCTCTTCATGGCCTCACATGCACTGCTTCCCTTGTAGGTTCGTCTGTCTAGAGTTCTCCATGTCATGCACTTGGGTCTCATATTTTTTGCCATTATAACTCCACCTCCCCGCTTAATTATAAAGGAATGAGCTGTGTCATCTTCCAGGTTGTTTCCACCTAAGCCAAACTCTTTCATGTTGAGTCAGCTTCCCAAATGACTCAAGATCATGACCAAAGATGGCACATCCTTTAGGTCTGCAGTGGGTATCAGAGACTGTGGGAAAAACACATGGGAGGTAGCTGAATGCCACTATCCGCAGCAGACAAACGTAAGTGGATTATGTGCAGGTGAATGGATGTGCAGTCAGTAGTCCCTAAGATGCTTCAGGGAAGCTGGCACGTCATCATGCATCTTGCTTGACTTGCCAGGACTGAGGGCATTTTGTTAGAAATCCAGTGCAAAAGACAAGCAGACAAGCTAAATAAATTGTTTGCATTTATAGAAAATAGAGAGCTAGAAAGTGGATTATAACAAATAGATTTCTGTGTGTCCACAGAGTTCCCATGGCATTAACAAACATTACATGTTTTTTGGTTTTCTTTTTCTTGTTTGTGTGGTTCCTTGTGATTTAGCAACAACACTCGTCAAAGCTATCCTTTTATCATGGAGACATAATTTAAAAAGTGTTCTTATCTAGCCTGCAACACACCATGTTTTTCACTTTTCTTCCTACATCCAGAATATGTGGTATATATCGAGTTAGCCGCACATGCAGTTCTTCCCTTGTCACCTGCTCCAAACCCCACTTGTGTCTCCAAATAAATGCATAAAACCCAACCACACAAATCACTGAACTCCCTACACAGTGCATTCAGGCACTCATTTATTCTAAAGTGATGCTATCCAAGCGAGGGGTTTGAAACATGCGATGCTATCCTCTACCAGATGTTGGGCTGGTTTAAATGCAAATAAACACCCGAAGGCAAAACAAGACGATGGAATATAATACACTGTTGAGATATGGGCTAGATCTGTGCACAACCAAACTTTCTTGTGGTTTCAGACTTTTTTCAAGTTTCTTTTCAGCACAATTTTGTTCTTACCCCCTTGTGGTGGTATGTCCTGCTGAGTGCAATATTCTTGCAAAGTTCCTGTTTTCTCCTTCAGTTGCTCATATATATCCTCAGAGTAACAAGGATGTATATTTGTGTACAGATTTTTACATTCTCTGATGGAAATGTTTGTGCTTCCTGCTTAGAGCAGAGCAGCAGCTCCTCACTGCCACTGAGTCTGCAGAGGACAGGACAGAGAGATGAAGGCAGTGGGGTTTTCTGCTGTCTACCATCAGTTCTATCACTAGGGTGAACCTCCAAATTTTTCACCCAGTATCTCTTCTCACATGGCTGTCAAAAGCCTTACCTAAGATTGATGAATCTTAGAAGACTAAAAATTGGACAAAAATTGGACTGAAAATTGGGTGAGTATCTGGAGACCCTTTACATGGGAACCTGGTGCTAGGGGACATGGGAGGAGAAGCCAAAAGACGACATTCCTTCATGGCAATTTTCTTCCATGCAGCAGAGGAGGACAGGATGAGAAGTGGTTTCCCTTCATCTCTCTTTGTTCCGTCCTCCAAAATATTCCCCCTTCTCCATCATCTTAAAGTTTCACAAATGCCCTTTTGCCATTTCTGACTTTCGTACACTTTCTGGTCCTTTGCTCTCTCCCTCCCCCCACTCCCTCCCCCCACTCCCAATTATGTACTCACATAGAGTCCTGTTCTTCAGCTTCCCCTTCCTCCTCCTCTTTCAGTCTGTCCCCAGATTTCCATCTGTCCTTTCCTAGGTTCCCTTCTCTAGTCTTAGACCCTCCGTCTGCAAAATCTACCTCCCTTCCATTGACTAAATACCTATCAGGAGGTTTACAATTGGGATTGCAGACATTTAAGGAAGATGTCTGGCTATCAAGACAATTCAGAACAAAGACAGACATTGATCACCAGGAAACTTCCTCTAAATACATACAGAAAAAACTGAAATTAAGCTGAGATCATTCCACTCATTTTTAATGACTGAAATTAGTTTTAAGAGGTACAAAGTAGGGGATGATTTCCAATAGAAAGAAATGCTTAACACTGCTTCTAATGCTGGGTTTCTGCTGGCATCTCCAGATAAACTAAACAAGCTACAAAAATAATTGCTCAAGGGAAAAGAAATTTTGCAAGGGTTTCTAACCATTCCTAACCAGGACACAGTGCAGTAGCATTTTGGTTTTATGATGCTTACTAGGTTTGTGCTTAAAAGACTTCCATCATTCAGAGGATTTCAGACAGGCACCCATGGAACTTTATTGTAATGAGAAGGGGAATTAAAGCAGAAGTACACCACTCCATCCTCTGATCTAAAAGAAAATCCTAAATATCTGCTGTGACACTGAGCTGACATCTCAGTTATAGAAACACACAACATTGTGGTGAAAGGACAGGCTCCTTGTTAATGCCTGTTAATTGAGGAGATCATGATAGAAATAGAAATCAGGAGGAAAATAACATGATTTATTTTCTTTTAATTACTAGCATGAAATACAATACAGTATAAAGTTTTGCAAAGGTTTTAGATGGCCTCTTGCTAAGGATAGTATTTTTAGCATTCTACAAAAGCTTAAACAAATGAACAGCATTATTAAATGAACAGATATGCATAGATTTTTTTAAATTATGTTTTAGAGAGCCATGAATAAATGAGAGTGACATCTTGATCTAATGCCTGAAAAAAATGCCTTTTTAGCACAAATTTTCCTTTTAGACTATATGTTCCCCACAACACAATGCGGTTCATCCTCTTGAAGAGGGTGGTTAGGCTCCACAGAATGATAATTTGTGAAAATCATCCTCTTTTGGAACATAAAATGCAGATGACAAAAGGAAAGCACAGGAACTGAATCACCTGTGAGACAGGGCAAAGCAAAATCACAAACTCAAACCCCAGTGCTACTTTGGTTTTTTGAGGGAAGGATTATTTTGCAGATTGCTTTATCAAAATAGGCATAGACAAAACCCCGGAGCAAATTTTTTGCTAGGCACGCTTTCATTGTGTAGAAAGTCCTTGTTCTTTCTTTAAAAATGTGTGAACTTGCTGCTAAAAACACAGAAAATAATACAAATAAAAGTAATCGTTGTCTGTGGCTTGCAGAGCCACTGAGCACTCTGCCTTAGGGAGTTTGCCCGCAAAGGAGCAAATTCAGGGTCTTGATTAACTGGAGTCTTAGAGGTGAGATGGAACAGAGAAGCCCAACAGACGAATACATGGGGATAGAACAGGAAAAGAAAATGCAGCCATATGAATAACTATCCCTTCTGGATGTTAAAGCATCTCTGCTTGGGTTTCAAAGGGTTTGTCAGATGGATGTGTCTGATCTTTGGCTGCCAGCTGTGATCTAACACCTCTTGAAGGTGGCGCTGTTATTTTTAACAGATATCTTCACAAAAGAATGTACTTTCTGAAAGGAAAGGAAATGATAGTAATAAGGCTGTTTCTGAAATGTTTTGGGTTGCTATGAATTTTGCATAAAAGTGAAAAGGGGTTAATTCTTGAAAGGAAAAAAAAAGAGCAGTTTCTGTCGTATTGTTGAGTTCTTTCTTGACCAAATGAAGGCTCAGCAGAGAATGCAGGTTAATACTGAGAGATTGCAGCACTCACCTACCTCCGATCATTACTAAAATAGATCATTCCTCTGCACATATTGAAAAAACAAGTTTCATCGTTGTTTCGTTGAGCCTTACATTATTACAGCTGCCACGATCCTTTTTCACACTAGGAGGTTGCTCACAGCGTGGATGTGCTGTGGCTTCTACTGGATGGTGCACAGCACCAGGCACGTCCTCCAAAGGGTATATTCTTTCTTTGCTACAAGAAAACATCCACACAAAACGACTGAATGAGATACGCTCAGTTTGGGTTTCCTAAGCAATCTCTCGGCTCCTTGCTTTTCTCACCGAAGTTTAAACTCCCCCTAGTGAGTTTCGAAGTCATCTGTGGGAATTAGTCATCCGGTGGAAGGGTTTTCTCTTTGGGTTTTGTTAGAGGGGGAATTGAGCTGCAACTCACTCCGCTCTGTTCCAGTGTGTGGAAGTGGGAACTTCATACTGAGGCAAAGCAATTTCATTTATGCTTACAGAAGGGATGGAGTGTGGGCGTGGGGACAGCACCTTCGGATGTCTTCATTTTGGCTCTTGCTGGAGGAGTTGATGCTCTGCACCTGATCACTTCCCCACCTCAAGGCTTCTCTGTGTCCCACAGGGCTCCCTCCAGCTCCCATCGGGTTCCCGCTGGCTCCCTGCTCCCATTTCCAGCCACTAGAGACCACCCAGCCCAGTTCTGTCAGCAAATCAAGAAAAAAGGAGTAGGGTTTTACACAGTTGTCACTGAAGTTTTCTCACTATTTTTCATGGCAACCCAATGAAGGATATGGTTCAAAAATATTCAGCACATAAATAGGGATCTTGAGGCATGCTACACTTTGAAATGAAGCCTTACACCCTCTAGAAGTTAAATGGATCAACAGAAATTTCAGTGACATTTAAAAAAATTGACAAGCTGGCCCTAAATATTATTCTTCTCTTGTTTTTTAAGTGGGGAAATGATTCCTTCACTGAATCTTGAAATCTTCTGCAAACATCTTACTGTAGAGCAAACTTCCCTATTTCTTCCTCCATGCCATTGGCGGTTGTAATCGTGCAGCACCTTAGCAGGTGGCAAATTCATATGCCCAGAAAAAAAGAGTAAGAGAAGGAGAATAATTCATGGTCTCACTAAAGGAAACAGCCTCAGAAACAGCTTGCTAGGGGACGGCTGCCATGGACTCCCAGCCTATGTCGTACATATTTCAGATCCATCAATATTTTCCTTTACAGAGGCACCAGCGTGGGAGTACTGAAAGAAAGAGGAAATAAACAGGCTGTGTTAGTTTTTCTGGCTTCCTGGAAAGTGCTAAATTGCTCAAATGCTGCTGGGGACTTTGCTGAACACACAGCTCTGGGGAACCGGCTCAGCCTGTCTCACTGATGGGCTGTCTCTCTGTGCATACAAAGCACCCATTTTATAAATATAGCAGCACAACATTGGCACCTACGAGCCAGGTGCCCCAGAACCCTTAGGTGGTTTTTTACATTACATGATTTGAGATTAATTATGGAGTATTTCATGGGTCTTCTAGTTTTATGTCTTTAAGATACAAGGACCAATTTTTTTTTACAGCTTTTTCCCAAAACCATGAGAATTAATAAGTCTATAGCTTGTAAAAGAGTGAATCACATGAAATTCACATGACTCCTGGAGGTACAGTTCTATGAAAATCATTGAGTTACTCTCAGATTCATTAGTGTTACAAACTTTGACAGGACCAGTAAATTTAAGGCCAGGTCTAAGGTCAAGCAAACTAAACAAGTGCCTCCGGGAGGAGGCCACAGAGGGTTATAAAAGTTATTGCCTACTCAGACGATGTCAGTGCCGTGGAAAGCTGGGCTGATGGCTGGGCATGTGGCAGCCCTGGGAAAAGCTGGCAGTTGCCTGTGGGTGAATCAGCTCCCAGTTGTGCTAAATGAGAATAGGGCTTAGCCAGCAGGTCCTCACCTGACCCCCCCTGACAAATATGAGCAAGACCATCTTCTAAGAAAGGTCCTTTCTTGGCTCTGCTTCTGCTGCTCTTTGAAAACGAAGTTTCTTTCTCCCTTTGTTACTTTTTCTCCCCTAGTTTGAAGTTTATTTTGATGTATGTAGAGGAAAGTCTTGTCCCACAACAACAGGTAGATTGAAGGTGTGTAGAACAAGTAGATGGTTTTTGTCCTGTTCATCCTGAAAGGAAAACAGAAAAGATAATATATCTGTAAAGGAGAGAAGTGGTACTAGTGGGTGTATTTCTGTCAGTACTAAGTTGCATGGAGACTAAAACTGTTTCTGTGAGAAATCTCTCAGTGCCTTCCTCTTGGGTAGCAAACAAGCAAAGTGACAGGCTGTGAAACACAAGGTACTGTTTGCTTTCATTAGGGTTTATTTCCCATTACACCTTATTCGAGAACAACTTGCTGATTCAAAATGGCATGGGCAGACCTGTAGAGTGTTTCCTCATATGTCTAAAATAAGATTTGGGGCTTTCTTTTTGCTTGCTCTTCCTCACAAATTTTGGACCTGTTAAATAGAGATTCACAAGGCATTATTACTGTTCTGCTCTGCAGGCATCTATGAATCCTGCAGCTACTCTACTAGCTGTACCTTGTCTTTCTCCCAGTTAATCTAAGCTGCACAGACAAGCCATATCAATCAAACCATGCTCTTAAGCTGAATTGCTCCCAGCCACGTGGCAAAGGTAAGGTATCACCTTCTTCTTGCAGTAACGAAGCCTCCCTGCTAGGGCACAGAGGACGAAAGCAAAGCCTTTCTGCCTCTTTGCTTGCAGGTCAGCATTTGCTTTTTCACTTTGGCCACAGCCCAAGCCCTGCTGTCAGCTGAACTGGTCATGGATCCCGGTTCACACTGCTTGGTGTGCGGCCCCGGATTCCCACACATGATAGCAGGCTGCCGCAGAGGTGAAGACAACAGACACCCAGGGCAGCACGCCCTGGGCACGGCTCCCACCAGACATGCCTATATGGATGAGAAGCCTTGAGACAGCTCTGCCTGGGAGAGGTGAAGGAACGTCTAAACCAAAACCTGTGAAAGGCCTAATAGACAGTCTTTCTTGCAGTCATTCAAAATGGCATCGAAGTAATTACCACTAACACTTCCTGAGGTTTTCCTTCGGTTGCCAGCACTACAGTGGATGCTTTAGCAGTGCAAACACAAGTGGTGGCGACTGCAACAATTGCAATGTGCAGTCATGTTTCTATTAGCAGGTGTCCTAGTGATGTTGTAAGTAGGCTAGTTTTAATAAAAAGGGTCTTACAATCAACAGTGGCCAGCCCCTTATTTTGTTTAAAAGTATAAAAACATCCGGTTGCAAACTTGATTTTACTGAAAAGAAGAATCTATGATCAACAGAAATCAAAACTGTTTTGATGAAAAAATGCTGAGTTTATGTCAGAAAACTAAATGCTTGATTTTCTGTATTTCCATCCAATTTAAAATGGAAATGTCTCTTTAATCAAGAAAATATTTGGAGAAAAAATTCTCAGCCATCTGTATTTAAGTCTCCTTGATGACAGGTTCTTTTCTTTCCTGAAAAGCTTGTCTCAACATCAAGTTGTGCTGGAATAAGTCATTCGGGACCAGTCACTTGTTTCTGGATAGCACCATGTGTGAATATTCTTACTCAGTAAGAGCCCTACACATGTCTGCACAGATCTTGTGTTAACTCCACAATTCACGTAGCAGGGACAGAAACAGAGGGGCCACTGATGTGATTTTCTCAGGAGTTTCCTCCGTGACCAGTTGGAGAGCAGGCTGCAAAATGAATTCTCTTTAATGATGAGGGGTTAAAACAAGACGGGACAAGAGGACTCCTGAAAGTATAGGGGAGAGTTTTTCTTCTCCTTGACGTGAGAAAGCAGAGTTAGCCTCTGCTCCTTTCCTACATACTGATGAGACAGAGCTTTAGAGAGTGTTTGGGCCCCTTAACAACTGTGTGGGCTCCTCTGGGACAGCTCCCTTTCTGCAAAAATCCCTCTTAGGTCTCTCTCTTCTGTGTTAGAAATGGAGATATCCTGCTCTATGCCATCCTCCCCCTTTCCTGCACTGTTTCCTGCTCCCCATGCCTTCATCCATCCCTGAAAGCAATTGCTCTGGTACTGGCAGCGTAAGCGAGGGCAGCCCGAGATGGCCCCTGCTGTGACAGCAAAGGTGAGGGTGTTCCCAGCCATGTCCCCAGCACATGAACGGGTCTCCCTTATACAATCTATACTTCTCATCACCTAAGGAGAAGGATGGGGTGTAAAACCTGATGGCATCATCTGCTCCATGAAGTGCCAGCATGGCAGTGCCCAGGAACAGGTCAGGCTCCCTGATGTCTCACTGTCACCCACTGCTCCCTCCCCAGACCATCCGTGTAAATAGTCAGTGGTCGTACGCTCTACCAAGTCACCCCGATGCTGGGGCAGGGGGTCCCGACTTCGAGCGTACTCTCCAGACGTGTCCAGGACTGCTCCTCCAGTGACACCCAGACATGCAGAAAGATAGGTTTTAGGACACATTCTCACAGTGCTTCAGAAATGCAAATGGAAGTGTGCTCTCTGTATCTAATCCCCTGCACCACCACTCAAATCTTCCACAATCACACTGGATTAGAGAGCTCAGTTTGTCTGTTACAAACATGACCTGAAAGAGAAACATATGTTTTACGTTATTTACTTCCTTTTCATTAGATGTTGACCAGAGCATCCTGCTATTTTGACATGCAAACCTATCACCTGCCCTTTAAACTTACCCCCCTTCCTCCCAAAAAATGCCTCTGATAATCACGAAAGCAGGAAAATATACACATACACTTTCTATTAGCTTAATTTCTAATAATATTTTCTGCTCTGATTTTATTTTGTTAGTCTCTTTTTACATTTAATTTGGCATCTGACCAATTGAAATGATGCTCTATTTATGCTTTTTAGCAAATGGTTTTGGCTTTGAATTCTTAACATTTCATTCATGGTTATTTGTTCTTGTATTTAGTACATATCCAGCTTGCCTGCTCTGTAACTTCCAAATGAGAATATTATAAATGCCTGGAGGCTTATTAGAGCTCAGGCTCTTTTTTTAAAAATTCAAATATGAGACACATTTTTAATACTCAATTATTCATGCATCTGAAACGATGACTTACCAGGATGCATTGTGGCTAATGTACTGAGGAGAATATTTCCTCTGCATGATGCTCTCAGGGAGGGAGCGTGTGTGCGTGTGTGTGTGTGTGTTTCTCTCTATGTGCTTATGTGTCTGTTGGTTACTCTTCAAGAGCAGTCACTTCATATTTGAACCCAATATTGACACAGGCACATCTACCCAATCTCTTTCTCTAAGTAAAGGATCTGACATCCAACAAAGAAGTTGTAGCTGTCTAAGGCAAGTACATTGAAGAAATTCACAAAAAGCCCTAAAATAGGAGCATGGAGCAAAAATTACCTAGTGAAATGGCCTGTTCTGAAACTTGATAGACATGAAGGTCCTTTCTGACATCAGATTATATGTACGTAGGAAATCCAGCACCCTGCTAATTGTGAACCATGCTTTTCTGTAAAAGTGGCTTCATTAACCTCTGGAGCAGGCAAGAAAGCAACATGCAGGAAAGTGCAGGCCTAAAATGTTAGAACTAAACCTGCCTCCTTTACTTATCTTCAAAAGCATCTTATTCTGCTAATATTCCCCCTTGACATAGGAGAGCTGCTGCTACAACTCTACATGAGTAAAGTTTTAGAACTTCAAAAATGATTTTGTAAAAAACTACTGGGGACTTCTGAAATTTCCTTTGAAAGGTTGTCCTGATTTACCATACAGACAGCATGACTCTGTCATGGCAGTGATGTAAAAATATCTTTGCTGTCTTATGGGGTAATATCAGAGTGCTTGCTAATCACATCCTTTCCTTAACTCCTATGGTGTAATTTATAATTTAATGTCTTAAAATCCTCCTTCAAGTTTACATAAAAAATTCCTCATTTTCAATCCTAAATTGTCATGTCCTGCTAACCAATGAAGTTGATTACACCATGTCCTATCATCTTCAAAAAACAGTTAAGTTCTGCCCGTGCCGTTAAGAGCATTTGACAGTGTAGAGAAATGTCATTATAGGCCTCTCTTACTTTTCAGATTAGATAGACCTCATTTCTCTTGCCTTTCTCTATAGGTCATGTTTCCTCAACCTGTTATTACCCATGTTGCTTTCCTTTGGACTTTCTCTGTTTTGTCTAAATGTCTGTTAATGCAGGATGTCTAAAATTATACCTACCGCAAGACTTCATGAGGACATTGAAATAATTACTTTGCAGGTCTTGCAAATTCAGCAACAGGAAAAAAAAAACTTCCAGTGAAGATTATTAAGTACAGAGAGACCACCTTCTCTGAGCTTCAAATTGGTGGTGGCCAAGAGCCTATTTTGGAAAGCGGTCTACCTTTTTAACAGCGGTGTGCTACTGAATCCCATTCACCTTGTGGCCTACAAAAATCCTCAGAGCCAGATCTGCAGCCTGGCTGCTCAGCCAGCTCCTCCTCACTGCACCTTACTGAGGCTGCTTTTTTCTTTCTCGCTGCGATATCTTGCACATATCTGTTCTGAATTTAACTTGATTAATTACAGTCCAACTCCCTCCTATATAAACATCATCTACTAAAGAGAGAGAAATCAGCTGCTTCTTTCCATAGGGCAATTGTTCCCCTGTTACACATTTGACATATCTTTTTAAACCTCAATTGCGCACACAGTGAAGGTCCTAAAAAACAGCCTTTCCAACAGGGTCAGTGAATATGCTGTGTAATTAAGATGTGTAAAACAAAAATCTGCAGGTCTGGCCATCTGTTTTGACTTGTCTGGCTAGGACAAGCGCCCCACAACAAGCCGATGTTTAATGCTTGGATGTGGTCTCTGGTTTGTCGATGCTCACGTCTGTCTGTTTGGAGGGCACGGTGCCCATTACATGTTGCTGAGGCACTTGGCACCACTTTGGGCACGGAGAGGCTTGTGCAGGCAGTCCACACAGGCTTGCTGGGTTGCATCTGTTCTCCTGGATCTCGCACTGATGTGTTTTCTGGCTATGCCAGCACAGCTGCCACATGTCTAGCGTTTGCCTCACGTCTGCTGAAAGGCCTATGCCAAGGAAAATCAGCAAGGAGCAGGGAGAGACTTGGAAAGCTAGACAGGAACTTGTGGCAACTGGCTGTCTTGGGCTGGGCTGGGCTACAGGATGCTCCGCTGAGTAAGTTAAACCCAGAGGCACCCTCCCAAAAGCACTGGTGCTGCACCAGGCTTGGTAGAGGGGCTGGGTGTTGGGAGAGAAGACAGCAGAGCCTTCAGAGCTGTCACCCCAGAGGGAACCTTGTCACTGTAGCAGAGACCCACACAGTGCTGTTGGCTTTCTACCTAGAAAGCATGTCCCAAGGGCTTTTCCCCAGATCCAACCTCTGCTCTAAGCAAGTTCACTGTGAGATTGATTTTGTGCTCCTAAATACCACCTGAGTTAGTGTTGGTATACTTGAAAATGTAAGAATGACCACAAGGGACCAGAAAACAGGGCCATCAAACCTGGTATCTTTATCCACACGCCCAGGTGTGAGTAAGAACAGCAAGCGCAGGATACTGCTGACCAGAAAGTCTTACCTTCCAGTGGCTGGCAGCACAGGCACTCCCTGAGCCAGGAGTATTACCTTCATATTTCATAGCTCTCAAAGGATTTCTACACATGAATTTGTACGGTTGCTTTTGAACCTAAGTCAGTCTGAATAACCAGTTTTCCACGACAAAGAGTCCCACTGCTGAAGTACACGGTGCCTGAAGAATGTCTGCAGTCCACCTGTATCCAAGACAGCAGAAAGAATGCCAATTTATTCACTTTGTACCTCATCATTTTGGTGCCTAAATGCACTATTTGTCTCCCAGGGTGCTGGGAGCTTGGCAGTGCCTGAAATGTACAGACGCCATAAACCCAGAATGTCTCCAGTCCACAGAGGTATTGCTCTTGCTTAACCTACACCTTGTATATCCTTGGCTACACAGTGATTCAGCTTCAGAAGGAAGAAGAGCAAAGCTGCTTCCTTCACTCTGCCCTCAATGTCTGTTAAACCAGTGATGAAGCCCAGGTTAGGAAAAATGTGAGTTTAAATCCAGACAGGCTGAGGAGGGCTAATGACTCAAATCTTGCAATTCTTGGGCAGATCCCTAAGCCATTTGTTGGAAAGGCTGGGACTTTTTTCACTGCTTTCCCCAGAAACACCTGAAAAAGTTGCTTTCCTTCTGCAGTCAACACGAGAGTCTGAAGCCCAACATTACTGGCAACCAGTTAAATGAAGGAATCTCTCCCTATGCCATAATTAAAATAATAACTACAATGATTGATTATTTGTATGTCAATGCTGTTTTGCAGTCCCAGCTGTGCACACAGTGAGAGAAGAACAGTTCTAAAAGTATATAATCGCTACTGGTTTTGTTCCAGAAGCACTTCAAGTTTCCATCCACAGCTACAGATCTTTCTCCTGGAAGTTGCTTATGCCTGTGTTAAGGCACCTTGCCTATAAAAGAATTGAAGTATTTGCAGAAGATCATAAAGGCTTGTGCCAAACTCAGAAATTCTCCCCAGGTTTGGCTCAGGTTTGAATACTGATATTGCTGCGTCTGCTTGTACAAGAGGTATGGTATACAATTTAGGTATGAGGTTTGTCATTGCTGATAAAGAAAAAAGGAGACATAGCAAGATAAAAGCCTATTTCGATATGAGGTGTTATTAGACATCCTGTGTACTATCACAGCCTATCTAGGCCAGAGAGGACATAATAAATGCATAAAAATGAGAGGATTTTGACAGTCTACTTATGATATTTCTCCAAGTAACATACACTGACTTAGCAGAAGGTTTCTCTGACTCAAGTATCTGGCGTAGATTTGTCATAAAAATTAGATTTGACCTCAGAGCTGGAGTAACACCTGAAAACTTAAGTTTGATAAAGATCGTAGGATTTGAAGAAGACATACTATGGCCACAGGAATAAGAAAGGAGGCTGAATTTGTTGAAGAACTGTCACTTTTGACTGTTTTTTAATGGCCTCCTTTAAATGGCTGCTGAGCTGGGAAGCTCAGTCTATGCTTGCACAGAAACTTTTACATCCATCAAAGGTGTCTGTTTTTTATGTAAGTGTTTGTTTAAGATAGAAATTACCAATCTTGGAGGCTGCTGCTAAAAAAATCCAAGCAATCTTCAATAATTTGAGGGTTAGGGTAAAGGATAAAACTGAGATGCAAGGGGAACCGCATTCTAAAAAAACAGTTCCAGTGTAGAGATTTCAAATGCCAGCATTATCTGAATGACACAAAGACCCTTTTTCTGTAAGACTGCACAATTTGGTGCTGCTGGCCCAGTATTCTGTCTTTGGCAAACTCCTACCCCCTACCCTGACTAGGCAGATCACAGCTTCTTCACTTAGACATTTATTTTGTGCTTCATTTCCCCCTCTCTTTGCTTTTCTTCCTTTTGCGAAATCTTCTTAATTTAACAAAAATTGTCTATTGATCTAAGATGGACAAAGAAATTTTTAAAAGAATCAAACCCTGCAAGCAATCAACATGGGTAGCTCCAAAAACAGTCTGAACAAAAGAGAAGTATGTGGGGTTTGTGCATTTGTTTTTTAAATTAGGGTAAATGTTTTCCATTAAAGTTTCCAAATAGGAATCCAGAAAACAAGGAGAGATAATAATAGTAAAAAAAAAATGCAATTACAGTCTGTATTTCTTGGAATAGAAGCAATTTCAGTTATTGTACAGATTAAATTCCCTCCTGAGCTATACACAGAAATGCCAGAGATTTAGCAAAGGACTGTGCTGAGAAAGCCTAACACTCCACAGTGTATGTCTTCCACTTTTTGTCCTATTCTTCCCAGGTTACTGTTAACAGTTTAGGGAGTGATACTGAGGAAAAGTAAGGGCTAAACCAGACTTGGACACTAGGTTCCTTATTACTCTAAAATTTGGTTCTTCTGTTCCTTGAAAACTGTCCATTTCAAAGAAGAAGCTGTCTTTCTTGTACTTAGCTGTCATTTACAAGTGTCTCCCGTTTGATTTCTATGAATTATTCATCATCTGCAGATGGAGTCCAAGCCATCCATCGCAAATATCAAGCTATTGAAAGCCAGACCTTGGTCCAACAGTTACAAGTCTGTATGCTCCAACTGGAGAGGCATCAAATGCCTGGTTAGAATAAGATGAATATGAAATCCTTGCTTGGAAATATTCCATAACAGGGATTTCAAATTTATTCCTTCCTCTCATAAATTTATTTGATGAATGTATTCATGGAAAGCTGGAGATAAAATGGAGAAGCAGATGAAGATTCTTGTGCTCAAGCCTCTGTGTGCCACAGATTTAGGTACAGGTCCTACAAACTTCCTGTGTCACATTAGGCAAACCAGTTGTTAAACTATTTTGTGCCCCAGCTCCCACTTCAAATGGGAAGACATAGTAAAGAAAAGATGTTGGGATGAACACTTCCTTGTAGTTTCTGTGAGTAAACTTAGCCAGGCGAGGAAGTTTCCATCAATAAGAACTTTCCAATGAGAAACTTTTTTTAAGGGAAAGAAAAGAAAAAAGGAAAAAAAAAACCTACAAAACAAACCAAAATAAAACATACTGCTATTTCTCTTATGGTAGGACTTTGAAACATTGTTTCGTAAGAAAAAGTCAGAATAAAACTGTGGTATGTGGTATGGTTCAAAGAAGTTGAAGTTCACTTGAAAGTGTACCGAGAAGGGGAGGTATTCCAGGAAGATGAATCGCAAAATTCCTTAGTGGTCTAAAATGTCTGACCTAAAATGTTATATTAGAGGCACTTCAGATCTCTGTGACCACTTTGGGAAGAGTGATGGAAGCTTGTCCTTCTCTTATAACCTTGACAGCTTAACAGACAAAATGCGTGGAAGCCTCTGATTCCTGGAAGGTCCCACATCCAGCCGGGCTTGAAATGTTTCCTTACTTACTATATCCACCTCTCCCCATCACAGCCCTTCCCATAACCCAATTTTGTTGTTCTAGTTCTACTTCTCATCTTCTCAAGGGAAGGGCTCTGGAAGGGTAAGAATGAAACAAGAAGGTCTTGTGGTCAAGAGGACAGTATATATGAAGGTGACATTTTTATTTCACTGTCTTTATTCCATGCCAGAGTGAGTAAAATAATAACAGCTTTTTTTTCAACTGGATTCTACTCAGGATTTATGGACATTCACTGACACAGTAAGCAAAATGTCACTGTAGCGCTAATCACCTGATCAATTAGCCTATACCGCTCCAAAGCATATCTGAAAGCACAGAGGCGTTGTCTAATTAGTGTGCCCTGATAAGACTTTCCTGGTCTAGCCCCCTTCACAGCCCCTTCCCTTAAAATCCATTGCTGATTGGGTTGTAGAGTCTCAGCTCTGCTTGCCCTCCCGACACTTTGCACCAAGGGCAATCAGGGACCCTTTCATGTCCCAGCTGTAAAATCAGGGCCCTGGGACCTCACTTCTACATGTTTTTTTATCCATTATAAAATATCAGAAAAATGTTTGATTTCTTGAATAATACATTTCCTCAGCGAATATACTGGATCTTCCACCCTCTGCTTCATTTTTACCCATACCAAATTCTGAATGGAGAGGTGAGATAAAATGAATTTACACAGGAATCCAAGAGAAAAATCACCTCACCATTCATCCTGTTCACTGTCCTTGCTCTGGGCTGTGGGATGGAGTAAGGATGGAGCTGTCATGCTGCAACACAGCCCCTCCTTCCCCTCCTTTAGCCTGTCAGCAGGACTATCGCATCTGGCTCAGGACCAAGGTTTTTTGGAAGCTCCTGGGACATACCAAAGGCCACAAAAAGGTAGATGAAAGACAGAGGAGGAAGGGAAGAGGAAGAGGTGAACTACAGAGCCATGGGAAAGCTCAGGAACAGGACTATGTGGAGAAGTACTTAGGATAGGCTGAACAAGTGACAAAAAGAGCAGATGGAGCTAGAAGGCAGGGATTTGAATCCTAGACATTACTCTCTCTGTGGCCTTTGGCATGCCACATAGTTAGATGGAGCTGGAGCTGTCAGATATATCAGCTATTCTGCATAGGGCTGGTTGGGATTTTCTCGCCCAAATTAATCACGAATGCTGGGTTGCAGACCCCCGCTTAGCCTCACGCAAGTGGTGTTGGAGTGAGTGCAGCCCAGCCCTGGCTGGAAACAGCGTGAATGCAGAGCTGTAGGGATAGTACAGAAAAACAGGGAGGAGGGAGTTCAGAGGTGGTGCTGTAAGACTCTCATGAAATATCTAATCTCCATGTTTTCTCTTTTATTATCAGCATTATTCCTCCTGAATGGGCTAATGACAAGATAAATTAAAAAGAATGAGGTGCTTTGAAAGTAGAGTCATTATCAAAATCAAACTTTGCTTGTTTAAAATACTGTGTAACGACTGTGAAAGTTTCCCCTCCCCTTGTTTACATCCAGCATAGATTTATTGGCAGTTCTCTTTTCATTGTTGAAGCTATATTCAATTTTACTAGCAACAATGTATTGTGATTGGAGTGAATTGAATTTTCTTTTCCATTCAAAAATGATTAGATGCATAATGTAGAACTGAATAATAAGCATCCGTCCATAAATGTTTTGCTGGTGGTTATACCGCATCATGTGCCTTCATCACTGCTGTACACAGAAGATATCATTATAAGGAGTCAATAGGGTTGAGCCAAATGGCCACTTCTGCTTAGTTATGTCAGGTACTATGCTAACATTATAACCTTGGAATAGAATTCCCACTCAGATCTCAAATATGGGCTCCTAAGGAGAAAAATCTCGCTCTTCCAGTAAGCAAAATCAATGAAAATTAGGTTATGAAAATGAGGTTCATTCAATTTTCGTATTCGACGGTACTATAAATACATTATGGTCCTACTCTTAGGTGAAAGTCTGCAAGTTAGGTGCTTAGGGGTAGGGAGCATGGGCGATCTGAACCTCATCAAACTCAGCGAGACTCTTTGCATCTGCCTTCAAAACGTTTTTGAATTTTTTCTTGGAGAAGGGTCCCTTTTCCAGAAAAGAAGGGTGTTTCTCAGGGTCAAGGCAACCTGTCCAGGATTGCACAGTCTGCAGCATTATGTTACTTCTCATTCCAATCTGTCAAAATGCACAGCTAAACAGATGAGCTATGTCAGAGCTGGGAAAAGGAAGGGAGAGAAAAAGAGCAAGACCTGGAGTCCTGAGACCCCAGAATTTCTTCCCCACCCCACACACCATCATAGGATTACTTTGTCTTTTGCTTCCTCCTGCTGTCAAACTTCTGAGAGATAAAACAGCATTAAAGTCAGAGAAGTCTGGAAAGGAAATGAGGCTGCTCACTTTATTACTCTTGATTAGCAGCAAATTATTCTCCTAACATTTACTTTCCCTTCATTTATTTAAGAGTGATTACATGCAAATAGCAGTTAAAAACATCAGGTTTTTAATAATAGTTTTATTTACCATTGTAATTACTTCTGCAGCATCTCTGAAGTCTGAAACACACCCTTCCTGACACAAAATCAAATGAGCAGCCTTGCATCTTTCTCTCTTTCAAGTACACTCTCCAAAACAGTATAAAGATGTAGGAGTTTCTTTACTATGTTGGTGTGGTCCAACCTCAAAGGCTGTACCTGTATTCCCATACAGAGAAGCCTCAAGACCCATTTTAATTTCCTGTTCCCTCAGAAGCTTCTCAAGCGAACCATTTTACTTAGCTAACCTTGTTGATCCACTGTCCCCTGTAGTTTGCTCCCCACAGTCACACTTGAAGTCCCAACGCTCCAACTGGTAGGCCTGTCCTGCGATTCAGGCAGAGTGGGGATGGCATTGAAGTGCAGGAGATTTTGCTCAGCCATGGCTTTAGCCTCCCAAACTACAGTTCTCGTGAAGCAACACCATACGTAGCATGCTGAAGTTATCACTTGGCTGTTCATTGCTAAATGTTCTGTGAACATCTTTTTTTTCCTCTTTACCTCTAATATGAATATTATTGAAAAATCCCACACCCAAAACCACAGACACTTACTTCTAGCTCCAGGTGGTGTTTTCTGTCCTCCTATAGAATCCTATAGAATCCATGGCTGGAACTCGAGCAACCTTCATCCTCTGGGATTAGAGCATGGGTTTTATGCCTCATTACTGTGAATAAATTTTCTACATGGCTTTCTGCATGCATGCATATTTGGGCAACTTCACAATATATGCAGATATAAATAAACAATTGTTTCCTTTAAGTAGAACCACAATGTTAGGAAGTGAGAGTGAGGAAAGTATCCAACTTGCTGCGTTCTTAGTAAAAGGTGTTTAAAAAGAGAAAAAAAAGGCTTTTCTCAGCAAACCTGTAGGTCTCTGAGGAGTTACAAAGAGTAGATTTGTTAAAATCAGAATTGCCAATTTTGCACAGTTGCTTTTGGAATGCCACCACATCTTTAAACAAACTTTATTAGAATTCATATCCAGTTATGGAGCTGCACAGGGCTCCCTTAACAAGCATAGTCTGGCTGGAGGCAATAAATCTGTCTTTGTCACTAATGATGTTTGTATTATTTTAACGTTGTTGATACTGGGGATTTGCGTGGGGGGGCTGCAAGCAATCATCTTTCAACCACAGCTCACCTGCCCTGCATCCTGAATAGAAAAACACTTTCCTCTGTGGATGTCAGGAACACAATGGGGTACACCAGGGGATGTGTCCAAGGACTTCAGCTACATAGTCTGATAGTCAGAAAACCCCATTCCAATTCCAGTGACTTTTACCTATTCAACGTGGGGGGAAAAAGTCTTCTAGCAACATTTTTCAGTAATCTGCATCTTTGTCATGTGGTGAGTATGGTACCCTGTCAGGAGGTTTTGTGATGTGGTCATTTGATAGACCGTCATTTTCTGAATGACTAAAGTGACTTTCATACTTCTAAATGTGAAGGAATCCTGGGCCTGGGCCAGGTCCAAGCCGTTCAAGTGCTGGGAAGTGCGTTTCCAAGGTGCAGTTCAATTGAATCCCTTAAATACATTTATATATTATATTACATGTTACATTACATGTTATGTATTACATATTTTATATTACATATAACATATTACATATTTTATATATATATATAAAACATATATAGAGAGGACATCTAAGAGCAGCTGGTGTCATGTGCTGTATCTTTTCTTTCTGTCTTGTGGTGCTACTATGTCTATGTGCCAGATATGGTCCCCCAAACACAGACTAGCTATATCCTTTTGCTTGTAGGTGTGAAATAGAGACAACCACGTCTGCATCTCCCTTTGTGAGATTTGTCTCTTGCACAACTGTTTCTTTTGGTTTGCCTGCTTTGCCTTGAAATAATGGCATTAAATCCAGGGCACGGATATGATGCTGGTGTGGAAAGGGGTTGCCACTCCTTGCCCTGGTTTGTGGGGGCACAAAGTTGAGGGGGGCTCCCTGGGTGAGCAGGGAGGGTGATTTAAGGGTCAATTCTAGAAGATGCAGGAGGAGGGAGCAGGGAGAGCTTCTGCATCTGTTTCTACTCTGTGATGTTCTTTCCAAGCCTGGGTGAGAAATTCCCTTGTCACACTGTCACACCCTATCCCTTTGAACAGACCCGGCCATACACCTCTGCACAAGTCATTACCAGATGGAAAACTCTGTGGAGGGACTACCGAAGTGCTAGTGACCTGACCCCCAAACCCTAAAGGTTATGCAACTGAGAATAACCTGCTGTCTAAACCCTATAGCATGGCCCAAGCAGAATAATTTCACTGGCCTGTGGTAAGATATCGCCTCACCCCGAAAAAGGGCTGAACTCTTGGCACAAAGAGTTGAGTGTTGATGCCTCTTCTCTCAAGCTACTCATGCCTCAGTTCTTGTGGGTCCTGCAGTATTGAGATAGTGGCGGGAAGAAGACTTCTTTCAGGCAGGAAGTTATTTCATCCTCTTAATAGTGACATTTTCACTTTGGGATTATCTCAAAAGTTTGTGTATTAAAGTTTTGGAGAAACTAGTATTTAAAAATACTGGGAAGGAGGGAAAACAGTGGTTTATAATGGGCGAGGAGAAAAAAGGAGTATTTGGTTCATACTTTATTAGCAGACTTAACCTTTTGAGCAGTAATTTTTATGTACAATTATGGCATGCCCTTTTTGAGTGAATAATGTGATTATCTTAGATTATTTTTAAGAATTACAGGACAGATATATTGATAACCTAACTACGAAACCAACAAATTATGCAGACATGTATGAAATAGCATATTTTACACATGATTTTGGCATAAAATACAAGATTTCATTTAGGATCCTTGTCATCGGGAATTTTAGATCACTGACTTTATTGCTTTGTGGAGTTTCAAGCTGGGCACCCGGTACTGCGGAAAAATCATCCACAAAACCTTAGGCCATGGTGGATGATCCTTCTAAAATTTCTAACCTCACAACAACCTGTGTAGCTCCATTTGTGTGGAGTTTTGCCTGCTGATTTCATAAGGATTACTCGCTGGAATAAACTTATGAACTGTGTATATTCATAAGCATGCTTCTTGATGAATAGAGATTTCTTTTGTAGCTTCAAAGCCAGATTGAAGAATTCAAGTACATCCATCCTTTTCACACTTGAAAAGATGACCTTTGCCATTATTTCATAGTACTTAAATACGAGGATACCTTGTACAGTTACCTGCAAGATACCTAAAGTGGGAGGAATTTCATCAGTGGATGGACACTTCACCAGACAGTTGCACTGACTTTAATGACAGAGCTTAGATGAAGTGAAGTCTCTAGTGTCTTTGCCCTGTGTCATCTTGGACCAGTGATGACCTTGGACCAGTGATGACCTGCAGGTTCAACCATCAAGATGAGTAATGAGACAGGAGCACTGTCCCTTTTAGCAGTTACATTATTGATGGCTTCCTCCAATCCACTAACTGGGAAATCACTTAGAGCTAAGAGGTATGATGAGACAGAAGCACTATCCAATATTGTAGTTATATCTCAAAAGCAAATGAACAATACTTTGTGTTCAGTGCTTTGTTTCCCAACCAGATCCTCCACTTTGTTTTCCCATACTCTCAAAACAGGACCCTCTAGTTGTGCCAGCCTCTAAAGCTGAAGCCTGGGGGCAGCTCCCTCACTAGTTTCTTCCCACTGAATTAAGCTTGCTTCATTGCTGTTTTCCTTAAGTGAAGATAATTTTTAAAGTAATAAATACCAGTTTCTTGCTGTTGGCATGTGAGCTTCAAGAGCACATCCTAACATTGCTTTCATACTTTTCTCCTGTAGGGCAGAAAAACTCCCTCTACGTTTTAAGCTAGAAACTGAGAACAATTTATTTTTTAAGCAAGCGGCTAGCACTTATACTGAAACCTCAGAGAGGATGGACTGACTGCAGTCATAAGCATGGGTTGTACATCTGCTCTTTCTGCCACTGCTGCTTTAAACGATGGGACGTGGTGATTCTAGTTCTCCCTTTTTGGTGAATCATTAGAAAGTGTTGCCATTTTTCCTCCCCCAGCTTTTTCCTTAACAAAACTGAACTGGAAAGTGTAGACAGACACAGACTTTCTGGAGAAGATGCTCTCCTGAACTCAACCCAAGTCTCTTATTTCTGACGTGGGTGCCCCTGCTGAGCTATTCTACAATAAGAGGAGCACCCTCGAATCCCTCTGATTACTTCTGCTGTTATATGCTGTGCTTCAAGTGGCTACTAAGTTTAGACCTTATGTGTGAGATTTAGCCGGGGTTACAGGCAGATAATATCAATGAGCAAAGAGGCAAAGGCAAGGATTTACTGATGAAAAATTAGGTATCTCCCAGCTGAGCACTTTCAGAGTTGTCACTGTTTAAGCAGTAATATCCTGTCGTGGATAGCAGAGTTGCATAAATTCACATCAGACCTCTGCCACATTTCCTCAGATCTGAAATCGGGGACAAGAAGGCTTCTGACTTCTAGGGGAGGTGCACAGGATATTTAGGATGCTGTCATGCTTACATACCCACAATCAGTTTCCTGCCATGACACAGGAGTAAGAGGATGGCACACATTTCCCTCCTCCCTTTCGCCATCTCAGCTCTCTCTCCTGTGTTGGCTCAAACAGGCAAAGATCAGTTTATGTACCACATTGGATTGAGAACTATAGTGATAGACACATGCCCACTCCTGGCATAGGGGTAGGGATAGTAGCTGAAGGCTATTTACATAAAGAAATTTTTTTCTTAGTCTTTGAAATCCATTGGCTTCTTTGGGAACAAGCTCAAGACCTTCCTCTTCCTAACCTAGGTTGTGAGACCTACCACAAAATTTAAGTTCTTCTCCTATGCTCCAGCCCTAAAGAGATAAGCACTGTGACCTGAGTGAGCAGAGCTCTGTTCATGACCCTCCACAGAAGGTGGGAGAGGATTGGCATAATTTATTTTTATTCCAGTTATAAAAGCTGCTTTTTTTGATGAGCTGATAAGACATTTTGTCAGGAAATGGTTCTCAGCAGACACAAGTCTGCCAGGTTCAGAGAGTGGGTTGGATGCCTACTTGCACTTGATGCCCTTAAGAAATGAGAGGGCTGTATCCCACCTGCTATTGTCAGAGTTTGGAGCTCAAGAACCATGACAAATGGTGCGCAAGGAAAAAATACCGCAATGAAAGAGAGGGGAGAAGAAAATGACCCATGGTAAATGAAAAAAGAAAAAGGTTAATTTTCCTTGGCAGTTATTACTTAACCTTCTCTTTTTTTTTAGTGTGTAAATTCAACAGTATTGCCCAGGAATAGATTAAGCATTTGAGAGAAAACTCCATAGCTTTGTTAAAAATAAGAAAGGAGAAATCAAAACTCCTGACACTAACAGACTACTAATTTGGGCCTGTAGCAATTAATTAAATTGATCTTAATTAAATTTTTTCACACTGGAATCATGAAACAGTCTGTAATTCTGCCACCTATGCTGTAAAGTATTCCCTTTGCATTTGTAAATATTCCTAACTGTTATTTTTAATCAAAGGTCCACCTGAGCTTAATTGTTCCATGGGTTTGGTGTGGCTGAACCACATACATTTCAGAGGTTACTTGCAGGCAAGATGATAATGTGATTAACTTTGCCATCTGTGAGGCCTTCTGCATCACCATCACCTCTCCACAGACCAAATTTTCAGATAACCATTTAATCCTGAGTCACGTCTGTGAACTCAGGATCAGAGTCCCAAGCCCGTGTGGTCAGTTCAGCAAAGTGAACAAGAAACAATTTTTGACTGATAGTGACCCAAACTGTCACCCTGTGACATGGTTGTTGCCTTCCTGGCTACCTGAAGGGTAGTATCCACCACTTTGCAGAGAATATGTCCTTGCTCGATGACTTGCTTGCATGAAGACAGGTTAATTGAAATGTCATCAATATAACAGTATTCTTTTTTTTTTTAAGTAGTAGTGAGGCATGCAGCAAGATCAGACCTGACTTAAGTAGAAAGAAAATCCCTTTAAAAAGTCTTAGAGAGCAAATCCTTTCTTGTGGTTTCTTTGAACAGCACAAACTGTATTTTTCCTTCCTGTATCAGGCCAGAGAGAATCAAAGACTCAGGGATGTGATCTCTCTCTCTCTCTCTCTCTCTGTTGTAAGGACTAAATTTGTCCCAAATAGAGCTACAAGGCCCTGTGTGACTCATCTGAGCCAGTGTACCTCCTAATGAAATCATCCACAGCCCAGATGGCAAATTCAGCTTCCAAGAGACCCTTGGACTGAAATTCACTTATCCCTGATGGTTGTTTTGAATAATACCGAATGATTTTTCAGAGTGCTACTGTACTGTGTACTCTCCAGATGTGTCAAACGAAAAAGTGGTTATTCACTTTGGAACTTGAAAGAAAGAATCACTACTTTTATGCAAAGACAGAAGACTGTAACTGTAGATGACTGTTTTACATTACTTACACCCTTTGCAAGCTTCAATGTGAAATCTGTTTGTACGGTTCCTCATGGGCCTTTAGTTATCGATATTAATTGAGGGACTTGTGATGGCAAAACCACTTGAATTTCTTCAAGTGACTTGGTATGACAACATAAAAGGATTTTCTATAGACAATAGTGAGTTTTCCTTCTCCTTTGATATGTTTTTTTTTTAGTCTTTTTAAAATACATGTACATCCCCGCATCTTTTAATCGTTGTAACTCATAACAGAATACTTTATTTGAAATGAAAATAAAAAGTATCCAGGTAGTTATTTTTCTCTTAACAGACACAAATGTAAAAACTATTTACACATTTTCAGTTAATTATCTCTCTCAAAAAAAATCTGAAATTGTTCTAGGGAGTTCAGTCTTTAATCATTTCACCATTTTTTAATGAGGCAGCAAGATTTCAGCTGATAGCTTTCTTGCATAACCAGTAGGGAAGCTGCAACAATTGCCTAATCCAAAGGCCAACATCAAACAGCAGGAAAAGGTATTCCTGACAATTAAGCTTGCCTTTCCAAACAAAGCTTGCTAAAAAGGCCCAGAGATTAGTTTCCAAGCAGTGCCTGCCAGGAATCACTTTCCTGGCCTGAGCCTACAGCACTGGCTCGGATTTTCTTCTGCTGACACATCCACCCCTGAGCCTAGCCAGGCATCTCGGGACGCCACATGATGTAAAGCACATTATGGAGTTCCCCAAGACATGTCTCTAATCTCTGTCCCCTTCTCAGCAGGATCAGATCAGCTGTGCTAGCAACAGCCTAGAAAGGCTTCCATTACAACCTCCCCAAATGCCTCTGTCTAGAAGACATAACAGTGGTGTGGCAGGTGGTCTTACTGGACGCAGGTGTTTTTGACATCAGGACTGTGAATGATTAAAAGAGACATAATCATCACTGCTTATAGCATAAAACGTCTGAGGATTTCAGCAGACGGATGATTGATCCACCAAAGGATGGTCTTGCAGATGTGCAGCTCCTGTGAAAGGGTTGTCAACACCGGCTCTGCCAGGGAAAGCTGACTGCAGCCCATCCTGCTCCCACAGGCCATCTGAAGTTCAGAGTTGCCTCTCATAGGGGTTTTGTGGCTGTCTGAAGTCACCTTTCCTTGCTTTTTCCAAACTACCTCTGCTTTCGCTCTCAAGAAGAACTCCTGGCAGTGGGGGTCTCCAGCTTACAAGAACAGTCCATTAAACAGGTAGGAACAGATAGCTGTCTTGATTCCCAGCACAGCAAGCTTCTTTTTATCCCACATTCTGGTATACATACAAAAATGCTAAATTAATATCTTTGATACTGTCTGCTGCATTCTTAGTGGGAAATTTCACAGCGTGCCAGCAAAGGAAATTCAACTGGTTTATGTTTACTTATCCTATCTAAGAGCTGAATATGCTGCAGTAACGATCAATGTATCAAAATGTCAAATTTACATTCAAGCTCTTTGAAATTCTGTTTCCAAAACAATAACGCAATAGCTTTAAAAAAAAGTGATGTCCTACAGTCCATCATTGCAGTGCAGCCAAAACTCCTAGGTATGAAATGCTTCCTTCTCCAAGACATAAAAGCATTACAGACTATTAATTACATTATGATTAGCTGAGACATCTTAACTGTAAATCTTTGTTGCTTAAATACAAGCTACAAAGAATTAACTGGCAGCATGCCAGTTCAGGGAAATGAAATCTAGCACTAGAAATAATATCAAGGCTAAGGCACCTGTGAAAGAGTCTGAGAGCAGTCTAGAGGTACACACCGTGTATTTACAGTGGATACCTACAGGCTCAGCTCCTCACAACTCCCACGGTCCCTTGTAACAGATGGCATTCAGGAACAAGTTTGTCTGACCTTTCTTCCTGGTGCTTGCCCCATAGCATCATTGCAAAGCATTGTGGACTTCATGTTGAAGGGCAGCCACAGCCACCAAGCAGGCTCTCTGTCCCATATGGAAGGGTACATTTGGAACTATAGTAAGGTGTAAGGAAGGCTCAGGGTCCTACTGCAGCTTTTCTCCAGCCTAGCTCAAAGCCTGTGTCTGCATCCAAACACTGGATTTGAGTGAATTCAGAGAAATTAAGACTTACAAGTAGAGATACCGGTTTAGTCTCTGGTTCCAACCAGAGAAGTAAGAAAGGTTTCTCAAGACAGGTACTTACATGCACACATGATTGACATTAGTAAATCAACACCATGTGACAAACTTTTAACAAACTGCCTTTAGAACTTATAACTAGGATCTCAACCTTGTGGATGAGATGTCCACAGATACAATCTTTCAAATAGGAGAAAAATAGAGAATGCTGAAAACCTGATATCTAAAATGAAATATTTAGCAGTCTTTGTAACTTATCAAACATGGAAATATATCCACACTGCAGGAAATTCATAGCTGTAGTACAAACACAGCCAGCATCTGACAATAATCCTATTAAAGTAACAATTTCTGTTCGTGCTTCTATCATTCACATCATACTGAAATTGCGTTTAGAAAGATCAAAATGAAATAACTGCCATTTACTTTTTCATTTTTTCCCACCTCTCTTCCATGTGTTCAGGAAAGATTGCTCTTCTCTTTTAAGGTCATCAAAGAGGTGTGGGGTCTATTTTCTAGCAACTCTGATTTTCTGTACTCTCTGAGTAGATATTGTTGTCCTTAACATCCTTAATATGCCCATAATATCTATCCCAGAGAAACCCCTCTGACATCTTAAGAAATTAGGATGGACTGTGCTGCTGGGATCCAATCCAGATTTCCTTCCTACAGCAGGGCTTGCTTTCAAGCTAGTGAATTAAGATCATGGTGGCTGTACTCCAGATCAAAACAGCTGCCCAGGAGCAAGGTGGACAAGATCCAGTCATGCCTGTAAAAGACTTCCTCTGTGTATCTACCCCAAAGCATTGAATTATTGCCTCCAGCTTGAAGTCCTGGCCAAACTGACATCAGCAGAAGATAGTGCTTTGTCTCACTTCCTTGACTGCACAACACAACAGAATTTGGCAGAAGTTGTGCAAGAAATTACCTTCTTAAGAACCTTGTAGGAACTGGGTAGTTATGACCTCAGGGATCCTAGGAATCATCAATAAGCATGGAATTTCTTTAGTATCACCTCACTGTCTCTGCTACCAGTTCATGAGAAACACAAAGGATGAGAATCATAAAGCAGACATCTCTAAGCCACCCTCAAGATCCTTGACAGTCAGTGGAGAGAAACAGACACAAACAGGATGCGATTCATCCAAGCCTTATGACTTGTGCCCTATTTTTCCTTCAGTAGTTAACATGGAAGCCTGAGGTAACTATCTCAGATGTAGGCATCCAGAGCTGTATGGGATGAATTCCAAACACAATGACAAAGCTCCTTGAGAGTAATAATCTTATTTATATTACAAAGTATTCTGTGCTTCCTCAGGGTGCAGGAAGCTTTCATCTGATGTGAGCACACTGCCAAAATGGATAGTCTTATCCTTGGCTGTGCAGTCTCTCCCACTCCCTTATGCTGGGGAGAAGTGTTGATGTGGCCATGTGGTAAATTGCACAAAAAATACTATGGCTGGAAACAAATTAATTTCGAGGCTTCATATGCTGGTAAATCTATCATATCCTTAGTCACCTTGTTCAGTGATTCCTTTCACTGTTGCAAGATGGGTCATGCCTTATTTACTGAAATCCATGTCACTGATTTCTAATCAGCCTTTTCTTGCTAGATTATGGCAGTATCTATTGTCAGCAGTTTCCCTCTACATGTTTTCAAAAACCAGAGCCAACAATGCCATAGTGAGGCACTGTCTTTAAACCAACTGAAAGAGAAAAGTCAGTGCCACTTTACCATCTGATGCTCTGTAGCGGGTCTGCTCTGATTTCTGATTAAACAAAAATTTTGCTCAGGAGACCTAAAAGGAACAGTCCATAAAATACTGCATTTCACATCATGTGATAAGTAGCTGTCACTCCGTAAATTCTTTTCCAGCTGGCGCTGGAGAGTATTTACCTCCACACACACTCTTGAAGGCAGACAGGTTCTGTGTGTTTGGGTTTTTTTTTAAAGCAAAGCATCATTGTCTCATTAAGTGGACAGTAATTGCAATTATTCACCATGTATTATGACTTGTGAAAGAGGCTTGCAAAGTCCATTCAGAAACAAGTTGTCCATAAATACACAGATTAAGAAGGTTAATGAAGTGTTCCTTGCTTTAGAAAATTTTGCCCTTTTTTTCAGCAAGAATTTTGTAGTAGTATGAATCTTGATAAATGATCCCTGTCTCTGCTACATGGAGCCAAAAGGAGCATTGTGCCATACACACTGAGGTTGCAGGGGCTGCAGAAGAGTTGGACTCATGTCAAGGGATGTGTCCTGCCCAAAACACAAAGCCAGTATCTCCTGCTCTTCTTGCACTTCAGAGCCTTGGAGCCTAGACACTTGACACTGACATTTGGGTTAGGCTATGAATTATGACAACTTGGTGGATGTAGCATTGGTCTGGTGTAGGCTTTTTCTAGACAAGAGTTTCACTTGCCTGAAAAAGACAGAGAACAAAGTCAAGGTGGCAGAGGACTGCAGGGTTATGGGTACTCCTTCCACAGCCTTGTGAATGAATCCTGAGCTCGCCAGTGAGTTTGTGAGATACCCCCAGGCTTCCTACCACCCTCTGGTCATTTTGGGTGACTCAGTCACCCACACAGCAAAGTCACCCACACAGCAAAGTCACCCACACTTGCTATTGACATCAGGGTGCTTAGAGACAAACCTCAGCCCACGATGACAGTGTTCCAGGAGATGAGAGGTGCAGTTGTGTGTGTGTGTAGCAGATTGATCAGTTAGCATCCAAGTCCAAGAAGGAAAGCAGATTTTTGAGCCTTTACTTGCAGCCAGTTGCTTAAGAGAAGCATGCACTGCAGTGTAGATCAGAGACTTGGGCATCAGGCGTCCATGGGAGCTGACATCAAATCCCTACAAGACCTTTCGTAAATTTGCCTGTTCTCTTCTTCAGCCACTTTCCTCCTCTGATAAAAGTTACATTTATGTTCCTTAGTACACTTTCTGGAGGGTTACTCAGAGCCTATTTTGGGAAGTGCTTGGAGACCCACCAACACAAGAGGCTAGGAAGCGAAAAATTACAGTTTAAAACTGAAATGGTTAAATATGATCTTCAAAGGTCAGGCTGCCTCAGGGAAACAAGAGCTCACCTCAGTTCCATTTAGAGTGATGTTGGGTAGAGGGAATTTTATTCTTTTAAATGTATGTGCATTTATAATGCATAAAAACGTAGTTAAATGCAGGCCACTGTGTGACTGAAGAGTGAATATTAAACATAAACGGGTTGCTTCACATCTGGAAGGAAAGCAAATCAGCATTGCTTCTCCACAGGGTGAAACTGAAATGTGAGCCTTGCAATGCTGTTACTAGGCCAGGGAGAAATAAAATAGAGCTGAGAATCAGTGTGAGGTAAAATATGCCATTAAACTATCAGATGAAATGGGGACAGAAGACGAGAAATGCGGGTACAGGAGGAGAAAGAAGAACAATTGTTGTCTTTTGGACAGGACTGAGGGTTTTTTGTGTGATGGCCTAATGCATACTTTTAGAAGCTGATATGTCTCAGTGGGTAAAGCACTAATCTGGGAGGAGGTCTGTATGATCTTCAACAATTTTCACCTCTTTCTTCCTCTGTTTTCTCTGACAGTTTTTTGTGTGCTTTGTCACTTTAGATGGGGGATTATCAGAGGTAAGAAAAGGCTCTTCCATGGCCTGGTATGGTAGGGCCCTAATCCAACGCAGGATATTAAGTTAGTTGGGAATATGTAGCTTCCTTACATGAAGAACGTTAAGGCTTCGCAACCAGGTAGGAAATGCCTGTGTATAGGTGTATTTATTATAACCACAGCTTGCATGATCCTTTTCCAGCTTTTTCCCCAGAGTCAGCTTTCATTAGCTGATGACTAATTCTGCTTCTGGTGAAAGGAGTAGTGTAACTAGGTGAATCTATTTAATCCTTCTTTTATTTTCCTCCTTCAGCTTGTGAAGCTTTCCCTTATATAATACAGTTTCCAAACAGTGACTACTCCACCAAACATATTCATTTATTTAGGAATTTTTGTAGTACACTCCTGACAACGCATATGCAGCTTCCCTGCCTAGAAATGTGAAGACAGACAGTTTCTTTAGAAAAGCAAAACTGACATCTACCTTTTAAAATCAGAAGACAGAAACACCAAAATAAATGCAAAAAGTGCCTCTGAAGCAGTCCATATGTGTGCTTAACTCTCCATTTGCTGATCCTTATTCATGGTCGTGAGGTCCTAATCTCCATTTCCTCAGCATTTCTGTCTGGTTTCAGACAGTTACAGCGAAGAACCAGAAAACATTTTCTGTCATCCAGCCCACCAACCAAAGTGAACAGTGGAAAATCGAAGTAAGCGTCCTCACCACAGGTTATTGTCAGCAGGCATGGTGGCTCCACAAATATCAGGTAAATGTGGGATCGCCGTCATCTGCCCGCCGGGGATGGTTTACCCTTCTGAAAGTGGAGTGGCTGAGTGGGATTAGCAAGGACCTCAGTATGTGACGACAAGGAGCAGGAATATAAATCTTCATATCCAATGGTTGAAGTTAGCTTCCATATGCTCCTCAGAGTAAGCTTACGAGTGAATAATCTGTTGGATAGGATTGGACTAATTAAAGTGAGTGATTTGAAAGGAAGACAAAGTGGGAAATGTTTATCAAGGAATTCACTCGGAGAACATAATGCTGCCAGCCTTGTTGTTTTAACTCACCCAACACTATTGCAGTTTGCATGGGATTTTGGGGTGGCATTGGCTCATTATATTTTTCCTGGAGAAGGAATAGAGGAAATAGTCTGGGGAGAAGAGAAGCAGGATTAGGCTGCTATAGAGGTGTGCTGTGTTTTTTCTTTGAAACCTCTTAGCTCTCACTTGAAGCTTTAGTCCTGGAAAGACGGTACTTCTCAAAAATTTGTTTTGCTTGGGTTCTCTATCATACTGCAATCATCTTTCCCTCAGTCAAGCAAACAACACTGCATCTGTGCTTTCTCTATCATGAAATTTCTGTTAACCAAAATTAAATGAGCCAGAAGGAACTGTCACAGTTCTGGTGTGGGCTCTGGGAGATTTCTCCTGCTACCCTAGCACTTGGCTGTACTAGTAGATTAAACAAGGCTAAGGAACACTCTCAGGCCTGGTCTTGGCATAGATGATCTAGGAGTCTCTAAAATTATTTCTAGTTTCTGGGGAGATGATCAGAGACAGTTGCAATAAGCAATTTTGGATACAGCCATCCTATTTCTGCAGGGTAAGAGAGTTTAGTAATACTGTCAGAAATGTTGTTCAATGCTGTCTGGCTTCAGTTCCACATAAGGGCTACCTTAATTTAATGTTATAGGTATTGCACCGGTGTCCACTCTTTTGCTTTTTTGTGCCATGAATGAGGCTGCAGACTATCTGCTTTATTCCATTCATTTTGTTACCCAGCATGTTAGAAATTCTTGTCACCCAGTTCCTCTTCTTCATGCATCTAATTCACAAGTTCGAACTCCACTTTGTGATCGGTCTCTCATTTGAAGCGGTCAAGAAAACACCCAAATGTGATAGTTCTCCATGTTCCATGGTAACAAAGTTTAAATGCAGCCCCAGTGCAATCTGAAATGTTCAGCCATGCTGTATCCAAGCTACCAACTGGATCCACTGAAATTAGTGCAGAGACTGTGGGCTGTTCCTGAATTTTCTCCTGCTTTTGCTTAAAGATTGGAGTGAGAAGCATCTTTTCAGATATAGAACAGCATCTATGGTTATAAGTACAGTAAGATTTTGGTCACTGAGCACTTCTGGTGAAAAGTTCCCACTCCCATACCCAGACTTTTGAATGTATCTAGTTCTTCAATCACCTTTTCTTTTTGTAGTTGAAAATTTGCATTTCCTCCTCTTGCTAGCAATGGGCTATTTCTTGGGCGCTGGTCATGATTTCTGGGTCAGCTAATAAACCCTTTTTTATTCCCTACCTAAATGCTGTGTGTTAGAGAATTGTTGAGTTGGAAAATGTTAGCTTCATTTAGTTATTGTTAAGTTTTGCTGAGAAAGGAGATGGCTAGTTCATATACTGGGTCCATTTTCAGAAACAGAATGTATTTAATTGGGCTATTTTTGCTGCAAGTTCACAAAGTTTCTCTAGTACGGTCTCCAATTAAGAAACTGAATCTGATATGAAGCAATTGAGAGTGACCCAGCTGTCTTGTAGCACTGCAATGAGCTGCTGCGGATGGTGAGAGGGATCAAAGTTCCCCCTGAAGTGCATTCACACCACATAAAATAGAAGATGCATATGCTGGGATCTCTCTAGAAGTTCCTCAAGAGGGTGGATTAAAGAATAGAGTTAACCAATTCAAGCAAAGCAATGTGAATACCTTCCACTACTAATAGCAATGGTTGTGAGATGAAGAACATTTAATGTGTTTTTTTAAGGCCAACAATTTCCAAGGACAGTTACCTATCCAGGGTGCCTCCCTTTTTGGCTTGAACCCACTTGCTGCACTCCAGATTTCTCAGAAGCACCTAGCCTCTGCAGCTGGTATCAATGGAATATGTAGACTCTGATACCTCACAGGATCAGACCCAGGGCTGTGATTCACTGTGAACATCTCTACCTGTGCTAGTTATTATACCTTCTTCACAGTCGGTGGAGAGGAATAAATACACATCTGGAACACAATCCATCTAACTTCTTCTAAATGTCTATTTTATGTTGAGATAAATTGCACACAGTTCCTCTCCTCTCACCCTGAGAGGGCTCAGGCTGATTAGTTCAGATTCAAGAGTCCACTTTGTAGATATTTATTTTCAGACAGATACAGCCTATGCTCTCTCTCGCAAGTTGATCATTCAGAATTAGCGACTGACCTTAGCTCCCCTATTTCTCAGCCCATCTCTGGGCTTTCACACTGAGTAACACTGATACGAAGCAATCTCCAGCTTTCTGAGTCAAAAAAAGGAGTTTCTAGAAAGGTTGTTTATGTATAAATTTTTGAGGGAACCTGAAGGAGAGACGTTACTACTCACTTCCCCTCCTAAAAGTCCTTTAATGTAACAACAGGCAGTCCTGTAGATTATGGTTGTGATAGATTCTGTTAGGAGCTTACTAAAGCTTTGCTTACTTGATCTCAGACTTACATTATATACCAGCAACTTCTACTACGATGCTGTTTGTGCAAGTTCCTGTGCATTCTCCCAGCAGTCACTTACTGAGTGAAACAAGGAAACGAGTCAAGTAGGCCTTGTTTCCGTGAGTTCTTATGCCATGAGATCCTCCTTAACAATAGGCCATTTCAAGCATACATTCAATACATCTTTTATTCCGGCAGTCCTTTGGAGAGAAAAAGTGCTTGCTTCTGTATTGCCAGCATTGGTTCCTTGAGCAAGATTTGGAAGATCAGTGATGCATTGTACCCCCTTGCTGCAGAAGGCCAGTCTGGGCTCTGGGAGGCAGACATAGAGCAATGGTTACTAATGCAGACTGGAACTGGTTTATGGTGGCTCCAGCTTTTGGCTATAGAGCATCTCTTCTAGTAACCAAAAAGATTTCCAACAAATGCTTCACTTTTTCCTTCATTTCACTGCCTGTTTCAATTATTTGAGTTTGCCAGCAGCTAAGATTGGCTAGAAGATATATTGCTGGGAGACCTGAACCCCTCAGCCTCTGCTGAGAGGAGAGCTTTGCTTTACCTCTCTTCTGCCCCTGAAGATTTCTTTTCCCCTGTGCAGGGGGAATTCCCACTCCAGTTTCAGTCTGCTTTCAGCACCAGTTGCAAGGCTTGCAGGTTTGATTGGAACTGCAAGTTCCTGAAGCTATCTTACAACAATATAACAGCTTGTTCCATGCTTAGAACTGCTAAAGGAACCTCTATAATCTTCTGAATGCAGCAGCCTCTGCAGCATCCTTAGAATTGCCAGGTGTGATCACATCACCAGTATATCTTACCCAGTACTTTTTTGGGGGCCTTTTTTTCCTTAGTAACACCAGCAATACAGGAGCTGCAGAAAGGTATAAATCTCAGGTAATGCATGGTTTCATTGCCCATTGCTGAATTCCTGTTATATCTCCTGATCTCAGCTTTACTTAGCACATCCAGCTGTCTCTGAATATCATTCTTAGCACTGCAGTATCTATCTCCTTCAATACCTCTAAACCCCACTTGTGGTCTTTATGAAATGGGCTATTTCAGCAGGAGACAGTCTCCCTTGCAAGACATTGTCAATACCTAAACAAGATGGAAGGCATTGCTAGGCTGTTCCTTGAATATCCTGCAGCACCAGGATCTCAATGAGTGATTACTGGAGATTTCTAGAAGAGCTGGTGGAGGACACTTCTTTTACCAGCATTATGCAGTAAGTTGTGAACAGAACTGCAGTTCTGTTAAACCCATGATTCTCCAAGGATGCCCTGCATTTCCCTCTGCATTATGTGTCACACAGCCCACAGTATAGGTACAGCTGTGGAAAGAGAGCATGAAGGGGAGCTTGTATTTTATAGAGGAATGTGCAAATAGGCAAAGACATACACAGGGGCAAAAAAATATTTATTCCACAAAAAGTTGTTCTAATTTCTCAAAACATAAAGATCCCACTGGGAAAGGAAGGAAAATGTAAATGTATGTGAGAGACGCCAAGAGAAAGGTACAAAGAGAGAGTACTGTCATTAACGTCTGGCCATCTTCAAGATGAGATGAAATCTCTGCCATCCCATATATCCCCGAGTCACACTTTCAGTTTTGATTAGTTCCTTGAAGGCAGATCATTTGGGGGTTTTATTTTCCCCTGTGGAAATAGGATTTTGATCATAAAATGGAATTAAAACAATTTTTTTTAGATTTTTCAGGTGTGGAAAAAGATTTAACTATTGGCTATGTAAGCTGGAAATGTAGAAAAGCCCAGTTTATAGATCTCTATGTAAAAGTCAGTTTCCTGGAGAACAGTTTGATGTAAGGTGTCCTTTCTCCCTTTCTTCCACCCCCTCCTCTACAGTTGTGTTAAATATTGCAGCAGAAAACCTGAAAGCTCACTGATGAGGGTGTAAGAGATTTAAGAGCCATTAAATCATTACAGTAATGGGTGCAGTGAGTGTATTCTAGGGGAAACAAATATAGTACAAGAGGCAGAAAAACAGAAAGATGATTGGATGAAGTCAATTTAAAGTGAGAAATGTACCTTCATGCCAGGAGAAATAGAAGATGCTGGAAATAACAAGCAGTTGGGGAATATGTGGCTCCAGGAAATAGAGAGATTTTTCTCTCTTGAGGCCTGACTGTGCTCTTACTTACAAAATTGCATGAGTAAGTGTGCTGGTGTCAACAGAGAGGCTAGATTAATTGTGAAAAGAATTGGGAACTACTGTGTAAATAACGATAGCTGCACTAGAATCATGAACTCAAGCAAGAACCTGTCATTCAAGAACTGATTTAGTTTCAGAAGTCATTACTCTGCTATGGAGAGAGTCCTCTGTAGGAGGATTCGATTAAGTCATTCAAATTCCTGGTGGACATCTATCTACATCTGAAATCCTGCCACCTTCCCTGTTTGTCATTATATCAGCGAATCCATTAAAGATATCAGGGAAATCAGACTGCAGGAATCGAACTTCTCTTTGATATGGCTCTAAGCTGTTACAACAGCCTGTGCCGAGATGTAGACTGTAGTTTTCACCCAATGCTGGCCAACCTGAATAAAAAAAGGTTTCGGTCTCCAGAGCTGTTCTCCTAGCAATATTCACCAACGGAATATTTCTTCTTAATTTTAAACCATTTTCCTCACATCTAGCCAAGTTTCCTTCCTAGCTTAATCCTATAACGATTATAATTTCATAATCTATAATGCAGCCATACAGTATTCATGCTATGCGGGCAATAGACAAGAATGATGACAGCCTTCTCAAGAGCTAGCACAGAGCATGCAACCTCCAGGCAAAAGCTTAAGGTGTGACAGATCTTCTCACTGAAGTCTGCCACCTTCAGAAACAACTTCAACTACACCCACCCACAATCTATTCCCTCAGCCCTCCCACATTTGCCAATGGTGCCTTATTCTCTGCTCTTTAAGGCGCAGTAAGGTAAGACAAACAGAATTAATCCCGGTGACACCAAAAAAAGCAGCGGTACTCTATGGTCTCTCAGCTTATCTGCACAGGCTTTGATGCTCACCTGACCTTTGGCGAATTGATTCTGCTCAATAGGTGATCAGAAAAGCCACAACTAGTGAAAAGTAAGGTGCTTTCTGCCTGGTTTGAGAGCTGAATCAATTCAGCAGGGCTGACATGAATTGGCACAGGGAAAGGGAAAGGGAAGGGGAAAGGGAAAGGGAAAGGGAAAGAATCAGAAGGAGGAGGAAGAGAAGGAAGAAGGAAGACCACCTTCTTCCATAGTAGCAAACTCAGTTTAAAGCAGATCATCACACCTTTAGTATAGTAGTTCCTACAACTTGAAAGGGAGCCCCAAGTAGTCCTAGTGACTTCAGAGTGAGATGGGTTCACACATGAGAGAGTAGTAGAGTGTGATATGAAGTCATGAAAAGACCTATCTCTACTCTTCATTGTTAACAAGTGCCCTTTCCCTTTCCCCCAATGCTTCACGCTTCTGAGAAAGGCAATTCCTCCAGGGCCATGTCCACAACTGAGAAAATAAACCAGATACCAACCTAACTAAACATCTTTTCCCATTCCCTCTGTGGCTCACCTCAGATAAGCAAACAATAACTGGTGCTGACTGTTGTTAACTAATTGAAAGTGGCTCGTAAGAACTCATCTGTTTCTGCTTCCTTAATAATGTGCGGGTTAATGTATTCACACCTAAAATCAATACAATTTTTTTTCTCCCACTGTTGTTAGTCTTAAAGGGGGTGGTTGTTATTTTTCTACTCTACTAGGAACTGCATAGTAGTTTTATTTCTTTAAATCCCCTTTTTCTGTAGTCTTGTTATGTTAGAAATTAATAATTAATTCATTTAAAAATGCAAGGTTTTGGAGCTCTTCATTTTTAAGAAATTTGAATTCTCATGCTTCAGAGTCTGGCTCAAGCAGAGAAGAACCTCTATACTGATTTTTAAAATAATCTCATTGTCCATTTTACTGTTTTTCAGCATGTGTGCAAGATTTCTAATAGTTTTTGAATCACTGGGATAAGATAAGCAGTAAAAGATTATACTTGTCTTCAGCTCTCGTTGTTAGAAACAGTGTCCCAACTTTTCTATCTGCCAGTTAGCTGTGGAATACTCTTGTGCCCAGACCAGGTGGAAGTGTCCCAGATCTCTCTTTAAAGCAAAGAGAAAGAGGGACAAAACTGTATACAAACACAGTCACACAGAGACACAGACGTTTCTGTTATTCATACTAGTCTGGCAGCTAGACCTGCGCAATGACAGCTCTAACATGGTGCTAATCCAGTTAGCAGGGATTTTACGAGACATTTAAATATTGATAAAAGAAATACCCCTGCATCCTTTAGCTACTTAAGTCAGCATATACTGAACACCTTGTTAGACATGTGATTACCAATAAGTAACATGTAATTCCACTGCTCTTAAAAAAACCCACAAGGTACATTATGCAACAAGGATGGATATTTTTTCTTTTTTTTTCTTTTTCTTTTTTATTCCATTTCTCTACTTCCCTTTTCCTCCCACTTTCATAATGCTGAAGCAATTTTGTTGCACACAAAAACTTCATCTCCTTTCCGTTATAGTAATTTCCTAAGTTCTAATACATTTTCCCACACACATACACATTTTGTCAAAAAAAAAAGTCTTCTGTTGCTTCGCAGGAGGAAGAAAACAGATGAATCTTGCTGTGGGGGGAGACCTTTGGACCAGATCTATAAATATCTACTGGCATTTGTGAGTCTTAGCTCATTTATACTAGCTGAGGATCTGACTGGTTAGAATACATGTGGAGGCATCTATGCTTGATTTAATTAACACTTTAGAAGCCTATATTTCTTACACAGCCTGTTAACATAGACCCCATTCTAAGCATAGTCTTTTCTAAGACTCATTCAAAAAAACCAAAAGTGATGAAACTCATGGGGTAGCACCCTTAATACTGGAAGCTGTCTATGGCCTAGCTACTAAAATTCAGCAAAAAGATGTATATTCACCTCACTTGGGTTGCTTTTAAAATGGGTGGGCTTAAAGTTTTATATTCTCATTGCTTTCAGAGCCTAGGATTTGGTGATTTCAGGAGATTGTTCATGCAGGTGAGCCAAGAGGCACCTAAGTTTCTGCTCCAAAAACATGAGGAAAAAAGAATGAAATAACTCTTGCTGCAGTTGCCAGGTATGGCATGATGGGGAGGGAAGCAGTGCATAACTGATGGGAAAAAGGTGAGATGTTCCCTTGTAGCATATGAGGAGTAACAGCTGAGCTGTGCACTATGAGCACGGATTAAAAACAGTCTCTTGCTTAGTCAATTGCTTATCCAAATGAGGACAGCAAGCTGTAAAGAGAATTCATTACTTGTTGGCTTGGTTGATCAGTCTCGTAAGTAGCCAAACCTAACAGCCGTGTAATAATCAGCAACTTGCACTGCTGGGTACATGAGTAAAATTCTGCACATGTCAAATAAAGTTTAAGTATAACCAGCTTGAGCCATAACTGAAGGCAATCGCAGATGCACAGTCCAAGGCAATGTATTGATAAGCAATGATGGCAACACTTCAGTTTCATGAATCCTGAAGCAAGGCCGAGGACTGGTTTATTTACCTTGAGGGGGTACATTGAAGACTCTCCAGCACCTGTGAGCTCTGGGGTTAAGGTAAAATCTCTGAATGATTCCTGATACATGGCAGTGACATGCTGCAGGCATCACTGTTCCTATTTGTAAAATAACAGAACATTTCAATAAAGAGTAAATACACCAGCCCAGCCCAACATGAAAGTGCTTACAGCAGATCTCGCTGAAGCCCTTGACCAGATCCTGTCGGAGGGCTCCCCTAGGCACCTGGGCTGTGCAGAATGGCTAGTAATAAACAGCAAAAAAAAAAAAAAAAAAAAAAAGGCGGCAAAAAATTGTTGTATGTGTAACACAACCCCTTCCCTGCTTTATTCTGCAAGAGAGGTTAGCATAGTCCTGGGAGACAAGCAAAGATGAGGGAGGTTAAAGCACACAAAGCTAGACAGTTTGCAAATTAAAATGCAAGCCCCCTTCCCACTCATCTCCTTGCCTATCCACACCTCCCAGCTGAAAACAAATAGAACCGACTAAAACCAGTTTTTTTACTTATTTAAGGAATATTGTAATGCATGCTCTGAGGAAAAGAAAAAGCTGTGCTCATGCATACATCTCTGCTTGCTCCAGTCATCCTGAATATGCATCACTGCCTGCTACTTATGGCAGTGTTCCAGCTCTCTCCTCTCCTCTCCTCTCCTCTCCTCTCCTCTCCTCTCCTCTCCTCTCCGCTCCTCTCCTCTCCTCTCCTCTCCTCTCCTCTCCTCTCCTCTCTTCTCCTCTCCTCTCCTCTCCTCTTCTCTTTGCCTTTTTTGAGTGTTCAGCTGGGATAAGCAGGGTGCTGTCTGAATTGACACTCTCTTGATTTCCCTTTTCTGCTCACTTGCTAATGAAAATGTGTCTGCATCCCACCCCAGTCTGGAGAGCTGCAGGCAGGGGAGGTCGCTGCTTTCTGTGCATGAGCAGAAGGAGCTCTCCCATGGGAGACTGCACTTGCCCTGTTGCAGAGCTGGGGCTCCCAGTGAGCTGAAGGAAGGGCAAAAGCACAGGAACAGCACAACAGAGTCCAGGAACCAGACTTGGGAATAAGGTGCTTGACTAACTGTGTCACAAACCATTGCTGAGTCTTCTCCGTAACAGGGAACACGACCCTTGATCCTAAATGAGCTCTTGGGCTTTGAAAAGGCAAAGCAGCTATGCAGGCAGCATCAGGCAACCATGCAGCCAGGTGTAACCAGCTGGCCTGCTGTCTGAAGCAAAAACTCTGGGAGACTTGCGTGCTTAAGAAGAGGCAATAGAAGTCTTGAAAAGCCAGAAGCACGTCTGATCACTTTGGAAACAGGATGAATTTATTAAAGGAGTACAACTGCAGGGAAGAGTTCGTATGACGATCCACCTCCTGTATCTTTATGTAATGCCTTGCAGACAATCATACTCCAGATGTTTTCTCACACTGACAGACCGAGTTTGCTTCTTATGATGGACGTGCTTAGGTACTCCACTCTAGATCATTATGTTTAGGTGCTACACAAATGCATGGAAAAGCAGATATCCAACAGTTTAAATACAAACATAGATGGGAAGGGGTAGCTTGTAAAGTGACTTTTGCAGGGTGGCACATCACAGTCATTGACAGATCAGAAAAAGGAGATGAGATTTCTGAATCCCAACCTGGTGTCTTGGCTAGTGGCATGGACTCCTACTATCTGACTCTCATTCTCTTGTCATTGTAAATACTCACCCAAATGCGACTCACAAAATGTTACAAATTTCCTTTTTTTTTTTTTTTTTTTTTTGCAGGTAAGAATGAGACGCTTGTCTTTTGTGTAGAACCAAATCTTTACTAGTTTCCATATGCACTGACAGGTTTCCACTCCCAGGGCTGGTCCATCAGAAGTTTGCAGCTGACGTCAAATGACCGTCAGCACCATCTCTGACATGGCACAATGCTGGCATGTCCTAGGATGCACCACAACATAACCGAGGAAAGAGTCAAGGGACCTTGCAATTACCTTGTAAAAGCAGGATCCTGCTGACAGCATAAGTCAGCATGGAAGAACTTCAACCTTCACGCCGGGCTGGAAAAACAACTGCTTTTAGGTTGAAACGCAACGCTAGCCTCTCAGGGGCTGTGTCTCGACACACACGCGCGCGCGCGCACACACACGCACACGGAGCATGGACCTTCCCACTGTATCAGCTCCTCAGGAGGTGCGAGCCAGAGCTCCTGCCCTGACAGCCCTGCAGCAGCGCTGGTTTCCTCGTTTCCCCGTTGGTGGGGTCTCTCTGCTGAGCTCTCCCCAAGCAGATCTAATGCCAACTCCAATGGGGACCCAAACTCCGTTAGCTGGGCACGACCGACCCATGTGGCAGAGTTAACACATTCTGCGGTTGGGCAATACTGTGTTCAGGGCCACGCATAAACACTTTACTGCTGGCCATTAAATTTTATTGCTCTCTCTAATATGCTTTGAGATAACTAAACTCATGCCTGAAAGAGGCATTTAAACTGTTTTAACAGTATCTACTTCACATAATCTGCTTTATGGCAGTATCTTATGGTTTTACCCATTTAAAATGTGTTTGTTGTTGTTTTTTAATCACGGGATTTGTGCTATGACCTTTGAGCAACGGCAGCCCCTGCTAGAAGACAGCTGGCAATGCGGTGTGCAATATGATCTATGGAGATTAAATTCATTTCATTCCCTCTTAAGACAGATGACTGGGAGGCTGGTGGATCCACTGGGATTTTGGTGGATTGAATTCCTTTTTATTTTAAAAGGAGAGCTGAAATTAATAAATAATAGACGTATTTTTGCTCAGTGGATTAAACCCTGCCCTGAATCACTTGGCAGGGCTGGATAAGTGAAGATACACCGGTATTCTTGCACCAATCCATGCGGAAGGGGTTGGAAAGAGGTATGGATGCATGTGGTGAAGGACAATACTTTTGTTCTGATGAGCTGCCCTTCTGGTAGGTGTCATGAGGTTCAGAATAATCCGTTCTCACAGACAACTTAGTTGCCTTGAAAGGTTAATAACTACCAAGATAAACTGACCTTCTGCTGTACTACCTGCCACTGGGGCTCACAACGTCTTGGCGAAAACAGAGCTAGAAATGTGCCCAACAGGCCCACAGTTTATCAGGTCACAGACAACAGAAGTCCAGCGTTTTGCTGTGGGGTAACCACTGGGGAGGAAGGAGAAAGGGATTTTGTCTGGGTGCCTTGTGGTATGCAGTCTCTGGGACAAAAGTACCCTAACTGTTGTAAAGCGAAACCCTCTTCTGATACTTTCTCTCTGCCTTAATGATTTTTCTTGTATAGAGCGTAGCAGCTGGTGCAAATGGCCCAGACCAGTCTAGTAAGATGTGCAGAGTGTTCGCCAGGGAGCTAGCAAAGAGGCAGGTTTCTATTTCTCACAGGCAAAGACAAGAATTGAATGTGTCCTTCACCGTAGGGAGGACCAGAGAGCAGGGAAGGAGGCAGCAGACACTGGTACCACACCATCTTTTAAAAAAACAGCAGTAACCAACTCTGGCTTCAGTAGATACCCTGTGTTTGGGTCCATGAGGCCCCTAGGCAGAGGAAAACTTTGTTCAGCCTCAGGTGTAAGACCAACAAGAAGTTTTCAGCCCTGGCAATACTGAGTTACATCTAGACACCTGTGTGCAAGCAATTTGAAAGATAAAACCAGAGTTCCGGCTTTTCATAGATTAGCATGGAGCTAACCTCAATTTTTGGTTTAGGTACCTAAAATGAGACTTAGTCTTTAGTCAGAGAGCAGGTGCTTGATCCATGTGTTTGTTTGTAATAGCAGGCAGCAACTCTCATCATTTGGTTCTGTGTAGGCCAACCCTGAGGCTACCCCAGAGCCAAACTGAGCTGGGCAGACCTGTTGTAGATGGACGGCTTGGTGGGACACTTCACCTGAGTGAGCATGCAGCGACAGCTTCATCAAATGCTGTTGCATTGCATGACCAATACAACCCCATAGTTACAACTATCTTCGTACCAGCTGCGGGTAAGGGCACACAGGACCCTTTCCATCGCTCAACTGACTCAGCGGCCCATTGAGCCCAGTGGACTAATGTGTGCAGGAGGCATATGCCATGCAGAGCATTGAACAAACATACCAGACAGATAATTTGGGTACCTAAAGACATCTCTGCACACACCTTCCGGTTAATTAAGCTACCCTTATTGATACATTACTGGGCCATCTCTGAAACAAATTAGGCAATGGTTTCTCTCCAGCGTAATGCAGGGCACCATCGTCAAGTGCAGGCATATCAACAGGTTGCATGAAAAAGTCCTTGTGTCTCAAGGGCTTCAGGACTGTTTCTCCAGCTTATGCTCATGCCTGAAGCTTCCAGGCATGCTCCACATGACAGGAACATGGCATGGCCATTCTGAAAGCATTTGTTCCTGTCTCTGTTCAAAAGGCCCTTTTGCCATGATGAGAAGCACCCTGGTGTTTTGTTTTTCAGAAGAGCTCAGAGCTGCCTGAGAGAGATTCCTGTTGAACCTTCAAGGAAAACTAAACCTGCCCCTTCAGTGGCAGCCTCCTGCCTCAACTCTAACCTTACCTTGCAAAGCTCAGGGCAGACCTGAGCTGCCAGGTGATGCAGGGAAACTTTCCTGGGCTGTCCTAGGGGTGCATAATTTACAAGTGTTTTTTCTCCCTTTGGACCATTTCTAAAGAACCCAGGAACACTCGGGAAATAAAATAATGGCCATATATCCCTTTCCTTCCCTTTATTATTTTGCCAAAGCCACATAAATTATGAACATTAACAGAAAAGCACATAGGTGAAAATCTGCCGGCACGCGTGCATGCGCACACACGCACACAGAAAAAAGGTTTCCTGCTTGCCAAGATGAGAAACATGTTTGGGACGATAAGGATGACTGCAAGTTGGAGACTGTGGTGGCTGCACTATGGGGTTTGTAATTGTAAGCGGCCTTTCCATTTTGGGGTCAGTGTGGTAATTTAAAAATCTACAAGAAAGCGTTTAATTTAGGTTAATGGGATGTTTGAATGTTAAATGGATTAAGGCAAATGATTTTTTCTTCTTTTAAAGAGGAATTAACCCCACTAATCTCCCAGGCTGGACTCTTAGAAGGTGTAAATCAGTGTTATACACCAAAGCTCAAGGGAGCCTGTTCAGTTTTTTGCTAGATGAAGGAGTCTGTGCCATTGTACTTTTTTGTGTACATGTCTATGAAGCATGTGCCTAGGTTAAGATTGTTCTTTTTTTTTCCCCATTTTGAGGTTTAAAAACAAAATTATATCATGCCTTTCTTTCTCTGTTCTTTTCCAACCCATTAACTTTATCTTCCTGCTTTTTAGGTTCTACAAATATAACGGAAAAGTTCTTTTGTGCATCGGCGATTTGGGGATGATACCCTGATATTTGAGGGGACAGGATGCTGGGAGAGTATTGTTTGGAATCACAACATTCAGGGCTATGCTTTAATACAAAATGAGGAGGAAAAACTCTTTCAGCAGAGCTGTTTGAGAATTCACATTTGAAATATTTGGTGGATGGTTAGTTTCCACAACATGAAAAATATGCAATGGGAAAATGTTCCTACTGCTTAAAATCAAAATAATATTTTTTTCATAAAGGAAATACTTTGTTCCATCTCAGAAAGCAAAAAGCACTGCCCTCATGCTCAGAGGAGGCAAGTTTTAAATTTTAAATTTTGGGGAAGGGAAAGTCTTCACTGCAATAAAACAGAGTGAATGTTTAAAATGATCTTTAAATCACTGCCCCTTCACACCACATCGTCAGGCAGGCTTGTTAGCTCAGCGCTGCAGAATTTCAAAGGCTGGTATTTCACATCCAAGACACAGCAACATGGTAACTCTTGTCTTGCTTCGGGCTGAATAATTTTTATTAAAAGAATATGATGTCTTCAGGATCTTTTTGCTGAAGATATTTCCACATCACAAAAATTACCACCACACACAGACATTAAGTGGTTCTTATTGTGGATAACCTTGATAGAGGGAGCAAGGACTGAATGGGCCAAGATGACTGAACAAGCCTGGAAATAAAATGTGGTAGGAACACTTATTTGTAATAAAGATCCTTCCAGGTCAATATTGTGATATAAGGTTGATGTGGGTTTAGCCTGCTGTCCTTTAAATTCTTTGTGATGAGTCCCTCAAAGCCAAGCTCACCGGGTGTGTTGACAATTCTACAGACTTCTCAGAAAAAAAAAAAAAAGAAAAGTAAGTCTTTTTATAAGCCTTTCTACTTGCTTCATGTCACTAATGATCATTTGAAGTTCTTCCTGTCCATCTGCTTTTGGCCACCCATGACTAGTCCGCAGCATAAGATTTCTTGCTCATATGTTGGAATACGTATTACATATGTAATGTAAAGAGCAGAAAAGGCATACTTTTCCAGTTTTTTTAATTGGTCTCCATTTGCATTTGCAAGACAAATGGTTTTACATTTCACCAATACTAAAACCAACCTGAAAAGCTTGTCTTAGTTTTAGGACATTGTCTGCTAACTAAATTTTAAGGGATGTCTTTGACCATGAATCTCTTTTGCCTAATTCCCAATCTGTTCTGAAAATGTCCTCTATCCAGAGCTTGCCATGAGATAAATTGTAAATGTGTGTCAGCAATCAGACTGAGAATCATTCAATCTTTATTACTAATTATCATCCTGCGGAGAGAAAAAAATGATCTACAGCCTGGCTGTCTTAGAATATGCAAAGTCCCTGCTGCAAGGAATGATGTTAATTCATACTAAACCCAGCTGAGCACACAGCTTACCTTTTCTTCCATTTTTATTCTTTAAAAAAAAAAAATCTATAATGAAAAAATTAAAGCCAGCTTTAAAACCTGGCGTGCTTCTCCTGAAAATACACAACAGCAGGTACCTTCTTACTGAATTGGCATAAAATGCAAGGCACAGAGCAGATCCGGGTGATGCTATCCAAAAGGTCGTAGGTTTTGATTTAGCTTGGACTGTCCTTCCTAACAGAGTAATAGAACATTGCTAAGCAAGGGTTTTATTCAAAAATTGGAACATTTTCCAGGGTTTTAATTAGTGATTTTAATCTGTGTTTTTATTATATATAGAAATCTGAAACAATAAATAAGAGCGGGGGGTGTTAAAGTAAAATATACGCTTCAACAAAATTTTGGAAAGAAGTGTCATTTTGCCTGCACTGCTATCAACTAATTAGCCTTATCTCTACTGTGCTGATTTAATCTAGTTGAAGATCTAGTCCACTGCCTTAAAAAACATCCAAAGAATTTTCTTCTTGCAGATTTTCCCATTTTCCAGAAAGATTCTTCTTCATTATCCCTTTTTTCTATGCATGGTAAGCAAATGAAACCAGGTTCAGGAAATCTGCTGATATGAAATAGTCTGGTAGGGGGAGTATTTGGGGGAAAGTGAAAAATCACTTGTCTCATTCTTATTCTTCCCTAGGCACCTGCTGATGGCTACTGCTGGAGACAAAACCCTGACAGCCCTTGATCCAGACAGGTACAGATATTCCTATGTTTTCATCATACTATTAATATGAAAGATCTGCAAAAAGAGATTAATAGTCCCTTCCAGGGATTTGGAAAGGATGAAAGCAGTAATGTGTGCCAAGTATTTTGCTGCCAATGTGTCTATTGATGTTGCATTCGCTCCAATCCAGGATGGAAACAGGCTTTGGGGGTAAGATTTCTAACCCTTGCTGCTTGTGGTAGGAAGAGAAACATGGCCCAGTTGCAGGCTTTTTTTCCCTGAGACTTGTTTCTAGCATGACAGTTTTTGTTTCTGGTGAAAAAAACTGCAGCCCTTCTTAATGGTATTTGTTTGAACCTCAGGATTACTGGTGGACAAATATGCACTTACGGAGGGCAGATCAGCTTCAGAGTCAGTCTGAGCATTGCCCTACGCTTTGCAACAAAAACAAGGGTGGAGGCTAAGAGGGACACAGGACATTTCCACATGGAGAGAGCTTGCCTAGACTATATCTTCATAAAGGTATGGTAAATCACATCCATATTCCATATTCAGATCATTCCGCGTCGTTTCTTCTGAAAATGTATCCTCACAGTTCTTTGCAGAAATACAGAAGTGACTTTTTTCGAGTGATTACAAGCCACCCACCACCTGAGGGGCTCACAGTTGTGTTGGCAGTGTCCTGTGCGGTATCTGGCCTCTTGGACAAGCTAGCTAGCACAAGCAAGAGGCTATTATGTGCCATGAGGCTTCTGGGGTGAAAATGCCTTGTGTCCTACCCACTCACAACACTTGTTAGAAAAGGTCAGAGGCTCTTTAAAACTTTTGGGTCCAAATGAATCTGTCTAAGGAAAACTGTTCCCTTCATCATTCAATTGATGAGTTGCCTGATTAAAAAAATAGACCTCTTATTCCTTCTGCCAGCCATCACTGCTCACAGTTCTTTGCTTAATTTTTGGCCTCCCTGTTGTTCTTTAAAAGATTTACCATATTCTAATGCCCAGAGCCGAGTTTGGATTAACTCATGTGCCCGGAGGAACATGTGGAAAGTGAGCTTGCGTCTCTCTGTGCAACAATGAGTGGACACAGTCTAAAACTGTATTTCTGTAATCCAGACCAATGGCTAATTCAGTTCTAATTCAGGTAATCATCACCGGGAAACTAGCTTTTAGCTTTTAAAATACCCTTTATGTTTTGTTACCTTTTAGGTTGAAATCTACAGCACAGAGGTAAAAAGACAGAGAAGTCTGGTATCCTTAAATTTAATCTGTTAGAAATAACTTTTTTCCCCCGGTCTCACTTGACCTGTCTTGTTAGCACCTATTCTATTCTCCCCAGCTTTTCTTGCCTCTAGTCTCCAGACCTAGAGAAGAGAACAGGGAATGGCAAGACTGCAGCTATTTATAATAACAATAATCCATTCCCAGGCTCCACTGCGGTAGTTTTAATCATCATCTATTGTCAGACATCAGGATCAAAAAGATTTGAGATTTGATTTGTTTAGGTTATAAAGAAGCCCTGAATGCCAAAGTGCTGTCGCTTAAACTGCAAAGCACAGCCCCTGCGTGAAGTAGAATGAACTGGTATCGGCCTCTCTGATCTGATTTGTAGCCATCACAGCTCTTTAAAGTTATTTGATTTTACATCAATTAGCCAGTTTTCACTAGGGGAAAGTCTCTTTTTGCATTTAGTCCAATATCAATGTCATTTTCCTCCCAAATGTGATAACGAGCAGACAGCTTCAGCATGCTTTGCAACGGACACGACGAATAGGATAAGGAGGAGGAGAAAGGCTTCACCAAAAAAAAGAAAAAAAAAAGGGGGTGGGAGGACGGAGAAAACATTTCACCCCCATCTTCCCATTTTTGGAGACATATATACAGAGAGAGAGAGAGACATATATAGAAAGACAGAGACATATATATGTCTCAGAGAGATATATGAGACCTCCTGCTCAGCACGTGCTGTTTATCAGTACACTTGTACTGTAAGGATGCAGAGTACTTCAGACCTGTGTGCTCTTGGAGGACAGCAGCTCTGGTAACAAGAGAAGAGCATTTGTAGAGCTTTAATCCCAGTTTTGTTTCATTTTTCTATACTCTGCCTAGGACCTTGCACAATACCCAAGAATATACAGAGATACTGTAACAAACTACTAGTGAATGTGTTACATGTACAATACTCTGAACCAACACACAGAACCAAAATGTTCCCAGGAGAAAAGAGACATGGCAATTGCAAATTTCTAAAGACTAAAGCTGATCTAAGAAGCAGACATCAAAGGTGACCTATTTTGCTGAGTGTCATGATATATCACAACTGTTGTAGATGTCTTGTAGCTGGACGCAGCAACGAGGTGGACACTGTGTATATCAATAGAGGGAGAGCAGAAAGAGTAAAATGTTCCTCACCACATGGAGGAGCAGAAGCATTTTGATGGAATAAACACGGGCTTGCAAAATTAAGAGCTGAAACAACTGCAAGTCCATACGAGGAGATGCAAAAAGGAGACCTGAAGGGAGAGACAAAAATTGGGCAATATTGTAAATTAATACTTTGTGAGCACTGGTCTCTTCAGAGAAACGTATACAGGCTTTCAGAGTGTGGGTGTTTGGGTTTTTTTCTTTCAAAAAGGAGATACTGAGAAAAGCTGCCTCTGGGACACCTATTGTAATGATTTTTATCTGCATGCCCACCCAGCTGCAGTATTTCTGGACTGTACATGCAAGTCCCAGAGGGTAACAGCACACCACGGTTTGGATCCCTCCTCAGGGTGCTAAACGATCTAGTTATTGATTGCTTCCTTGCCTCTTTGCCAATAGCTTGTGATGTAAAATCTTGGGAAAGGATGGAGGAATATTGTCATACACACTGAAATATAGGTAAACATTTTTTGCAATCTCATAAGAAAATAGATCAGCTCTGCCACTGCGTGACAATTCTTACTAGGAATGTCACACATAGGCTTAAACTAGGACACTGCAATGGGCAACGAGGGCTCCATTGCTGCTTTTGGGGGAAAAAAATAAAAGAAGGATATCAGTCAGCGGTAAAGGCATTTTCTGAAGCCAAAGTGATGCCAGCTTTCAAATGAACTGCTGCTTCTGAATCCGTAAAGTGTATCCTATCAATCAAACCTACCCAGCTATGGAAGTATTGGTGGCAGTTAAAAAATTTCCAGACTACCTAAATATTTTTGCCTTTTGGGAAAGAACATTTTGATGCTGCCGAGCATCATTCAAGATTCAGATGTCACCTATAAATTCATAGTAAAGCACTGTAACTTTTCTCTGTCAGGAGAAGGCTATGCCCCAGTCCTGAATGGTGCAAAAGTTTTTGGACAAGGATCCCTCTCTAAATTCTTAATCACAGCTCTGTCCCTAAATGACACATGGAGCCATAAGAGATTCATGGGCTTGCAGGATACATTGTGACCATTTCACACAAAAGGCCTCTTCCAATCCTAAAAGTATGAGATCCAACTCCAATTAATGCACAGACCATTTACCAGCACTCAGTAAATACATCAGGCTGTGTTCTTCCATGACGGAGGTTCGGATAAGCACTATAAAACTTGCTGGTATCATACATTTGCAACCCTGTATTATTAAAGAGAAATAGTCTCCTTTTTGTCAATCACAAATGAGCTCCAATACAGAATGAATGCCTACAATGAGATTCCTGTAATTGTGGTTCAACGAAAGGGCAAAACCAGCTGCTCACTTGCCCAGTCTGTACAGGCAGCTTCCTAGCCACGCTGATCAGGGCTATAGCAACAAGGCTGCTTGTTGGTGGTAAAACCGCAGCCACGTAGAAAGCCGTTTTGAAAATAAGCCTAGATCTTTTCTGGGGATTGACCCACCCCACATACAGCCCAGCCTTCTCCTCAATCAATCAATTAACATGTATTACATTGTATGCAAGGCAACTTGTCAGGAGGCCACACATCATACAACAGACAAGTAAAAGATGGCTAAGGCAAGGTGCATTTCTAAAATCACTTCTTCAGCATGACAGGTAGGACCTTGAGATGGCAACTGAAGGCTGCAGTGAGGGAGGGTGATGTTTGGGTTGATTTTCCATTTGCCTATAACTCTCACAAGAACTCTTCAGATTTGTCCTACTTTCCTTGTGTTGCAGCAGGGAAAGAAAGGCACTGCAGAAATTTCCCCGTGCTCTGTCCCTGAGCTCTTGCTGATCTCTGAAAACTCGGCAGAGCACACATCTGCCTTAGATGCTGGAGTTTCAAGGTACTGCCTTTTGCCAGAGCTACCACTCCTGTCCTGTGAACCTGGGACAAGGACATTTTCCAGTCCAGTACCTTCGTTCTGAAAGGTCTCAGTGCTGAGGACTCTTGCCAGAACGATCTCTCTTTCTAGGTTTTGTTTAGGAACCTGCAACCCATACCTTTCAGTTTCTGAAACTAAGATTGAAGGGGGGTATGTTTGTTTTGGAGAAGAGATAATAGAGTTGTTAATTAGGGCATGTAATTGTTCATGATTAGCATATTTTTTCTTTTTTTTTCACTTCTACTTATTTAGTTATCAGATCCAATTACAAACCCAAATTACCAACCCTAATTTTTACTAACAGTTATTCAGACACGAATAACAATGAAACTGAAGCAGCAGAAGGGTCAGAGAAGGCTGGATAACCTAGCAGGAGCTAAATCAATATCTGATAAATTCTTCGTCTAATAGTCCGTACTGAGCCTTATCCTGCATTGATAAACCTACCCAGTTAGCAGTAGAATAAAGTCAGCGGAGTCTGAAGGAAGTTGCAGTCACAGCTCTGACTGCAGGACATCGTTACAGAGCGTTTAATTCAGTGACAACTACAACTCCCCTCTTCCAGCACCACCTCTCCTCTTACGGCTGAAATCCCATTTACGTAAAATACCAGTTCAGCTGCGTTGATGTAACCGTCTGGTGAATCATGTTGTTCTCTGAGCAGTCACTCAAGAAACTGATCCAGATTAAAAATAAACCTTAAAAAAGGGGTAAGGGAAGGAATGGTTATTTTAAACCAGCTCAACCCTGTGATCTAGATAGCCCCTTAAATGATCATGATGAAGAGAGGCATGTGGGAGCAGAAACGCATGGCCAAGGGTGGGACTGAGGTGATAAGATAGTGGGAGCTTAGGTGAGGAACAGGGGGATAGCTAAAATCAGAACAGCTGCCAAGAGAAATGCTTTTGTAACCACAGCCTCTGGAGTGGGGAGACCCACAGACAAGAGGTGTTACAGCTCTCACTTTGTAAAACAGAGACCTTGCAAAAAAAATTGATTTTTCTTTTAAGCGTTTACACCACTGACCAAACAAAGAAAAAAAATCAATCCGTTTAGGTTGATGAAAGGGTTTCTACGTTTATAACTGGAATCCCCTCACTAATGAATAACTCATAGTTTATAACAAAAGTTTTGTTTTCCAGGATTATTGTAAAGTTTAATTAGCAAAAGGTGTGTAATTGCTATCTCCAAAAGAAGAAATGGAACCTCTGCAAAAGCTTTGAATCAGCACAGCAGGGCTCGTGTCAAGTTATTTTCACTTTTTGCTTTTTTGATGGAAATGATTCACCCAAAACACCCCGAGTTTCTGAATTGATTCAGTCTCTAGCTGCTCATCTGAAAACGTTTCTCCCAGCTCAAGACATAATGTACTGATGGGCTGTGAATAAGTGTCATCTGAACTGAGAAATGAAATATAGGGTATAAAACCCAACGAATCACCCCATAACAACTGTGTACGAAGGAGGAAAAAGTGTATGAAAAGGCAGATGTCATAGATGATGAAATGTTTATCCTTGATTAGTCCAGGGGCAAATTTGTCCTTCATGGGACACAATTAGAACAGTTAAAGCCTCTATCTTGTGTTTGCAGGCTTTAGACGTTTGGTTTTTAAGAAAGACAGCTTGTCTTGCACTGAGTTAACCCTCTTGCATTTCCACAACCTAAGCCACTGCTTCAGCTTATGTAGGAGACCAGTGAGACTATCAGTAGTCAAATCCACATCTCTTGAGCCTCATTTCCATGTGTGAATACTGCAAGACTATCCTTCTTTGCAAGTAAACCGATTATTTTAATAGGCTTTTAAAAAGGGAGAACAACAGCAAGAAGATTCAGGAGGAAATCGTAAACCTTATTCGTATGACAGCAATAGCATTAGCATGATACAGTTTTACAAGGCAAAAATACCGTCCCATCATCAGGATGAATAACAGACTTGAGCTTCATTTTTCCCACTCAGGAACCATTTTAGTAGTATCCTACCATAAAAAGAAGCCACAGACCCATTCTAACATTTCTTTTCCTTTTTTGTTTTGTTTATTTTGGTCTAATATATTCATGCCTTTCAATAAATTCTAGTTTATTGCATTTTTAATTTGAAGTGTTTCTTACTGCTTGGTACTGGACATGGTTTGCAGTATCCATCAAAAGGCAGAGCTGCTAAATAAATTACTCCAGGCCTGGCTTCATGAAACTCTCCCTGTCTTCATCTCATTCTTTGCTAAATGGCATTACCAGAGAATGGGTATAAATTGTGCTATCTTTTTTGGGGGGGGGCTGTGATATCAGAAGGCTTTTCCTTGGGTGTCTGTTTGATAACTTTAACATGCATCACCTTGTTCAAGAGTCTTGGTCCTGATCCAGGGTCTACAAGGGTTTTTCCTCTGATTCAAACCCAGTCTTGACAAGGGAGAGGAAGGCAGGGTGGCACCAGTTTTCGTTGAGAAACAAACTGAGCCCGGGAGCGCCCTGCATGACTTTTTCCTGCGTAGTCTGGGAAGGGACTGGACACCAGGAGACCTCATTCCCCCCACCTCAACTTGAGTTCTTCAAGCCTTTCTCTTTCCAGTGAAATGAGAACAGGCTTTTCCAGGATTCAGCTGGCAGGAGAAGAGCTGTGACCCTGGCAGTCAGTTAAGAATGCAAGAAAGAAGTTTCTGGGCTGTGTCTGGCCTGACTCCTGTTCAGTAGATTTTGGCTCATGAAAAAAGAGCATCCACTTCAGCCTTCTCCCTGCCCTACCCCATCTTATTTGAACAGTCTTCTCCCTGCCCTACCCCAGGCTAATGAGAAAAAGGCTTATTAGACTTTGTTTCTCACATGTAACCCGTGTCCAGGAAATAATATTGAAGATTGTGAGATACTGAGGTGTTCTCTCAATATTTGCATTTTATAATTGTTTCTCCAAAGAACTGGGCAGGCAGGACTTCTCTGATGGGGCTGTGGTCACCTACCCTGTGACTTGGGAGAAATGACAGAATATTAATCAGGTTCATCCTGGTTCCCTCAGCAGATCATTTACTCTCTCCCTGTTCATTGCTCATTTACAAAGAAAGCCTCAGAATGAGTGCTTGGAGGGAGCTGGCAGCCAGGGAGGAAGACGGGGGAACGTTGCACACTAGCACAGCAGGCTGGGAGCAAAAATGCTCTCTGAAAACATGTGTCTGTTTGCAAATACAATAGACCCGTCCCTCAAAGCTAGAGGACTCCAGCTGTGTATCATTATAATCAAAAGTAGGCTCCAGCCCATAATCCTCTGAAATTCAGACTGAGCTGTGCAGTCTGCAGGAGCTGAGGGACGGGAGGAAGAGAGCTGAAAAATGCCCTTTTTTACCCCGGATCCACTCCTGATGTTAACGGAGACCATGGAGATGTACTACCTGATCTCTTTAGTGGGAGTAGTATAGCTCCAACAAGACAAAGATGAAAACCATACAGAAGCACTGGAGGGCACAGAGAAATTTCTGGGAATTGTACTTCAGGAGAAAGGAATTCAGATAGTGTCTTAAAAAGCTACCACTCATCTGTTGACCAGATTGCTAATCCATCACAGACAAAAAAAAAATAAAGCAGATTGACTTAAGACGGATTCCTGACAACTTTCCATAACAACGGACTAGAAGCACACGTATGTCCCATTGCTCAGCTATTAGTCCTTACTTGCTAGGGCGTAGAAGTTGGCAACAGTTGCTCCTTGAATCCGCGTGCATCAGCGACTGTTTTCTTTCTCTCAGGAGCTCCGCTGGTATCTGCTAAGCAAGAGCTTCCTTTAGACCGTGTGGCAGAGACATGTTACACAGGTCACAAATGTCCCAAGTGCGATGCTTAATGAGAGCCACTTCTCTGTCTGTAGGTGCACTTTGAATGAGACGGTATGTTCTTTTGCTGTGTCAACGTAAAGCCCTGCTTTTTGCAGCAGCACAAAGCATCTCAAGTAACAGTAGCTTGGAAAGACCACCATAAGTCAAGTGAAGCACATTCCCCTTAGAAAGTGATTTCAGAGACACAGCTCTCGTAGCTAGGAAGAAAACGCTAAGGTATTTTATCTGTACAGCGTAGCTGAGGAAACTGAGGCACAGAGACATGAGGTGAGTTGCTTCAGATACTCAAAAATACCTGAAGTCTTCTAAGGTGCCAGCACTGCAAGGGATTCACTGACATCCACCTCATGAACCCCCCCGAGCTATCAAAACTGAGGTCACGGATAATCAACCCCACAAGAAATCCAGTGGCAGGTGATGAGAGTAAAAGATGGCCAAGGATGACGATAAAAACAGAGGCAAGACCTGCCACTCTTACAGATGGAGCATTCCAACTTAAAACGGAGTCCTTGAAGCCTCAAGCAGTGAAAAAAAGCTGCAACTGTTCTTCTGCTCAGCTGTCAACACCACCTTATTAGCACTGAGCAAATAACTTGTGCCAGTTTGACAAACCTCATCTCTTTTTTTTTCCTCCAGCTTGTGGAGATTTCCTCAGCCTTATGTATTATTCAGACGACAGATTCCCTGGAGGGTTTTAAATCCAAGGTTTGATGGCCAAGAGCTATCTGTGTCTGAACTGAGTTGAGGAGCAGATATTGGCTGAGCACCATGAAGCACATGGCAACGGGTTCATCTCCCTGCCTGGCTGAACGGCTCAGGCACAAGGGCATTTGCAGCTTACTGATTCTTTCCTGGGCGTGTTTTCCCAACAGAAAAATGAAAGGCGACAAAAGAACTGTGGTCATTTCAGATGAAGATTTGTTGGGCTTTGCTTGTGTTATGCTCTCAAGTCTTCTCCTAAACCCACTCTCTTGGGGCCCTGTTTCAAGACTCATGGCTGTGCCTCTATCTATCTGTCTGTCTGTCCAGCTATCCACTTTTAAATACTTCTAAAATTAGTAAAAAAAACATTTAATTTAGTTAGTTAAAAAGTATTTAAAAATACTCATTTATGAAGCAGGTCATCCTAAAACCACTGGAGCCAAGAGGAGCAGCTGTGAATGTCAGTCACATCAAAGCAGCATTGATTTGATCCCACAGGGACTTGTTCGGTGTATGTAAGGCTGGTCTCTAACGGAGGGAAGAGGCCTGAGGAGCCCTGAGTTCAAGGATTCACATTGCTCAGTGGGAATAATTCCCACAACTGAAACTGACCCAGATGGTGGATTATTAAATGCTGAGAAGAGCAGGTTTGAGGATGATGCAGGTTAAATACACCACCTGGATGCATGCATGAATGAAAGGACATTAGGGATTTGCTTGCAGAGACAGTGCTACACGCATACTGAAAAAGGGCCAGGAGTAATTCAGTAGCTTATGGTGCTGTTTGCCTTTGGGATGTGGATTTAAATCCATTCTTCTGAGCTACTCTTAAAATTCAGACATGGCTGGAAGTCACAAACACTTCAATCTATTTGCATGGATTTTTAATTCTGGGGAGCTGAGCATAGTAACCATTAGAGAAGCCAGGTCTGGCCACCTCCTGAAGCCAGTCAGTGAAAGCCATGCGCACCAGCTGTGTCCACCCTCTCCCACAACATGGGTTAAAATGATTCAGCATTAAAAGACCATCTAAGCACTGCTCTGCTCTCTGATTCATTATGCTTTGACCATTTTGCTCCTGTACAGCATTAAGCACACAAGCCTGTTGGCAAGAAGCAGAGACCACCAGTTTTTCTGCATAATGATAAGATGATCCTGAAAGCAGTTCTGCACTTGTCAATGAGTGTCTGTTTCTATGCACATACTTAGGGCACAGAATCACTCTGACACCATGTCCCACTTTGCTAGCAAAGCACAGCAATTTCAGTCCCTAAAGGTCTTCTTCCAAAGTGCTTTAAAGTTGTCTGTCTATCCAGTTTATGTAGGCACAGTGATTTTGTGGTGAGTGAGATGGATATGAATAGATGTCACATTTTGCAATTTCTCATCTGTTAAAACATCCCCCCTCCTTTTTAAATTGTGCTAGATGGGGATGGAAGACAGCAGCTCTCTTGAGTAGCTTACACCAACACTAAGGAAAAGTCAAGGTCAAAGCTCTTAAAAAGACTACTCTTTCTGGAGCAAGACTGATAATTTATTACTACTACTACTACTACTATTATTATTATTATTATTATTATTATTATTATTATTATTACAATGAGGTCTTAGCTTCTGACCACAGCTTCTTCAGCCTTCTTGGATAACTCAGTTGTTTATTTGTTTGGTTCTGAAAAAGAGGGTCACACTGCAAAAATTTTAGTAAGGGACCACATCAAATCTGCACCCCAAGGTTTCATCCCATCAGTTCACCATCTCCAACACTGAACTGTAAAAGATCCCCTAGGAAGAATATAAGAGCAGGGCAAGCAAATAGCAATTCCTTGATACACTCTCCTGGGCTGCACTGAGCCACTGCTTCTTAAGGCAAAAAGGGCCTTTTCGTAGTTCATCGTTCTGATGGATTTTCTTCCTTGATGCTGTTTGACACTATGGGAATCACTAACCTTCCCACTGCATTCCCGTTTCCACTATTGCTCTGACAGAAAGATTGTGCACTTGCACCTTTTCAGCTGCCCAGTCTTCAGATCCAATGCAGCTTTTTCTTTACATATGTAGAAAGAAGATGGCAATTTTCAGTGGGAAATAACAAAAAAAGTTTGCTTTCCTCTACCCAGGCCAGCCTTCTAACACCATCCAGGCAGCCTCAGGGCATGTGAAACAGTCTCATCATCATAGTAGGAAAACAACAATTTGGCAGGCTGCAGCCTCCCCCTCTCTTTACATCAGGCATTTTGAGCTGAAACCTGGGGCTCAGAGGAGGCTCAGAGAAGTCCTCAGCTGTGTATATGGCCACTTCAGTGGAGAGGGTGCCCTCTCTAAACTGTGTAGCCAGGAAGCAATCATCTGCATCAGTTGCTGGAGACAGCCATGCTCCCTCCCTCCTGAGAGTAATATTTTGCCTCCAGGAGCTGAAAGAACTTTGCAGCAAGGCCTGGCGTTGTCAGAGCGTGGTCTGAGAAACTGCAATATCATGTGGATATAGAGACCCTGCTCAGGTCTTCAAGCAAACTGGGAGCTCTGCCTTGGAGAGTAAGACCTGAGCTGCTTGCAGGTCCATTATAACTGTGTTTTCTGCAGTGGTGCAACAGAACACCTGGATCCAATGGGTTTTTAACAGAGCCAGCACAGGCATTTGATTCACAGGCTGTGGAAGATACTGGTAGAGAAAGCAGACTTGTCTGGGAGGGTGGGAGGGCCAGTGGCAGACAGGAGCAGTGTGGAGATGGGTCTCATTGCTGGGACCAGCACCCCAGAAGGAGTCATCTTCACACCCAAGCACTCCCTACAGAAAGTCAGGCTGATCTTTGACCTTGTTAGATACACAACATACCCCAACAAAGGCGTTAACAAGATTCCTTCATCAAACACAGTCAGATGTTGTGGTGGGTTGACCCTGGCTGGACGCCAGGTGCCCACCAAAGCCGCTCTATCACTCCCCCTCCTCGACTGAACAGGAGAGGGAGAATATAATGAAAGGCTTGTGGGTTGAGATAAGGACAGGGAGAGATCACTTAACCAATTACTGTC